>JALGAS010000008.1:0-712757 GCA_023078685.1 Neopestalotiopsis rosae | reverse complement strand
GTTGGAGTTTTGTTCTTGCGATGATTATTAGCCGTTGCCATTGGTACATACCTACTGTAGTAACCTTACCTAGGTTTGCTGTGCACGCGACTGAGAGGGGGCGGATCGGCATCAATGATGTGCAAATCTGGCGGGCAGTGCTTGCGCGCATCAGTGGATTCTGGTCAGTGTTCTCACCTGACGGATTCGTAACGCTCTTCTCCTCCTGCGAACGCCTGAAACATTCCAATTGATCGCGACAATGTGTTCAAGGAAAAGTCGCGAATACGCTATGCTTATGCTTGGCATAGCCTCATCATGTTGGAGATTACCATGGTCCCGCAATCGCACTGCTTGTCGAGCTGCATGCATGTTTGTTTGTTCATTGTAGGCTAAAGATGCAAGCAAATCGCTCACAAATGTCTTGAGTATACCTCCAATGCAACAAATCATTTATTCTGTGACTACATATGTAGTCAAAGAAGAAAGCACGCATATCTCGTGCCCATGCTGATTATAAACGAGAAAAATGCACCACTTCTTTTATGAGGCATTGATCCATGGTTTCCCTGATGAGCTATACCAAGCAAGCTCTTGTCAAGACGTGAGAGCAATTTAACCAATAGTAGACTGTGCTCTGTCCAATCTTTGAAGCGAGCGGGACTCGAGGTCGTGTCTTACCCATCTTTTTTAGTGTCCTCTGGTCCTTAGGTGTTCGACCTTCTTCTCTTCCTTGATTCAATCTCATCACGTATGAGGTGTGAGTCGTGATCCTGTGAAGATGACGGGAGCAGGGCAGGGGTAACGACTTCCCTGCCGTCCAGTGCAGCAGCGGCTTCCAGTCGCTCAACAGTTTCTTCGTACCCGTCCAGTTGCAGTGTCCTGAGAAACAAGGTTGCCTCCAGAGTGGTATTATCTGTACACAGAAGTGCCTCCCTTGCGCCGTCAAGAGAGCAGAGGAAAGATATTGCCTCATAATCGCGTCTCTCAAGGGCTTCCCGGAACATGTATTTAAGCACCGGCAACTCGACTGTGGCCCCATGAGCCGCCAGAACTTTGCAGCATTCCAGCTGGTTCACCATCATGAAGCTCGGTATTTGCCATTGGGGCTGCATAATATCCGAGGGGCGAACGTGACTTAGCAATAAGTCCAGTAAGTCTGCAAGGCCATCTGTTGCAGGGCGACCACTGAAATGAAGTTTCATTTCGATGCACCAAAGATCATCAAACAACTTTGGGTTGAACGGGCAATTGCCATCGACACCGTCTTCTGAAGTCCGACGATCGCTATAGAAAGCATCCCATGGAGTCAGAAGAAGTCCAACGGCTTCACAGACTTGTGCCATAGGGAAACTAGTGATTGCAAGACAAGCCCGATGTATTGCCGCAGAGTTTCCGGGCACGAGGTTCATGAGATTCATGTCGGCTAATCTCCGTATAGCATCAACCTCGCAGCGTCGTGCCAAGGCAACCAGCCGATAACTGTCAAGATAGTCATCGGGGGGTTGAACGATGACGGGCCTGGCTCCTTGTCTCATTAGAGCTCTAATGATGGCTTTTATCCTCAGCATCACCTCTGGGGAGGGATATTCGTAGTACGAATCCCAAGGGTCGCAAAGGTTGTCGATCAGGTAATTCAAAGCCAGCGTAAGGTCGTCGATTGGTAGGTCAATGTGGAAACGTTTTTTAAGCAACCTACATTGAGATTATGAGTCAGTAACCGATCGTAAGGATGTCTCAAACGGCGCAAGTGGCTGCATTTTCTGCTTTCCGTCTCTCCCAGTCTCTATTTCCCCCATCCTGGACTTTCAAAGCAAGATAGTCAAAACGGCACGTGTACTAACCATTCGATGCGATCAATTTCGAGATCCCGACAGCTTCTTTGGATAATCGATAGCCCCTTGTCATCTTGGGCCGCCTTGTCGGCGCCGAGGCGAACCAAGTATGTGAATGCGGGCCTGTTGTCGTATCTCCACGCCCACATGAGGGCCGTCTTGTCCCGTTCATCGACGGCGTCGATGCTCTCATGCGAGAAGTGATCATGGACTGCCTTGAGCACTTCCATATTGCCGGCCGCCGCAGCGCTGTGCAGAGCTGTGGGATGTTGCGGTTCTGGCCTACCCACCAGGAAGGAAGCTCCTCGTGACAGGAGCAGCTTGACTGCCGTCAAATGGCCACCACAGATGGCAAAATGGAGTGGTGTCCAGTCGCCAATCCCATTGTAATGATGCAGACGATTCGACAAGAGACTGTTTAACAAGAACTTCCGCTCAAGTCGTCCACAGTTCACATCTTGGCCCAAGGCATCAATTTCGACACCTCGGTCCAAGAGAAACTCGATAACCTGGCCCTGATTTTGGCTTGCAGCCACATGAAGAGCAGTACAAGTGACTGCATCACAAATGTCCCTTAGAAAAGTAAACTGGTCTGGTCGTAGACCGATCTCCTGTACATGAGTCAGCAGAATATTGAAAATGATAATGTGGTCATACCTGTGTGGCGGGGGCCTGGGAATTCCAGTCGTATGTGCTGCCAAAATATCTAAACGCAATCTCAATCTGTTCCACGAAAAGTCCAATCCAGTTCCTTCCCAAATGGACCCCTCGAAGTTTCTTTATTGTGTCCAATCGTCCCCAGTAGGCGGCCCAGAGCAACACCATATACTCTTTTTCAGAATCGGAGTCATTTTCGACATCTTCGTAGAGAAGTCCATCAAATATGTTGCAGAGGTACTTGGAAGAGCGCGAAAGACTGGCAGTCTCATTGTATCCGAGGTGCCTGTTGATCTCCATGAGCAACTCAGGTGGTAGCCGGTCCAACGATACCTTGTTTGAGGAAGACATTTTCCCGTTCTTGCTAGTTTCTTCCAATGATTCTGCAATGAGAGATGTTGTTTCGGGTAATTGTATGCACATGTATCCAGTATAGTACCGTGTCAAAGTATCGAGAGTTAAGTCGGGATCTTCAACTTGGAGCAAGATATAGAAACTGATGCTGTTGTTCTGGAGAAAGAGCAAGAGAATTTCGGAGGGCAAGGTGAGCATTTATAGCAATATTTCTACGCTTCAAGAAATTCAAGGTGTAGCTTATTCTGTAATCCAACACCTTCTCTGGAAAATATTTAAACCAAGACCTTGCAACGCGCAGGAACGGGGAGCTCATATCAAGACGGAAAAGAGGGCAGGTGCAACAGCGAGTGCGGCGGGCAAAGTAAAGTCAACTCTGGTGTTGTATTTGGCGCGAATGCACAACTAGGTTGACTGTCCACCACGGTTTATGAAGCCCGAAAGCATGATTGGAGGCTCTCAGTCATTGCAATGAGGGCCTTTTGTGTGTGACTTTTGAACGAAGGATATGCTCAATTTTCTTTTTGCAGACTACTGCCTTTGCAAACAGGCAGCAACACAGTCGCGATACGTAAAGTTGTGCATGGCCGGCCAAGTTCGTGCAGTTTTTTTCTTTTTTTTTCTTTCTTCCAAATGATCACTCTTTCCACGCTGTCCAAAGCAGTCTTGGAATTAGTCTTGTCGGCGACATCTGACTTGACGCTGGTCATGCCGAGAACATTCAAGGGTTTTCGGTGGCAAAAAAAAAAAAAAAAAACTATATTTGAAATCTGTCGATGGTCTAAAAGGGCATGAACCTACTTCCATCATGTAAAATGTACCGTCACAACGTGTTTCTTGCTACGTGGCAAAAAGTCCCCTTTGGCCGAGATCGCAATATTGAAGTGTGATGTCGAGAAGAAGGAGCCGGCCCCCAACGCTTACTACATACTCAGTCGGCAGGTCAGACTGAAGAGTGGACGTTTAGCTTGGACGCGATCAGCATACTGGAACGCTCACCTCGATTTGTAGAAAGAGAAGACATTGTGGTATATGTAACCAAAGCGTAAAGGCACGAAGGAGAAGGTCTTTCTCGTGAGAAAAGATGACAGGGGCGAACCAGAACTCCTCCAGTTGCGGTCGTTGCCGAGATGCCCCGAAAAACCTGGATCTGATCTAAAATACACCGAATATTGCTACCAACGTCGCGTCTGATCTCGAGAAGAGTGTTTAAAGTGTTCGGTGAGAACAAGTATGGACATTGTGCGGATCACGCGACAACCTTGGAAGTCGGAATCGAACCACTGCAAATGCATGAATCTGGTTATATGAAGACTAGATAGTTAAAAAAAAGTGACAAGCAAGAAAACCAACGTCGCCTACATGATCATCTTTGCAATTACCCAACTTGTGTTAATCAAGTCGCCCGTCTGGTAGAATGCCAAAAGTGAATAAAAAGTCGTCGTATATTGAATCCCAGCGGCCATATCGCTCCAGGCGAGTTGAGTCATGCAATTTTGATAGCTACCTTCAATTATGGTAGGCAAGAACAAATGTAAATTCGGGCAAGGTCAAAACGTAGGTTTCCGGACGGAAGCTTCGAGTTATAGCTCAACCGTACTGATGTGTGTTCCTATTTCGTCCATGACCTTGCGGTACGCATGTGCTGTGCATACAGACTTTCTACACAGACTACCAAAAGTGACACCTGCGTGGTGGACGATCGTAGGTGCATTCGGGCTATCATTGGTTGCTTCAGGGGTCGCCCTTGTTAGTGTAAATTCTGACAGCTGGTTGGTCCAACTGCGTCGGAGATGTGCTGGTGACTGGCTGCTAAAATTGAGTGTAACGGCCAAGGTACTATCGTAGCTAGAAGACAAGCACAGTAATGATAACCCAAGCTTCCGTGCCATGCCAGGGGCAGACTGGCAGTTGAACAGGAGGCGGTCGCGTTTGGCAGAATCTCAAGCCAAATTTCCCCATGGAGCTCGGGCCCATCAGAGGCGCCCACTCCAGTGTTCCCTAGCGGCCCATCTTGCGTCTCTTGGACTGGACGCCCATCGACATGAGGGTCCCACTTTGATCCCCTAAACTCTGGCAAGCCCATTTCCCCAAACACGTTGGGACATTGGACAACATCCCATAGACAGACCAGACACTTTGCATCGTCGCCAGTCTCTCTTTTTTTGTTCCCTTCACGCATCACGACCGTGTTTCCCACAGCGTCCGAATTCCCATCTCAACCACCTGACGGTTCGATCAACACAATGGCGTCTGCTCAGCAAGGAACCGCAACCGCGATTGGCATTGCCAATCTGCCCAATCGCACGTCTAACCCCCCGAGAGCTTGTCTGGCTTGCTGGTTCCCCCCTTGGCTAACCTCCTATAATAGAGCGCCACAAGATTGTCGCGAAGAGAGGTGCTGCCTTTACCATTATGGTACGTTTTTCGCGCCCGTTCCTGCCACCCGAATCTCTTACATTTACTGACTTTACTGGCGATTTACAGGTTGCTGGCGAGTCCGGTTTGGGCAAGACCACCTTTATCAACACCCTCTTCTCCACCACCATCAAGAACTATGCCGACCACAAGCGACGACACCAGAAGCAGGTCGACAAGACCGTCGAGATTGAAATCACAAAGGCCGAGCTGGAGGAGAAGTTCTTCAAGGGTATGCACAAACACAATAAACTCCCAGTCTCAAATGGCATATCGCGTTGAAGCAGAATCGGCCCCCTAACTTGAAGATTACTAGTCCGGTTGACCGTCATTGACACCCCGGGTTTCGGCGACTATGTCAACAACAGAGATTCGTGGATGCCCATTATCGAGTTCCTCGACGACCAGCACGAGTCGTACATGCTTCAGGAGCAACAGCCCCGCCGAAATGACAAGATCGACCTCCGTGTACACGCCTGCTTGTACTTCATCAGACCCACTGGCCACACCCTGAAGCCCCTCGACATTGAGGTCATGAAGAGACTGTGCTCGAGAGTCAACCTGATTCCCGTTATCGCCAAGGCCGACACCATGAGCCCGGCCGACCTTGCCAAGTTCAAGGCCAAGGTATGAGCAATAACAAGACCCACGTTCATGGATGCATAACTCACAAGACTGTAGATTCGCGCTGTTATCGAGGCCCAGAACATCAAGATCTACCAGCCCCCGGTTGAGGAGGACGATGAGGCTGCCGCTCAGCACGCCCGCGCCCTGATGGCTGCCATGCCCTTTGCCGTCATCGGTTCCGAGAGAGATGTCAAGACTGGCGACGGAAGAATCGTCAAGGGCCGCCAGTACTCGTGGGGTGTGGCCGAGGTTGAGAATGAGGATCACTGCGACTTCAAGAAGCTCCGATCCATTCTGATCCGAACCCACATGCTGGATCTTATCCACACCACCGAGGAGCTGCACTACGAGGCCTACCGTGCCCAGCAAATGGAGACCCGCAAGTTTGGCGAGGCCAGGCCACGCAAGCTCGACAACCCCAAGTACAAGGAGGAGGAGGAGGCGCTCCGCAAGCGCTTCACCGAGCAGGTCAAGGTCGAGGAGCAGCGTTTCCGCCAGTGGGAACAGAAGCTCATTGCCGAGAGAGACCGTCTCAACAAGGATCTCGAGCAGACCCACGCCCAGATCAAGCAGCTCGAGGGCGAGCTCGAGCAAATGCAGGGCAGCGCTGCCCGCAGCGGTCGTCGTTAATCAACGCTCTTCATGCATTTCGTGTCCACCTCGAGTCTTTTCACACCGGGCATTTTCTTTAGAGCACCAAAAACCGAGGAGCCCGGGTTTTTCGATTACAATCAAAATTACGGCGTACTGATTGAAAAAAGCGCGCCACTCTTTCTGACCAGCGGGGTTGGGTATGGTTAGACATGCTTTCAAGCCGATAATCTCTTTTTACGCGGGTCAGTGGCAACATCCGACTTGTTAGATGCACTGAGCTGCGTAGATGTGGACAAAGAATTTTGTCCTGCGCAGAACAGAGCAGAGCAGAGCAGCTCGTGAATCTGGATGGAGACGATGACGAGGGGCCAAAATATTTCTTGCTTTTGTAGGGTGTGCTTATCAGTCACACCCACTTCTTTCACCTTTCATGCGACAAGTTAGGCCTTTTAGTGAACGATGTAATTTCGAGTTTCTTATGATACCAGCCAAGACTGATTCTATTACTCTTACATTTCATATTACTCTAATCATGCGTGACGTGTATGCTCTTCCGAGTGATGCAAACAAAAACCATGAGACGCTCATGTTCTATTTCCTACAAGCAGACGCTATGATGAGACCGGTGAAACCTGGAAACCTTTCGTCCTCCAAGAACCAAGATACCCAGAAAGATGATTGCTCCTTGAGCAACTAACATGTCCGTACCGATCGAGTTGTGTGGTATTTCCCGAGCTGATTCCTTTCCCAAAAAATTCGTATCCTACTCCCGTGTAAATGCTCTTCGCCGCAATGACCAAATATATAATATATTCCCAAGATTTCCGTTATAATAATAATGGTGGGATCATTTCATGCCCTACAAAACTCGGCTGCCAGAGACAGAGAAATCCGTACCCTCCTAGAGAGAATCCATCGCGGCCCGTGTAGATAGCTGCTCGTTCTTGTTGCCGAGCTTGGAGATCTGCAGAAACGCATCGACGCCGTAGCCCTCGAGGCTGTGCATCTCCAGCTTGCCGGCCCAGTACTCGGCGTAGACGCGGCTGAGCGGCAGGCCCACGCCGAGCCGCAGATGTGGCGGCCGCGCCGAGAGCGAGGTCAGAGATCCGTCGTGGGCGGGCTGGGCGACCCTGCCGTCCTGGAGGCCGCTAAAGTTGCCGTCGACGCGCAGCTCCTGTAGCGTCGCCGCCATGAGCGGGACCTTGGTCAGGTTCTCGAGGCGCTGCCTGCTCCGTGGTCCTTTGCTAAAAGACCATAGATATGGTAGTATGTCTCGCGGTATTCCGCCGCCCTGGTCTGATACCCGGATAATGACGTGTTGCTGTGCTTCGCAGAGTGTGACTTCTATCGGTGGCGGCGGTAAATGCTTGTTCTTGCTCTTGGCGTGGTGATCAATCACCGCTTGGACGCTATTCCTCAGGAGCTCCCCAATGATGTACTCCAAATGTGAGAGAATGTAGGGGAACGTTGATTCGAGATGCCCCGTGATGTTGATTTCGGGAATTTGTACATCAGGCCCATTGGCAACCCGGGCCAGAGCCTGAACGGCCTCTCCGCATCGTTGCACCACGTCATTGGCAACACATTTGATAAAGACTTCGCCAATAAAGTCAGACTCTGAGAGTTTGGCACCAGGCGAGAACCAGGGCGAGTTAAAGGTCTCGGTCAGAGCAAGATGTTGCTCTGCTATCACACGCCGTGATATGCGCTATGAGACAGGTTTATATCAGTATCTTGGTCGACTGATGTAGCAATCGTTTTGACGTACCGATCTTAATATCGTGTTCATAAACGTATCCAATTCTTCCTTCTCCATCAGTCCATTACACTGCAAGATTCCCATTGCCAGCTTGGGTATGACGGACAGATGCGCCCGTAGCATCCTGGCAATATCCTGGCAGAAGGCCTCATTGTCCTCAAGAGTCTTGATCTCCTTGACTCGCCGAAACGTATCGAATGCGTTATAGTAAAGCTCGTAGACGTCGCTAATGTGCGGGTTGGTGACTACGACGTAGGGCAGACGTTGCATGTCCCGGATTCGGTGTGCTATTCGGGTTGGAAGCTCCGTTCGCACATAGTTGGCCGAGGAGATGAGGCGCGACTCGGTTAACGAACGGCCAAACACCATAAGCTGGCGCAAGGATATTGGGCGTGCCTCTTTCGCAACCCAACTATACGAAAACAGTCATGTTAGTCATCTGAACCATGCCAGAAAAGAAAAATATTGAGACGGTAATCTGGAGAATTTCGCTGTATATATGGACATAGTTGGAGAAGCTGCATGTACGCACTCGTCAAGCACTTGGACTGGGCGCCATTTAGTGGTGGTGGTGGTTGTTGTTGTCTGTATACCACGAGTTTGCCAGTCATTTGTCGTCGTAGTCGTCGTGTTGCTGCCGACAGTGGTAGCGCTGTTACTGTTACTGCTGTTTTGTCCCGAGTGAAACTGTTTGGCGGCGATGTTGTTCGCGGGCCTGGCTGTCAACCGCAAGACCCTGGTGGCATTTTGCACCGCGAGTGACGACAACATTGTGACAAGTCCATATGTGCGCAAACGACTTTCCCCACCGGTGGATTCGAATAGATGGGAAACGGCCAGAGCTGATGGTGTTTGTAGTTTGCCAGTTGCTACATCAAAAGTTGAAGATTGAGGTGCAGAGAATCTGCATATAGCTGCAAAAGAGACAACAGACGGGAGAAAGGTTTTGGGCACTGCCGGTGTCGCAACGTATGACTCTCTGCATATATGAATCGTAAGAGAGCTCGAGAGTTGTAGCTCTGGACTTTTTGGACCGGTGTGGCACCAGACCAGGACTCAAAAAAGGCAAACCGGGAGGTCCCTAGCGTCGCGACATGTGAGTGACTGAATGATGGAGTGGCTCGACTGGGCAAAGTGAGGGGACTGGAGCGAGGTCTGAGGAATTTTACCCCACAATTGGCTGGCTCCTCTCTAGCTCTACAGTAGTGGGTTGCGACTCTGCAACTCTGCATACAAATGGGGGGCAAGGGGGGTTGATGGAGCGGCAAGTCGATACATGTAGACTCGGCAACATAGCAGGAAAGTAGTTCGTCAATCGCTGCTCGCAACTTCGGGCTGAACAGCAGCGAGTCATTACTCAGGGCCGCAGGATCTACAGAGAGATCCCTACTATATGGATCAACTTATAGCAATGGAGGGACAGTGGAAAGTAGTATTTTATGGAATGTATGGAAGTCGAGGCGAGCTCTCCACGTGTAACGGCTGGTATCTAGCCAGTTGTACACGTATATATTGAGCGCCTCAAAACGAGGGAGAAGTACTGGCGCGCTTGGTAAATGGGCCAATCGAATACGTATGCGCACTTTTGGCACTGCAGACAACTGGGTTTGGCCTATCTGCCTGTATTGGGCAACAAGAACGCCAAGGCGATCTCTAGGTTTGGATAGATTGCAAAGCTTCGATGAAATGGCCAAAGCCGGCAAAGTCCAGCAAGGCGACCTTGATCGAATATAATAAGCGGCATACGGCATTGGTAAAGATGCAACCCACACTCTCTGGAGCAGATTCTCCAAAGACAATACTGCAAGTAAATACAACTAATGATAGCTACCTCTTGATCTATGTATGCTTCATTTGGAAATCAAGCTGATGATGTGGCCGCATTCAAATTTACGATCATCCAGTATCGCAAATCCCCCCCTCGGTCAGAAGATTAAACAGGTCACGACGTTGAAATCGAAAGATCATATTGTATTAAACATGACTTTCAAGAAAATTTATGAAAGACGATGCATTACTAATGGCATAACTGCTGCTGGTAACCAACAATGAGCGAGAGAGACAATAAATGATTGAGCCCTGAAGAGTAAATACAAAAAAACATGCTGGTTATTACTTTATACAGACGTCATTCAGTAGCACAGAGGGCTTAGACAGCTTTGGTGGGGACACAGTAGTTGCAAGTACAGTAAGTATAAGTCGCCAAATATTTGTGATGCAGACGGGTACCTACCTGGATAGTCCTGACAGGTTATACATCCTCCATTTGGCCATCTCAAGACTTATTGCGGACTTCACTTACTATCTTCAAGACATATAGCCAGTCCTTCTAATAATCTTGGATTAAATTTCGAGTAAATCATGACTATTAGTGAGTGGTGGTGGGATCAATTGATAAATGACGATGTGTATGGTATCTGGCTATGTGTACTAGCTAGCGAGCGACGTACATGTATCATGTTTTCTATACACAGCCCGGAGCTTTTTCAATATTCCCCACTTGGAGAACCAAAGAGAACTGGCAGTAAGCCGTTCATGCCGGTTTCTGCAACAATCTTGCCCTTCATCACTGTTCCATCTGGCTCTCTGGCGGTGCTGTTGAAGTCTCGGCCAGTGATGTGATTGTACCAAGTTGCCCGCTACTTGCATTTGATCTATCTGCAGTTTGAGTCAGCATTGTCAGTCAGTGAGAAGCAAGAAATACAAGGTAATGTAAATTGGACTGGTAGGTGAATAATGCATGTGTACCAAGGTAAGCAGCAATGCACACTGAATCACGGCTGGCACAGTCTCCGCGGCTGTGCTCACCCCTGCCCGCACTACCTCAAGCCTCCTTTGGCCTCTCTCTCGAACTTGCCTGCAGCCTGCTAGACCTTACGCCAAGGTCTGGGACAGCCCACTCTGGCTGTGAATCGCTCCAGCCTAGCACCTGCACAGAGCACCGCGCGCCGCCGGTGTGTTCCCCCAAAAAACGAAGAAAGCTCTCTTTCGTACACCTGCACCTGACGACATCACCTACTACCTACCACCGTTCTCCAGAATTGCAACTTCCCCCTCCATCATCAGACGCGGAGGCGGTTTGTTTATTCCACACATTCCTATTTTGCTTCGAGGCTCATCTTTGATCTCGTCGCCAGCACCTGCCTAGGTGTCCACCATTTACCGTACTTATCTACCCTATCGACGCTCTGGGGGAAACCGCCCGTCGCCGCCGCCGCAGTTTTACGGTAGGCAGTAGTAGCAGAGAGGAAGCTCTTGTCTTCCTGTCAGTAAAAAAGCGTCATCCGACCCCGCCGACCAACAAAACTGTCGTCAACCACGACCCGACCGAGCACGCAGCGGACAGTCGCACGCGATTCCCACCGGTTGTACAAACATTGAACCTTCCAGCCTTCGGCACACGCATTCTGTCATGACACTGTGAGGAAACTAGTCACAATGGTAAAGACTTCCCCTACACCCTGCTTGCTTGCTTCGCATGTGAGCGCCGCGGCCTTGTACACTTCACCAACTACATCTTCCACACACCCCAATTCTTTGCATCTTTTCCTCTAATTCTTGATCTCCTTGAGCACGCAAGCGCAAATAGATACACACACTTGTTTTGTTTCCTTTTCTGTCACGGATTTTTGCATACAGACAAGCAGCAATAGACCCGTGCAAACCAATGCGCATGTTGGGTCTGATTGTGCGCCTCGAACAACCAAGCAATCCGTACGGCACCGAACTTCCTTTGACTATGAATGCCGATAACAAAGAAAACGCCCCTCCTCCCCCTCCCCCTCTACCACCATACGTCCTTGAAGCCATCCGAAAGACAAATGTTGACAGCCAACGCAATCTACAGAGCTACGATCCAGAATTCCACTCTCCAAACGAGATGGTTATTGATACCCCGGACGAGCTCGCTTCTGCCGAGAGCGAGAAGGAACAAGTGGTTGATATAAATCCAGAAGGTTTAGAAAATGGCCCCGATGCCAAAGAAAACGCCGTACTGGCGACTGACTGTATGTTTGCGAGTTCTTGCCATATCCTAAGCTCTACTTCTGTCATTCTTTACCCAAAGCTGATCATAAATCATTATAGTCGAGGCTATGAGAGACCTGGTCCTTCCTTCCTTGATCGAAGAACCCAAGATCCTAGAAGATGCCGTTTCTACATGGAAAATCGAGAACTGGAGAGCCTTTCAGAGTAAAAAGGAACATGGTCCTATATTCATGGCTGGAGGTTTTCCCTGGTGCGTGAAGACAACACCCATAAAAGTTTTAGTGGCCTGGCTGACGTGGATTTTGAAGGCGTATCCTCCTGTTCCCTTACGGCAACAACGTGGACCAATGTTCACTCTACCTCGAGCATGGTTTTGAGGATCCAAGCACAATTCCTGAGGACTGGAGTTGCTGCGTGCACTTTGGCCTGGTCATGTCCAACGTCAACGACCCATCCCTCTTCGTGCACCATCAGGCACATCACCGCTTCACCAAGGAAGAAAGCGATTGGGGTTTCACGAGATTCATCGAGTTCCGTCGCATGTTCAATTCCGACTTCGAAAACTCTGGTCGTCCCCTAGCGGAGAACGACTCTGTTCTGTTGACAGCTTATGTTCGGATTGTCGAGGATGAGACTGGTGTTCTCTGGCACAATTTCAACAACTACGATTCAAAGAAAGAAACTGGCTATGTGGGTCTCAAGAATCAGGGCGCCACATGCTATTTGAATTCTCTCCTTCAGTCTCTGTATTTTACCAACGCCTTTCGAAAGGCCGTGTACCAGATACCTACCGACAACGACGACAGCCCTACCAATAGTGTATATGCCTTGCAGAGACTATTCTATCAGCTACAGACGTCTAACAATGCTGTTGGAACCAACGAGCTAACGAAGTCTTTCGGCTGGGACACACGTCACATTTTCGAACAGCAGGACGTTCAAGAGCTTTCACGCAAACTGATCGAGCGCATGGAAGAGCGGATGAAGGGCACCGCTGCTGAAGATGCTCTGCCCAGAATGCTCAGTGGTAAGGTCAAGACCTACGTCTCCTGCATCAATGTGGACTACGAATCGAGTCGTATTGAAGATTTCTGGGATATTCAACTGAATGTCCGCGGCAACTCAACCCTAGAGGACAGTTTCAAGGACTATATTAACCAAGAAACTCTGGACGGAGACAACAAGTATTGGGCCGGCGATGACTTCAAGTATCAGGACGCAAACAAGGGTGTCATTTTCCAAAGCTTTCCGGAGGTTCTTCATCTGCACCTCAAGAGATTCGAGTACGATGTCCAGCGAGACGCCATGATGAAGGTCAACGATCGGTTTGAATTCCCAGAATCCTTCGATGCTGCGCCATTCCTTGAGAAAAATTCCGACATGTCAGAGTCCTGGGTGTACAAGCTTCATGGCGTTCTCGTACACAGTGGAGACCTCAATGCTGGCCACTACTATGCCTTTTTGAAGCCAAACAAGGACGGATGGTTCTACAAGTTCGACGACGACAAGGTGACCAAGGCTACCATAAGGGAGACCCTTGAAGAAAACTATGGTGGCGAGATGCGTACATCGCAAGGCGTTTTCCGCACCTCGATCTCGAAAAAGCCGGTGATGCGCTCGGCGAACGCGTACATGTTGGTGTATATTCGCGAGCCTCGGCTCGACCAAGTCCTGACGCCCGTCACTCGAGAAGACACGCCGGCTCACCTGCGACTCAGACTGGAGGAAGAGGCCGCCGAGCGAGAAGCTAAGCGCAAGGAACGCGAGGAGCAACACCTGTATCTGACAGTTAAGGCCGTCACTGGCGAAACCTTCAAGCATCATGGGTCAACCGATCTTACGGACTTCGACGCAGACATTAATAAAGATCCTGCCGCACCGAGATTCTACAAGGTCAAGAGAAAGGATTCCATGGAGTCTCTTTTGACGACTATTGCTGAAGACATCAGCCAAGATCCACGCAAGCTTCGGCTCTGGATAATGGTTAATCGCCAGAACAAAACCACACGACCTGATCAGCCCATCATGGACTTGAAGCCTACCATCGAGGAAACCTACACTAGATCTGTCAGCACTAGCCGCGATGCATCGTTGCGAGTCTGGGTCGAAGTCGCTGAAGAAACCAATGAGCAAGGCGAAGCTATTTGGCCAACCTACCAAGGCGGCGCTAACGGCGTTGTCGTCAAGACCGATCTCATCCTGCTCTTCCTCAAGTTCTTTGACCAGGAGAAACAAGTTCTGGAGGGCGTTGGTCATGTGTATGTCAGTAAGGAAAAGAAGGTTGAGGATCTCGTGCCTATCATATCCAAGAAGATGGGCTGGGGTGAGAAGCTGCCTGCCGGAGAGCAAGTGGCCATGTGGGAGGAGATCAAACCCCAAATGATCGAGTCCCTGAAGTTTAGGCAAACTCTCAAGGCGGCTGAACTCCAAGATGGCGACATCATCTGCTTTCAGCGCGTGCCCGAACGTAAAGCTGGGGATGGCTTAGCGAGCTTGGCCAAGATCCCTCGCTTGAGCGAGAAGCCTGCTAATGGCGCTCCCAGGAAATGGGATCATTTCGAGGATGCTCGCGAATACTATGATTTCCTTGTTCACAAGAGGGACGTCCGATTCTGGCCTCATCCCCGCTGTGAGAAGGGATACGAAAGCTTCAGCCTCACTATGCCTGACAGACTTACCTACGATCAAATTGCTGAGCGTGTTGGAGACAGTCTCAATGTCGATCCGACACACATTCGGTTCTTCACGGTCAATGCAAGCAGCGGCAATCCAAAAGCTCCCCTCAGACGTACAGCTCAACAAAACCTTGGTCAGATACTCAGCTCGGATAGGAATCACCCCGCCAATGCACAAGCCAAGGCTGATGCACTCTTCTTTGAAGTGCTGGACATGAGTCTGGCCGAGCTTGACACGAAGAAGAGCGTCAAGGTTATTTGGTTGTCTGAGGGCATTTCCAAAGCGGTAAGCCATCTTTCACTTGTTGTCTCATCAATGAAACCATGCTAATCTTGAAAAGGATACCTATGATGTGCTTGTCAATAAAGCCGGTCATATTGAGGATTTGGTGCAGGCTTTGGTCAAGAAGGCCCAGATCGACGACGAGCAGACAGGTGGTCGCATCCGAGTATACGAGATACATCACAACAAGGTCTTCCGAGAGCTCCCACCAAGCTACCCAGTCCTTAGCATTAATGAGTACACGGATGTGGTGGCAGAACGAATCCCGGAGGAGGAACTTGATGCAGATGAGAGAGATTTCATCAAGGTCTTGCATTTCCAGTCGGACAGTAGCCGAGTTCACGGAATCCCCTTCAAATTCCTTCTGAAAGATGTAAGTGGAACCAGTGCATAATGTTGCGTGGTCATGATTGCAGTGCTAATTAAGAAACAGGGAGAGGAATTCTCGGAGACAAAGAAACGCCTCGAAAAGCGAACCGGTATCAAGGGCAAAGCATTCGAAAAGATCAAGTTTGCTTTGGTTAGACGATATGGAAAACTCACGTATCTTGTTGATGGTAAGACTGCCCGGAGTTGATTGTGCACCTGCTCGCTGCAGTAGAACTATGATGCTAATGACATGTAGATGACATCTTGCACCAAGGAAGCGAAGGTGGTCTCGAGGAAGATACTTCACTCGGCTTGGATCACCCTGACAGAACACGGACCATACGGAACGGTTCAGAAATGTTCCTCAAATAGACGGAAGATGCGAGGGTTGGGACCGCACTGCACTGACCTCGCTTTCACGGCAGTGATCCGTGCCTGGTTTTGAGGATTATTGAAAGCGCAAGTTGCTCATCTGGTGATGTTTCTACCAAGGCCGCTTCTACACGAGACCCAAGCATCACTTGCTCTTTAAGACCTGCTCAGACATCTGGACATCTCCAGAATCGACCTCCAGTCAGGCTCGAGAGCTTTTTGAGACGAAACAAGTCTTGCGTGAAGTGGGCACAGACACGGGAGCAATCTCATGACGGCATAGAGTTGATCTAGACTCCTGGACGTGGCTAGAGCTGCTGTGGTCAGAAGCGAGCGAACTTGTACAACAGGAGCGTCAGCAGTAGACCGGGATGATTGTACTCAAAGCACCAACATGACAATAGTATTCATTGGGAACACGGGAACATATTCATAGAGAACGTGGCTACTGACGCTCATTAGTACATTGTATATATTTTACGCCTCATCGGCGGCGCCTGTCGCACTTGGAACCATTCAGGTGGATGATATGCAATGATTCTTTCATGGGCAGACGACCGGGGGCAAAAGCCACCAATTACATAAGGTAGCTAGAGAATAAACCTGTTCCGATGGAACTTGAATGGACACATGAATAAGTGAAAGTAAGAAGTAGATGTCTGCTAGCATGAAGCACACACGGCGAAGCATAATCTCTTAGAGGTATCGTATCTACTTTGCTTCGAATTTTTCTTAATCTGACTACAAATGAAGCACACATCACATTGGTTGACAGAAGTGTACGATACGATGCTGTATACGGAACATGGTCATAGAAGTGGGCGTGCGATACTAGAAGATATAGAGCTAGTGTGCCGTAGTATGCAGTACATGTGGTACTGCATATGTACGTACCTCTCAAGGCGGTGACAAGCGGCAAGATAAATTCCTTTATCGCCTTCGCGACCCATTCCGATAAGGGAGCTTACCGTCCCCAGGGTCCCCATACAAACGGCGCAAAGCGACATCCCAGTGTCACCCACTCGCTCAGTCACTCTTGATATAATCGCGACAATGAACTCACTACCGAAAGATGTTGGCGCTGCGGGCGGCGGGGGATATGATCCCAATGACCCAAACATTAAACGAGTACGGCAGCTTCTCTACCTTCCTCTCGACTTTCCCCCCTCTGTTGGAATGCCCGCGTAGCTGACTTTGCATCTCTCACTTTAGATCAACGCCATGATGGAGTCGTGTTTCGGCAAGACCATGATGTCGGGAGTAATGGGTTTCGGTATGGGTGGTCTGTTTGGAATGTTCATGGCTTCTGTAAGTCCTCATTGCCACTTATGACCCGCGCCACAACCACATTTGCGCTTCTCCCCGGTCCAGCGCCCAAAACTTGCCCCAATATCCAAGCTGGAATACGATTTGCTGACCATGCTGTGCTCTCTTTCTCTTCATCGCAGATGTCCTACGATACACCATACCACGTCCCGGGCGCCCCGGGCGCCGCGCCCAAGGAGCTCGCCTCGCTCCCGCTCCGCCAGCAGCTGGCCACGGGCTTCAAGGACATGGGCACGCGCTCGTACGGCATGGCCAAGAACTTTGGCAAGGTGGGCGCCATGTTTGCCGGTATCGAGTGCGGCATCGAGGGGTTCCGCGCCAAGAATGACCTGGCCAACGGCGTCGCGGCCGGCTGCCTCACGGGCGGCATCCTCGCCCGCGGCGGCGGGCCCATGGCCGTCGGCGGCGGCTGCGCCGCCTTTGCGGCCTTTTCCGCGGCCATCGATGCCTACATGAGGAGTCCGGGCGAGGAGTAAATCAGGTTTTTTTTTACTCGATGAAAGGAGACAAAAAGAAAAGGGAAAAAAAAGGACGCACAGGGTTTAGTACGGGTCCTTCGCCCTTGATGACGTTTCGAGAAAGAAATGTCGCAACCAAGTGGCTCGACACAACATTGACGACCAGAGCCGTTTGTACGATGGGAGTTTGTACGATGAAAGAGAATACCCCCTTTTTGGAATGATCTAGCCAGCTCGCGAATTTCCTCAGTTTCGACGGAAAAGAGACGGACTGACGACGCGGGCTTGACTGTACAGTGAAGGGAATTTATGCATAGCATCGTGGCGTTTTTTCTGGGGAAACACAAACACAGGTATAGAAGGAGTTCAGCGACATCTCCACTAGATTCAGGTCTAATATTTGTGTGGTAGTCGGGACATGACTACCTTTGACCATGAGAGAAATATACTCAAATCAGCAAAAAATCGCTCTTCATATATGATGATTATTTGGTTTTATCTTCGTTTGACTAATAATCTATGGAGTGGTATATGGCTTCTCTCTTTCTTCCCCAATTGGACCGAAATTGATCAAAAAAACGCCTCGCTAACGAATACAACGTGATAAGGTGCTGTCATCCATGTTACACAGCAGGTCTTGTTCCACAAGACTGTATTTTGACTTCTCTCTCTCCTTGCGTGACTACATCGCCCTTTTTTTAATCTTTCAACGCATGTAAATTTTGCTGCTTAGGAGGCCTTGTAGACCGAGAAACTGCCAAACTCCCAGTAGGCATTCTTGAAGGCTGATGGGTAGTTGGCCACATAGTCTTCGCAGCTGCT
The DNA here is from genome assembly GCA_023078685.1 of Neopestalotiopsis rosae. Taxonomy (NCBI): domain Eukaryota; kingdom Fungi; phylum Ascomycota; class Sordariomycetes; order Amphisphaeriales; family Sporocadaceae; genus Neopestalotiopsis; species Neopestalotiopsis rosae. Next base: position 694,242 of record JALGAS010000008.1, on the reverse strand, counting down.
GGGGCAGCCACTATCGGCATAGACGTTGCCGGCCCAATCACCGCAGAGATCGATATTAGCAATGATGCTCTGGTTCTTGAAGTGGCTGGAGATGGAGCAGTCGGTGTTGGGGAAATCGGCGGCGGCGGTGCCCCAGGAGCTGGGGTCGGGGCTGCTGCCGGACGAGATGTCGTCGGGGATGCTGTCGCGGGCAAATTGCCACATGCGGATGCCGGCGTCGCGCCACTCGACGGCCATGACGCCACCGCCGCCCGAGTTGAAGCCGGTGCCGTAACTCGAGTCGGCGTCGCCCAGGACGCCGCAGCCGGCGTTATCGTTGGTGGTGTTGCTGCACGTCTTGTACTGGGCGGTACCTGTCATCTTGCGCTTGACCTTCATGTCGCAGCCGTCGTCCGTGTGCAGCGTCATCTGGTTGCCGTCGGTGGCCTTGTTGACGGCCTCCATGACGTCGATCTCGCCATTGGTCGGCCAGTTGCTCGGGTCGCTGAGCCAGAGGGCCGGCCAGGTCCCGCAGCCGTAGGGCGTGTGCTTGACGTCAAAGATGAAGAGGCCGCTGTCGTACTGCGTCTTGGACGTGACGCGCACTGAGAAGCGGCCAGTGGATGCGTCGGGGCTCGATGTGTTGCCGACGGAAGTGTCGACCCTCAAAACGGCTGTGCTTGAGGATGCATATGTGAGGTTCTGTAGGTTGGCCACCATGTTAGTATTCTGCGCAATTGGTAAAGCTCGAATTTATCTACAGGGCACACTTACAAGTGACTCGGCCCGCGCCTGAGGAACATAGTGTACGAAACCCGACGTGGGATCATATCCTTCAAAATAGTCAAAGTTGTCAAAGAAATCTTCTCCAGAATCTGCATGGGAAGTAAGAATGTTAGCGATCTTGTCATGTTCTTGATGTGGGCGCAACTCTTTGTTGTCGGGCAACTTACATGTATCCTCCAATGTGTAAGTCAGCTTGCTATAGTCGGGATAGCGGTTGGCCTTGGCGACCAATACTCCTGCAACGACACCGGCAATAATGGCGACGATCAAGACTAGCGCAACGCCGGCCCATTTCTTCCAACCCCAACCACGGGGGTCCCAATTCGAGTTGACATTTCCCTTCATATTTGCTGTCGGTCTCAGCGGCAGCTGTGCACTGTCGTAGGAGGGAGGTTGTTGGGTGAGCAGTTCAACAGAGCCGTGACGATCGTGGACTTGAAAACTGGTCGGGCCTGCCGACCGGAAGTGGTTGTTACCCCCATTGTTATATGCGTCAGTCAAGCCCATATTTTTTGCTGTTGGCGGATCCGTTATCGTCGAACCCCAGTCAAGCTTGTTCTGATTCTGGTCGATCCTCTTCTTCTCGTCCGTGTTGTCGTCCCACCCTGTCAACGTTGTCGTATTCTTTTCTGCGCGGCCTTCTAGATGCGCCACTAATGCCACTGTAGTAGTGGTGGTAGCTGCAGGTGCAGTAGCTGATCGTGACAGCTGCTGTGCCCCAAGGTTGCTGCTAGTATCGATCTCCCTTACCGCAATGGTAGTGGTCCTGCGGCTGGTAATCGGCCCTCTCGCCCGCTCCGGCCTTGGTATTACCGGTTTGGGACCTTTCCAATATTCGAACGGTGTATAACCGAGATTCTCACGCTGCAGCTTCAATAATGGAGTAGAGAATGCTGCTGCCTGGTACGAGATTGGTGAGTTTTTTATGATCTGATTATTGCCTTGGGATGCAACATTGGTTGTATCCTTTCCTTCATTGATCAAGGGCATTAGGAGCAAGGGAAAGGCCAACCCAGAGGAGGGCTGCCGACTTTTAAAATTGTTGCACCCTTTCCTTCTCACACCACCAAACGAAGCTGCAAGGTCAGGTATTCCCTAGTTCGACCCTTCTCCCTCTATCCTTTCCCACTCTTTTCCTAAGCTTAATCAAACAGCTTTATTGCACTGCCTTCCTTCCCAATGCTCTGGGATAGTCTAGTGTCGGGTTCTAGTTGGTGTGTGGGTTGCGACTTGCGCTTGTCTTGGGACGAGAAAGAATTATGGAGCCAAGGCTGACGCGTTGTGAGTTGCAGTCTCCTCCAAGAACGGCAGGGAGTAGTTGGCAGGTTGCTGGGTTGTTGGATGTCTGGCAAAGAGGCTCTCAGAGCTCTTGTCGTCCGATTTCTATAATTAAAAGAGAATAAAAGGAAGAGAGGAGTAGAAAAGAATATACCGTCAATTTACATGAGACAGATAAGATCAACGTGGGTTATAGGCCGGAATATATCAGGATCAGATCAACCAAGATGACTCTTTCTGGTTTTGAAACTCCTCGTTGTGCTAGGGAAGCGGCATTGATTGATACCTCCCCCCGAGCGCTTATACACAACTCTCCTTCACTGATTTGCACCTGGCACTCATTACAAACTCAAAACTCTTTTTTGTCTGGAACATGATACTACACTAAAAAGAAGCTCCCCAGATCGCCCAAGAAAACCCACCCCCACTCACACTCTGGCAGCACATTGCCCATTTCTTGTGGGTTTCTTGTCCAAGTTCTGTTACGCGCTCTTCTTCTTAGTCTTGCATGTCATCAATGCAAGACAAGCTTTTTATCAAGTTTGCCTCGCATTCAATTGATACACCATTACAGTACACTCACAGCTGCTAGATCTATTCTGTGCATTCTATCTGTATCCAAGCTGAGCTTCACTTTTGCCAATCAACAAAAGTGGCTTGACACTACAATCTACCTAGGTTATCCAGCCAGCGGATCCGTTGAAAAAACTTCAAACAAACATCAAAGGTGACGAGGCCTCTTGGAGATAGAGTCGAGTCCCTGGCTCCATTGAATATACGTATGAGTATCCATCTACGCAAGCGCGCCTCGGTAAGCTTCTGTCTTGTCTGCCCGCTACGCTCTAGAACATGATCAGTACCCAAAACTTAGCACTTGAGGTGTGTTGAGCAAGGATGTCAGTAGTCAGTCTGCAACTTTATGCGTACGTATGGTCGATCATGGGTTAATCGCGAATCTTTTGTGACGAGCCGCACCTCTAACCTTTTCCACTGTTAGTTCACTGCTTCACTGGCGCCGTGGGCAATTCTCAAACCCGGCAACTTTGACACAGCCCTTTTTTGACAGCCAGCCAGGTCAGCAAGCCCAGCAAGCCCAGCCCATCACCCCATTTCAGAGCCAAGATGGTGCAAGCCGGGCACTAAAAACCCTTCTTTTCCCGCCGCTACTCAGAGGCCCCACCTACGGGGACTATTGTCGTCGTAATGGTATTCGTACGCACACACGTCCATACTCTTTCACTCTTTCTTTCAACCTCATTTCATCGGACGTTTATACAAAAGAGCCGTTGGGGGATTTGAGGCTGAGTTGAAAAACAGTTAATGACAAAAACCCCGGAAATTTGCGAGAATGGCGAAAATGAAATGGCAGTGGAAACAAATGCGTAGGCGCCAAGACAAAATCAAACGCGATTTGGGACCGGGACGCTGGCTCATCCGATGAAAAATGTCAACCATCTCCATCTCTATTCCCTGGCATCGACCCTGGCCTCGCACGCGTCTTGATCGCCTCGAACCACTCTGTTTCATCGACGAACCAGACGAACATGGAACGGGTTGCAAGATAACCACGTGTGTTACGAGAAGCAAAAAAAGGTTCGGCAGATTTTGCAACCGTCATTGATATTAAAACCATTTGGAGTTTGCTCAAAATCGGCTTTTCTCATTCTTCTAATCTTGCTCAGGCGGTGTCGCGCCAGAGTCCTGAATATCTGCATTTATACTAATATGCAGTGAGCACGTGCGCATGACTATTGTCGTTGCACCAAGCTAGGCTGAATAGAAGCATATGCAGCTGTCAATCTAGTTCTTGACCATATTAAAAAACCCCTTTGAAAAAACAAGTAATGGTGATACACGATAACAATTTATATGGTATTGAGGTCTGCTCTAGATGCAAACCGGCTATTCGTCGTCATCTTCCATTCTGGCACGTTTCGACTGCCTCGACTCGTCCTCCTGCAGCCCATACCCTCTCTTGGAGGTCGAGCTCTGGTCCACTTGCTCGAGGAACTTGTCCACGTTGAAGGGATCGCCGCCGTCCTTTTCAAACTGCACCGGGCCCTCACGAGCCTCGGCGTCGCCCGAACCCTTGAACGTGCCCTTGCCCAAGACTTCCCCGAACCTGCTCGACTTTTGAATCTTTGCCATTTCCCGATCACCGGCTGCCTCATCCTCGTAGTCCTCGGCGTTTTGTCGAGGTCGGTAAATGCTGCTAATGGCATCCTGCGCAGCAAACAGCGGCTTGTCGTAGGGGTTGTCCTCATTGATGCCGCTGTCAAATCCACTCGTTTGATTGAACAATCGCGAGTCGTACATGGTTTCCGCCTGTTGTGTGGGCTTTGCCAGACCAAGGGCAATCTTTTCGGATATGTCGCGATTTTGCTCGCGCGCCATGACCTGCACTCTCCTCTCGGCGCCCATGCGAGACTGGCGTAGCTTTCGTTCCTCCTCCTTTTGTCTCTCCCGACGCGCCTTTTCTCTGGCCCGGATTTCAGAGTCCTCACTGTCAGAGCCCGAGTCTGAATAGCTGTAGCTGCGAGATCGCGACCGCGAGTCCCGCGAACCGCTTGAATCCGGCCTCCTGCTCGAGCTTGCGGCGGCACGGTCGTCCCGCGCCTTTTGCGCAAGCATCCGCAGGTTCTCCTCCTTTTGTGCCTTTTCCTTTTCCGCAAGACGTTGTTGCATGGTGGCTCTCTGCCTGACCTCCTCGCGAGCATGTCGGTCTGCCATGAAGAGCGCCTCTGAAAATTGTGCAAACTTGTCGTTGATGGCGACATCCTGTAGACCGCGGCCATCTGCAGCCAGACGCTTGTCCAGCGGTACCGTGAAACCCTTGGAGTTCTTCCAGTTGCTGATGGGAGGCGGAATCTTCCAATCTTCCTGATCCTGCGCCGTCAATTTCCGCGGCGGCGAGCGCATGACTGGAGGGGGCGGGCTCGGTGGTCCTCTGGGGATCTTCTTGTGCTTGAACTTTGGCGGCTCCATGGGGTCCCGCTGCCTCTCCACAATCTTCATGATGCGGTCCTGCTTCTTGGAGTTGTCGCCCATCTGGTTCGCCGGCGTGTACTTGACAAACGTCGCGTCCCTCTTGCCGCCAATGTTGACGTTCTTGGGCTTTTGCGCGGCCACGGCGCCGCTGATCAGAGCGGCCAGGGCGTTTTGCGTTCGTTCCGTCGTCGCCTTGATTTCTTCCTCGCTCGGCTTGGCCAGATCAATCTCGCCGGCGTCTGCGCGCTGCCGGAGGGGGATCAGGTCCTTGAAGGAAGAATGCACAATCCTGCCTTCCCGGTGGCCCTGGAAAGCGACACAATTAGTATGAGAAAGTTCAAAGTAATGACGAGAAGTAGTTCGTACCTGTTTAGCAATGGCATCGTATTTGACCTTGCCATCGGCATTGACCTGGATAGCAAGCGCGTTGCTCGTCGACGAGCCCTTCTGTCCCATGCTCAGAGGGTACTGGGCCACAGGAACCTCGGGGAACGCGCCGCCGTCGCCAAAGTCCTCCTGTCCCCGCGGGCGCCATCCCGACCGCTGGCCGTACGCTGGTGGGCCGGTCCTCCTCAGCACGATCTGCGACTCGTCAATCTGGCCGGGCCCGACGACTCTGGGTCCGCGCTGCTGTGCGTGCGCGGGTATCTCCTCATCTTCGCCAGTGTATCTCGGCTTCGGCAGAGCTTGCGCCAGCGAGGCTGCTATCGATGCCATGGCGAGAGGTTCGAGACGGGGTGTGGTGGGTTGTGGACAGGATATTGGAGGCGGCAAGGCAAAATCCTGGGTGACGACGTTTTGAGGTGGTTGCAGCCTGTCACTTGCCTGGAGCTTTTGAAATGGGACCGCTTTTGGACGTGACTTTGAGCTGCACTTATTTTTGAGGCGTGGCTGGAACCTTGAATGATGGAACGTGCAGAAGGGAAAAAGTGGCTAGTGCAAAGGGTCTCCACTTTATTGCAGCTCAAGCTGCTGCTATGCGCTCTATCAGTATCACCTATTTTATTAACGCGAACCCCTTTCTCATGCTCGCGGTGCATTCAATAGAATTGATACTTGATTTTCCAGTCCTGGTTTATAGACACAATCGTACTAGAGAACAACTACGCTTTCAAGATTTCTGCAAGTCAGAAATTATATCGCTGTATGTGGAACCTCGAATACCAGCAGTATATGACGTAAAAGCTCGGTACTGATTGCGGCCCATGATCTCGTGTTCATGTATGCATACAACATAACAATGATGATACATCCAATATTGGCCCTCCCACAAAACAGTCACAGCTTGAGAGGGACTAGCAAATGCTGCCTTCGTTATCATAAGCACATCACATAAAATTTCTAAGCACAGCCGTAAACGCCTGTATCTCTTCCTTCCTAAAGCAGCTTGTATGATACACACCAGGTTACCAAGGTGCCTTTTTCGTGAGCGAGTCGTTTTATACTCCAACACCTTATGATCATATCTTTTCGTCTCGGAATCAAGATCGTTTACACGTATCCCTTTCTTGCGCCCTACGAATCCGTTAATAGACGACCATACGAAACACGCCAGGGTACATACCTGGAAGAAGAACCGAACAACAAAGACTTGCAGACCACCCATGCAGATGACCATGGCGCACTGGATCATGCTAAAGTTGGCAATTCTCTTCTCCGTGCTGCGGACAGTGCTAAAGTTGCGGTTCTCTCTCGTTCTGAAGTACTTCTGGTTACGGGTAATGGTCGAGAGCTGTCCAGAGACCTTGTAGATGGACTCTTCCAAGGCCGACGTCTGCTCGGGGCTGGTGCCCTGCTTGGCGGGGAGTTGGGCGCGAACTTCGTCCTCGACCTGCAATTGCTTCTGTTAGCCATGCTTGCCTCTGCCAATTCTTGAGCCAGCTTCTCCTTACAGCAATCTCAAAGTCGACAACCTTCTCGGTATATGTGCTCATGTCATTGTTGAAGCAGAACTTGTAGTCTCCAGCTCGTTGCGCAGTGAAGACAAAGTCGCCCTGGCGCTCCTTCTCACCAGAGAGGATGATCTTCTCTTCAGGGCCAGTCACTTCGTAGTCGAGATCGAAAGAGCCACCGGATTGGACCTGCGCGAGAAGAATGTCAGTGTCAATCTGGCAGAAGCAATGCACCGAATGCATACAGCAAAGTAAAATGCCATCTTGGTGTTCTCTTTCGGGGAGACGGCGTAGAAGCAGGCCTTCTCGTTGGCGCCAAGTCTGTAGGTCAGGGCAGTCGCAGAGACCAGGGAGATCAGCCAGGCCAAAAGGCCGACCGACATCAGGGTGGACTTCATCTTGTTGATTGTCGCAATGGGAAGCTGTCGACTCTTCTAAAAAGGCACTCCTCTATCGCGAAGCCGGGAATGTAGGGACAACCTTAGTTGGGAATCAAGCTGCCACGCGAGTCGAATTCGGCATGTGGAAAATGGTAAATCCTCCCAAAAAGCTCGGAGCCAGGCTGGCCAGATGCACAATGGAACGCGACCTTGGGGGTAACACGGGAAAATCGGCCGGGGGGTACTTGAGTTCGCTGTCAGGGGCGCAAGGGGCGCCAAAGACACCCGGGTACAAGCTACACTGAAAGCCTAAAACCCAGAGCTTGACCGACTCGGGCGCCACTTTAGCGTCTCCAATGAAGTGCAATGCATTGAAGCTTGGTTTTATCCTGCCAATCAGTGCCCTCCACCCCACTAAAGCTGTTGATTACAGTGGAGCTCTACCCAGAGAGTTCCCCATTCTGTACCCTGTCGTCATCTGTGACGCTCCTTATGCTCCAGATTCTAGAGTGTTTCCTCACCCTCGACCCATAGCCTTTGGTTGGTGTAAACTGTTAATTTTTATCGAGGGAGACCTCTATTCTCCCTTCTAGAACATTTCCTTTCCTTCTTCAATTCTTTTTTTCTAGGAAGATTTCAGCTGCCGTTATAGGTGGACAAGCAACTGGCGCGTCGTACTTATTCTTCTTGACGTAGCTCTTCATGTTGGAGCCTCTGCCTAGGGAGCTCTATTGAACCAAACAAACTCCAACTCGCGCCGTACATTCCGGCGCGGTACAGTCTTCGCCATGGCCGGGGATCTCCAGCGGCGGACTGTGGCAGTCGCGTCTGCCGGCATAAGGATTGCTTCATATTTCTTTTTGCGTTGGGTAAGTTTGTTTGTACATACGCTTAATTCTATGAAACATGTACACTAATACATAGACTATAGGCGGCTTTACCAGTAGGTGCTCTTTACATTAGCTGCTCATTTGTATGCGCCCATCTGGACTTGCCACCACTAAACTTGTTGTAGCCTTGCATATACGTCGTATACACCTTGTTCGCCATCTACGTGCCGACATTCATCTCCCAATGGAGACGTGAGCCGGAAGTTGCACTTCTTGATGAGGTTGATGTCGCCGTCACAGACAAGCTAGTCAATGAGGATGGAGAACCCGTCATTGAAGAGGATGTCGAGGTTGTCGAAAAGGTTTCTCTTGTCGACCGCCCACCGACACCTCTACGAACCCTTCTCAGTGGTCTGCCAAACCCTGCCAGCAAACTTCCCTCGCTGCTTACTTTGCTCATCAATGCGGCTTGTGTGGGCATGATTACGGATGTCGTTTACAGACCACGCTGGCAGTATCCCAGTCACGATCTGTCCTTTGCTAGGGTCGGCTACGTGTCTGACACGGAGGCAAAGCTGCTCATTCGCGAGCCAGATCAGTCAAAGATGCCAGTCACTGTTCAAGTACACCTCAAGGACGCTCAGCCGCCGTTCGACAACCCGCTGTGGCAGACAGCCGGTGGTGTAAAGTGGACGACCAATGAGACCGATTATACAGCCGTTGTGACTATTCCTCTGACCCACGGCAAACAACATATTTACGAATGGACGACTTCCAACAACCACTCTGGAGAATTTACCAGCGCTCCCAAGGCCGGAAAGATGCCAGACTTGTTCGATGGAAAGTTCACTTTCCTCGCCACTTCATGCATCTTGCCGAGACTGCCATACAACCCCCTGGATCATCCCTTGGCGATCCCTGGCATGAGGCATATGGCCAAAGTCCTTCCCAGTCTGGGCGCTCAATTCATGCTCTTCATGGGCGACTTCATTTACATCGATGTTCCGAATCTTTTTGGAAGTACTGTTGAAGACTATAGACAGAAATATCGCCAAGCCTACGCTTCTCCCGACTGGGCTCCCATTGGCCAGAACCTGAGCTGGATTCATGTCCTTGACGATCACGAGATTCGCAATGACTGGGATGAGAAATCAGCAGGAGTCTACAAAACCGCCGTTGACCCTTGGCACCACTACCAGACTGAGGTGAACCCTCCTCGTGCCAAGACTGCCACAACCGGAGGCACGCTGAGTCGATCTGACGCGACCTACTTTGCTTTTACTCAAGGACCAGCCAGCTTCTTCATGCTCGACACCCGTAGCTATCGCTCCAAGAACAACGAGCCATTTGAGAGTACTAACAAGACCATGCTCGGTGAAGAGCAGCTGGAAGACTTCCTTTACTGGCTTCGTCGCCCTGAGCCGCTCGGTGTCAAGTGGAAGATTATTGCCAGCTCTGTCCCGCTCACCAAGAACTGGCGCGTCAATACCAAGGACACGTGGGGTGGTTTCCTTCACGAGCGTCGCACGGTGCTAGAGGCCATGTGGGATGCCGGTGTGGCTGGCTACGGTGTTATCGTATTATCTGGAGACCGTCATGAATTTGGCGCCACGGCCTTCCCTCCTCCCAAGGAGAGCAAGTGGCCTGAGAGTGTGACAGTCCACGAGTTCTCCGCCAGCCCTCTGAACCAGTTTTACTCTCCCATTCCGACTTACAAGCAGACGGACGACGAGGATGTTGAGTTGAAGTAAGTGATGAACCATGGAATTCGATTTATGATTGATTGTCTAATACGATTACAGATACATCAATACCGGCAACTCTAAATTTGGAGCCTTGACAATTGAGAACCGTGCAGATGGAGAGCGAAGCAGTCTCTTCTACAGACTATACGTTGATGGCGAGGAAAAGTGGAACACTGTGGTTGTGACACCAGAGCTCGTTGACGGTGTCAAGCCCACCGTTTCTTTCTGGGATAGAGTCCGGGGAGCCGTGTCGGGCAAGATCTAAATGCTTGGCAGGAGGTTTCCACTAAAGGCGTTGGAGGGCAGGGATCGATTCAATTGCACGAATTTCTAGATGTTACGAGGGGTGCTATGTTGAATGACGAAAAGACCCAGCTTCATGAAAGAATATGCCGAGATTTCCAACTGTCCTGCATCTGTTCCTTTGCAATCATGACGACTTTAAATCCACTCAGGGGCTGATTCCATTACGGCCCTGCGTATCTGCTCTTGATCGCGTGCTGTGAGAGATCGGTCATTATCATGATTTGACTGTTGCAGGTTCTGGACAAATTCGGCTCCATACTCGTCCCCATTATCGTTGGCTGGCTGATCCTGAATGAATGCAGGTTGAGCATACGCTGGTCCTTGGCGCGAAGTGAGGGGATCTACACCCAGTATATCGTCAAAGTTCTTGTGGCTCTTGGTAACACCGGTGAAACCGGAACTCACTGTTCCGGACATCTTGTTACCCTGTATCGGACCCGTCTTCTTCTTGCTCGACGAGCGCGTGAGGATCGGCTCGCCGCTACCGTGAATGTCGGCCTGCCGCCTCGCCATGCCTGACATTTTGGCAATCTCGTAGGCGAGCCGATCAGGGTCCTCGCTTCTTTCCGGGCCTGCTTGGCGTGGAGTACGGCCTTGGGGCGAGGTGAGGGCGTTTGTTCGTGGGTGGGGAGTGTCGCGCCGTCTTGTAGCGTGACTTCTCTTGGGGAGGCTCTGTGCGCTGTCGTCTCTGGCTGGTGATGCGTTCTGGGTTCCTCCAGTGTGGCTTTGCGTGCCTGAACGGGCCGACTGCTGCTGCTGCTGCCGTTGTTGCTGTTGTGAAGTGTAAGTCTCTTGGATATTGTGGTTGATCTCGTGGGCTTTATCAACCGGCCTATCGATGGGCTCCCAGCTGAACCTCGACCGCGGAGCCGCGATGGCTGCATCCTGCGGTACAACAGCCGGCCGTGCCACGGGAGGAGGTGCTCGTGGCATATTGGGCGAGATCTGCTCAATGAACTTTCCGGGATTGCGAGGTCCGTCTTGCCGCGTCTCTGACCCCTTTTCGTCCGCCGTGGCCGTCACAGCCAGACGGACCGAACCTCGCTGAGGCTTCCGCTTTTCTTGTCTCCCTCGCTCGAGAAAGCTCTCGATATTGCGTTTCTCCTTGTACTCGAGATCCTGTTTCGAAGAAGCAAAGACTTGAGTCATTCGATCTCTCAAAGTACGGCCGGATTCCGAGCGGACTACTTGTTCGGCCGCCGGCTTGGTGCTGGACACTGATGGTGCGTATCGCGAGCGGTGGCAGTGCAGTTTGAGGCACCCCAGAGCAAATAAAGCACCAAGAACCAAGAACGTCGCCGATATACCCACTACGGCGTCCTGTGGTAGGGGTTTTCCGTTGAAGGCGTAGCCGATACCGCCGCCTAGAGAAAAGACCACGAGGATGGCGCCGCTGATGGGGATGAATCGAAATGTGATTGCTCGGAGCTTGGAGTTGCTATTGCTTTTGTTGGTCTTCTTGTTGGCTTCTAGGTCTTTCATCTCGCTGGTTGCCTTGGGCCATTGTTTGGGTTGCGGTTTTGCCATTCTGGTCAATGATCAAGTTGAATGGCCAAATTCAAGTATTCGGCTTGAAAGAAACGTAAGTTGCGATGTTGCGCGTGATATTTATTCTGGGGATCTGATGGCTTGTTCCTAAGGACTATCAGCTCGAGAGAGTGGTGACTTCTGTGGGCTGTAAAAGCTGCATTTCTCTACCTGCGCGTAAGAGACAGTTTTCTTTGATGATGTTGTCTCATGCTGATGCGGAAGTGTTAAGTCGTGAATAGCACACACGAGAACGTAAAAGAACAATCAAACTAACTGTTTCGTAACATGGTATCCTTTCTTTGATCTCGTCATCATGCATGAAACTCTTGCCTACAGAGAATGGCATAGACGGTGTGTGACCAAAGAATGTGTTGGATGAATGATACTCTGTAGAATGGTTTTCAATATTCACAAAAGGGTTCTCAGATAGCCAATAGTAACGTAGAGACATAGAGATTGAGTCTATTAATTGAGTAAAAGAATGAATTGTCTAAAAGTCATGGTATCATAACATCGTGTAACGTTGGCCCTCCATCGTACATCACCGCATACTCCACCTATCCATCGATTTACCAGGCTTAGTTCCCTCGAGCCTCTGGCGCGTGGTCTTAGCACGGACCGGAGGAGGCACTGTAATTACATCTGGTCCAAATTCAAATGACTTGAAGCGCGGCGGCGGCGTGGCAGGTAGTTCTGCACATTCGATAATGGGCTCGGGAATCTTGGTCCGTGGCGACACTTGGCTCGACTTGTCGTCTGCTCTAGCGTAGTAGCTCTGTCCTCGCCAGGTGCGAAACTTGGTCAGGCTCGGATCTTGTTGGCGGCGCTCTTGGGGACCAGGAGACTCCTTGGGGTGATCTTCGTGGAATGCCAAATCGTTCATTGACTCCTGTCGTCTTCCGTTTCTCCGTCGTGTGTAGAAAAACAGCACACCGGCAAGAAGAGTCATAAGCAAGGCGGCGGCAACAGTGCCGCCAATGATCAGACCAGTCCTTGTTGTCGATGACATGCCTTCATCTGCTGTCGTGGATACCTGGGCATCCACTGGAGTTGTCTGAGCCAAGACTGATGATGTAGTTGTTGTTGTTGTTGTCGCCTGATGATGCGAGGCTTTGTCGGTAGATTTAGACGGGGTGGCTGATGTAGTGGTAGCGACGTCTTCAACCTCGAGCTCGCAGTCGTTGTCTCCGTTGCACCGGTAGCCAAAGGGGCAGCAGGCATCGCCACAGGTCGGAAGGGTATCGCTGAGCCGCGTCGTAAAGATATCGTTTTGGGGAAAGGCGGTCACGTTCAGTTGTTGAATATCGCAAGGGATGGTTCTAATGACATTGCAATCCATCCCCTTGGGACAGCACACGACGGTAGTGTCTGAGGAGAGAGGCATGCATGTATCTGATGAAGAACAGCAAAAGTCGTCGGGAAGATTCCCGCCGCATGGTGTGTAGCCGTCGACATGACATGTATCTGTTGAGGAGTCTGCTGACGAAAGGTGTGAGGGCCTTGGCTTCTCAAGTAGAGTTCCACTGGGTATAACACTACAGAGTGTTGTTGGCACGTAGAAAAGGTACGCCAATAGAATGAAAGTTGCTGCCAGAGCCATGGTGAGAAGAAAATAGGAGCATCGAGCTTGGAGAAAAGTCTAAGCAAAAGAAAGTTTACGGCTTCATGGACTCAATATATCATAAATACCGGTCGGCACGGGAGACAGAATCTGCCTGGTGAATGGCTCGGGCCGTGTTGTTATTCACTTACACGTCTAGTCTATAGATATAATTCCCCACAGCCGGTCTGTGCTGGCGGTTGATCGACTAATGATCCAATAGAGTCGAGATATTTGCCGCGATGACAACCAACACCACGTTTTTTCATGCAGGAGTGGACCATGTAAAACGTGGGAACAAGACAGCCTCGCCTGGCAAGGCAGTCCCAAGTGGCTGGGTGGCAGCAGGCTTAGGGCTGTTGGACAAACTTGAACCAAAATATCATGCGGCCCGAGGTGCGGCCTAGGGGACATGGCAGTCGGAAATGCTGCAACAGTGTCACAGACATATGCAACTGTATGACAGAGCCGCACTATGAATCATGATCAATTGATTAATTGATCGAAGATGGACTGAAGAAAGCGAGCTGGATGCAAGTCTGATCAAACCTGTGAATCAGATTCCATTTTCCGGTCCTTAGCTGAGCAGGCTACGTGAACAGCCATACACAACAGTGGATCATCTCCAGAGAAACCAAGATTATTATTGATCATTTCTTGGAAGTTGAGATGAGTTGGCAATGCATGCACCTAGAGTTTAGTTCGGTGATGATCCCTTGCGTTGGTGCTGACCCGACAGACTGGAACCAGCGACTAATCCTGCATCCGGAGTGGTCGGGTTTTAAGAATTTCAAAAGGATCAAACTGCACTAATCACCAACCAATGAGCTCTAACACAATTTCTGCAGGGGGTTTACAAGCCATATACGGTCCATTACTGCCAACATTGATACGCAAGGTATTGCTCTACTCAAATTGTTGCCATCATCCTTGTTTGGTCCATGGGAACGCAACTGGGCAATGCGTAGCATGTAGTGAAGGCAGGCAAGCATGTAATATTGTCGCGTATGGTATCTCGAAATGGAACCACTATTTGTACCTGAGTAGGTATGAATGCATGGTAAGCGATGTCCTAGATTATTGAAAATTCACCGCATTCCATCTCCTTTGAGATTACCTCATCCAGCATCTCAGTTCCAACCTCTCCAAGAATCCCCACAGGTCGAATAAGTAACCCAAGTCTATGAAAACGGTCAGGGTTCATCTCGTCGCGGCCTAGCACAAGGATTTCCAGAGTTCTCCAAACCCCATTCTCCCCAATTCGCAGTATTAGGAGCCAGGCGTTCGTTGTTTGATTCTCAGGAACTTGCAGTTCCTTTTGCGCTTGAATAGTCTCTCCGAAAGCAGTTCTCCTGGCTGACGTCTCTCTTGTGCCGTCAGGAAGTGTGACGCTTGTTTTGACAAGAGGTGTATCTTGCTCCATTTCCCAAGTAGGTTGTTCCTGTCCAAATTTTAGCCGTACCTCGTTCAATTTCTCTGAGGCTACCTCAAGTACTTGGCCTATTGTGTCGAGTTCTAAAGTTGCCATCACTGATGGTCCTGATACAACAATCATACCCTTGGACACGGGCCCATATATGTTGATTGTTGCAGGACTTGCGTCGGCTTCAACGACTGCGGCGCATAGATTAGACTCCTCGTTCGACTCTGTACTTCCACGAGAGTAAGTCGTGTATAAACTATCAACAGAAGCCCAAGTCCAAGTTGGGCAATAATTCTGCCGTGGAACAGACTCAACCGGACAATACCAACAAAGTCCTCGGATGAGATCCTCCTTCCATAGTCCAGCTAGGTAGGTTGAATTCATTCTAGAATGAAACGCTTGTGCGATAGCTGATAGTGCTACAAGCACATCGGATTGATGCGTCAATCTCTTTTGGCTGTAAGTGTTAATGACCATGTCTCGCCAGTAGGCTAGCAGGCTCTGCGGTTTGGTGATGGAAGCGAACAAGTTAGTCAGGTTCGGTTTCCCAAACTTCTCCGAGCGTCGCGGAACGCCGCGGCCGCTCTCGAAATATACCGCCTCTGTACAAGCCCACATCATTTCGCGACTTCCAAATGATAGATATCGATTGGCTATCACTTCTTCCTGATAAGCCCAAGCGCGATCGTCCAATGGTCCACGATGATTCAAGGTTGGTTCCAGATGCACTTTAAGAGAGTCGGAAACGCGCTTGCTCCGCACTTTTCGATTCAAGTGGAGACGGCCATCAGGATAGGGCTCTGGACCATGAGAAAGAGACTCGCCGTCAGGTAGTAGAAGAAAGCCATCTTCAGATGATCCCGAGGAAGAAGCCGCAAGCACGAGAGCCGCATTTCCATAAATCGAAGCCATGAGACTGGACTGTTCTTGCCAATCCGAATCGCTATCCTGGGTGGTGTAAACGTGTTAGTATTCGAAACATGTTAATCTCATGGTAGTCGTGTGAAATGTAATACGTCATTGGGCGTGAGAGGTTACGCTGTGTTTTCTACAGACCCAAAGCATCCGATCACTACAAAACGTAGCAGCAGTGATTACGTACCTGTATGATACACATGGTATCTATCCAGATGAATTCGTAGCCGAGCTTTCGTGTTAATGTAATAGCTTCTGCAAAGGTTCGAGGAAGATCTGTCCAGGAGATGCCATGTTGGAAGGCTTGTATGTCAGTCTCCAAAAGCATAACTGGCTTCGTCGGACCCCAGCAATGGCTGAGGGCCACATAAGGTTTCATTGCATCAAGATCCAGCTGCAGGTTGACCATGTCATCTGTAAGCTTCAGCAACCGGCGTGGCATAAAGCCAGTTGATGTCCTCTTGCAAGAAGTGTGTTCTTTCTCGCAGATTGCCATCCACCATTGTATCAGTGCCATTGCTTCTTGTGATGACCTATCAAGCAACTTGGAATCTTGTGTTTTGAGGAGTATGTTTTCCTCTTCATATAAGCGAAAGATCAGCACAATACCTCATGAAGGGATGGCTGGAGGATACGGTTGAAAGAGGCTCACTTTGGGGATGCACCGTGAGCACGTGACTCCATTCCTCGACTTTATCTGAGAAGTCACCAACTGTCAGAACAAGCTGATTGAACTTCTTGCCCCACGATACTTCAATGTCTCTTTCGTTGTAACTAGCATGACGCTGGTAAACATCATTAGGGTGAGGTTCCAGCCGGTGCTGAGCAATCGCATGACGAATGACCAGCGTCACGACGCTACAGAAGTCACAACCAGCAGATTTACCAGCCTTCCAATCTTTTAAATTGTGTTTGTGCTCCTGAAGAATTGTGGGATCTAGGTGTGGCCATTCGACTGACAGGCTACCACCACAGGTTGGGCATGTTCGAACGGATCTATGCCCACGTCTTTCCATCAGTAGTTTCCATCTTACGCGGGCGGAGCGGAGATGATCCATAACCACTGACGAAAAATGGGAATGGAGGAAATATGGTATACAGTATATGCTCGTGAGTCGTGCTATGTGTCTCACTGAGCACTACCCCGCACAATCCTGTGATCTCTACAGACACGTTGTCTAGAAGCTGGAAAAAAAAAAAACAAGAAATACCAGACGGATAGTGGGTAGGTTTTCTTGTGGACTGGAAAAGACTCTTGCTCCAGGAAACAGCGACGCAAGTATGCGTAGGGTATTTATTGAAATAGGCTCCCAGAGACAGCAAGTGCCAAGGAGCAGCTGAGGGTCTCAAACGACTCCAGCACGATAATTGATGTTTCTCAATTGAACCATAAAGAAGCGAGAAAAGTCCGATTCGACACTTCTCTCCAGATCTTCAATGTTCTTGAGTGGCTTATGAGGTGAGCGATACCTACTGGACAGATAAGTTCGAGCCTGAATCCTTGATGCATTGTATTTAGAATTTGAATGTATTCAATAGTCAATGTGGCGCAGAACTCTGACTGCGCCACATCAAATGGATTGTGTCGCTCTTTGCTTGCAGACAACACTCGCTTGTACCTCGGTTGCTGTGATTCTGTCCACTCAAGCGTGACTTAGGATCGTAAGTTATTTCCACCAAGCTGGACTTTTTGCCGATCGCTATTCTACAGTTTTGCAAATATAGGGCTGTCTACACTCCCTGGGACTGATTGCTCGAAGTCTGATCCGATCCGATTCGTCGACGCGGTTGCACAGCATTCGGCCTCAAACACGCGACATGTTACCACGTGTGGCGCAAGGAGTGCCCCTCCTAAGGTGCGATGAGGCTATACTCTGTCCAAATCAAGTTTCCACCACAAACTCACGATAGGCAATATAGGCGTGGCGTTGGAGCAGTAAGGGTTGGCCACAATGTTTGCCGACAATTATCTGGACGAAGCAGGACACCATTGCGCAGTGTTATTGCAAGTGATCGCGGTCTCAACTTCGCTATCAAGGGTGTTGCAGACGAATTGAAGCGGACGTCCTTGTAAGTTTTGTTTGCCCTTGGAACCCTGCATGATGCATGTACTGACCAAATCGACAGGCCCAACATCTGGCTGCGGTAGGTATGAGACTTCTAAAGCAAATAGATGTAGTCATTCATTTATGATATAGGGACAACTGTCGGTGCCAGTCTTGCGTCAACCAAGACACGATGCAACGAGGCTTCAACACTTTTGATGTAAGATTCTTCCAGAAGGAGGTCTTCTCAAATTCATGCTCACAGACCAGCAGATCCCAAAAGATGTTCATGCATTGAGCGTTGAAAGTAAGGAGAGTGGTGTCAGAGTCCGGTGTAGGTGCATCCTCTACGAAACGATAATCAGCAGCCATTGACATTATCAAAGGGTCTGATAATGCGCATGAAAGTTTCTATCCGTGGGACTTTATCGATTATTACCTCCAGGAAGATCAGCCCACTCCCGAGGAGGTGACGTGAGTTATCTCATATTGCCTCTGTATCTCTATGCTGACGCTCGCAAGGATCAACACCTTTACTTCCACAGGCAATGCCTTGGCCGAGAAATGGCCGCCGTCAGTGAGCAGCAAGGATATCGAAAAGGACGAGACCAAGGCAATTGGAACCTTGACCAACTACATTGTATGCACTGCCAAATCCATCCCTTCAAGACTTGACTTGTGAAGGGGCGCTGACAAGGCACGCAGAGGAAATTCGGTTTTGGCTTCATCACTGAAGTACCATACGACACAGCCGAGCCCAGCCAGAGACTTCTCGAAAAGATTGCATTCATTAGGGAGACTCACTACGGCGGCTTCTACGACTTCGTACCAGATCTTGCCCTGGCGGATACGGCATACACCAATATTGCCCTAGCAGCGCATACCGACAATACTTACTTTTCCGATCCAGCAGGACTTCAGGCGTTCCACCTCCTGTCCCACGTCGACAAGTCTGCCGAGAACGGCAAAGCGTCCCTCGGCGGACAATCACTACTCGTTGATGGATTCTGGGCGGCCGCCTTGCTCAAGGACGAAGATCCAAAGGCCTGGAACGTGCTGAGCCGGGTCAAGCTGCCGTGGCACGCCAGTGGCAACAAGGGCATCACAATCTCTCCCGACAAGCTGTATCCCGTCCTCGAGGTGGACGAGACTACTGGGGAGCTACAACGAGTGAGATGGAACAATGATGATCGCGGCGTTGTGCCATTTCACAACGAGTACTCTCCCGAAGAGTGGTACGATGCTGCTCGGAAATGGGAGGCTATTCTGAAGCGCGAGTCCGTCGAGTACTGGTTCCAGCTGAAGCCGGGCAACCTTTTGGGTGAGCTGGGAACCTGACCTATGGGATATTCTCATTGCATGTTTGGACTAACAGACAATTCGCAGTCTTTGACAACTGGAGAGTCCTCCACGGCCGCAGTGCCTTTACTGGTATTAGGCGGATCTGTGGTGGTTACAGTAAGTCCGATCTACCTGGATGAGGAGAATACATGAAGCTAACAGCGCACCAGTTAACCGCGACGATTTCATCTCGCGATGGAGAAACACAAACTACCCCCGAGAGGAGATTATGCGCAGAGTTGTCGGTTGATCAACGCTTGACCGCCTCGAAGAGGAAGTTGAGCATTCGATAAGACGTGACCGTTCACTCTGGGCAATAGCGAAAGCATGAAGAAAATCTACTTCGAATCCGAGCTGTATTTCTGGATAAGTAGTCATTGGAAATTGGTCGTAGATTTCGGCTGAGAATCCTCAATTCTCGAATAAGTAAATCAAGATGAACCACTATCCAGTCGTAATGTTGCCATACATCGAGTTGTGTTCAGATAAGCGGATCTGGCTTGTAGCTATACCAACGTGTGGCATACTTGTCGCTGTAATTTGTAGCGCGGGGGTATGCATTGTGTAGCTTTGGTTTGTGTTGCCCCAAGCGCAATATTGAAGAACAGGCACTTATAGCTTGCTCGATTGAATATACTTAGAAGTGCAGTAGAATGTGAGGGATGGTTTCCAAGTATTGTGCAAAGATAGCTCACAGGGCGTTGTCGAATAATCGCCAATCAGGTTGGAGATGGTAAAAGGCGTATTAGCACGGGTCGATCCTGATGTCAGTACCCCAAGAGGCGGCTCCCCGGCACAGCTTTGTGCCAAGCCGATACCAAGCAGATAATTGACTTTTGGGTGGTGCGCCGAGGACTGCGCTGGTTCGTTGAAAAGTCCTATTTTACACATGATTTTCGGTGAGTATCCCGTTGTCTCTAGTGGCTACCTGGTCCCTAACACATGGCCAAGTGCTGGCTACCTCCAAATCCTCCAAACTTGTCGAGTGTTCTGAAACTGCTCCCATCCTTGAGAGTCTACGTTGATATTGTGTAATGGGAATCATGGGCGGGCGAGCTCGTGGGAGTGTAAGCGAATGGTGGGGTTCCAAAAAAGTCCAAGGCCCGAATGAAAACCCCCAGATTACTGGCCTTCTTTCCCTTTATCGGGAATTGTTCTGTGGAAATTCGGTGCTAAAAGAATAACCCCAGACCAGTCCAGTGATGAGGAATTCGTATATTTCTGGGTAGGTACCAGCATTACCTATGGGTTCAAAGCACATGGCTCGTATTTTAGTCTTGTACTACTTTTTACACGCACAATAGGGGATGACGAAAAAACATGACGAGGGGAGTGATTCCAAATAGAAAAAAAACATATGATTAAATGTTTCTTATCGGAGGAACTTCCTCTCGTTTGGTTGCGACGTGATAAGTGGATGGGATCTCTCTCAAGCCTTGTCCCTTTATTATTGGCAGCAGGGTCCAAAATATGCCTTGCCTCGTCGCTTGTGTCATCAGTCAGACAAGGCATATTTCTGCCAATACATGTGTACCTAGATGATTGAACAACTTGATCATTCCAAGCTCCTAGGTAGTCGAAATATGTATGCAAGTCAGAATAGTTTATCCACCTAATTATCAATATACCAGAGATGCCAAACATGATCAGGCTTTGGTTCTTTTACTTGTGATGCTGCATTTCCTCTGCCTTGCTTGAGTGGCCATTCACTGACAGCCGCCGTGGGCTCTTAGCGTCGACCCTTCAGTATTCCTCACTCCCTGTCCCTCCCTGTTCCCGCTCCCCTTCCGATCTGTGCAGACCCTTTTTTGGAGTACATACCTCAATTGCCCGCCTTTCTAGTCGCCCAACCCACTCGCTCCCCTTCAGCTCTGGACCCCCCCGTCCCAGTGCTACCTACCTCTACTAGTACCACTTACTCCCAAACCCTCCCATTCCTTTTGCTGCCCATTCTTTCATCACGCTCACCAACTGAGCTATCTTGCGAAAACCTCACCTCAAAGATCTAATCAGATCCCTTTGCAACTGTGATCGCCTCTCTACTTTGATCATTGTCTCCTTGTTGCCAGCGCTCGCCCGTCTCGATTCCCCACCCCCTCCTGCACCCCTCGGCGCGATCTCTCACGAGGCTTCGAAAATGGAGGAAGACGGCCAGGTGCCCTCCATCGTGGAGGAGCAGCAGCGCAACATGCAGGTTGACAATGCCATTCGCGCCATTCGAGAGAAGAAGCCCGTCCCCGAAATCGACTTCACCATCCACTCCATGGAAGATGGCTCTCAGGTCAACACACAGGAGCGAGTCTGCAAAGGTACCTATCTACTGCCCGTCCCGCCCACCCCCCTTTGTCCTACGACATACACACATTGCTACCCCGCCGCCGCTTCAGCCTCCCGTCGCATCACCGCCTTGCTCTTTCACACAATCCCATTACACGCCCTCTTCGCCCATTGCTTGTGACTGACTTTTTTGCGATCATGCAGATGTGCAGGCGCCAGCAACCTTCACCCCCAGTGACGAGCAATTCTTTGAAGATGAAACCCACACCAAGCCCAACATCACTTTCCTCAAGCAACACTTCTACCGCGAAGGTCGCCTGACCGAGGAGCAGGCGCTCTGGATCATCAAGAAGGGTACCGAGCTGCTTCGCGAAGAACCAAACCTGCTCGAGATGGACGCCCCCATCACGGTGTGTGGTGACGTTCACGGCCAGTACTATGATCTCATGAAGCTGTTCGAAGTTGGTGGCGACCCGGCGGAAACGAGGTACCTCTTCCTGGGTGACTATGTCGACCGTGGCTATTTCAGTATCGAGTGTGTCCTGTACTTGTGGTGTCTCAAGATTCACTACCCAAAGACGCTGTGGCTGCTGCGAGGTAACCACGAATGCCGGCATTTGACCGACTACTTTACATTCAAGCTCGAGTGCAAGCACAAGTACTCGGAGAACGTGTACGAGGCCTGCATGGAATCCTTCTGCTGCCTGCCCCTGGCTGCTGTTATGAACAAGCAGTTCTTGTGTATCCACGGCGGTTTAAGTCCCGAGCTGCATACCCTCGACGATATCAGAAACATTGACCGCTTCCGCGAGCCCCCTACGCAAGGCTTGATGTGCGATATCCTCTGGGCTGATCCCCTCGAGGACTTTGGACAGGAGAAGTCAAGCGAGTTCTTCATGCACAACCATGTACGAGGTTGCTCTTACTTCTTCTCCTATCCTGCAGCGTGTGCCTTTTTGGAAAAGAACAACCTCTTGTCGGTCATTAGGGCGCACGAGGCACAAGATGCTGGATACCGAATGTATCGCAAGACGCGCACGACTGGTTTCCCGAGTGTTATGACCATCTTCTCTGCGCCCAACTACTTGGATGTCTATAACAACAAGGCAGCCGTGTTGAAGTATGAGAACAACGTTATGAACATTCGGCAGTTCAACTGCACACCTCACCCGTACTGGCTACCAAACTTCATGGATGTCTTTACTTGGTCCTTGCCCTTTGTCGGAGAGAAGATTACTGATATGCTGATTGCTATCCTGCACACTTGCTCGGAGGAGGAACTCAAGGAGGAGACGCCGCTTACCAACTCGCCTGGACCTGCGTCACCACCTCTGAATGACCCAATGAACGACCCCGAATCCATCGAGTACAAGAGACGGGCGATTAAGAACAAGATTCTTGCCATCGGTAGACTGTCACGTGTATTCCAGGTCCTCCGCGAGGAGTCAGAGAAGGTTACAGAGCTCAAGACTGTATCTGGTGGAAGGCTGCCTGCTGGAACCCTCATGTTGGGTGCCGAGGGTATCAAGAACGCCATTAGCAATTTCGAGGATGCCAGAAAAGTCGATTTGCAAAACGAGCGGCTTCCACCAACACACGAGGAGGTTCAAAAGGCTGCGACTGAACAACATGAAGCTGCCATGGAGAGGGCTAAGCGTGAGGCTGACAACGACACAAAGCTGCAGTCACTCTCGCGGAGACTAAGCACGTAAGTTACATGATAAAATGCTCAGGAACAGGCCGAGATGCTGACCAGAACTCAAGTGACCGTAAGCGATAAATGTTCCTTTTCGCAGAGGTGGTTTGCAGGACTCAAAGCCACTTATGAGTGGCTGAAACAAGAAATCCCCAATTTCAAAGCGGTTGCCAATTTGCATCCGGAAGATATCTTCCGGGAACGCGTGAGCATTCTTTGAGGGCATAATTGGAAAATATGGCGTCATGGTGGCCGGTAACTACAGAAGGAATCGCTGTCGTTATTCATGAGGTGTGAAATGGAAGGTGGTATAGTCAGTCTCACTCCAATCCGAGGCATTGCAATATGATTTAAACCCACGACTTCCATGTGCCAAAGAGCAATTGGGTTGGCTCATGGGCAGCTGATAGACGGGACATGAGGTCAAGAAATAAGCAATGATCTCGCTCTTAAATACAAGCTCTTTTGGTTCCGTCAGCTTTCTGTTCTCGTCATTACAATAAGCATTGTGTTCAAAATGATCACACAAGTGAGCACCATTTGCAAGTGGTATTCTGACAAGGTGACAAGTGAACTAGGTACTGTGAACAATTTCCAATATTTGAATTATACATTCTGCCATCTCAATACTGGGAACAGGTACAAACATGGATGAGACACTTGATAATTGATCAATAGTTCCATCCTCCGCAGTGAATCGACTTGACTGGTGCCTAACACTATGCATGAAGCCTCGCAATATGCAAACCTAGAATATTGCCAGAATATTTGGGGGGCTATGTTGTTAGTCCTGGACTCTTTGGTGATGGGGTCTGTAAAACTCACCTGGCAACTCCACCCGGCACATTGCACGGCTCGCTCGAGACGAAGAAACTCCACCTCTTTTCCCTCTGGCAGTGCGCGGCCAGCTTCTCCAGGTTGAAGAGCTCGCCAATCGGGCACCCCCAGCCACCCAGCAGGACCTCGTGGAGGAGCCAGTCCTTTTGCGTCGGCCAGCACTCGAGCGCCGGCTGATCGCCCGCGACGGCGGAGAAGTTGTCCCAGATCCATCGCAGGATCTCTTCGCTCTGCTCTAGACCCACGAAGCGGTGGACTTCCTGGTGGGCCGTGATCTCCTCTTGGGTCTTTTTTGCGTGCTGGGCCATGAAGCCTGGAATAACATGAGCCGTGAAACAATCGGAAGATTTTGGAGTGAACGTACCAGAACGTATGATGAGGATATCGCCAAAGCGGACCTTTGTGCCTTGCGCCTTCAGACATGCCTTGAGATCAGCCAGAGGGATACTGGTCGAGTCAAAAGCATTGTATGGGCTGAGCTCGCTGTTGGCTTCTCTCCAGCTGTGCAGATCGACTAGTACACCCCTCCCAACGACGCCTTGTTCCGACCACGCTGCCCGTCATCTCGTCAGCAAAGATCTCTGTCACACTTACTGAATCCTGTGGACCGTGTAAATACATACCCTGGATACCATTAATGGTACTCTTGCCCTTATCGTCCGAAGCATGAATCTGCTCCATAGTGACACCATTGTAGAACAGCCCTTCCTTTTGGTAGCCAAAGTGGCGCAGGCCGTCCCACTGCGTTGAGATCTGCGAGTTGAAGGTCCAGACGTCGTCGTTGCCCGTAAAGGGCGCCTTGGTCAGGAGCTGCTGGTGGAAAGCGCCACGGCCGAAGAAGGCGGTGCCGTTGCCCTGGGACGCCTGGGCGTCGAGGGGCCAGTTGAGCGAGACACTGTTTTTTTCTCAAATGTCAATGACTTTCAAGTATGCGGAAAGGAGACCTCGTGATTCCACCCAGACAACATACCGATGACCTGTCTGAATCTCCGACTTGGCGGCAGCTGCGACGCGTTCGTTGGTCAGCCGATTCAAAAAGCCCAGCTCGTCTTTATCGCCGTAGAGACCCCAGGCCGAACGCCGCGGGTCCTTCTTTCCCAGCGGAAGATCGTCAAAGTCGGGGACACCGTTCTTGTTGGATTTGATCTCAGTGGCGGCCATTGCGTCTTGGTTGATGATCTTTGCTAACAATGGCATGAAAGCTAGAGGTATATTTCAGAATGCTTTTAGTTTGCTCTTTTATATCGGATTTGATTCCAAAGGACGAGTTCTGGTTTATAAGCCCCCCGCTTTGGTGTTGGAGTTTGTAAACTTCTTACGGTCGTTCATACCGAGGTCCATGTGCGGCTGTTTTTCCATTTGCGAATAGCTCCAACTGTGACGTTATAGGGTGCTGCAGTGCACGATTTCCCCGCTCTTGGCCGTGTATAAACATTTCCGACAACGTGTTACTGGCTGAATTGCTGTGTAAACGATATTATACTTTTTACACATATTTAGAGAATCTTTATTCCAATAGTGGTTTGCTCAATGTACTAAGTTGTCCTTACGGTACATCGCACGAGGTCTTGGGTCATGATATTTGTGATTGAATTTATTACCAAAATTTTCAACGACGTGATCATAAATTCATTACAGTTATGATAAATAATAGCTTAGACCAAAGCTCTTTTAATTCAAGTAGTGTACCTGCTTTCTCGAAGCCTTGTCTAGTCACTTCGAACTGCTTTCCCACGACCCACCCAATATATCTATAATGCAAGGCTGCCTTTTGTCGTGATGCTTTCCTCATGGTCCCCGGCCACTTCGCAAATGCGGCCGCGAAACATTGGTCCCCACTTGTCATGGGCAGTGTATCGTTCTATATCAGGTATGCAGATAGTAGTATCATGAATCCTACGATCCACACATTAGGATAATAAGCGCAACGTAGGGGTAGGGATCGGGGTCTATTATTAGAATAGGCGCTGACATTTAAACCCTGAAGACGAACAATAATTTGAGATATTTGCACCGACTCAACGACCTCTCGACGATGACTTTCAGATTTCCCGATGACTAATTTTACAGTCGTTGCGCCGGACGGTGCAAATACCCATGGAACCACTGACCTTCTTTGTCTCCCACCGCAGTGGTCCGACTACGTTGTGTTCTTCTTGACAAACTATGCTGCACATGCCGCAACTGTCATTGCGGAACCGGGTCAGTCCACGATTGAAACCATCTATTGGACCCTGACCGCCCTGTTCCTACCAGCAGCAGGGCTCGTCAGGACACTGCCTTTTCTCTTCCGACGGCCGGGTTTTGAGAAAGACCCTCTGAAGCGTGCCGCATTGTCGGGCGCCCTCTGTACAGTTGTCAGAATCAAGGACGACCTTCCTTACAGACATGGTAAACGTGATAGCCCTTGGACTCCGGTACAGTACAGAAAACACTAACCACAGACTGAAAGGCACGGATCGCAAAACCATGATGGGATTCAGGAAGCAGCTGTCACTTGCCGCAATTCGAATGTGGAGCAAGAAGCCAAACCTGAAATACGGCTACGAAGTCCAAGACCCAGGAAAGCTGTGGACTGGGCTCTTTGAGGACGTATCCAACATCCAGAGCTGGATAAATGTTTACGAATCGAAGACGGGGCTTCAAGTTCCGCGCTTCGCGACAAAAGTCTTTTCACGCCTTGGGAGTTCCATGGAGACCAAAGTAGCCGGGCTTTGCCATGTGCCGGAAGGTTTTCAGCTGATTGTGATTCCCGCAGGAACCCCACTGAGGATGCTTCAGGAGAGACCGTCCGATATGAGCGAATCCGAATGGCGGGAGATGGCATCTGAGCGGGAACTTCCTTGCTCTTATAGTGTCCCGAAACTGCTGATCAGTTTGGTCCAGGCCCTCTACGCCATCTCCACCTTGTACCAAGCTCGAGGCAACCAGATTGAAATCTACGGGTACGCCGCGTTCGGGCTCACGGTAGCGCCGTATGCCATCATGTCAGCGATCAACTTGGCCACCAACGTCGTCACCCCAGACTACCCGTGCATGTATCTCGTCGCCGGTCCCGATCTCCGCGAGGCCGAGAGGTGCGGCGGCGTGTTTGACAACATCGTAGCCGAGATCGATCTGGACCAGCGCGTCTTTCCCGTCCCCACGTTCATGAACAAGTACACCCACGTCGTGGCGTCGTGCGGGAGATGGGGCAACGTGTGGGTCGGCATCGTCCTCGCGACCCTGATCGGGCTGCCGCTTGCTGTCGTCGGCGGCCTCTCTCGGTTCCAGGCGAATGCCAGCACGCCGGCGCAGAGAGGGTGGACAATGGCGTGGCTGGCCACGTCCATGGCCATGAGCTTTTTTGTTGGGAGGGTGAGCACGTACGGACCCGAAGTTGCTACACGGTTACTTTTCTACTCGCTTTTCTACGCCCCTGCCATTGGAGGTATGGTAGTTGTTGGTCTGCAGTTGAGGGATTACGGGATATGTAGCAGTCTTGACAATGTTTCTATAGCATGAATCGCTGGCACAGTGATTGGGGCTCTGGCCACTAAATTAAATACGTGCATATATCTGTTATGGACAAATTCAAAAAAGAAAAAGAAAGAAAAATTATACTTATTAGGCGGGAGACTAATCCTCCCAGATGATTTCGAGAAAAATTCTTTAGTCATTTTCTTCAAATAATTTGCGTCTTCATACACAGAGTTCTGTTTGGTTAGTGTAGCTAATTGTCCAGAGGGTGGACTGCGGTTATCAATACCATGATGGATCCGAGAACAGCAAATCAAATTATGGTAGAGTGTGAGTGATGTTTAAAACATAGAGTCCCTGGTTCTCAAGTGCCCAGGAGTTTCCCAAATCATATCAGCTTATTTCTTGTCCGTTTCCACCGAAACGGCAACCACGCCCACCAATGACGCCCTGGGCAAAGGTCATATGCTTGACTGAAATGATGGAAAGAGGATAATCGATTACTGTGCAGGATCATACGGCTTAAACATGAGTGTCTTGCGATATTGCCATTAATAAAGAAGGAACGAACATATCATTAGCGCTGGTCTTTCGGTCTGGCCAGAACAGCAGGTTCTATAGTGAGAGTGCGACCTGACGTTGTGATGGCCACACCTTCCACTTGAATGGAAAATGGGCACGTTAAAGGAAATTACCGAGCGTCGCGGGGAGAGAGGAGAACTCAGCTTGTATATCACTCTTTGACGGCTACTAAAACACGAGCTTATGTTCCAGATTCACGCGGATTCGATTCATCGCTTTTGTACCTTAATCCAAATTCGATCCATCCAACATGGCCATGTACTAGACCCTAGCTTCTCGGCTTGTTCAAATGAGCCCCAAAATCACATAGCAACAAAGCAACCGGTGGGTAAATTACTACCAACACGTTCAATAACATGTGATCCTAATATGCATGGACAGGCATCGAAATGTCCCTGCCGATGATGATGCTACTCTCCAATGCATCCAGACTGACGTATCGGAATGGAAAAGAATATATTAAGGGATTTAGCACGATGCTTATCCCCACGAAACTGACCAAGGGAATTATAACTCGGCACGTGCTTCTCAACGAGAATGGAAAGCACATATCATTCGCAGACACCCGCGCAGATAAATTGCAATCTCAATATCCAAAGGGGTTGAAATTTACTGGGTGGGATGCTTTCCGCCATGTTGTGGGATGGTGTGGTGATGTGCGAAACTTCATCGGTAAGATCAAGAGACACATAACGCCGGAAATCATTCGAGCAAGCCTAACAGTCTTACAGGAGCTCCGAGGGCGAACTATGGTATCGGATGGTCTGGCCTCCCGCGGCCGGGAGCAAGCTTTAGGTTCGAGCGAGTGACGATCTCTGGCGGCAAGTTCATGACAGGAGGGGTCAGCATTGCTATTGGCAAGAAGGATCGAGCGCCCCAGATACCCCATCGACCTGACTATACAAAGAGATTTAAACGGATCTCTGAGGATTTCGTGGTCCTTTACGACGTTGATGAGAAACGAGCATGGCTCAGTGACGGCCTGAGCGTCTTGCTCCATCTCGTGAGAGCATCTATCAAGCACGATAAAGACAGTATTTTCGGCGAATACTTTCTTTTAGATTCGAAAGACATTCAGGAGTCGCCGACCCCACTCGTTGGTCCCAAAGCGGCACTTGGTGTGCTCTTGAATGCACACAATCAGGGTTTGAAGCTCTATAAGAATCTTGATGAGGTGAAGACTGAAGAGAGGATCAAACCAGATGGCACACGAGAAGTCTTCTTTTGTCATAATTACACTTACTAGACAGAATTCCATAATGAATGATAGAAACTCTTCAAAAATTCATATAAAAGTATTTTACGAAATAAAAACATTTCTCCTCTTAATCAACCTTTCTTTTATTATAAAAGGAAATGAAAATAGAAAGAAAAATTATAAATAATGTCATATCCGTATATAGATTTTGCAATTATAACTTCCGCGTCAAGGAAGGCAGTACAATGTAGAATTTCTGCTAGTACTCTTCGATCCTGCTCTTTTATGTTGCAATCCGCAGAGGATGAAGCCCTGTAATCCTTGTGCCATCATCTTGGGTCAAAGGTGGTGCGTATTGTCGTGAAGCGATTCAAACAAATCATCGACACAGCTGAATGAGATGCACAGCATTCTCCCCACGCCGAGTAGGAAGTGGAGCATCAAGTCTTACCATAAGGTCCCAGCCCATAAACCCTGGCACCTGCTTATGTTCTGTTATTGTAGCACATATTCCACATTCAGAAAACCGCGTCGAGAAAATCTATAAACTTTTTGAGCTGTTCGTTGCATATTAGGTACAGGACTAATTGTAAAGATATTGCAGCAATCGAGGATCAATTTGAGTGAAAGACTTCCACTTGAGAGCCACCGCACATGTTGAAACATGTTGCAGCCAACACCATTTTTTAAGGATATTTGTGATAGGTATTACACAATGCAACCAATAGATTGTCTAAGGTACCCTCCAAGGATTTGTTCAAGATCTCAGAATGATAGAAGTGGCTTGATGTGTCCTCGTCAGCAGATTGTATCAATCAGGTGTGCTAAGTTTTCTTGAATGGTGACCACAATCTTGACTACGGTGCTAAGATCTCCGTCCTAACATGGCCCTTTCTGTCTTTATCTTGAGGCTGAAAGTATACTTTGAATGCGGAACATAAAATACAGCCGAATTATCAAGATTAGATAACATCAAAATCTCCGACACGGATGACAGTATTCGTAAGCTTGTCGGAACTGGGTTGCGGCACAGGCCGCAAATATGCCAAGGACATGCCACTATGAAAGGCGGCTTTGGTCATTTGTGCCATTGCTCCTTATTCATCCAAAACACAAAGGCGGCGATCATGGCGTGACTTACGTACGAAATGTCATTGCGACAGATACGGCACATCTTGTCCCGTGTCGGATCATCCCCGACCAGGCGTAAGGCTGGATTGTGCTATAGTTATAATTCAAATTCAGCGCGGGAGGCTTTCGGCAAACAAGGTTGAGATCGTATTCCGACGTACAAATTCTCAACCGATAAGTGATTCGGATCTTAATTCTAAATCGTGTGATCTTTTGCACATTACTTGTACTTACTAGTGAAGACATGCCCAGTCGCATTATTGATAATGCGTTTTGTCGCGACGGACGGGGAAGCAAAAGATGAATAACAGGAACACAGAAATCGTACACAGGTCAAATTCAGTCCATCAAACGAGACATTCATGCACGTTCTTGGACATTCACCGAACGACACATCTACAGGAAAGTGTACTCGGGAAAGAAAGCCCGTCAGCGGATTTCCAATCACCCCAATAGTATTTCTATAATTCGTGAGATACTTTAGATAAATAGAATTATACCACATAAAATCCCTTTCCTTCACGAAAGTGGTACTCAAATCAACCTTCCCCATGTCTTCTCGTGTAATGGTTCTCCTGTTTCTCAGCCTGAAAGTGCTCACAGCCAATGAGCTTGTAGAAAGATTTAGAACGTCAATAGATCATTCAGAGATCAGACATGCCTTGGCTTTCTGTGACGGGCACAGGCACAGCCCGTGATTATGCTAAGCTTGTGTAAATATTGGTAACGTTTTCTGCAATCTAATAAGAAAACCCGAACCCGTTTGACCATGACTCGTAGACTGGTGGCTGTTGCTTATTCCGACCATATAAGCCACGCTTCCCGCGACGGACTGTCCTAAGACAGACACAAGGCGAAGCAATACGGGCGTGTGGTATGCTATGAGTGGATATTGAGCATTAATCATATAGGCCTATCAAATTACATTGCCGTGTGGATCGCTGAAGTGTGAGAGAATCAGTTGAAATTCTCTATATTACGCGTATGATCAAACAACTATCGCACGACGAGATATCTCTACCTGTGCAAAGTCGCTTCGCGTTCTAGCAAAAATGCCTGATAACTCTCTTATGACGCATCCACATTTTCCCCAAGTCTTGGACTCCATTCAGACCAGCGGTAATACTGCGGAACCAAGAATTCCTCCACAGATCAGGCGGAGCACCGTAGCCATACGGTCCAGGAAAAGGATTGCTCTGAGCCACTGTCAAGTGAAGTCGACCCATCTCCAAGAGGGTCCTGGCGGCCAGAAAACCCTACAAAATGCTTTCGACACTGCAAACAATGATCAATCGACCTGCAACAGCACTAAGAACCACACACTTGACTATAAGCCACGCCCTCTAAAAGCGTATTACCTGAGCACTATCCTGGTTGTGCTCCTTATGCTCGTCATATTGACAGAGGTGGCGTTTTATGAGTTGCCAGATGGGACAAAGTCTCCATCATTCCGCTCTGAAGTACACTACCAGAACTCTACGGCGCAAGATGAGTTAGACACAGCCTATAGGCGCCGAGGTGCCCCTTGGAGTGAAGTGAAGATGTATTTGCCCAAGGCTGATAAGACTCGATATTCAACTTGGAACCATGTGCAAGGAGGTGTTCTCGAGACCGGAACGATCACCAAAACAAGCTTCATTCTCTCCAGTGTCATCTCAGCGAAAAGCTCCCACCCAAGACCGCTTATCACAGCAGGAGTATTATGGCCCAACATTACAAGTACAAATGTCAAAAATCAAACGCTCACAATTAATAATACGACATGGAATAATGTGACAGCAATACCAAATTCAATCACTACCACCAACGACGACGCTTGTTATGACTCTGGTGGTCCAGATTATGATGGCTTGTACCTAAATTCATCTTCCCAACTGTCAAATGGTACGATTGATTCGTCGTCCACGAGACCTACGTGTACATCCCAAGAAGGGTATGCGGGTGAGGCTGAAATGGGGGGATCCGGGGATGGCGATTCCCGCGGAGACTATGTTGATCCCTTACACAACACAATCACTTGGAGTACAGATACTGTTCTGGAAAGTACGCCGACCCAGATACTAGGGAACCATCCAATTAGGACTGCAGAAATGGCTCCAGTTGTCACCGTCCAAACCACTATAGAGCTGATTACCTTGACGGTGTCGGTGCTCGAAACCCCAAATTCACGCCAGGGCCATCCATTTCGAAGCACTCATGACTTGGTTGAGATTCAAGGGAAAAGGCTACGGACGTCCCTCTCACCATTGGATACCGCCACCATCCAGACCATCGAGCCAGTCGGCAAGTTGATATCGTCAAAATTATTGATGGCAAATTTGATAACAATGAAGAAGGGCTCGATGGGAGGGACGATTGCGGAAGATTTGTACACCGCTGAGCATTTCAGTGAAAGCTTAGTATCACAGACCGAAAACACCGGAGTAATACTTACCAGCGTATACTCAGCTGGTTTTGGAGAATTCTCCACCGCTACGTCAGAATTATCAACTGCTACTTCAGAACTCTCACCTGCTTCATCAGCAATCTTCACGACTGATAACGGAGCATTGTCAACTGGAATTAAAGCTTCTCCAACTCATTTTCGAGAACTACCAACTACTACTTTGATGACGCCTCCAGCGTTGTTGACAACCATTGTGGGAGAAACCAAGGACGGTTTTTGGCCGCCTGACAATACAATTCTCAAAACGCAAACCCACGGCGAGACGAGCACGAAAAGAAGAGAGAATACAAACCCGCAGGGTTTTCTTACCACGATCATCACATCTTCTTGGAATATGCATGACCACCTGAATCATGTAAATACATACACAGTCTATGCTTCTTTGACAACAAGGATACCAATAGATGTCTCCGAAAGGCCCATTACCACCGAAACTTTAGCCATAGCACAGCGAGTATATTCAACAGTTCTCACTGGTCCCGATACAACCCCAACGAAAACTCTTTCTTATGTCTCGGTCGCTTTTACAAGCGTGCTCATAGATAGTCACGATAGGCCTACCAGCACCATGACAGGTTTCCTTGCGAAAACTTTGTCCGAGTCGACATTGACAGATAGCAGGGGAAGACCTACGAAGACTGTAGCCTCGTTAGGTTCTACATTTATGTTTCCATCTTCTCCACCCCGCGGATCAGAGCCTCCGGACGTTCTTAGTAATCGTACCACCCCTGATCGTGTGATCTTACACGTTTATGAGATCACACAAGGAGAGTACTTTATGGGAGCCATAGTTCCGTCCTTGTTGGCTACTTTTCTGGGGATTCCATTTCGAATCATCGACTGCAATACCAAGATGTACCAACCTCTACGCGCGCTTAGTGTGTCACCGATCCATGGAGTAGCGGCGTCGCATTCGGTACTTTTTGCGACTAAAGGACCCCTAACTACCATGAGAGCCCTCTTCACTCCCTGTGCCGATCAAGGACTGCTTCGCTTGACGGGACTTCTTGTGCTACTCAGCAGTCTTCTAGTGCCTGTCAGCTGTGAAGCGATCCGTATTGTTGCCCAGGGGAACGACTGTCAAACGGGCCATGGTAATGCACAAAACTGTGCCATAACACTGGGCGTGTTCCCAATCCCAGCCCAGATCACAGTTGCCATTCTCGCGACCATGGCAGCATTACTCGTAACTGCAGCTGTCTTGCTGCGGAAATGGAGAACAGGCGTGTCTGCTCAAGTATGGAATATGACCAAATCCAGTGTTGAGCTGCACCCAAGATTCATGGCCCTACTGAGTCGACTCTCCGAGACAAAAGGCGTCATTAGTAACAAGAATGCTTCCGAAGCATTTGGGAACAATCGCTACACTTTTGGAACTTGGAGCGACGAGGGACAATTCAGACGTGGTATCGTGGTTCTGGGAAGCCATAGTCCTTTGGTCAAGAACAAAAGGCAAGGAGAGGTCGACGAATCGAGTCTTGAAGCTGGGCGTTCCCCAGCGCCTCCAAAAAGACCAACGATGCCGGCGTTCATATTGTCAATCACTGGGAGGCTACTCATTTTGTTGCTTCTCATCGGTCTCACGATACACATTGCAATATACCCAGAACTTCGCAACTCTGGTGACAGTTTTGCAAACTTTATGGACAGCGAGTCATTAGCATTGCGACTCTTATTTTCTGGAGTTGGAATCACAATCACAATGTTTTGGACCTCGTATTTTCAGTGTAAGGCAATCTCCAGCATGCTACTTCAATACACCGCGAGACTGACAACTATAGATTGCGCATTGATCAGCCCCTACAAGATGCTAGAGATGAATCCAGACCACTATACAGAAGTTCATGAACTTGACCCCCCAACAAATCCGTTTAGTGCTTTGATTCAGATCATGTTAGGTTGCCAATCTGATTTCTACCTGGGTATCGTCGCTGCTGTGTCAATCATGTCCGAGTTTCTACCTACCCTGTTGGCAAATGTCCCTCATCGAGTTGTCGAAACCTACATTGCGCACGTGGTTTGTATGTGGCTTAGTGTTGTATTGTTGAGTGTCATGGCGCTCACAATCATGGGCTCGTTCTTCGTCAAGTGGCCGCACATGCCTATTGACCCGACGACATTGGTAGGCAGCTTGTATTGTACGGTGCATCGTTCCTCACGACTTCTACCGCCGAAGATTAAGATAGGTCAGAACAAGAATATGGTTTTCTAGTGATCTACATTGACGTCAACGTCATTTGGTCAATTTATCTTAGAGCTATCCTAGGTTGACGAGATTAAGAAGCCCTTGTAGCATCGAGAATTCAAAAAACCAAAGCTGTTTCTGAGGTTGTCTTCTTAGAGATATGATTGCAATGCAATTCTCAAAGCCCTCGGTATGTTGGCCGTTGCGCACGATTAAGAGCCACCGGCGACCGATGGGTAGCACACGATTGGTCCCACCGTTTTACGACGGGCTTGAGACTACATGCAAAGATTGTATACTATATTGTTCCGCTATCGGGATCATTTACAACATCTAGCCCTTGGAGATATGAAGATTACATAGAAAGTCTACTGTGAATCATTTCACTCAATACCCGGTGTTGAGCTATACCTATCACTCAACGGCTTCGCGAAAACTGCAGTCGCTGAATTCATACTTCCACATCGAAGAATTGACGTTTCACGTCCTGATCATATCTGAATTATAGCAATCGATTACTTCCTTCTCACCATGGCTACTGCAAAGCTCGAGCTTCGAACAGCTCTGGGACCGGTCTACCGTGATGTTCTCCTCACTCCTCCTCGAAATTGCACTCCAGACGAAATACCCGTGATTGATCTGGAGCATTTATGCTCCGCCAAAATTGACAAAAGAAGAAGTGTAGCCCAAGCAATCAAATCGGCTGCCGTGAATACGGGTTTCTTCTACATCAAGAACCACGGCATCTCGCAAGAGGTCATATACAAGGCGAAGCAACAGGGCCTCAACTTTATGAGACAATCAGTCGAGGAGAAGGATCTGATATCGTCCAGAAAGTACAGCAAGTACTTCAACGGCTACTCTGGAGCAGCCACGACCAATATCTCACCCGGCGAGAGCGTCGACATCCGGGAGAGCTTCTCTTTCCGGTACTCGCCCGAATTGGATCCCGACCACCCGACGGCCCTGTCCGAGGTCCCTTCGGAAGTGCGGCCCTGGCTTAGAGGAGAAGACTTTGTGTGGGAGGGCACGGCGCACCTGCCCGGC
Organism: Neopestalotiopsis rosae; assembly: GCA_023078685.1. Lineage (NCBI taxonomy): Eukaryota > Fungi > Ascomycota > Sordariomycetes > Amphisphaeriales > Sporocadaceae > Neopestalotiopsis > Neopestalotiopsis rosae. The sequence goes on along the minus strand of JALGAS010000008.1, from coordinate 658,346 downwards.
TTCAAGACGGACTGCGTGGCGTACTGGGCCAGTTGTCTACGGCTTGCGAGGAAGCTGGTCAGGGCCTTTGCCCTCTCGCTGGACTTGGCCGAGGACTACTGGGACGACAAGGTCACGTACCCTGGTGCGGACTTTGCTTACAACTATTACCGGCCACGCAGCGAGCCGGAGGTCAAGGGGGGCTTTGTTGGGCTTGGAAGTCATACAGACTTGCAGCTATTTACTCTCCTGTGGCAGGATACGATTGGTGGCTTGCAAGTACTCACCAAGGAGGGGCAATGGATCAAGGTGCGAAGAGTCGAAAAAGGTAACTAGGGGCATATGACTGATCAATACTGACAGGCTCCACCGATTGAGGGAACAATCGTCGTCAATATTGGGGACTACATGATGCGTCTGTCCAATGACAGATACAAGTCAACCGTCCACCGTGTGACCAACGAGTCCCCACTGGAACGTGTCTCGATGCCATTCTTCTTTGGTAGGGACGTGTCGGTAATTTTGGTATAGCGTGAGCTGATGTTAAAACAGGTCTTAATTTCAACTGCGTTGAAAGTGTGATCCCAAGTTGCGTATCAGAGACGAATCCAGCAAAGTACGAACCTATTTCATGCGGAGACTGTAAGTGTAGAGAAAGACTTTCGGGTTGATCTCGCTGCTAATGATATTGGTAGGGTGTCAGATGAGATTCAAGATTGAACGAGAGTCTTTTGACAAGAAACAGTCATCGGTAGCTTCGTTGGCACCAAGTGCCGTGGTCGTTCAAGCTCAGGCGTGATGTTTTGTATTGGTTCTTGATCCTCCTCCACTCCCATTTACACCCTGCGATGTCGGAAGTGTTGCTGTGCCACTAGATTTTGCTTGCAAGTATTCATATGTTGCCGTGTCCATTCGATAAAGAGATAATTTCCTCAACATTGAATAAAATGTTGGCATTGCCTGAGAGGCACGCGTTCACTGGCGTATATTCCCACGTCTCAACTGTCACGTTTGTCCACAATCTGCCCACAGAAGAACTTCATGAATCAAATTGATTCAAAGCTATAATGGGAGGGTCTGCCAATTTCACGATTTCGCCTCAGTGACTGTAGGCATGTTTTAGGGTTCCGCTTTGGCACTTTTGCAGAACCTTCTGTAACAGTATGGAGAAGAATGAACCGATATTGTCTTCGGTTCAAACTATGTCTCACAGAATCTGCTGAACCAGTTCAATGACATCGAAAAAAGACTCCCTATCTGGTCTCGGCTTCATTAGGCCAAGACCGACGATGAGCATTCGCTTCTCTTCAGGGTTTCTCCGGGCAATGTGACTGGCGATCTGGACAGCATAGAGCTGGCCAGAGGATTCTCTTTCCTCGCCGCCTCCACCCAACAAAACTTTGGGAGTCAGATGCGGCAGAGGCAGTAAGCTTGCATCGGGTAGAGCCATATCGACACTGGCAGCGGAAGGTGCAGATAATGACACTTGAATCTGCATATTCCGGTTTAGTCATAGTTACAAGTGAAAACCCCAAAATATCTGTCGGCCGCTACTCACCCACTGTGACACGCGGCCTTCTTGTGACAAGGTGACCATGATCTTGTCCGAGAAAAAGGTCGATGTAGCTTGCGTCTCAATGCCGTCGACTTGGCCTACTACCTCCTTGGAAGGGGCAGGGAAGGCGTCCTCACGGATAGCTGTATCTTCCATGTTTGCAGATGACGTCGCTTTGGATTTTGTCTATTTGTGGCTTTGGGAGACCGGGATGCTTAGAAGTCTTGAGCGCAATGTCTGATTTCTCTGATAGTGTTGATCACGTGAGCCGTTTCAGGAAAAGAATGATGGCCGTTTAGTAAAGCGTGTTATGATGACCTTGAAAGCTACTATCATACCACTTGTCGCCAATTCTTGGGTCCTCCGAAGCATGGAACGACCCCTCGCTCCCGTCACTGTACCTAGTTTAGTGGGGCTCTGCAGCCCGGGCACCTTGAGGCAGGGATGCTGTGCGCTGCCCCACTACCCGCCCATTCAAGCACTGGGGCCTTTTCTGCCAGGCGGTCAAATTTTTCCAAATCGCATACTTATAGAAAGCACCACTGAGAGATCATTCATGATTTCAGTGGATGCAAGACCACCTTTTTGCATTTTCTTTCACAATTTTACCATGAGCGTATGATCTAGGAATAGTAACATTTAAAAACAGAAATTACTGGTACTCTGCGACGAGTAGAAAGTGCTCGGCAATTGTCAATACTTTATCAATCTCTCAGAGGGCCGTATCTTAGTCGGCAAGATGGTCAAAAAGTTTGTGCCCCGGCAGAGGAAGCACAAAGTGCTTGCGCGGCAAAAAGCCAGCGGAGCAGGACAGGATGATGGCGCAGAAGCTCCTATTGCCGATAGCAATGCGCTGGAGATTGTCCCAAGCAAGAAGGATGTCGAGGCCAAGAAAATGCGCGAGGAGCTGAAGGACCAGGGTATCAAAGTCAGCGGCAAGAAGGCCAAGAGACTCGAAAAGTACATCGACAACAAACTCAAAAACGATGAGAATAAGGCGTTGTTAGCGAAACTAGCCAACAACAAGGTCGATACTAGTTTGTTCTTCAGCACACGCACCCTGGGCCAAGGCAAGGAGACCAAGAAGCAGGCTCTGAAAAGAGCCCTGCAGGAGCACAAGGCTGGTCTGCGCGACGACGATGACGAAGAGCTATTTGAGCAAAGGGGAGAGTCTGACGACGACTCTGACTCGTTCAGAGCCATTCAAGCAGCAAGGAAACCCGCATCTAAACCTGCAGCGCAACCTCCAGCGCAACCTCCAGCGCAACCTCCAGCGCAACCTGCAGCCCCTAAGCCCAAGGAAAAGCAGGAGAAAATTGCCAAAACTGAGGAAGAACCAACGCCCCCTGCTACTGCTGCTGCTGCTGCTGCTGCTGCCCCAACTGTAGCCGTACCAAAGTCAGTGCAGATCGGTTCCGGTCTGAAACGGCCACTGGACCTCGGCGAAGACGGTCGCCCCGTGATTCAAAAGCGTCAGAAGCGAGGCGGGGTCGCATCTAAAGCATCCAAGCTGTCAGCACCGAAGCTGCCCGAGCCAGAAAGCGAGTCTACTTCAGAGTCAGATGAAGATGCCTGGAATGGAATCAGCTCAGAAGACGAAGACAATGACTCGAATGACGCAGAAATGTATGATGAGGACTCCGAGTCCGACTCTGGATCCGAAGATGAGGAGATGCCGGATGGTGACAGCGACGATGACTTTGACGAAGCACCAGAGAAAACAAAACAGCGCTCGTCAGCTTTCAAAGCCTGGGCTCATCAACAAAGAAACGAGGCCCTCGGGTACGAACCCGTTGAGTCGACTGCTGGAGTGTTGAATATACCAAAACCGGAGAACTTCAAGCCAAGACCCATGGAGCAGGATCCCTTGCCTTTGGAGTTACAAGTAACGGCAAACGATGACCGGAAAGCCTATAGTGTACCTGTGCTACGGTCAACGGAGATCCAGGAAGCCAGAATGAACCTGCCAGTTGTAGCAGAGGAACAAAAAATCATGGAAGCGATTCACAACAACAACATTGTTGTCATATGTGGTGCCACTGGTTCCGGAAAGACGACACAAGTTCCACAATTTCTTTTTGAGGCTGGATATGGATCGCCTAATTCTCCAACCCCAGGCTTGATAGGCGTCACCCAACCAAGAAAGGTCGCTGCCGTCAGTATGTCAAAAAGAGTGGGACAGGAATTGGGAAATCACTCAGAAAAGGTGGCCTATCAAATCCGTTTTGAAGGCACAGCTAATGAGAAGACAGCCATCAAGTTCATGACTGATGGTGTGCTTCTGCGTGAGGTTTCAAGTGATATTGCCCTGCGCAAGTATTCAGCCGTCATCATTGATGAGGCCCACGAGAGAAGTGTCAACACGGATATTCTTATCGGTATGCTTAGCCGTGTCGTCAAGTTGCGTCAGGAATTGGCAGACGAGGATCCAACTGTGAAGCCTCTGAAGCTCGTGATCATGTCTGCAACTCTGAGGATAGACGATCTGGTGAAGAACCCTACACTGTTTCCTACGCCACCTCCGGTACTGGATGTCGAAGGTAGACAGTTTCCGGTCACGATACACTTTGCTCGCCAGACCAAGCACGATTACGTGGACGAGCTATTCAAGAAGATCACCAGAGGTCATAAGAAGCTCCCGCCAGGAGGAATGCTCGTGTTCCTGACAGGACACGATGAAATCTCACGGCTGAGCAAGAAATTGAAGCAAGCTTCCGGGGGGTGGACTTCGGCAGCGTTGCCAAAGGTGAGGATGTCTGCGAATGATGCACCTCTGGAAGTTGAAGACATTGAATTTGGCCAAACGAATGACTCGACCCACGACGACTTTGACGAGCTCAATTTTATCGACGAAGACGAGGAAGACGAAGAGGATAAGGAGTTTGACATACCGGATGAGGAGGGAGGAACCGGTCCGTTGAAGATGCATATTCTGCCTCTTTACTCGCTTCTACCCACACGAGAGCAGATGCGTGTCTTTGAGCCCCCGCCAGAAGGACACCGACAGATTGTTATAGCCACCAACGTGGCCGAGACGAGTTTGACCATTCCAGGAACGCGTTATGTCTTTGACTGTGGACGTGCCAAAGAGCGACGGTTCGACAAGGAAAGCGGCGTGCAAAGCTACGAAATTGGATGGATCAGCAAGGCGAGCGCAAACCAGAGATCTGGTCGTGCGGGTAGAACAGGCCCGGGTCACTGCTATCGACTCTACTCTTCCGCGGTGTATGAGAGAGATTTCGTCGAGTTTGCTGACCCGGAGCTGCTAAAGATGCCCATTGAGGGTGTCGTGCTACAACTGAAGGCAATGCGACTTCAGCATGTTGTCAACTTTCCGTTCCCGACACCGCCTAGTAGATTGGGTCTGGCAAAGGCTGAGAGGCTGTTGACATATCTATCGGCAATCACGCCGGAAGGTCGAGCTACAGACATTGGTACCACCATGGCCAAATTCCCTCTGCCGCCACGCTTTGCGCGCATTCTGCTCATTGGTCATCTTCACGACTGCATGCCTTACACTGTCGCACTCGTTGCTGGACTTTCTGTGCAGGAAATTTTCATCCCTGAGAGCGTCGCGATTCCTCAAATCTCTGACCGGGAAGAAGGAACCTTCCGCACAAACGAGGACGTCTTGGCAGAAACACAAGCAGCACGCGCAAGGCAAAGATACAACAAAGTCCACCACAACTTCCGCTCGCTCGACGACGCGTCCGATGCTATCAAGCTGCTGCAGGTCGTGGGAGAGTTTGCGCACGATCCCAGCGAGCAGTGGTGCGAGAACCACTTTGTCCGCTTCAAGGCACTCCAAGAGGCGCAGAAACTGCGCAAGCAAATCACCAGTCTGCTGCAAAAGGACATCCCCGCCTTTGCCAACCTGACGTACCAGGACAAGCTCGACCGACCTTCCGTCAAGCAGATCACCGCCCTCAAGCAAATGGTTGCCGCGGGCTTCATTGACCAAGTTGCCATTCGCGGCGACCTAGCCCCAAGCCCGCCCGAAATGGGCAGGAAGCCCCGACGCGCCATTGACGTGCCCTACGTGCCACTGCACCCCATCGACTCGCTGAGCAGCGCCGACGACGTCGATAAGTGCGTCTACATTCACCCGTCGTCGTCCCTCGCCCACTACAGCCCCCAAGAGTGCCCCGAGTACATTGTCTACTCGCACCTGCAGCGGGCGTCGCCGAGCGTCGATGCCGTCAAGACGCCCAAGACGCGAATGATTGCCCTGACCAACGTGACGGGCGCGCAGCTGGCCGCCTTGGCCAAGGGCACCCCGCTGCTCACGTACGGAAAGCCGATCAAGGAGGTCAAGACCAACGACCCCAATGTGCGGGAGAGTTACGTGGTGCCCTACCTCAGGGCCGAGGGTGCTGGTGGTCAGGGCTGGCCGCTGCCGGTCAAGAAGGTGATACAGAAGAAGATTCCCGGCAAGGGATGGGTTGCACAATAAAGGGGGACAGCATACGACTGTCATGACAAGAATCAAGGAGTTCAAAATTTTCACGAGATATCTTTAGACACGTAGTGGCTCCTCAAGGGCACTTTTGAATAATCAATTCCCATAACCACTTTCATTTTGTGTGAATAATGCTCGCAAGTACAAATCATTGTAAATGCATCCAACCTCAACCGCCCTGCATGCTTCCCAGGGGTATCAAATGCTCCTTTTCCTGTCCTGTCCTGTCCCTGAACGCCATAGTAAATGCAAATTCTCAGTGATGACATGCTGTGATGCTTCCGCTCCCTCGGATTCTTGAAGAGGGAAATCGAGTGTGTGTGGGTGTGTGGGTGTGGATGCCTTCCTTCAACAACATCCGTGAACAACACAAGCCTTCTCCCTTCCCTAGTGTGCCGCCATGACTTCATCAAATCTTCAATGCTGCCAGCTTCTTCTTGTTCTTCTTCTTCTTTGGGGACTTTTGACGCTGAGACTCCTTCTCCTATGAAGGCGTGGCCCCAGGCGTCAGTCCAGTCTTGGTCTTCTTGCGTTTCGGCTTCGAGATGCCACTGTTTGGCGTCTTGGGCGTCTTGGCCTCTTTAGTGCCGTCTTTCTTGTCTACAGCTTTGGTGGAAACTGGATTCTTAAGGTTAGTAGTGAGCGGGTTGAGTGTCGGTGCTCGCGGTCTTTCCTTTCGCCCTGTCGACGAGAGATGAAATTTGCCCGGATGTCCGGTGATAGGATTTTCATCCATGTACTCGCCACCGTATTGCATCTGAACCGCGAAAGAATGGTCGGCTAGGCGCGCGTCGAGTACCGAGGACTGTGCCGATTTCTTTGGCTCAGATGGCTTGCCAGCGGCCTGGCTGTCAGGAAGGGGTGTGGCCTCCTTCGATGCTGATAATTGCCGTTCGCGAGAGTTTGTAGCGGCCGGTTGGGGCTTGTAAGAGTGCCCCTGGGCGGGCGACCATGTCCTGGCCTCGTCGGCGGCCGGAAAACATTTGCGCAATGAATTGGTGATGGTCGCCATGCGAAAGCTCAGAATGTCGGCGAGTGTTGGCGCCATGTAGATGTTGTAGCCGACGACGTAATAGCTGGAGTGAACAATGATCTCGTCCTCTTCGGCAGGTCTCTTTCTGCGCGTCTGCTTGCGAATCACCCAGACGCCGGTACCGGTACCAGGCGCCATCTGTGCGGGCTGCTCTGCAACGATGAATTCGACGCCGCTCATGGTCTTGAGGCGGCCCTCGAAGGCCTCGCGGGTCTGAATGTACTGGTACATGGCCGGATTGAACATTGCTTGGTTGGCAATGACGGCATTGTTGGATGTCTTGTCGAAGAAGGGTGATTCGGCAAAGTAGAAGAGGACACTGTTGCTATGGATGCCCTGCATCGAGTCGGCGAGCTGGGGATGGTGCCACTGGATCTCGTCCAGAGGAATATCCGTAGACCCCATCTTGTCTGTGGTTTGACGCGCTGTTCGTGTGTGTAAAATCGACTTTTATGACGATCGCGTAGTGTTGTAGTATGGGGATTTTGGGTGATCGCGTGGTGTAATTGTGAATTGCAGTGTGAATTTGCAACAACGAAGAGTGATGTATTTGGAATGGTTTGGAAGCGTTAGGAGCTTCACAATGATCTGAGCGGCTTACTCTTGTAGGTAACCCAGTGCCAGCAAGGTTCAATCGGACTTGGGACCTGGGGAAGTTGATCGCTGCCAGGGCTGGCGGGGCAACACTGAAAGCTTGTGCCTTGACAGATGCGCGGCGCGCCAAAGCATGCCGAGCGATAACGATAGCGCTCAGCTTTACATTAGCTCCCGCGCCCATCTTCTAGATTACGGAAGGTCATTTCAGTACATCAACCTCTAGCAAAATCAGAAACATTATCGAATTCAATCAACATAAGAGACGCCTTGGTTTCCTACAACAACCTCAACGGCGTTCCTCTACTCTATCCACCCCGATACATTAATACAGCCCCTCTCAGCTCCGTGAGGTCTGAAAATGGATCTTGTGTCAAGCATCCGCAAGTCAGGTTCTCGTGGCGGCGTCAACTTTAGCTGGGACGAGGTCGCCAATTCAGCACACCGCGAAAACTACCTGGGACACAGTTTGAAAGCGCCAGTCGGTAGATGGCAGCAAGGACGTGATCTCGAATGGTACGCAAAGAATAAGGACGCAGATGACGGCCCGTCGGACGAAACACCAGAGGAAAGAGCTGCTAGAGAGCGACGAGAGGAGATTAAAAGGGTCAAGGAGGCAGAAGAAGACGCTCTTGCCCGCGCTCTCGGTCTACCGGTTAAACAAAGAGACCAGACTGGCGCGAATGCCGTAGAGATCGGAAAGTCCCGTATTGGCCCGCAGGACGCCCCCAGTAACGATACGAAACAAGATGATGCGCCTGAGCGCAAGCGACACAGGCGCCACGAAGATTCAGAAAGACGGCATCGAAGGAGACATAGAAGTCACAGTCGTGATCGGCACACGCGATCTGATAGGTCACCGAGAAGAAGGGACGACGGGAGTCGCAGAGTAAGGGACGATCGGGGCGCTGCAGGCCGCAGAGCTCCTAGCGAAGAACGAGGTTCTGATAGACGCCAGCACAGGCGGCATGACGATGACCGCCGACGAGAGGAGCATGGGCGCAGAAGGACCTACAGTCGAGATCGCGGCCACGAAAAATCACACCATAGCTCAAGAAGAGAGCGATCTCGAAGCCCGCGGCCTGAGGGTTCTCGAGGCGAGGAACGGCGTCGACCACACTCAAGGGATAGACGACGCAGCCGTAGCGTTGACAATCGAAGGCGCCGAAGGAGCCCGTCGCCATGATCCATGATCCAGCGCAATGGATAATTGCAACACCAGAGGCACGAAAGCTGATGTTTCACAGTATGTCAAAGGGAATCGTTAAGCTCCATTTAACAGAAGAGCGAGTGCAGATTATATGATGCTGTACAGAGTTATGCGGTCATATGACTTTATTCTAATTAGTCGAGGTCGAAGTCCAAGGCACATGGTACTACTCGAAGTCTCTGTGTATTTTTAAAATTCTGTGCTATTGTAATAGATGCTCTTGAATTTGACTGCTTCCGGACATAAATCAATCAAGGCATGTATCTTTGTTCTAATGAACCTAGTAGACTGGAGGGAGGCGAGGGAGGCTCGAGCTACAAACACTATCGAATTATGGTAGTGGCGACTGGGGTATCGGCTTTAGTGGAGTTTAGCGATAAGGCAGCTTCGATGCGCCTGGGGAGACCCCTGAAATCGAACCCAAGTCCAATCAGGCATTGTTTCAGCGTCCGGGGGGCAACAGTTCCATACCGTCATTCCCAGGGCACGAGGAGCCACGCAAAGATGTTGATGCCTTCATAAACCTTCTTTCATATCACCTGTGCTTACTTTTTTTGCACATTCATTTCTCTTACGCCTTGGATCTTTACGCATGTTCTCAAGGTCAAACGATCTTTCTCAATCATCCTGCGGCGTTTGGCGCATTTTTTGGGGCATTTGTTCTAGCCTTTGTCCATTACCAACAGCGAATCGACAAAACGACGCCTGAACGATTTGACATTCAGGTCTAATCGCAAACGCATAGAGTACTCGGGCTGGTACCTCGCGGGCCTTGTCGACTTCCCATCACAGCTACTTGATCGTAATATCAGATTCGAGGATCTCTACCTACATACGAAAGTACCAGACCCACGAAAGACCCCGCCACCCTACACTTACAAAAAAGACTGAAGATAGACATGGATTATGGTAAGCTTCGAGCTGCCGCACTCAGCCATGGCGAGGACGAGGAAGCTGTCACGGTGGATACCAGAGCCCTGATCGACAAGGTGCTTGCGAGATACTCGGGAGAATGGACAACACTGAGAGAGCTCATCCAAAACGCCGCCGATGCACAAGCGACTACTGTCAAGATCAAATGGGAGACACTACCCTCGACACAGGTCCCCCTTCCGACGAACCCTGACCGATCCGAGATCTTGAAGCATGTCTTACAACATCATACTCTGCGGCGGCTGGTTGTCTCCAATAATGGACAGCCCTTCACAAAGACAGACTGGGGAAGACTCAAGAGAATTGCTGAGGGAAACCCGGATGAGACCAAAATTGGTGCATTCGGTGTAGGATTCTACAGTGTTTTTGCCGACTGCGAAGAACCCTTCATCAGCTCAGGGAGCGAGGCCATGGCATTCTACTGGAAAGGAAACGCCCTATTTACAAGAAAGCTACTGCTCGACGAAGAGCAGAAGACCAACGATACTGCGTTTGTCCTCGACTACAGGAACTCAACAACAACGCTGCCAAATTTACTCTCTGTCGGCCAGTTCCTTGCTACAAGTTTGACATTCGTCGCTCTGCAACATATAGAATTTTGGATCGACGACTACCAAGTCCTTTCCCTGCACAAGAAGACAAGCCCAAGTGTCGATGTTGCCCTTCATAGAGATATCGAGACAACCACAAAGGACCGGCTCATGAAGATCCAAAAAGTCGAGAGAGCCAGTGCCCAGATTGATGCTTCGTATATGAGTGCTCTCGGATGGAAGCCTCCAACTGCTTCCAAGGCGAACGAGTCCTACGGCATGGGAAATGCCGAGGTTCCATCCTTGAGGAGCTTTTTCTCTAGGTTGACGGCAAATACAGCAACCTCGAAGGCTAAAAAAGTTGCCAAGGAAGAGAAGGCCGTTCAAGATGCTATTTCAGAAGACATCACTGCAATGTCCAACTCCAGTATCTTCCTCAGAGTCACTACAGCAAGTATTAAGACCTCGGTTACCACCAGCTTTTCGGCCGAATTAGAGCGAGCTACCAAGAAACCTCCTCCAAAGGTTACGAGACTTGCAATTTTGACTTCTTCTTACGATGAACTCCAGGCGTCTGAAAGCTCGACACAATCGGGCGCTCTCTCGAAAGCCATTGATGTGTTTGCGTCAGTATTGCCAAGCAAGAAACCTGGCGGCCGTATCTTCATTGGCTTCCCAACGACACAAACCACAGGTGCGGGCATGCACATTTCTGCGCCTTCCGTTATCCCCACAGTAGAGCGTGAGGCCATTGATCTCAACGCGCGGTGGGTAAGAAGTTGGAACATTGAGATGCTTCGAGCGGCTGGCATCATGACAAGACTGGCGTTCGCAAACGAGATGGATGAACTTCAGAAAAAGCTTCAAAGGGCTATGGATGCCCCTGGAGCAAAGATCAGCCAGGAGGTGGTGGCTAAGCACATGCCAGAGGCCTTGCACATCCTGAATTCATTTGCATTTAATGAATCCACACCAAGCGGCCAGGTCTCTCAGATTATTGAGGAGGCTTTTTGGACCTCATACAAGAAGGCTCACGTGGAGATTTATAGCACTCGTGGCGTACGGATGACTACTCAAGTTCGTCTAGGTTCTGAGGAGCTTACCAAATTTGTTCCTGGCGTTCCGGTAATTCCACCAGAACTGAAGGATATTTCCTTCGTAAGGAAACTGATATACTATGATCTGCTGTCCGAAATAACTGTGGATGATGTCAGACAAGAACTATCAGAGTATCCGATGGGTAAAGATCAACTCATCGCGTTCCTCCAATGGGCTAGCAAAAAAGCTGCCCGAGAGGAGCTCAGTCCTGCCGATAGAGATCGTCTACTTGACGCGGCCATTGCTACTCTAGGCGACCAGAGTAACCAGGGCGGTATCCTTACGCTGGGAAGCATTCGGAGTTTTGTGATTCCCAGCAAAATACCCGGCAGCCTGCCCATGCCACCGACAACAATTCCGTTCGAGTTCACCAAGAACATCAACATCAACGATCTTCGAGCTTTGGGTTGGGAATCTTTGGAGATCGTTCCATGGCTTCGATTCTTACTGGAGACGAGACTCAGTCGGCCAGATAGTGAGGACTTGACCAAAACTCCCGACTTCGCGGTGCAAGTGTTATCAGTTATTTCCAAAGGCTGGGATGGCCTGAGTCCTAGTTCCAAAGAGACGGTAGTGTCTTTGCTGAAAGCAAATACTGTCATGCCGACCAAACTCGGCATGAAGAAGCCTACTGACTCATTCTTCCCAACTGTCAAACTATTCGACGACCTACCAACAATTTCCAGTCAATGTTCTGGACTTCGGGACAAGTTTCTGGCGGCTTTGGGTGTTCGAAAGACGGTTGCGCTTGAAATCATCTTCCAGCGCTTGCTCAACCCGTCAGAGGGACAAGCACAGTGGAGTCACGTTGAACTGATCAAGTATCTGGCTTCAGTGCGAGCAGACATACCCAACGATGATCTCAAAAAGCTCAAAACTTCACGAATCTGCCCGGCAGAAGCTGGCCCACCGGGAGTTGAGTTTTCAAAGCCAAGCACTCAGCTGTATAGCGTGTCTGAACTACTTGAGCCCAACGCGGCATTGAGACCTCTGGGCGTCAAGATTTTGCAGTGGCCTGGCCTATATCGAGCCAGCTCTGCAGAAGGCAAATTTCTCACTGTGTTGGGGCTGAGAGCGTACCCTTCGGCTCCTGAACTTGTTGAGTTGATGTGCTCGTCTGACAAGGTGCTCCGTAACCATGCTATGCAATACTTTGTCTCGAACCATGTAACCAATCGATATGGGTTGTTTGACGTTGGCTCCTGCGGAAAATCGTTTCTACCATTGGAAGGCAAGGAAGGAAATCTCGTCTCTCCTGGAAGTTGTTATACCAATGAAGCTGCATCAGTTCTGGGTTTCAATATCCTAAAAAGGGATTTGCATGAGCATGCACCCAAGTTTGGCGTCAAGAGAGACCCGCCGATTCAGGACTGCGTAAACCGCCTGCTCAGAAACATACCTCAGACATCGCAAGCAGCCATCACGGTTTTCAATTACTTTGCAACTCGCGTCAATGAGCTGGACAGAGCCATTGTGTCTCGGTTGCAGGAAACGCCGATAGTGCCCGTGGTTCGTCGGAAGCTCCCATCGGACGTGTCAGAGAAATCCAGCAACGGTGTGGTTTCCCACATCAGCCCAAGAAATTGCTACCTTGGCAGTTCGGTTGAGTACGGTGACATCTTTGACTTTGTGGATTTTGGCCAGCAGGCAAATTCATTCTTGTTCAGTCTTGGGGCCAAGAATGAGCCTACCAAACTGGAGATTGCTCATATGGCGGCCGGTGAGCCGGCCCGCCTGCTGAGCGTGTTCCAGAGCTCGGAAAAGTATCTCAGTCTGTTGAGATCCTTGGCCGAGGAAGCTCACACTCTGAAACGAGACAAGGAACTATGGCGCAAGCTGAAGACTTCTCGATTCCTGCTTGCATTCAAGGAACTACCCACGACTAAAGGCAACGCATCGGATCTGGACGAAGACGATGTACCTGTCCGACAATATCAGCTGGCCTCGCCAGATCAAATTGTGATCATCGACGATTATATAAGCTACCGACTGTTCAAGGACGGCCTTCTCTGTGCGCCTGAAGAAGAGGCTCTAGAAGCATTCTATATTGCGCTAGGCTCGCAAAACCTTGGTAGCCTTATTTCGGACGACTTGCAGGTCGGTGGACATAGCGAGAGTCAGGATGGTGCAGTCTGGCTGCGGAAACACGTCATTGAGAGGTCCAAGATCTTCGTTCATGAGTATGCCAAGCATGGTCGTGATCCTATCAAGCATGACATTAGGTGGCTCGAGAAGAACCTCGTCGTCTCGGTGGTCAGATCACTTGCACTGCGTCGCACTCTACGGGGCAATCGCCAAGCCAACACGGAGAAGAAGTCAGCTGCTGCGGAAATGACAAACAGGGGCCTCGTTCTCTATGTTGCTTCAGACCGGCCGCGCCCAGATATGTATCAAGTCGGACATGCTATTTGCCAGCACATGCTCCATCGCCCGTCTCAACAGGCCTACACATTCTTTGAGCCCTTTTTGAAACTAGATCTGCTTGATTTACGTTCTCGCGGATACAATGTTGACCGCATTCTTCGCGTAAAGGCAGCAGAAGCTAGGATAGCAGAAGAGGAGAAGCGTAAGGCATTAGAAGCTGAACAAGCAAGATTGCGAGCAGAAGCACAGGAACGTGCCCGTACGCAGTCAACCACGCAGTCCACCGCAACAGATCAAACCCCGACCCAACGTCCGATGACGCCACAGGCACAGGATAGGCCAAAGATGCCAGTTATGCCAGGCTCTTTTGACAGCCCAGAGGAACGGACTACGCCACAGGCGCCGGTTGCTGCCCCTGATCTTCCTCAATGGGGACGTAACTTATTTTCTAACATTCAGAAGCGTTTCGGAATTGAGGAAGGTCGTGGCAGTGGTGATGGGTCATCTGTCGAGGGAAGAGGACAAATCGAGGAAAGGGGCAAAAAGCCCCAGAGCTCTATTCAGCAGAGTGGTCTGTCTAATGTTCAAGACAATCTGCAAGCGGCTGTCAACTCTACAAGACCATTCAGCTCGTCCACTCTGTTTAGCCCGCCTGTCACTCAAGATGTCCAGGAACAGGCCACCTACTGCGACAATATTCCCCAGCAAGATCTTCAGCTTGCTGCCGAAGCTGCGAATGGTATGCCCGTCTTTCTCATGAGAAATCTCAACATGAATGCGCAGCAATTCCTTTCACAAAATCACGAAAACATCAACATGTTTGCTGTCCTCATTCGTCATGTGGGCGAAGTCTACTCGGTCAAAGCGAAAGCGCTGCACATGTTTTATGACGATTCGGGTACGACAATCGCGTTCAACAGTGGAGGCAGTATCTTTTGCAATCTCCGATACTTCAACCAGTTGCACTCGGCACACATGACAGACGGGCGCAAGCAGGCGGAGGCCGCGATTTGGTGGTGGGTTGTTCTTGCTCATGAGCTGGCGCACAATATTGAAAAGCAGCACAATGCTCAGCACAGCTTTTACACAGAGAGCTTTATTCAGCAGTATTTCCCAAAGATGATGCTCAAGGCGGACGAGCTATCCCCGACAGCGCGATCGCTAGCAGCACCGAGTAATAACCCGCCGCCATATAGTAAGCATTAGACGCGGGACGATTGGCAAGATGTAGTGCTGTTGTAGAGCTGGTAGCCGCGCAAGGATGAAGACTTAGATCATCTGTAGACAGCGTCCAATCTGATTTTACATACAATGAATAGAGAATTAACCACAACGCTCACATCGCTCGCAGTATATTTATAACACACTTGATTTTCTAACTTGACTTGTTTGGATCAGATGTCCCGTTTCTCACGGCTGGCGGCTCGTCGCGCGTTCCCTTGGCCAGCTGACGAGTCATCAGTGGACTTTGCCTCACCTGGGCCCAATCGTGTAACATGTACGAGTTCATCTCACTGAGCCGCACCTCCTCGCCAGCACGTGCACGCATTTCCGTCTCATAGACGTCAATAACCTCGTTCTGGCTCCTGCCGCTCGAACCCGTCAGGAGCTTGACGAGTTTTCCAGCATCATCTAGAGCATGGTTCAAACCCTGTCCGCGGTCTATATTTGGGGAGAGGCATATTAGTTTCATCAAATTTCTTCATGAAAAGCGCAAGAGACATTTCTAGACTCACGATATGTCATGGCGTGTGCCGCGTCGCCCGCCAGCGTAACCAGGCCGCCCTGGTTATCCCAGGCACGTTCAGGCAGGCTGGGATCCCAGTTCATATTGCGCGTCCAGTAGACCTTGTCGTGATCGTCGTCAAGCCAGGCAAAACAGCTGCGGATGGGGTCGGCAAAGACCTGGGACCTTTCCCGGGCCTGCGCCAGGCGCTCGCGCACGCTGAGGACTGCCGCCTCGGCCTCTTGCTCCTCGACGGGCAGGCGCCAGGAGATGTAAAAAGTGAAACGCCAGTCCTCGGGTCTGTCCCGCGAGGGCGCGTCCAGCAGCATCACGACGGAGAACATGTCGTCTGGGTGCGCGACTACGCTGGTGATGGGGTGGAAGGAGCGCAGGAAGAGGGCCTGCTCGCGCGTGTACGAGGCGTTGACAAAGATGGCGTTGAGTGGGAGCTGTTTGAGCTTGGCGAGCTCCGGCGCGTTGATGTCGGCGAAGAGCTGCTGCCGGACCGTCGAGTTGCTCCCATCGGCGCCGATCACGAGGCGGGCTTGCTCCGAGGTGCCGTCTTCATAGTGCGCTGTTACGTAGGACGCTGACGACGGCGGCGATGATTGTGATGATTCCAATGGTCCGTCTTCTTGTTTATCGTGGCGATGATATGTCAGCGAGACCAAACGCTTGCCAAAACACACGTCAATATCCTCGGCCAGCAGCGACCGCAGCCGCGACCGCAGGAACCGGTACACCTTTGGGAAGTGCAGCTGGTTCACCACCTCGCCCGTGGCGCCATTGTAGACGTTGGGCGCGTCCACGTCGGGCGTCTTGAAGTTGGGATCGCACTGGACGCTCTGGATGCGCGACCACTTTTCGGGTCCCATGAGCTCGGCCAGGATAGGCGCTGACCACTTTGAACCGGGGTTTAGTAATTGTTTAATCTTTTGAGTATATGCAAATAGGGAATTATTCTTGTTGGAAAAAAGCAACTTACATGACAGGCTATACCCCAGTCGCGCTCATTCTCGCGTGTTAATGCCGTATTCTTTTCAATGACTCTGCAGGTGACCCCGGCCTATATACAAAAACAGCGTCAACTTTTGATTTCGAAATACCAGCTTGAACAATGGACTTTTTCGCCCTCGGTCAACATACTCTAGTGAGACCATTGGCTATAGCCAAACCACAGCATCCTGTAAATAATGATTAGAGAAGCTTGTTTGGAATATTTCAGGGATAATACGAACCTGATCCAATGATTAGGACCGGCAGCTCGGTGGCTGCTGCGCCATTGGTTGTCATATTATTCTCGATTTCCTATCCCTACGCAAGGAGAAAATAGAGTTGACAAGATCCAAAGTTTAACATGGAACAGAATGCCGACTCTTAACCACCACGAAAAGATGGTCCTAATAATATACACACCACTCTCCTCCAATAAAGTCAAAAAGGGCGAATTAGAGAAGGCCGAAAGGAAAGAAAAAGCAAAAAACCGGGGAAGGTTTTCTGTCAACCGGATGCGGTCTCCCGTTTAACTTGATGATCCCGACTGATAGGACGAACGAGAAAGAGCGGGGCTCTACACTATGGGGATTTGCGCCCGGCCGCGTTCTTTTGGGGGGAGAGTGTGTCTCTTTCGTATGTACGTACGTTGTGTGTACACTATTAGATGCGCTTGCGGATGGAGAAATGGGACGAATCGAATGGGGATATGGGGAGTGGGTGGAGGTTGTAATTTGCGAACTTGAGTGTGTTGTACGGCAGGAGAGGGTAGGAAAGAAAGAGTCGAAGAGGAGAAAAAAGAAGAGGACAACTTCGACTGTGAGCAATTATCTTGATCTACATTTGAACAGACACAAGAGAGAGATCGCGAGTCGAATGATCCCGACTAGATGGATATGTCTGCAGCTGTTCGCGCGCACGGCTGGATACTACACATCTGGACTAATCAGTTCCATCATGCCATGTACTATAAAGCACGATCTAGTCTCCGTTTTGCCTAGCCATGCATGCAGCTTTTGTTTCATCTTGCCACATTGAGGAATAGACAAGAAAAAGTACGATTACAAATAATTAAATCTGGCTGCTCGGGGCCGCATTACTTGGTTTGTTCTCGGGCGTCTTGGGAACGCCAGGACACGCGCGGGTTTGGAGACAATCGCACAAGCGTGTTTTTTTCCCTTTTCCCTTGGGTACTACTATGTATGCGATCGAGTCATGATGTTGGCCGCTCGCGATCTCCGGGGCGCCTCGAAGAATCGGGCAACTGCTCCGGGGGAGCCACTGGGTCCGCGGCATGTGTCAACGGTCGTGCATTTTTTTTGCATCTTTTCCATCAGATCATTTCCAAATTGTCTGATTGCTCAGGCGAGCTTGGCCCGTCTTCATCAGCAGTTATTTGTTTCGCCTTGTCCCCTTTCCTGCATCACTTTCATCACTTTCACGTAATGCGAATGTGGACAATCGAAGGAACAAAAGAGGGCAAACGGTAATTCCCACTCAATACCCGAAGCATGGGTGGATCTCCCCACGACGAAAGATGAACGCTACGTACAGTAGTGGTAAGGGTGCGCTTCGGCAATGAGGGAGGTTCCGCGCGCGCGAGCATTGGGCCCTCCTCGTCCGCGGAACACTTATTCCTCTACGAGTAATTCCATGGCAATTACAAGATTGCCATTGTCTTGTCGATCGTCAGGGGGGTAATAGTGTAGACTGCGAAGAAAAAGGGTCTTGAACCGTAAGGACCGTAGCTGCCGAGTTAGTCAGCGTCTCTCAGGGTATGATCAAATGTATCGTACGTATGCGCAAGACCTTGGTGTCCTTGCAGTGGAATATCAGTGCTTGAACAAGAAGGCCTTGCCCGCCAAGTGACTGTGACCATGAGTCTCTGGTTGTCTCCTTCTGCTGTTTCTCTTGCTAACCTGTCATGATATCATCTTGTGCGGTGAACGTGTTTCTTGACTCGCTATACCATTCGAATTCTGCCCACACACCATACACTTATCGTGTTCCACATCTGGACCCGACTGACTGGATTGGATGGGCTTAGATCTGCGTCCGAGTCGTCGGGTTCAGGTTCCCCGTGGTGGTGTTACCAGCAGGACGGTACCCTACATATCTCCCCCTAGGGCAGGTACCTAGGTATTATTGCTAGAGACGCGTTTTCCTGTCTTCTCCTCTCGCTAAGTTTTTGGACCCCAGCGGGATTTGCCGCCACCGTCTGATCTATTTACTAGTAATTGTTCCGTAGTTTCCGCTCGGATTTGGTGAGTAGTGAGCGATACTCTTCAATTTCTGAAGTCCCTTGTTATGTTTCGCCCCATGGCGATAACAAAAGAAGAAAAGCCAGGCGAACAATTGTCAAAAATATGTCTTGAATTGAACCCGAAGAGGATTTCCATGTCTCGGGGCGCTGAGCTATGAAAACCCCCGATCATAGGTGGTCCGTCAGTGTTGCTAAACTTTCCTCCATCTTGTCCTCTGCGCAGCGCGGTAACAGGCTGCGCCCCCAGAAATCTGCACCACGCGAGCGAGGCTCTTCAAGCCGCAGCAGCCTGCTCTCTTTTCAGCTCTGTAGCCTTTGATGGGGGCATCGGGGGCACTGGATTGTTTGACTCGCCTACTGAACACCCTCTCGATCTTCGTTTGAAAGTAAAACACAAGTTGCCGATAATAGCACTTTCGTATGTAGATAGTCAGCCTTTCTTGGCACACGGCAGCGAAAAACACCAAGTGTGATCAAGACCCCTCGGCACCGCAATCGTAACCCCCATCTTCGTGTTTGCCTTGCCCTGAAGAAAATAGTAGCATTCGGTTGTTCATTAGGGGGAAAGCACCTCGCAGGTCACCCCGGCAATTGCACAATGACCTCTATCAACCGGGTCCGTTAAACAACATGTGGTGGCTGCCCCCTTTTTGGGGCCCCCAACGAAGAACCGAATGCTACCCTTTTCAAAGGACCCTCGCGTGGTGATCAATCTTTGAAAGGGAAAAATGGTAGCATTCGGTTCTTGTCCTTTCTTCACCGGTTGCCCGGGTCCGGGGCGGGCGCTGTCGACTCTAGCTGCCTGGGAAATGGGATGATACGTGCCGTGCTGAGACGCCTTACCAACGATAGGTACTGTCCGTATGTTTGCATGCGGCAAGTCATGTAGGTCTAGATTTGTTCATATGTCATACCTCTAGTCTCTGGCTGGCTGGTCGGCTGTTTCGCTGCCTGCCTCATGGCCCCAACCAAAGAAATCATTATAGAAATAGATAGGACCTTTTCTTGGCAGTTCGCTTGCAGAATCCTACAGGATTGAATCATGAGGGTTTTGTGGGGATGGGGCATGATTGGATACAGAATCCGAGCGCCGGTAGTTGCAAAGCATCCCTCACCTTGCCCACGTGGCATTCTGCCTCAAGGATCAGGATGGCGTTTTCGATTGCGCCCAATACTGCGCGACT
This sequence comes from Neopestalotiopsis rosae, assembly GCA_023078685.1. Lineage (NCBI taxonomy): Eukaryota > Fungi > Ascomycota > Sordariomycetes > Amphisphaeriales > Sporocadaceae > Neopestalotiopsis > Neopestalotiopsis rosae. The sequence continues at coordinate 638,425 of JALGAS010000008.1, read as the reverse complement.
ATACGCGAACTGCCTCGCTTCTTTCTCATATGATCTTGTATCCTTTTGTAGTGCAACCAAGTATTGGGTCGGATAAGCAGGCTTTCCACTGTGACAGGAGTGGTATTCCCGTGAAACGAATGGATCATCCGAGACATGAATTATGTTTCCGCGGCATGAATGATATATCCCATTCTTGGCCAAGATCCTTTGAGGTGGAACATAGTTGAATCAAGTCATCGCCGCATCGTAGGAAAGTGACAGGTAAGCAAGACGAACGAAGCGTATGTCGTCATCTCTGAATAGCTGCAGGTCGACGAAACACGTTGTCAACCTGCTATTCCCGGAATCCCAAAAAAGAGCGTTGTCCCTGACATTTGCATATGCGTCATCTTCGGCCACCTTGCACAACGGTGTCCCGAGCATGCGGAATTTCGGAGTGGTTGGCCGTCTTGTCATCTTACTTGCATCGACTTACAAACCACGTTTACTGATGACTCTTCGGCAACTTGTGGCTGCCGTTTCGTACTTGCGTGCCTAGGTTGCAGCGTTTACCTGATAGAGGATGGGCCCCCCACGCATTCTTCCCACTTGGGAAGAGTCTGACCTTCCAGAGTGAGATAGATGTCTTGTGCCCTTCAGTAGACGAGGAAATGCTGCTTACTGGCGCCTTTTCCAACATATCACCCAGGCGTTGTTACTGACCAATGAAAGATTGTGTCAATCCTGATTCGTAACGCCAACGAGCCGGCGATATCATTTCCTACAGCATCAAGATCCAGGCTTCGTGTCTATGGTTGTAGTTGCTGTTCGGTCAGCCGCCAGTAGGCATGACCAGAAATAACCGGCATTCTGAACTTCCGTGCGTGTCGTCTCGAAAAGAAGGACGTGGCAAAGTCACGGCGACCTGGTAGCAGCCAAGATAACTGTAGTAGGCTTCCTGTGCGCCTGTGGTGGCTGTATCTCCATCTCTTGGGGTTCGAGTATACCATTAGACGGTCACACCAGGTCGAGCGCGCAAATACCACCGAGATGGGACCGGGGGTGGCTTTCACCCAGGCTGCCAGATAGCCAAGCAGAAGTGCTTTAGCCATTCTGCGAATACAGGCGTTTGGTCTGCGAGAGTACAGCAAAGTGATCCCCGACGCAGGCGGCCTAGAGGACAGGGAAATCTCTGATGATCTGATTCTGGTCCAGAATGCCTACCTGGTGCATAGCTAGCTTGATAGGTGAGACCCGGGAAATATGCAGGTCAAGCGAGGAACAAGATGAGGAAGGGGAGGTGAAAGAACGATGTGTTACCAGATGTCGGTAACGAGCCAATAGTTGCGGGGGCCATTTGTGACTTCTGCTGTGGCTGATGAGCGACATACGGGAAAGAAATCAGAAACACAAGCATAAAGTGGTAAGAAAATGCAAGAAGAAACCGATTAAACGCAGTCACGCTGACATGTTTGTAGCTGACCTCATCGGATCGTGTGGCTTGGTTTTGGTAACAAGCCTGGTACAAAGTGTCTCTGAATGGCATATTGCTCTGGGGGAAAGATAGGTATGAAATATGAGCAATACACAGCTGGAAATAATTCAAATGGCCATGAGAAAAGAGAGCAGAGCTGGCTTCCTGGGTGGGCTGTGCTGCGCGTAACGGGCGCTGACGGGGACGAGTAGTAACGAGTAACGATTGCGAATAGGGTGCGGGGGCTAAAAATAGAGAATGATGGTGAATTAGGTAAGGCTGGCAAAGGAAAAAAGACCCTGGCGGCGTAAAGACATAAAAGTAAGCGCTAATTAGCGACTTGCTCGTCCATACAACGCCCATACATTCATCCAGTCCCGGGGTTCATGATGGGACGGGTCGGGTTCGCTTGGCAAACAGTCCCCGGTTGGCTCTTGGTCATTTGTCGATTATTTCTTGAGACGTGATCATGATTATGATGTTGCAGTGCAATCCTCCGACTGCGCTGGGGTTGAAGAAAACGCCCAGTCACGAAGCGGAGTATGAAACCAGAAATAACTACAACCTGTCATAAACCCAAGCAATCAGAGCCCGCAATGGGACCCTGGATTGAGAATGGGCAGATTGTAATAATAATAAACCTTTTTTCGGTCACGAACAATGAGCAGTTGAGGACCCCCAAATTCGGCAACCCCCCAACCGACATACAGAGTAGAGCACCTGTGCAGTGGAAGTAGCAGTCGAGGCCCAAGCCACCCTTGGAGAAGGATGAACCGGGCTGCTATCATGACCCAGGAACCGATGGGGAAATCATGGGTCGAGCCGTTGAAAGCCTATTACTCCCCCCGGTGAAAGGAGCCAAGAACGGGCCCCATTCACCGTACGTAGCATGCAAACTTTGGTTCCAGGAATAATGTCTCGCTTCGTGTCGGCGAGGTTTTGTGGCATTATTTTTGTTCATATCCTGACATGCAGCAGCTGGAATAGCAGCAGCAGCATACGCATGGGTGCAATGCAAGACAGGATAGCAGAAAGTCATAATAGCGGTGGGTGGTATTTGAAATCCGGCACTGGCCGAAGAATCGGCACGACGAATTGCCTATACAGGCCTTGAGAATGACAAATGAAATGCCCCACGGAATGTGTCCACCAGTGAGCGTCACGGCCATGCAAGCATTAGAAATCTCATGGCAGACGGGTTTGCACTGCAAAATGTAAGGTGCTTTGGGTGCATAACGCTTTCTGGGAGCAACGAGCAGATGCTGGAACACGGAAGAATAGGTTCAGTCACGGATCTCGTAATCTGACGTTACCGCCAGCATCAGTAAATAGCTGGTGGTGGTAAGCTGCTAGGGGACAAGAGTCACCGGCATACCTAAAAAGATTGCACCGCCTGCGTCTCACGCACTCAGCCCTATCCCCTGCAGTGCCCGCCCAGTGCCCGCAGCCCCCAAATTTAGCATTTCAGACCTTCTCTTGCATCTGCGTGGTCCTTCTATGCAGCCGCTATCATCTCATCTTGTAAGACAATTCATGTATGGTCGGTCATGTTTCTCGGGGTGGGTATGCTGCGGCCCATGTATACCAACCATATACCCCTTTCCATCTGCCCTATACATGGGCCCATCATGTACTATCTAGGTTATATGCAGACTGAACATGACTCCCAAAATTGGTACCACACTTTATCCTTGGCCCTGCTTGCTGCAACTTGTGCTTTACTTGGAACGCTCAAGGCATTCCTATTGGCCCATTTTCTATGATCCTCCTCGACATACCCCTACATCCACGTTTTTGCGGCTTCAGTTACCGGTGCATGGATGACTGACTGACTGTACCTGCTGCTGAGCATGAAGAATGTGGCTGTAAGCCAGGCACCATTGTGTTCTCATGGCATATTCCCGTTGATGTAACGGTCCTGTCCGGAGTCGACTCAAGTGTATATAAGTCAACGGGAGTTCCTGATGTTTGAGGCCATCTTCAGAATCATCGTTCACCATCATCTACAAAGACTACCACTACAACAATAACTCAATCATCCTACTCACAAACAATCTACTCAATACCTACTATTGTATATCAACCATTTCAAGTCACCTACTTGCTTGATCTAATTACTCGGTTTCTACCTTGCAAAACACTACATCATAACCAAACAAACAAATCCTCACATTTGACATCATCGCAATGGCCGCTTTCGCCTTCACCAACTGCCCCACTGCCGCCGTCTTTGGCCGCTCCGGTTACAACAAGGACGGTGACGACGACAAGGACGAGCAGAGACTGTTTGGCCGCTCCGGCTACAACAAGGACGGCGACAACGACGACGATGACAAGAAGAACTTTGGCCGCTCCGGCTACAACAAGGGCGGCAAGAACGACGATGACGAGGAGCAATAAGCGCATCGTTACTGCATCACCGTTGAGAGAGTCGAGGCTCAAGACCTCTGAGCAACGACTCTTGTGTACCAAAACAAACCACCTGTACCATCTTGTACCACCAGTATCAACACCAAGCACATCCCCCTTTCCTTTGTGGCATTAGACCGGCGTTTCGAGAGTGGCATCATCTTCCGGATTGTACGATAAGGGCTGGGATGTATGATGAGTGTACGATCACGAAGAAAGAAGAGCTAGATCCGGCAACGGGCAAAGGGATAGACTGTACCACCAAACACAACATATAGAAGGAGTTTGGCAAAAGGCATGGGCTATAGAAGATATACTGGGTTAGAAATTTGTACAATTTACCATATAGATTGTACTTTTAGTGGACTGTTCATTAGCTGTACTATTATTCCCGGGGCGTTCCGGCCTTGTTTTATAATCCAATCATTTTCCTACACAAAATCTACATCTCCATTAGCAGCTGAACTTCTTCTTTATTGATTGTTTCAATACTTACTTTTCAAATATGACGCCCAAGACTTCTTCAATATCGCCGGCTTCGCCACGACCAGTGATACGAGCCAAGGTACCGGCGGCGTAGCGGAGTTCTTCGGCAGCAATGACAAAGTTGAGCTCATCAAAGGCGTCTTCTGACGTGGTATTGGCAATGTAGTTCTCCAAATGTTCGCGGCACTGGGCCAACAGCTGTCTTTGACGCTCAGTAACGCCGTGGAGATCTTGTTGATTAGCGGGCAGCGTCGTCATGTCTTCAAAGAGACGGCTCAGGCGGTCAGCTACCGCATGGACACCACCCGGGTCCGTTGCATCACCGAGCTTGTTCTGAGCATCTCTGCAGGAGACCAAAACGAGCTGCAATGCTGACTTCTCGCTGAGCTTGCCCAAGACTGTGGATTGGAACTGATCGAGGAGTTGTTGGAGTTGCTCCTCCGGCAGCACATCACGCTTGTTGACTACAAGAAAGCCCTTGCCGACGGTTGAGAGCAGTTCAAGCGTCTGCGAATCGTGGCTTAGATAGAAGTTGCCTTTTGAGTCCTGCTCAACGGAAACCAGCACCACGACTATATCCGACTCCAAGGCTTTGGCTTTGGCTCGACGAATGCCCTCCTGCTCGACCAAACCAATGGGAGCATCGTCACTGCTCGCACTTCTGAATCCGGCAGTATCAGCGAATGTGCACAGATAACCGCGAATATCGAGGTGCGCTTCGACAATGTCGCGAGTGGTTCCTGCTTCGCCGGATACGATGGAAGCCTCTCTGCCAACGATCTGGTTCATGAGAGAGCTTTTCCCCACGTTCGGAGGACCGAGGAGGGCGATACGGATGCCATTCCTGAGCAGTTCCGTGCGCTGGCTAGCATTTTCATGCACATCAATACTGGCCAGTATCTCGCGAACCTGCCGCGTAACATTGTCGAGTAGATCTATGGGCGCCTCGTCAAAGTGCTGATCTTCCGAAAAGTCGATAATGGCCTCGACCTCGGCTCGAGCTTGGAGCAAATCTTGGCGCCACGTCTCATATGTTTTGCCCAAGAGACCCGAGGAGCCACGGACAGCTGCGCGGCGCTGCTGTTCGGTCTCGGCAGAGAGCGTGTCACTCAGAGACTCCACTTGAGCAAGGTCAAGGCGATCGTTGATAAAGGCACGCTTTGTGAACTCGCCAGGTTCAGCATAACGAACAGAACCCGGGGCAGCTGCCGGAATGGCAGAGAGCACCGCTTTCACTGTGGCGTTTCCACCATGCACATGCAGCTCGAGCACGTCTTCACCAGTGACGGTTTTTGGGCCAGGAAGGTAAAGAACAACTGCATCTGAGTCCACCACGACGCTCTGATTGGAATTGGGCTGGTACAATGTCCTTACTCCAGCAAAGCGCGGTTTCGGGATAGTTCTAGCCGGACAGAGACCGTCATATACCTTGTGTCATTGTTAGCTACTGAGAGCAACATTAAAGAGTGAGGTGGTCGAGATACCCTCTTGCATAATGGCCCGGAAATCCGTATTACGGCAATTCCAGCCTTTCCCTGCGCCGATGATAAAGCATATATAGTGTCGGTTCGGCTACCAGAAGTGAAAAACGTCCTACGAGATTCGATAAATGGCGTGCATGGCATCCATCTCGCCTTATTGGGGCATGTCAACCATTTTAGGGTATCTTGATGTGAAGAGCTTCTTGTGATCGGGACAGCCAAGCCCCAGCTACGGCAGAGCGATCGGCTTGAGATGTGGTGTTTGGTAAGGCACCGGCGAAGCATTGACAAGATGAAGCGATTCGCAAATCCACAGCTTTAGCGCTTAGTCTATCGTACAGAACCTTTTTCTCGACGAAGAATAGATGGAGAATACCCGAGCTTAACAGACGGCGACCTGTTTGAGGTGAGGGATGAGTTTATTTACAATACAAGAGATTTTTAAGTGTGACTTGACCAAATAATGAAAACTGTAGTTCGGCCAATCTCATCGATGTCTTTAGTATGTACGACTGGTTTGCATGGGCGAGCTCAATGTATTCAAATGTTTCCTATGCATGTGTACTTCGTACAACCCAGCAACCAAACCAAGCAGCTGCGTACCGGCCTCTTTTGAGCTAAAGGAAACACGCGGCTGTTGATTGGCAGCTTGGGATGTGTCGACCCGCTAGTGTGGATTCTGCTAGCTTCACCGCCCAGGCAGATCTGCCCGTTCTGCCGTTTCCTCGAAATTTTTCTGAACTGTTGCGATGCTGGTTGTTAGTGGGCACCCCTCCAAAAAGGCAAGAAAAAAGTCCCCAAGCTACATACTACGACGCTGCTTCAGTTCAGCGTTCAACTTTTCGTGCGAGACCTGTTCCTAAGTCGCACAAAGGCATTCTTTGCTCTGATTCCCAAGTACAATCCAAATCATACTTTGGTGTGATTTTCCTCCAATTCGACCAAGTCCAAAAGGCCATCTGCATCTTCCGTTATCTTCTACACCAGTGGTCGCACACGACCTCCAGCAGTCAACATGGCGTCGGACGAGATCGTCTGGCAGATTATCAACCAGCAATTCGTACGCACACCTGGGAGTCCATCGACTGTTGCATCTACTGACTTTTGAGACAACAGTGTTCATTCAAGCTGAAGACCACAAAGAACCAGAACTTCTGTAGAAATGAGTACAACGTCACAGGATTGTGCAATCGGCAATCATGCGTAAGCCCACCCTAGAAGAGATCGAATCATTGCCAGCAGGAATACTAACTGGCATTGTCAGCCTCTGGCAAACTCCAGATATGCGACTGTGCGAGCACACCCTACCAAGGGCACGCTTTACCTCTACATGAAGACTGTGTAAGTTGACTATACTTGCAAAAGCGTAATCTGGTCTTCGCTAACATGTCTTCCCTAGTGAGCGAGCACATCAACCTTCTAAGCTATGGGAAAGGAGAAAGCTCTCGGCCAATTACCAGACTGCCCTGAAGCAACTGGACGAGTGGCTGATCTACTGGCCCAACTTCTTGATCCACAAGGCAAAGCAAAGGCTCACCCGACTGACGCAAGTTGCCATCCGTATGCGACGAATCGCGAAAGAGGAAGCTCGACTCGGCGAAAAGGTCGTGCCCAAGCTAGCCCCCAAGATCCGCAAGAGAGAAGCGACCCGTGAGCGCAAGGCCGAGGCTGCTGCCAAACTCGAACGCACGATCGAGCGAGAACTTTTGCAGAGATTACGAGAGGGCGCCTATGGTGATCAACCCCTCAACGTCAGCGAGAATATCTGGAAGAAGGTTCTCAACGAGATGGAGCGCGAGGGTGATGGAACCAGAGACAAGAACCTCGACCAGGGTATTGACTCCGACGAGGAGGATGAGAACGAGTACGAGGAAGAGGAGGAGGAAGATGGCGCTGTCGAGTATGTCAGTGACCTTGAGGAGAGTGATGACGATCTCGAGGATATTGAGGACTGGCTCGGCAGCGATCAGGAATCCGACGAGGATGAAGAGTCTGCCAGCGACGACAGCGAGGATGAAGAGGAGGAAAAGCCTGCCAAGAAGGCAGATGCTGGTGGCAAGAGGAAACGCGAAGCTCCTGCTCGCAAGCCCAAGAAGGGAGTCAAGAGAAGACGGGAGATCGAGCACGAGGTCGAGATGGAACCTCGTGCGCGCGAGCTGGCATTCTAAGGCCCTATGTTGCCTCGATTGGGCGTCGACTTTTTCTTCATTGTACTCTGTATCTCAGGCGTTTACTCAAGATACCAATAACGCAGCGCATCTATTGCCATTGCTCGCACAATTGTATCCACAGCACTTGTCTTTGTTTCTCTTTGATGCCGTGTCCGCAACAATGCGACTTTGTGCAGTCCAGTTGAAGTATAAATGGATGCATGCTGGCGTATGCCCGAGTCTTGCCTTTATGGATAGCGTATGCTGGTGGCAGCGGGTCAAGGTGGTCCAGTACTTAACTAGCGGCGTCGAACCCCCACCATCGACTCGGCATTGATTACCTTGAAACAATAGCCATTCAAGCTCAGACACTGCACGTAATAATTCATTCTACCTAACCACTTTCCGGCTCGCTCTCTTTCAGTCTCGCGAGTTAAAAGACTCTGGCTTTGGCAGCAGACAAGTGCCAAAGTCGCCCTCGAATTTCTGACCACGCCCATCGCCAACCCAAAACCCGATCAAAAGTCTTCAATCTCCCCCTGAACTGACGCAGGCTGGAAGTCTCGGTGACGTCGAGTCGAGACAGCTTGGGAACAATCGCACTTGGGAGCCGCAACGAGTGACAACGAGTCTCGGCCGTGTCTTTTCTTTTTCCCCAAACTCTATTTCCTGCCCGTCCACGGAGTAGTTGTTACGGCAGCAGCGGACAGCGCTGCTCACAACCACCGCCAGCATGTCGTGGTACTCAAACATTCTTACGAATACCACCTCGCGCATCAACAACCTCCAGCGCAGCTTTCTCGGCGGCGAGACGGACGGTGACACCGAAGACGACACTCACGTATGCCGCGTCTTGCGCCAGCACTACACGGAAAAGGGGCGACCCTTTCCAGGCTGGCTCCCACCCGACCCCAAGGCGCCGCCCCCTGTCCAACCCGTCCTTGCGCAGAATAGCGGTGTTGGCTCACGATATGGCGGTCTTACGCAACAAGGAGGAGGAGGCAGTCTGAGCAGTTTGTGGGATAACAACCCCGTATCGCAACCACAAGACTCTCAGAGCTTGAGACGAGGCAGGGGAGCCCCACCGCCCGTGAGAGGCAACGATCCTAGAAACAACCCGATGAACCCATTCAACAGCGGCTCAGGTGGAGGGGGTCGTGACGATGTAATGGCCCGACCTCTACCTAGCCAAAGAGCAGGTAGCTACCAGACCGCCGGCACGTCACAGGGCCCGGCGGCAGGCCCAGCTGGCGGAAGCGCTCAGGATCGTTTAAGGCAGCGTCTATGGGGAGGTTCTAGGACGGCCAGTCCAGCGTCCAACAGTCCGTTCAGCCCACCGCCTCAGCAGCAGAGCAGTTCACGGGGAGGCAGTACGGATGACTACGATTCACGATTTGCCCCCGGAGGCACCTATGATCCAAGTGGCGGCGGCAGTAGGGGCGGCGACAAGCCATTCATGGCTTCAAACTCGCCATGGGCTGCAGATGAGAGCCAGATGTATGGCGGTGGAGGCGGCGGCGGTGGCAGATCAGGGGGACTCCCAGGGGCTAACAGAAGGGGGGGCCTCCCCAGTGGTCCGCGCATGAGATAGGACACCCCTGATTATCGGTGCTATACTTTGTCATGGCGACAGGCATTGGGCATTTGCAGAGTATACGGCGGGACCGTCCCTCTTGGATTTCACGCCTAGGTAGTCTATACGGACGTCATATATAGATAATAATGAGCGATGGCCCGGTTGTCGCTACGAACAATCGCCAGCCTATGATACAACACATATATACATTATGCAGCAAGACACAGATGAATTTTGACTATAACAAAGATTGATACTCTAATGTTCGTCTCTCGCCACTTGTCATATGTGCACCAGCAATGTGCTACGCCAATTCCAGAGTAGAACGTATCACGAATGCTGCTGCCTTACCTAGCTGACGCGGCTGGTGTCGTATTGTAAAGCCCAAACCGATGCAAAAGGGAATCGATTAGCTTAACCATCATGATATATACAAACGAGCGGAGGATAAGTGCATGGCCAACGTAACATTCATTCTTGGCGGATGAAGTCGAGAAAAGAGTTCCACGGTCTTTTGAATGTGGTGAACTTTATCCATAGTGTCTTGCATACTTTGAAAGCTTGTGGGGCGGTTATCTGGAATACGTAATTCATCGACGATATTGGCTTTGAGATATCGCTTGCTCAAGATTTTGGGGTGTAGCACGGGCATCAAGCAATGAACAAGTGGCTGTTTTTGAGAGCGAGGAAGTTCACAATTACATATCAATTACATACAAGAACCGAGTATACAGCAACTTACAGCCCGGGGGCCGGGGGAAACCGTCACACGCACTTGTATCGGTCATACCTTACACTCCAGCTGAATATGGCGTTTTCTCAACCGACGGCGATTTGACGCGCAATGCGAATGCGCATGACTTTTTAGCAGTAGGATTTCTGGGCTGGAGCCACCCCGAGGTCACCCTGCTCAGTAAAAAGTGACCTATGACCAGAGCAGCTTTGTATGGTCATGCCGGGTATCTATCACTGATCAGCTACCTATCTATCTATACTACCCCGCTAGTTGGTGGCAGTAACAAACATACGAGCTCCATAGCGGGGCTGCATATGCTGATGCCTTGCGCCTTCGCCCATTTACCTTGCCTACCCTACACTACACTACTTACAGTGGCTCACATGCCATACATTTAGAGCAAACGATCTCGGCACTTGACACGAGCAAGTCCATCTCTTGCTCAGTTTCTCCTCCTAAACATATTGCACGGCTGCCACATCACTAGACACCACGGACCTGCGACAGTTCCACCACACCCGTGGGCATTAGTGCCCCTCCGTGAAGTGATGTCATCACCCGCGCCGAAGCGTCCTGGCTCACCATCTGTATGTTATGTGTTCTGTAATTAGGTCGCGAGCTCATCTGGGACTACACTAGATGTAGACAGCTCGGTTTGACTTTTTTCGCAGGAGCAAGCACTATTTTTTTACTGACTGCAACATCGCAAAGGGGTCTCTCTTCGCCATGTCGGACGACTCAGAGAACGAATACGACACCATCACGCATACAGAGTCGGGTCGTGGGGTCAAACTGCTCTACTCCAAGAGTAAGGTCTATATACACCCGACCCCATCATCAAAGGACAATATCCCGGGCTTTATAGCCCTCTTGCAACAAAAGGGCGTCCGAAATGAGCAGCGTCCCACGTCGTCGAGCTCGCGGGCTTCCGCCGCTCCCGCCGCCTCCGACCTCTTGCTCGCCTGGGTTCCCGAGGCCAGTCTGGGCGACGCCGCCAGCATCTACGTCAAGGTCGACCTGACGGACGGAGAGTCGCCGCCGAAGCAGAGCTACCTCGTGCCTCCCATCCCCACCGTGACGACGCACCGCGGCTCCATCGGACACTACGCCTTTGCCATACCCGTCAGCGCCATCTACTCGCTCCTCGTGCGGCCGCCGAGTCTCGGTTGGTGGTTTGGCAGCGTCGTGGTTAATACGCGGGCTGGGGATAGCTTCCCTGCCCTCTTCTTCCACGATAGCGAATGCCAAAGCACAATTCTGCAAAAGAAGAAACGAGCCAAGGATAACTTTGATCCATTTGGCGAACATGGACAGATGTTTTGGGGCGGCGATGAGGTGCTTAGATGGCTTAGGAGATATGTCAAGATTGAAAGGAGCGAGGCGGAACCGAACATTTACTTGGTGGAGCCGAGCAAGGAAGATAGCGAAGCCTTTGGCGGCAAGGTGACAAGCAGCGCGTCGTCACCAAACGATAAGAGGAACAGCTCGAGGGGTGCCAACATCACAGGTGCTGCTGGAACCGGAGCTGCCGGTCCGAGTGGTCAGGGTGGTAACGATGCACAGATGGACCCCTTTACCAAATTCGTCAAGGAAACCGGGTGGAACATCATGGAGAAGTTCAGCAAAGTCACCACCTTTACCCGGCGGACGGCCCAGGATGTGTTGGAAAACCCAAAGATGCCGCCTCAGGTGCGCAGGCTGATGCGCAACCCTGAAGTTCAAACCCTCCAGGAGGAATTCGACAGCGCCAGGATATACCTCGCCAGATGGGCCATGGGAATTGCCGAACAAAGCGAACGCGATAGAAACCAGAGAGTATGGACAGCCCGAGATGTCTTGGAGCTGGAAGATACCGAGGTTGGGGAATTCGAACTCCTGGAAACTAGCGACATGTCCCTAGAGGAGCGCAGAAAACCTGTCACAATGAAGGAGTGGAACACATTTTTCGACGCTAGAACTGGACGGCTATCTGTGACGATCGACGAAGTCAAGGAGCGTATCTTCCACGGCGGCCTGGACCCTGATGACGGCGTACGTAAGGAGGCTTGGCTCTTCATTCTTGGCGTCTACGACTGGTACAGCACATCGGAAGAAAGGAGAGCACAAATTGCATCTCTACGCGACGAATATGTGAAGTTAAAGGCTGCATGGTGGGAGCGACTGATTGATCTTGGCGGCGAGGGCGAAGAGGGAGAATGGTGGAGAGAGCAGAGAAATCGCATAGGTGAGCCGAAACTGACAACTGCTGTTCGAAACGAAGAGTTGTACTAACAATATGACAGAAAAGGATGTTCACCGGACTGATCGTAACGTTCCTATTTTCGCAGGCGAGGATATTCCGCATCCCGATCCCGACTCCCCGTTCGCTGATGCCGGCACCAACGTTCACATGGAGCAGATGAAGGACATGCTTCTCACTTATAACGAATACAATAAAGATCTTGGTTACGTCCAGGGAATGTCCGATCTGCTAGCACCTATTTATGCAGTTCTGCAAGACGATGCAATCGCCTTCTGGGGCTTCCAACGATTCATGGAGCGCATGGAGCGCAACTTTTTACGCGATCAATCGGGCATGCGTAATCAACTCTTGACCCTGGACCACCTTGTTCAGTTCATCGATCCCAAGCTGTATCTTCACCTGCAATCGGCCGACAGTACCAACTTCTTCTTTTTTTTCCGCATGCTACTCGTCTGGTATAAACGAGAGTTCAAGTGGATGGATATTTTGCATCTATGGGAAGTTCTCTGGACCGACTATTTGAGCAGTGGCTTTCACCTCTTCATTGCCCTCGCTATACTGGAGAAGCACCGCGATGTTATCATGGAGCATCTTCAACATTTTGATGAAGTGCTCAAATACGGTAAGTTCTTGTATAACTAACACTCCTGTTTGAACATGTACTAATCGAAGTAAAACTGTAGTCAACGAACTCTCTAATACCATCGAGCTTGACTCAACCCTGATCCGCGCAGAAGCCCTTTTCCGCCGCTTCCAGCGCAGGGTTGAAGCCGTGGACAAGAAGCAAAATTTCCCCAAGCCCAGGACACCACGGCAGAGCAGCAGCTCCTCAACGCCACAAGCAGACTCGGAAGGTTCATCAGCCACCAGCAACGGGAAGGCCAAAGAGGACACTGCTCCCAAGGTGATTAGCCCAGAGCTGCGCAAGTTGCTGAGCAGGGAGGTGGAGATACTTCCGCGAAATGTTGTGCAGAAGAAGGGCGATGGGCTTGCGGCGGACCTCCGCAGATGAGCCTTAGGCAGTGATATTCACGAAGGGAGACAAGTAGCAATATTGACTTTCAAAGGAACAAAACTGGAAAGCATACCCGGGGTGGGCATAACGAAGGAACGGCGTTGAAGAGTCCAAGATATCTTAGCAGGCGCACATTATTCTTTATGAACTTGTTTATATCATTTATTTTTCCAAGCACTAGTCTTGAGAAATTCTTGCTCATCTATCCTTGGCTTGACACATATGTACAAATCTATCGTCAAACACAACGCCATCGTTACACATGTCATGCAAGTAATTTTTTGTCTTTCATTATAGCTCATCGTGACCGTGTTGTCCAGGGGCAGCCAGGTCAGGCATGGCCATGATCTTGACAATGAGACTCGTCCAGCCGGTGAAATGCTGAGTTCGCTGGCCGCGGCCCGTCTCTGGGTTGTACTGCTCCCATGCGAAGCCAGTCTCCTCCCAACTGTTGTAGACCGTGTCGACCAGGGCTCCGCGAAGGCGGCTGTAGAGATCAACGGCAGTGGCCTTGAAGGGACCGTCTTGGCGCGCAACATTCTATTTGGAGTTAGTATCAATACTGCGGGAAAGAGAGATGTTAAAAGCAAAAGCAACCATTACTTACGTAAAGCTGAACAACAACCAGGTAGTTGATGTTGATCCAGACCGGGCTGCGCCAGTAGTTCTCATCTGTGCCGTAAAGCTCGTTCTTCTTGCTCAAGCTGCGGATACCGTGGGGACTCCAAAGCTCTTCCTCGTCGCCAATGAGCTTGAGGAGGCTGCCGAGCTTGGGGTCATCGTGCTTCAGCAGACCGGTCAAGAAGGGGAATAGGGTGATGTAGCCCTTGTGGCAGACGAGCTGGTTCTCCTCGAAAGCGTCAATGGTGGCATCGCAGAAGCAGCTCTCATCTTCGGACCAGTGAAGGTCCACGAGGTTGTGCTCAATGTTGTTGAGAACAGTGGCATAGTCCTTGGCGTCGGCCTCTTCACCGATCGCGGTGGCAATGGTGTTGAGGGTCTTCGCCATGAGACCTACCCACGACATGAGATCAACATGGAGCTCACCGGGGTGTGGAGGCTGAGGGCGAGGATAGTCGTCGAGACCGCTGGTCAGAATGTGCTGAACGGATCTGCCGCGCCATCTGTAAGCCTCTCTCGAAGAGTGTGCCTCTCGCTCATACGACTTGATATCGCCAAACTGGGTCTTCTTGAACCAGTAGAATTGACGTCGGAGCAGGGGGTAGATATCCTGCAGATACTTTAAGCCCATGGAAGGGTTGGCAAGAAGGACACTCTCATGGTGAAGTCCCTGTCGGGAGAGGGTCTCCTTCTTGGATGCTTGAGTACCGTTGGCCTTTTGGAGTTTCTCCAGGAAGTTCTCAATGATCAAGAACAGTGTAGGAGGGTTGGCATAGTGGGGGTATTGAACCTGGAACTCTGCAGGCACCTTGCTGCGAGCCTCGTCACCGAGAATCTGCTCACGAGCAATCCAGCCATCCTCATCCATCAAGTTGTACCAGCTCTTAACAATTTCCATGGCCAAGTCGGTATCCCACTCGATAATCGGCATGAGGTGAAAACCCTCATCCCAGAGGAATCCACGGGGGAAGAAAGGCCGAGAAGGAATGCTGCTAAAGAGTTCAAAAGGTCCCTCGGCCTGCTCCTGGTGTCGGGCTCTGGCCTCTGCAGTATCCTCCCAGAATCCCTCGTTCTCCTCCTCGTACTCGGGAGCGTTTGAGCGATCGACAACGTGGTTGCCGTAAAAGTATCCAATGCCTCCAGCAAGGTTGGACAGCAAGCTGCGACCAAATTTCTGATACTTTTGGGCATTGAAAGGCTGCAGGGGCGCCAGGACATCAAGGAACTTTTCGCTGAAAGACTCAGTCGTCAACTTGATCTCGCGAGTCAGGTCGTCGCTGGTAACGTCCTTGCCGGCAGAGCCACTGCTATAGAGAATGTCGAATTCGAATGGGCCTTCAAACACCTTCTGGATCATCTGTACGTTACCCTTTCCAGCGTTATTGGAAAGCTGGTAGGTTTGCCAAGGGGGAGGAGCATTGTCCGCGCCGTATTCTTCGACAATGCCATCAACGCCCTGCTTGAGCTGCGTGAACAGCACCTCCCTTGCCCGCCAAAGGTGTTCCTCGGGCATTGCCAGGGATTGAACGACAGTCTTCTCCAAGTCACGCTTTTGTGAGATGGCGTGGTTGCTGTGAGGGTGGGCACCCTTGCCCTTTGTAACGACCATCTTCCATTCACCAAGTGCCTCTGAGCTTCCAGTGAGGGTCACGTCTTCGTCAAAACCCGACTCGTCTCCATCATCAGCGACCTGAATCTCGTCCCAGCGGGGTTCCGAAGTTACGTAGAAGACCACGGTTGTCTTGAGATCGTCGGGCGCATCCGATCGGGGTTCGCCCTTGATGCGTGCAGCCCAGCTGCCACCATGAGCTCCGCCTGGAATCTTCACAAAGGAAGTTGTAACGTCAATCTTATTTTGGGTATCGTGAATTGTCTGAACTCCGCCCTTTCTAGTGTCGTACTCGTCCCAGCCATAGCCGGCCATTCCTTCGTTCTGCTCGCAAGTGTATCGGAAGCCTGTGGCATGAATGTTAGCCTCACAGTCGTATGCTGGCGACAGGTCTAAGATCCCAATGGACTACTCACTGTTCTGAACATCGGCGTAGTTGTCAACCTTGGCCCACATCAATCCTGTCATGATGCTCTTGGGCAAACGAGGGCGGACGCCAAAGTACAAGTTTGGACGGTAAGGACCCCATAGCAAGCTCTGGTTGTTCTCGCGGGCGACAGTGTCTGTCAGAATCGCCTCATCCTGAGCTTCGGCACGAGCTCCACCAATGAAGGCATTGCCAGCGACCAGAAGGAGGAAGAACGACAGCAGAGCTGTCAATTGGTCACGGATTGCCATGGCTTCACGATTGTGTTTCCACCATCTGTATCGCCGACCAATGGCAGCGTCGTCGGTAGAAAAAACAAGTGAGAAACTGGTTGGGCAAAATCACGGATGGCCAACCTTAAGTGGAATGTATGGATTATGGTGTCGTTCGTTTCTGGACACGGTTTTGGGTTTTTGGGAGCTGCGTCAGCGCTTTTGGAGCTTCGTAGGTCCCTGACAAGGTATACGCAATACCCCTGTAAATCCACGAATGCGGTCAGTTAGCGCAGGAAGCTTCCCCTGATTAGAAGCGCGCCGTTGTCAAGTAGAGGGACGGGAGTCGGGACGAGTGGCGGGGCATCTGGGTATTGATCTCTTATCGATAATGTGTGTCACCACAGCAGGTATCTGGGTTCAATGTTTCTCTGGATTGTGTACTTGACTTGGCGACAATAATGATCTGGTTTCTCTTAAAATTTATGATTGATGCAACAATACTATTATGACTTTCCTGAATACATCCTCCAGATCTCCAGATGTGTTTCATTCTATCCTATTTGTACTGTGAAGCAGTAGGCTGTTCCCATCTCGCCTCGACCATAGAGGGTTGAGACATGTATCGATATTGGAATGTCAATGGCTCCTTTGCACGAGAAGTGACAAGATTCGATGCAAGAGTATGACGTGAAGATGAATGGGAAAGTCTTCACTCATGCTTAGGCACGCATGCATAACCTTACTTAGACACTGCGGTTCCTGTTTCTATAGAACCACGCGCAGATCCTGGTACTTTTGGTCAGACAGCATGGAGTGTGTAGACTCACATTGTGCGTAGTATCTAGGTGATTCCGTAACGAAGCTTTCCAAGTCATCGCAGAAGCACAATATGGGGTATCGGCATAAGTAGAACAAAGCCAAGGACAAGTAGACCAGAGGTTGTCGTGGATATCATCAGCCATCATGTCGAATCTATTTGCCGGGACTGAGTGGCCGGTTGAAACCACCCACACGATTCATGTACTGGCGATACTCGGTTTTCTTCTCCTTCCTGACGGCTCCAACATTGTTGCCCACGACTTTGGTGTTCTTTGTCGTGCCGAATCCACCAAATCCCATCATTGCTTGCATGGCAGCCAAGCCGTCGTCAACCTCGACATCGTCTTCTTCTTCTTCATCTAGTTCGCCATCTTCGTCCATGGCATCGCTCCTGTCTTCACTGGGTGCCCTTCCACGGCCGTCGTCCTCTCGGCTGGGACGTGGCACATCTTCATCGTTCTTCCCTACGCGAAACGATAGAGGGGTGTTTCGATCATTCTTTGGACGCGACGGAAGCGGTGAGTTGTGCTCGGATTGCTGGTCTCTCCTAGAGGTACCATCTCTCGCTGCTTCCTTGCCAGGTCGCATGTCTTCAGCGTCCCTGCTGTCGTGCCTCGACTCCTGGTCGCGACCATCGCGGCGCCGCCTATCCGAGTCTCTGTCCCGATCACGATCGCCATGGTCACGATCACGATCTCGGCCGTGACCTCGCTCCCTGTCCCTGTCGCGGTACCGATCAGAGGGCGCATCTGCGCGGTCGCGTGCGCCTCCGCGATCACGGTCCCTTTCTCGGTCGCGTCTGTCGCTTCTGCCGGGTGATCCTGATCGTGATCTGTGTCTGTGGCTTCTGTCGTCTCTTCTTCTATCGTCCCTCCTGTCGTCTCTCCGGTCGCTACGTCTATCGTAGTCTCGTCTTCTGTCGTAGTCGCGATCGCGCGGTCCTCCACGCCCTCCGCGTCGCTCCATGCTGGGCTGTTTGGCTCTCTGAACTTGAATTAATGGGCTGGATTATATCTCCAAGAAAAGCGCAATAAGTTGTCGAGTGGTGTGCACGCGTATTGGTGGACGAGGGTGAAATGGAAATTTGACAAGAAGGCGAAAGCAGAGAATGTCGGACGACAAATTCTAGATTGTCACAGAAGGTCGAGCGGGAAGTGGGGCCATTATGACAGCACCCAAAGTCTGCTAACGTCCACTACCATGCAATGCAATTGGTGTCTAGGTAGCTTGTACGCGGCGGCTGCCTTACTTCATACATGATGATGCCAATGTTGGAGAGTTTGACACCTAAGCTGACTTTCACAGATCAAGCAAAATTCAAAGAATTGCATTGCGTGTATTGCGCGTATTGCGTAGGAGGTTTATTGCATGATGTGCACATAAGGCAGCCTCGCCTTTATTGCACATATGACAAATATGTTGGAAACCTTAACCTTGAACGATGCATAGGATCTTACCCTAACCCGTAAGAACGCTAATATACGAATCTTTCTTCATTTGGACGATTCCTTGACAACAGTGCCAGGTGCATTGCCTTTTCCTCCCTCCCCCAATGCTGTGGCAGCATCTGGCTTATTGGCTGCGCTGTGATATCTAAACCAGGGCATAAACAGACTGACCAATAATGCGACACCGGCGAATGGAATCCCGATTGCAAATGTAAAGCGCAGTGCACTGATGTAGCTCTGCACGATACCACCAATACTTGAGCTGGGTAGTCCTGAGATTGCCTCGCTATTCGCACCTGCAGCCAAGACTACCAATGGGTCAATATCTGGTGCAAATTGACGGAGGGCCTTGACAAGCTCGTTCTGGAAGACTGCCTGTGCTGTGGGAAGCAAGAAAGCGCTGCCCATAGATTGTGCAACTTGGGAATAATTTAGCAGGTTTGCCTATTGTACAGGAGTTGAACTTACATATGATGATGGGTGTGGCCGTCGACACATCCTTCGCATCGACAACGACTTGCGATAACATGAGCGGTATGGTTAGACAGAACCCAACGCCTACACCAAGCACAATTTGGAATCCGATCCATTGACCTGCGGAGGATTGATCATCAAGCAGCATAAACAGTCCCGACCCAACAGCCGCTATCGCAGGCCCCAAGATCAGAAACGGGTTGTGAATGCCGGTGGCAGCTATAAGCCCACCGATGACAATCTGCGTGATTGTCAAGCCCAGAATGACTGGGATCAGTCGGACGCCGGATGAAATGACTGAAACACCTCGCACTGCCTGGAAGTAAATGGGGAGATAAAAGAGGCTCAAATTGAAGCAACCCGCAATGCTACAAGATATTCAATTAGTCGCCAGTCTCGCTTTGCTTCGCGCAACGTAATGACTTACAAAAATTCAAAAACAGCACCAACGACCAGGACTCGATTTTTCATAAAACTCGGCATGATGAGTGCTCTGTCCCTTTGAAACCACTGGTCAAGGCCGAAAAGGATCAGAAATATCGGTGTCGCGATCAAAGTACCTACGACATCCGAGTCTCCCCAGGCCTTTTCTACGCCAGCCCATCGCAATGCAAGCGTGAAGCAGACAATAGTCGCACATATGAGGACTGCACCAGGAATATCCATTTGCAACAGTTTCTCTTTCAAGGACGCCGGTGTTGGCGCCACGGCCTTTGGTGCTTGGAATGCAAAAAGCATAGCTACGGCAGCAACAAATCCACAAGGTAGATTGATGTAGAAACTACACAAAGTCAGTCCATATGACATAGATGCGAAAGTATAATATTCTCTTACCACCAGCGCCAAGTCACATTCTGTGTAAATGCTCCTCCGATCAATGGCCCTACCACGGACGCGACAGCGAAAGTGGCCGAGAGTGAACTGGTCATTGCAGGTCTGATCCGAGGTCTGGACGACAGAGAAATGATGATGAAGCAGCCTGCAAATACACTGGCGCAGCCCGTGCCCGTGACCGCCCGCCCGGCGATGAAGGCATTGCTGTTTGGTGCAAGAGCTTCCAAGTCATTAGCATGATGCGCGCCTGGTAGAAAATTGGCGAGGGGCACCTACCACAGATCAGACTACCAACCTCAAAGATGAGAATTCCCAAGAGAAATACATGCTTTACTGGAAAGTACTTGTACGCCTTGCCCCATACAGACTGCGTGGCGGCCAGTGGAAAGAACATGGCCGAGCCATACCAACCCACATCCTCGAGACTGTTGAAGTCACTAGTGATGGATGGGATAGCAGTGGTGATAATGGTCTGTTACAACTTAGAATTGCAAACAAGAACTATGTCGAATCATACGTACTGTATCTAGAGATGCGAGGAAAATGCTGAGAACAAGTGCGACGATGATGGCTGTGAGTCGCAGGCCGCTGGGATACTCGCTCTCCTCAATGCTATCGAGCGGGTCGACGTGCCCATCTTTCGTTACGACATCTTGGGACATGGTCCGAAGAAGGTGGAATAGGGGGTATTGTCCTCAGAGTAAGTCATAGGAATGAAAAGGCACATGTGTGAATCTCTTGCGCTCAAAATCGTGGTCGTGCAGGCCTGATGAATTGGCACAAAGTCTGCCACAAGGGCTTAGAACCAGGCAGGTGCGACAATAACACCTACATTATTATTCCTATTAGGAGAAAGTCGGGAAATTGGTGGTCAATCTCCAGGGTGAGGTTTTGGCCCGTCTCATTTACAGGTTGCAACGAAAGTGTACACCCCTGTATGGGTCAACGTAGCTCAATGTGTGTGTGTGCTGCAGGAAGACTGTTGGCTCGGCCAAAACAGCAAAGCATATTGTCCCGATGGTTCGGTACTCCATTCACACCCACAGCTCCCTTGTCGTGGTCGACCTGATTTATCGCATGAGCAAATAGCTATCACCACGACTGTCCTGTAATTCTGGCACATACACGCGACACGTTTTCACAATGCCATATGCAGAGAACTCAGCTAATTTCGACGTCGTCGTCCTAGGCGCAGGTATGAAGACTGTCCTCGTCGATACCACCAACTATATGAATTAACAAATCTATCCAGGTCTTACTGGTATCATTGCAGCGCAGCGGTTGCTTCAGGCGCACCCAGAGACAAATTTGGCCGTTCTGGAGCACGACTATTGTGTTGGAGGAGTATGGAGCAATCGTACGAGACCCATGACTTCGGCATCATCCCTTTGTACCTTTTGTTGATGACGTGCAGGACGAATCTATCCCAGCTTCTGGTCGCAGTGGACACATGGCATTGCCGAGTTCTCCGATATGCCCATGGACCGTCCACCGGCAGAGGATTGTATGTATGACTTGTTTCGTGCAAAGTATACAACGAAATATCTTGAAGACTATGTCGATAGGATGAGTCACGCCGGGCAGACGCTGCGAGAAAGGATCCAGTTCAATACCCATGTTGAGTCCATCAAGAAGATTAATGGTCAGTGGTGTTTCATGTGCATCGACACGATCACCAAATCTGACCGAACGATTTTCGCTTCGAGGGTCATGATGGCAAACGGCCAGTCCTCGGTCTCCAACATGCCCAATTTTCCTGGCCAGGATCAATTCCAGGGAAAGCTTATCCACTCAATTGATTTTGGACAATCTGATGCTATCCAAAACGCTTCTGTCCAACACATTACCGTCATCGGTGCTGGGAAATCGGCTGCCGATATGGTTTACGAAGCAGCAAAGGCGGGCAAGACTGTGTCTTGGATTGTCCGCAAAACTGGTGATGGCTCGCTTGGAACTGCAGCCTTTGCGCCCATTGACCTACCTACACCATACAAGAACGGAGTTGAGGCATCACAGGCGAGAATTATGGCATCCATGCAACCGTCCTACCTGATTCCCTATCGGTCATGGTGGACATGGCTTCTGCACAGTACCACATTTGGCGCAGGGCTAGTAAGCAAGATATTTGCGGCTCTAGACACCACAGTTCGCAATTATGCTGGCTACCGAGAAAGAAAGAGTGGCAAAGGTTTTGAAAAGCTGGAATACGACACCGAGTGAGTTGACACTGCTGACTACTATAAATCATGGCATAAGCTAACACTTCCAAGGATCATCTGGCAGAACGGGACAGCCGGAGGCTGTCATTTTGCAGACTTTTGGCCTCTTGTTGCTGAGAAAGTCCACGTTTATCGCGGCAACGTCAAGCTTTTGAGCGGGAACGAACTTTACCTCGATGACGAAGACGGTACACATTTTCCATGCGATGCGATCTTGTGCGGAACTGGCTGGAGACATGGTCTCGACATGTTTGACAACGACACGCTCAAAGCACTGGGATTGCCGTTTCCCAAAAACATCGAGCCCCTAGAAGAGACCGCAAAATGGGAGAAGCTGGAAGGTGAGGCAGACGAACTGGTACTTCGACGGTTCGTCATGCTCAGAAACCCGCCAACGCACTACCACAAGTACGAAGACCGAACGCCATATCGGCTGTATCACACAATGGCTCCGGTTCACGACGATTCTATTCTCTTCTTGAACCACATTGTTGCGGGCGCGAAATTGTTTGCAGCAGAAGCGCAGGCCATCTGGGCAGTTGCGTACTGGGACAAAGCGTTCAAGCTGCCTTCTGTTGCAGAGAGAGAAAAGGACATTGCCCACATGATTGCCTGGAATAAGCGACGCTATCTCTCGAATGGCGAGCTTGGGAATTTTGCTGCATTTGACAGCGTTCCATATGTAGATAGGCTGTTTGACGAGATGGGTCTCACAGCCCATCGAAAGAAAGGTTGGCTTGGAAACATGTTTTCACCGATCATGCCTGCCGATCTGGGAAAGGTGTGGCAGGAATATCTCTCGAAGCGAAACGGCCAACAGACCTGAGATTTTCGAGATTAGGATACGTGTATATCTTGAACGCAATCAGTAGTGTCCACATCCATGAGTCCAAGGGCGAGCCTTTAGTGCAATTGAACCGATGCGCATAGCTCCTGGTAGAAATGTATACTGCCCCTTGTCGGGGGTCTCGGCTTGAAGTGCGGATGTGGCGTAGCCCGGACAAGGCCCGGCTGGAGGGTCGTAGTAGTTGGCGCTTCAAATGCAAGTCCCATGCAGCTATGCGGCGAGACTGCAACGTTGAACCAACAGACACGGCACATGGCACTGCGGGACCGTCTTTTCTCCGCATCCGGCACGGAATGCATACAAGTTGCTGAGTGTCAGCTTTGTACTTGCCATTATCTGCAAATGGGTACATTTGCGCCCTCAGTCAACGAGTTCGTACTCTGTAGCTATTCGGAACAATGGCAATCATTGGATTACTCATTACATACGGGCTTGCGATTTCGGCTTCTTATGTAAGAACTCACTTTCATATATCGTATATTTCAGCAAGCTCCATCTATTGACAACTTTGAGATATGCAGTATGCTCTCATTCTAGGCTATCGTGTTTTCCTACACCCGCTTCGAAAATATCCGGGCCCATTCCTAGCAAGACTCACAGATGAATATGGAGGATATCATGGCCTCACAAAGCGGCTTCACCTGAAGACTTACAACAACCATCTCAAATATGGTAAGGGAGTGGCCCAAATCAATTGACTAGCTTCTGCTGAACCGTGACCGTCAGGGTCGGTTGTGAGAGTGGCCCCTAATCGACTCGTGTTCAATACTGTTACAGCTTTGCATGGTAAATTTCCTCAAACCTGGTATCGGCTATCGCGTACTGATTATGGGAGATATCTATCTCAATGAGGCCATAACCAAGTCCTACGTCTATCTGGCGGCACAACCTGATATGCGCAACATTTTTACCGTTGCAGACAAGAGTGAACATCGTCCAAGAAGAAAACTCATCAGCCAAGTCCTTTCAGACCAGTCAATGAGACGGTTCGAATCTCGTATGGCGGCCCACATTGATGTTTTCCTCAAGCAACTTCTGAATTCCAAGTCATCGGCTCATAATATGACATCCGCAACTCGCCATCTCGGTCTGGACATTGCTGGGAAGCTCGGCTTCGGTTACGACCTCGACCTTCAGACAGATGAAACAAACAGAAGTCTGACCAGGGCTATGACACTCGGAAATTGGAGAACACACGCATCCATGGAATCCACAACTCTGGCACTACTCAGACCCTCACTGATTATGAAACTGTTTCCCAGCAGCCTGAGGGTGAGATTAATGAATATGTTGATGACGATGATACAAGCACGTCTTGCTAAATCAGCAGACGCCGAGCACGATATGTTATCGGTCTATGCGGAGCAGTCCGACATTGACATCAAGAACATCAAGCAGCAAAGCCTCTGGGCCGAGTCGGTTTTCTTTTTGGCTGCCGGTAAGGTGATTAATAATTATTCACAGCTCATTCTTCTGACTCATCTTTGACAGGAGGTGAAACCATTGCATCAACTCTGTCTGCCACCTACTTCTACCTCTCACGCAATGCTGAGGCATACGAAAAGCTGGCTGCGGAAATAAGGACTACTTTCAGCTCATCCGATGAGATCTGTGGCGGGCCAAAGCTTTCTGGCTGTCGATACCTGCGTGCTTGCATCGATGAGTCTATGCGCATGTCCCCTCCTGTGCCCGCAACTTTGTGGCGCGAGGCAGTTTCCAGAGACCAGCCGCTGATGGTGGACGGTCACGTTATTCCTCCCGGGACACAGGTCGGAGTGAACATTTACAGCCTCCACCATAACGAGGAGTACTTTCCTGACTCGTTCCAATACGAACCTGAAAGATGGTTATCTGGCGCGAAACCCGGCCGAGCACAACAAGCTGCCTTTTCGCCTTTCTCGATGGGGTCTCGTGGGTGTGCTGGGAAGTCCATGGCATATCTCGAGATGAGCCTTGTGTTAGCCAAGACATTATGGTACTTTGACTTTGACAGGGCGCCTGCAGCAGCTGAGAAGATCATGGGAAATGGCATATCTGGTGTAACACATGAAGGCGGAGAGCAGACTGAGTTTCCAATATACAATCTCTTCGCAGCAAGTCATGATGGGCCTGTTCTTGAGTTCAGGCCACGAGGAAATTGTTGCGATGAGTTGCGATGATTCGAAAGACTCATGTCGACCCCCATAGATATCAATGACTTTGTGCTTCCAAGTAGGGTGAGTTACCAATACCTATGATATGATACTGTCTTTACTTGACAATAAAAAAAATTGTGACAGTGAATTGATTCCCCTGACTGGCTTTGCTTTAATCCTCTATACGTTTCCTGAGAGATATAAAGAATTATACATCTCCAACAACCTAGTCTTATTCAGCATGGGGTTCGCGATATCCCCTGCTGCTTCTTCGGGCTATCGTCGTCCGTGCCATTGACCCACCCTCAAGTATAAAGCTGCAACGGACCCCAGCCTAACCCTAGCTTGACCTACGATTTAGCCTTCACCTCTATCAATAGTAGACAAGTGAGCAGCCATGAGCAAGCCGAGTCCTGTTGAGTCTCTTATTGCCACAACGGCCGCAGACGTTTCACTCACGGATGTGTTTGTCAATAAAGTGTAAGTGCGAGTTTCAACTATCAAGCAAACGTACTAATCCGTATTCCAGACCCTTGACCTCTCAAGAAGGAGTCCCGGCGGCGTTTGGTGGCGCTCTGGTCGGCCAGTCCGTGACCGCTGCCACTTCGACAGTCCCGGAAGGCTTCCACATCTACGCGATTCAATCCTCCTTCTTGCGTGCTGCGAGCGGCAAAGAGAAGACTTCGTACACTGTGGATCGGATTGCAGACTCGCGAGCCTTTGCCACGCGTGTCGTGCGAGCCACGTCCGGTGCAAGCAACAGGGCCGTCTACGTGGCTGTTCTTTCATTTCAAAAACTCGGCTCGTCGTCAGCGCATGATGTTTTGACGTATGGTGCTACCCCTCCCAGAGTAGAAGTGGATCGCCCCGAGGATATACGGAAGGAGAGGGTCGCAGAAATGATGGCTGCCGCCGTCACTCGAGATGTGCCCATCTTGCAGCTGGGTGCGGACGAGGAACCATTCGATTGGCGGCCGCTTGAGAGTTCGTCGACGGACAACCCAACACACTTCCGGCAGCGCTCCTTCGTGCGGTCCCCGACTTGCGCTTCCAGTAGTCCCTCTGTGCATCTAGCTGCATTGGCATACATGTCTGATACATTCATGTTGGGAGCGGCATTGAATGCAAGCCCTGAAAGGTTGGGAAACAAGTTGCGCAACCTGGCAATGGGCACCAGTCTAAATCATAACCTTTCACTGCATGACCCATCAACTAAGGTTGACGATTGGATGTTGGGTGAACGCGAGACGTCATGGGGAGCTGACGGCCGAGTGCTGATCCATCAGCGCTTCTGGAACGCGCAGACTGGTCGTCTCGTCATGTCAGGCACGCAGGAGGGCCTGATAAGGTTGAAGAAGAGTGCGCAACTTTAGTGTTCAACGCAGCCTGTACGGAGCTATGTTGTAGGATGAGCGGTGGTCAAATCCCTGAACAGACCGTCAATCGCTAGCATTGAGCGTAGTAGAGACGACCATTGAGCTCACAGAAGCAATTATTATATTGAAACTTCCAGCACATTGATGTACAATACTCATGCAAAAAGAAACCTCTGAATACCCTGACTGTGGCTCGTGCTCTGGCCTCCGCGTTGTGAATCAGGAGCGCTACTATGGTCCGGCACACTTGGCATCAAGTTGAGCCACAGCTCGGTGACTTGGCATACCTCGCGTTTGTCGAAGTTTCTTAAATCCGTATCTTGGGGATTTTATAGTTTCTGGGCGACTGATATATGACGATCTGGGTGAGACTTTAGCACGGCGATCAGTTTATTGAAGGCAAGCACGGAGATAGGATCGTGTTGTGCGCGATCATGAAGTAGATATAATTCGAGGGAAGAATGATCTTTTCGACATAGATCATTCAGTCAATCCAGGTTCTTTATCATACAACTCACTCAATCAAAGTTCAGATTTCAATATGCGAAACACACTCATCCTTTCTCTGGTGGTCGCGGCCTCTGTCGCAGCGTTGCCTGTCGCGGACAACACAGCTGAATACGAATATGTGATCATTGGCTCAGGCCCAGGCGGAGGAACTTTGGCGTAAGCAAAGAGACGAAAAAAAAAAAGGAAGAGCACGTCTAATAATGAGTAGTGCAAACCTGGCGCGTAGCGGTCACTCGGTCTTCTTGATTGAAGCCGGAGCCGACAATGGCGATACTCTTTTGCAGCAGATTCCGGCAACGTAAGCGGCATTAAAATAGGACTTGATGCCCTCGTCTATATGACTTATGATTGCTAGGGCCGATCCTGTCTCTGAACATCCCGAAATGTCTTGGGAATTCTTCGTATCTCATTTTCAAAATCATACGCAAGCACGCAGAGATTCCAAGTTCACTTACCGCTTGGCGAACGGTTCATATTACTATGGTCTTGAACCTCCCGCTGATGCAGAACCGTATGCTACTACCGCCTTGCATTTCTACACTTGACGAACGACTGACCTTCTTAAAGCTTGGGAATCTTCTATCCTCGAGGCGCTACGCTTGGTGGGTCAGCTCAGTTGAACGCCATGAACTTTGCGCTGCCTCCCGACAATGACTGGGAGTACATAGCGGAGCTCACTGGGGACGAGTCATGGAGAGCTTCCAATATGCGCACGTATTTCTCACAACTCGAGAATTGTACCTATGTTCCACCAGGAACAGAAGGTCACGGTTTTGGGGGATTCATCTCGGTAAGTGTCATTCTTTTGTCGTGTTCCGGTACAAGGCTAATAGGTTCGTCGCGGCTATAGAGCAATCGCAACGACATATCCTATGTTACTTCACGCCCAGGGGTCGTCGAGGTCCTACGACATGCATTCCTAGGAACTGAAGGCATTGACATCACAAGCCCCGATCAGATTAGAGAGCTCATGGAGAGGGGTCTGAATGCCGCTGACCCAGGACGCTACGCGCGTAACGGCATCTACCAACTCCCACTACACTATGACGAATTTCGCCGCCGAGACGGGTCACGGAATTATATCATAGAGACGCTTGCTGCGCGATCTCCGATTGACGGCTCCGCTCTGTACCCTTTAACTTTGAGTACAAACTCGCTCGCTACCCGTGTTCTATTCGACAATGCACAAGGTGGCCGTCCAAGGGCATATGGCGTTGAGTACATGGTTGGCGAAGGTCTGTATGCAGCCGATAGAAGGTATGATCCCGATACTGTGGGCGAATTGCGCAGTGTCACAGCATCGCGCGAAGTCATCGTTAGTGGCGGCGCTTTTAACACGCCGCAAATCCTGAAGCTTAGTGGCATTGGACCACGGGAGGAGCTGGAAACGCTAGGCATAGACGTTGTCGTCGACCTTCCTGCAGTGGTAAGTTCTCTGTCCTATTTATTGCGACGAACCAGTCGCGTGGGAAATCCAGGCTGATATGAAGTCTCCTATAGGGCTCATATATGCAAGACAACTATGAAGCCGGTGTCACCGTCGAAGCCGCGATTCCCTGGGAGAACAACCCCTTTGCTGAGTGTCTATTCAACGTTTCTGATCCGGCTGATACTTGCCTTATTGAATGGCAGACCACGCATACTGGACCATACGGCGAAGGCGCAGCACCTATCTCTATGCTGTATCGCACTAGCGTATCTGAGAACGAAGACGCCGACCTTCTCATTTTTGGTGCTGCCGGTACGGTATTTCGTGGCTTCTTCCCTGGCTACTCAACGGCACACTATCCGGTCGAGTCGTGGTTCTGGTCAATTGCCAAGATGCAGACGTCCGGCGATCAAAGCCAGGGTACAGTAACGCTGCGCTCTGCCGACCCAAGAGACGTGCCCTCAATTGACTTCAACTGGTTTACCGAGGAGACCAGAGACCGCGATCTCCAGGCTCTCGAGGAGGGTGTCGAGTTTAGCATGCGCATGTTTAACGCGACGGGGCCACCGTATGCGCCCTTCGCCGTTGTCGAGCCACGACCCGAAGTTAGTGACACAAGACAGGCGATTATGGATGAGACTTTCAGCCATCATGTCACGTCAACCTGTCGCATGGGGCCGACTAGTGAGGATGCTGGCCAAAAGTACTGCGTGGACTCCAAGTTCAGGGTCAATGGCGTGGATGGACTGAGGGTTGTTGATGCTTCCGTGTTTCCAAGGACACCTGGAGCCATGCCGGTCGCGCCCACGTTTGTCATCAGTCAGAAAGCTTTCAACGTCATTCTAGCTGATTTGGAGTTCTAATCGATTTCGATCGTTTAAGGTCTCTTCTATTTACTTCACTGGCTTGTTCCTTTATCTGACGTTCCCGAACTGGACATGGAGCTGCGACTATGAAGCAGAAATAGAGTGAACATATGCGTGTGAATGTCCCACAGTGATAGCATATATCTAAGTACTCGGGTGTTTGAAGTCTTTTCTTTCATTGTATCTCCCCAAAGCTGTCACAGTCACTAGACATCAAAACACAATGATTTCAATCTACGCCTACGGAATCAGCCCATGGGTTGGCCTGCTTCTTTCTGCCTAGAATCGTCCTCCAGAATTTGCGCCATGCTAGTGCAAGCTTCTTCCTACGTCTCTTGTTTACTGAATTCTTCTTGGTCGGATTGAACTGGACAGGCTGGTCCAAAGAACCACAACGGCTTTGCGTGGCAAGGATCCCGGGAATATCAGTACCGAGTGCGCAGCCCCACCCATGTTGTATTCCATTGGGTTCAAAGCCATCGGCATGGTTGATACTGTTGCGAGTAGTATTGTATTCCTTTGAAGTGAAGCTGGCAACTTTATCTACATCATCAACTCTGGAAGAAGATGCGCGTGATAATCCGCAAGAGGTCGACAGACGTGTTGTTGGGGTACCCAGGTCATCGCAAGACTCTGAAGATTGAGAAGATACAATGCAAGATTGGCTCATGGCGGTTTGTCCATGCATCGAAACCTGACTTGTGCAGCGCGACGATGACGCTTGGCTTTCAGACTCTTGACCATGAGAGAAATTGTACTTCCTCCCGCGGTCACCCTTGTTTCGTTGTGGTGAAAGATATTCAGGGCTCACCATGTTCATTTCGTCTTCGTTCACATCGAGAGCGTTGTTCTGTTGTGTATGAGAACTCACGTGTGGTTCCCGTTTAATGTATGGGGGAGTTGAACATGATTGATTGCCGTCACCTAGTTCAGCGCTCAGAACCTTTGCTATTTCTTGATAATCTCGCCCTGTGCCAGCGTTTGTAGTCTCAAGTGAAATGGTACTGAGAGGATGGTTCTCTAGCGAGTCTTCAGATATGGACGTGCGGTAGGCTTTGTCGGCTGCTTTCATTGATCTCTTGAAGGATGGATGACCTATATCGGCTCCCAGGGTATGTCGCGGACATCCGAGGTAGGTGAACTCATAGTCGAAGGTCCGTTGGCGGATATTGTTCAACTCGTTTAGTACGGTCTTCATGTCGCTGCGATTTTTGAGATCGACGACTAACATAGAGTCTGCGATAAGGTCCAGAAAGTTGTGCATAGCTTGTGAACACTGACTCGATCGATGTAGTAGTTGAACCCACTTTGAGTGGCTATTAGTGTTGCCGCTTTGTACGCCGTGTCACGGGGAGAGGAAGCAGCGTACCTTGACCACGGACTCTTTAACCTCAGCTGTCTGACCAGATTGTCCGTTTGATCCATTGAAAAACTTATCCTCCCGTGTCTCCCAACGACAATCATCCTCTTCGACACGCGCATCATTGAATCCCTGCTGGCTTTGGCCGTTTTGGTCCACGTAGGTTTTCTCTCGGATAGCGTGATAACCTAGTAAGTACCACGCGACAAACTCTAGGAAAACGCAACCAAGACTCCACACATCATAACTCTGCGCTCTCTGGATCTCGGGTTTGAAGTCCACTTCAGGGGGCCGGAAGGTTCTCGTGTATCCACGCTGGCCTGGTATCGTAACGTCCACTGTTGCATCAGTGTGAAAGCGAGTTAGAGTGAAATCTGCCACCACCAGCTGACCACGATCTACAGAGGATTTCTTGAACCACAAAATGTTCTCTGGCTTAATGTCTCCGTGTCGACCAAGCTTGTCCGTTGGCCATGAATCGTGTGAGTGGATTTTGCAAAGTCCTGAGGTAATCCCAAAGCATTGCGTCAGAAGCCAACGGGCATCATCGAACGACCGCACGCACGATGATTCTGCTTTCCAGAATTCTGCTAAGTTGCCCTCAGCTAATGGAAAAACCAGAAAGAGTCCATTGTCTTCATGATGATATGCGGCGAGAAGCTTTATGAGGTGGGTATGTCCGGAGTGTGACCCGCTGTATCTTGTTAAAGCTCGGATTTCGTCATCCCAGTGTTGACGGTCGGATTCGGCAAATTTCTTGATGGCAAAGTGCGAGCCTTTCTGTGGCGTGGAAAGTCTTAGTTACAGGTCAAGTGATAAAAAATTTTAACTTGGGAACGCCTACCACAACGTCTCCTTGGATATGCTCAGAATGTATTTTGACTTTCCATACTTCGCCTTGCCCTCCTTGTGATTTGACTTCTCGATGCAAAATTGGTAGTCTCGTGAGTGACGGGAACACCTTTATCTCGACCTCGTCCGGTGCTAGGTTGAAAGTCGGCACATAAACGTACCATTGTTTGTCGCAGAAAAGCTCAAGCTTCCCTGTGTCGCAGGTATTGAGACGATTGTACAGATTTTCTGGATCTAAGAATGGCAGATCACCATCACATATGTTTGCTTTGATGAACTCCGTTATGTAGGCGACTTTGTCTATCAGCGTCAAAATGGCGAATATCTTGATAAACTTCATTGCTGATTTCACTCCGCAAATGACATCCACTAACGCATCCATTGCAGCTATCGTGGGTTCGACCTTTTGATGCAGTACCATGCGTATCACATCCAAGCTGAGAACCGCTTCGATCTCATTTTGAGGAATGAAACGAAGTTGGACCTTCGAGCGAAGGCAATATTTCGCACGAAGATCATCGCTTACTTTGGTTGCAAAGTCTGGCTCAGATAGATTGATTGAATTCGGCGAGCCCATATTGATGCTGCGTTGGGAGGATGTAA
This sequence comes from Neopestalotiopsis rosae, assembly GCA_023078685.1. Lineage (NCBI taxonomy): Eukaryota > Fungi > Ascomycota > Sordariomycetes > Amphisphaeriales > Sporocadaceae > Neopestalotiopsis > Neopestalotiopsis rosae. The sequence goes on along the minus strand of JALGAS010000008.1, from coordinate 606,251 downwards.
TTGGGATGTGGTCACGTCTGCGTAAGCTACATTGTCGGGATTCAAAGTAATATATGGGGATAAGGACTAGATATTCATGTAATTCCGGCCGTAACCGTAATGGACTTCGTAATATGTGCGATAAAGCTGCTCGTGGCGTTCTATCGAATTATTTCAATATGGAATTGGTAAGGTTCTTTTTCCACCGAGTCCCGGATAAAATGTATTAGAGCAACACGCTTGCTCAGATCTTGCACATCTACTCTTTTCTGATATTCGATAAAACGTCTTAGTGACGGCCAATCGAGATGAAAATGAGTAAAACTATCTGTTGTGTCACGCTGTAAAAGTCTTTCCAGGATACCGGTTGTGACATCCACCGAACAGTTGCGATACTCCCTCGAGGCTGAGCCACTTCCATCATATGGAATAAGGCGCTCGGGGGGACCACAGCCCGACAATCTGCTGATCACCGAAAGCCCCTACTGTTTGGGTCGCGACCGTGCTACTCGAAATGTAGCCTGGACGTCAGATTTGGGGTCGGCGTTTTGTAGGCCACACCGGGTTACATCTTGCATTTGTCGCCATATGCACGAGGTCTCGCACACGTCGCTTAACCAATTTCCAATGTGGTATAGATGCGCATAATCGCTTCATATTCCCTCAGACCACTACAAATTGTGCCTGTACCCTCTTCTTGACTGCCTTGTTACATTCATCCAGATGATCCCCTCCTGAGCATGTGAAATTTGTAATCGGGTTTTCCAAAAAGCAGGCTATCAGGCTGAGGGCAGACTGCTCGTCAGGTGGTACCATCGGTGGGGGCTATGTACCATGCGGAAGCGAGACTCGGGGCTGTGACAAAGACTTCGGTGAGCATACAGCCCTCCTGCAGGTATAATTTGATACGTCTACGCAACGTCGTCTCGAACAGCCTGGGCTCGAACCAAATGCAGCCATGGCGCCATCTTCACGTCAGCGTGACGTTTAACGAATCACCATGCACCTCACTCAGGTTGATGGGGCAAATTATAGGACTTGTCCGATATTCGAGTCCTACTCTCAGTTGAGAACATTTGTCAAATCGCTCCCCTTCAAGGTTTTACCTTCTCTCCCTATGACACCTCTCCTTGCGTAAGAATATTCATTTACATATCTTTTCAAACTTTGTTATGGAGACAGTTGAGCGAAAACTGCATTCAAATTGCGTTGAAAGACCAGAAGACCTTTGTAAAAATATTCAAACATTTTGCAGGTCGAGAAGTCTTGAATTAGAGAGCGTCGAGCTACGGAACGACGTTTACATTATTCGTCTCCGACGACCTCTACAAGCATGTATTGTAAGTCCAACACGAAACTCCATTATAATGGTATTAACGCAAAAGTCTGTAGGACGAGGCTCCAGAGTCTCAATCACGCGCACTTTCAACGGTCCAGTGTTAACGACAATTGGACTCCCCTGCCACCTCTAGTTTGGCACATGAAAGCACGTAATACGTATATGTACGATACGTCGAAAGACGTTTCAAAGACGGATAGGTTTCAAATACAAAATTATGCCTGGAACGGCCAAATAGACAACAGTTTCAATGGATATAGATCATGGCAAACACATCATGTACACTCAAAGAATGAATCTGGGAGTAGCGCAACACTATTTGTATGGATGAACTTATGGCCCTTGCGGATTCCCGCATAAATCGAAGTCTAGATGTATAATTTGATGAATAATAGAACGCCTTCATGATCGGGAGTTTGTTTCCGGATTTTGGCGTGGTCAACTGGCGGCAAGTCAGAGTCATTGAATAACGAATGATTGATGACAAGGATACTGTTTCACTCGCATTGATCAACCAATGTAGAATCGACACCTGTATATGTTCTCACTTGTGGCGTCCTCAGTCTCGTCAGGGAGCCTTCTTACTCCTTATTGGTCACATGAGGGCCACTGTTGCAATCATATCTGCTGCAATGGTAGCCTGCTGCTTTTTACCGAGACTTCATAGCCTTGATATTCGTCAGCGTCTCGGCAAATATTTGCCGAGACGGAAGAGAGCCTTACCTCTCCTTAAACTTATCGTCACCACGAACGATATAATATCCTTTGTTCTTCTATCTTGCCAGGAAGTTGTCCAGTCCGTGAAAATCAATAAAGTGCGATACTATACTCTGCTTTTTTGTCCATCATGGCCGCGCAGACAGCCAATACCAGCTTGTCCAATCAGGTGATCCGCAAGAGGTGTTCCAAGGCATTCAGAAAACCCTTCAGCAATCCTCAATATCTGTCCGCAGCTAACACATCTATACTCTTAAGCTCGGAGCGGATTGTAGCAACGCTACAAGAAAACATTCCAGAATGCTCCCCAAACCTAATATCCAAGTATGTAGATTACGTTCAAGATGGTGCAGGACAAGCATTCCTCACACTTGTCATCTCGGACTATGTCAGAAAGATCAGCAGTCTATACAAAAACAACTTCAAGGACAAGAACTTGCCAATCATCCAGGATAGTACCTCATTTGAAGTCTTCACTCTCGGAAAAACGCAGCGTAAGCCATGGGGATGCTTCACCACCCGTATCAGTGGCGAGGATGTCGCAGCGTTTGCAGAAACATTCGAGGAGAAGCAATGGGTCTTCCTCGTCCCATCCTTCTCTTCAGACCAATTCGCCTATGAATTCCATGCACAGCAACCGCTACCCTTTCTAGCACCTAGCCCAATTATCCCAGCATCCTCAGCACAATCGTCCGAGGGTAATTTTGGCAATGTGCGGAAGATGAACATTCCCATTGAGCATTTTCGATACGAGGAATCTGATGCAGAGGTGAGATTGCCCCATGTACTCGGTAGCCTATTTACTCAACATTTGAATGCAGATCAACTCAACTTGTTTCACTGTTGCCGTGAAAAGTTTGAAAACTGATGCGCCAGCTGAGCAAAGAGAACAATTCTACACACAAGAGAGAGAGACTCTCGAGACAATGAGGACTTTGAATCATCGTCACCTTATTCGGGCCTACGCGGCTTACGAGAGGGGAGGTGACAGGGGATTTGTGTTTCCGTGGGCCGATCGAGGCAGCCTCTCTCAGCTATGGAAACAAGGACAGAGGACACCGCACCAGACCTTGCTGGCTTGGACCGTCTTGCAAGTCAAAGGATTGGTTGACGGAATCAAGTTGCTCCATGATCAGCACACTCGACATGGCGATCTCAAGCCGGATAATGTTCTTGTGTTTTCCAATGACACTGATAGCTGGGGTGATCTGGTAATCGCGGATGTTGGCCTTGCAAAATTCCACGCGCTTTACACGCGTGAGCGTTATAATCCCACCACGACCAGACATGGGAGTAGAAGATACGAGCCACCAGAGGCTCACCTCTTAGAGACAAAGTTCTCTCGGAGATACGACATGTGGTCGCTAGGGTGTATCCTCCTGGAACTTGTGATTTGGGTTCATCAAGGATACTCCGAGCTCCAAAGATTCTACAGTGACTCTGGTGGGGAGAAAGCTCAATTCTGGGAACCGTATCCAAATTTGCACCTTCGGCCGATCATTGTGACTTACATGAGTCGGCTATCAGCATCTCTTCACAGAAACTCCACGGAGAATTTTGCACTGACAAAAATCTTGAGTTTGGTGCAAACACGGCTGCTCATTGTAGACGTCGAGTATCGTGCGTATTCAAGGGACTTGTGGCCGGAAATACAAACATTAGATGGTAACCTTCCGCCCGATTCCTCTTATGGGCTTGATGACAACCTCCAAGAGCTGACAGCAGGCCAGCCAGACATGACTAGTGCTGGGCGCGGGGAGGAGAATTCCCTTCCCCTTTCCAAGACAGTAAGTATACATTTCCAACTGGTCGGAGTACAGACATCACTGACAAGTCAAACTAGTATGTGAGTAAATGACCACACAGTACACTGCAACTGACAACAATCTACGGTCACTTATACATGAAATGCAGAATGTTCGTAATACCTCCAACGGTGTCAGTACATGTTATTAACCAATGGCAGCCGGTAAATATCAAAGAGATGTCTCAACAATAGGAATTGGCCAGCCATCGTTAACAACAGCAACAACAGGATAGGCATAATATCAACGACGTATGGCAGGTAGTGACGAGCAATACCTTGGCAGGCAGCATCGCTAACCAGCTCAATTGGCCAATTGCCACTACAACTTCTGGTTCTGTTTGCCAGGATTGTCGGAAGCTCGATCTTTCGAGATCCGAGATCGAGCTTGGTCGTACTACTGAAGCCATCAAGAGTGGGTCTGCTGCGTGTATCGTATGTAGGCTGCTGAACCATTGTCTTTCAAATGCACAAATCGAGTCATCCGAGCCTCTGCGACTCTATCGGCGGAACTTTTCTCTCAGAAGCACCCCAATGGGACGGCCTCTGATATCGATGTACTGCGATCCAGGTCTGTATCACTCTCACAATGCGATCTCGATGTAACTTTGCCACTGACCTGATTTATACATCGTAGGGTCAAATGACGACACCACAACCTACGCACAAATTGGATTGATGCAGCTTCCCAAAACGACAGGCACGGAGCGGTATGAACTCATTCGCGAATTACTCCGCATCTGCGACGAGGATCACCCATGTTGTCGTACTGAACATGAACCAATCCTGTCATCAATCATGCCCAGGAGGGTAGTAGACGTTGGGACAGACAGAAGCTCGTTTCCACGTCTCATCGAAACGTCAGATCATATGCGAGATAGATACGTTGCCCTGAGCCATTGCTGGGGCCAGGCGCAAGATCAAGCAAACCACTGCACAACGAGTCAGAACATCGACAAATTTCGAGAGAGACTTGACTTTGATCAGCTCCCCAAAACACTGCAGGACGCTGTATCCATCACTCGGTCACTTGGGTTACGATATCTTTGGATAGACTCCTTGTGCATCATTCAGGACGACCATGAAGACTGGGCTAACGAGGCTAAGAAGATGGGAGACTATTACAGCTCCGCCTATGTTACCATCGCTGCGAGTTCTGCGGCATCAAATTCAGAAGGGATGCTGTATGACCGGCCTGACAGGGTTTGCGCCACCATCCAGACCTCCAGCGGGCACATTCACCTGGCGAAGGCTTTAGATGATTTCCAGGCTGACGTCGAAAATTCCATTCTGAACACCCGTGCTTGGGTCCTACAAGAACGGGCCTTGTCGCGCCGGACGATTCATTTCACCTCGACGCAGTTCTATTGGGAGTGTGGACAAGGTGTCCATTGCGAAACTTTGGCGCAATTGCACAAGTAAGTCTTCCGGTAATGGTAGCTCGAAGTGAAGTTCAAAGTTAAATTCACATTTGCAGCCCTCGGTCCCAATGTTTAGGCGATCACGACTTTCCTAGTATGGGTCTATCTTACTACAAGAATGAGCGTATCGATTTCATTCAATACCTACACACCCTGTACGGCGGCTTAGGTTTGACGAAGGCCAGAGACCGCCCTATCGCGATTGCTGGCCTTCACAATCGAATAGCGCGAAAATTCGATGGTAGATTCGACTATGGTATTTTTTGGGAATACTTTGAAAGGCTCATTCTGTGGCGGGCGCAGAGCCCGGGCAGCTTATCTGCAATTCCCTATGACCGCGATGCACCTGTGCCGTCGTGGTCCTGGCTGGCCTATATGGGGAAAATTGGATACTTGGACGTGCCATACGCCAAAGTACAGTGGCTCGGGGACATCCAGAGTCCCTTCGGCGCACAATCAGTTGATGGGCCCTTCAACGGCTGCCTCACTGCGAGTGCGCGACATCTTAGGATTGGAAAAGCGGATCTTTCAAAAAGAGTCGGACTGGACATGGATGTTTGGGCTGACTTTGATGGAGATCAGTGGATGTGCATTACCGTCGGGAAGATGAAGGCAGACGAAACACTCAAAGAAGTGCCGCACTATGTCCTGATGGTACGGCCGTCCAAGCGTGAGGAATCTATCTCTTCTCACGAGAGAATCGGGGTGGGTATTTTGACCACATCGCACTTTTCAGCTGATGTCAAGAGCATTCGATTCGTCTAGGTTAGCTTCCTTGGTATGAGGAAACTCCTGGTTTGTGGGGAATGAGCGGGGATGCTAGCTACAAGAAGCCACAACTTACCCTCAATAAAGTCTTCTGTTTTTACTGGATTGAGAACAAGAATGATCAGATTAAATTTCATGTCCGAGTGATTCTCTGAGGACCTGTAAAGCCAAAAGTCGAAATCCAAATCCACTTGTTGATCTTGTCGAAAACGCTAATCCGGCCTGGGATAGCAATGGATTCTACAGGCACTGAGCTGTGCCGCACGCACACACGCAATAGTGGATTTAATTGGCCAACCCGTACTTTACCAACTCACATACGATTGCGAGGTATCACAAATGGCACATGGCTTAATGTCTTACTTGCATGATCCCATAAAGGGCTGTCGAAATACGTTGACGGATTACACCAAACTTGCTGACATGACCAGGGTCCAACAAGGATAGTCAAAGCTACCAATGCGGCCCTAATAACGCAGAGTACTTAATGCCGTTATTTGACTGGATGATTACAGTTCTTGATCGCACCCTCGTCGTATAGGATGGTTTATTGGTCGTGCGGTGCGATGATATATAAATGTGTCGCTTGTGGAACATCACGCGGGCAAGCTTCATCCATCAGTCCTTCATTGCCGTGACAGCATCTTACTTTCTCTCGATAATTCGGGTCAGTAGCTGAACAGATTGAGCATGGCACCCTTCGACGCCATTCCATACGGCCAGAGGCTCTTTCCAACGTATCTAGATGAAGTCGCCAGAACCAACCCCGGCAGAGTTTATGCTTCGATTCCAAAGACTGCAGACGTCAAGGACGGATTCTTGGATGTAACCATTGCTGACCTCGCGCGATGTGCAAATTTCATGGCAAAATGGATCGAGGACAATTTTGGCAAAAGTGATAACTTTGAAACTAGCACCTACCTTGGGTTATCTGACCTTCGTGGCGTGGCCCTCTTCTTTGGCGCCATGAAAACTGGACACAAGGTTGGTTGAATCCAGTCTCTCAGTAACTGGCCGAAGCAGAGCCATGAGCTGACACTTTGCAGCTTCTGCTCGTATCGCCCAGAAACCCGCCTGCTACCAATTTGTCCTTGATGGAACAGACGGGCAGTCAGACGTTTCTGTTTCCATCCGAGATTACGCCTTTGGTCGAGCCGTTTCGCTCTGTCGCACCACCATCTTGTCGGCTGGACATGGTCCCTTCTTTTCTTGATATGCTTCAAAGTATGCCAGAGCATTACCCTTATGCGAAAGAATTTGAAGAGGCCAGAGACGACCCGATCCTGATTCTACCCTCGTCTGGCTCTACAGGTAGGCATGGGTCAGTCCAATTGGGGCTTGCAACTAATCCGAGATAGGCTTGCCAAAACCTATTGTTTATACTCATGGCACCTTTGCCGCACACGACATGGAGCACATCCTTCCTGCCCCACCGGGCCGTGGGAAGCGCGATATAGCATTCTTCGAGTTTCAAGAGGAAGCACGCCTATACTTGATGTTCCCTCTTTTTCATGTATGTCCGTCGCAAACCTGGGACTTTCATTTTACGTATGACCGCTGACTCTTATATAGCTTGCAGGATTCATATTCTATACTTGTACGAACTAAACTCTTCTCCTATCTTTCTGTTCATTCACGCTCATCGATTATAGTCCATTCTATCTTCAACACGCTCACGATCGTCATTGGGCCTGCCCACGTACCGCCGCATGTCGACCTTTTGCTGGACATATTCAAGCAACAAAATCTGCGTGGCCTCATGGTACCGCCAGCTATGATGGAACAGCTTCTGCGAAAACCCGAAGGCTTTGATATCTTCAAGAATCGCCTCGAGTTTGTCGTTTCCGGTGGTGCTCCAATCCCTCCAGCCTTAGGAGATACGCTCGCCCCAATCGTCAATCTCATGGAATTCTATGGCTCGACCGAGACGCTTCCCTTCCCAGAGCTCTTCAAAGATCCGGCGGACTACCTCTACCATGAGTTCAATCCCAATCTCAAGTTCGAAATGCAGCCCTATGATGTCGACGAAGGCACATTCGAAATGGTGATTTTCGCCAAGGAGGCCGATCGCGACACAATCCCTTTTTGCCACAACTTTCCGGGAGTTGAGGTTTACCACACTCGTGATCTATTCACTCGCCACCCGACTAAAGCGAACTTGTACAAGTACTTCGGACGTAAAGATGATATCCTCGTGCTATTCAATGGCGAAAAAGTCAACCCGATCCCACTAGAGCTTGCTATCCAAGGACATCATCTGCTCCAGGGGGCCCTCCTGGTCGGCAAGGGGAGAAACCAGACTGCGCTCCTCATCGAGCCCAGAGACTCCTCACTAAATGCAAAGGGGCGTGAAGAGCTCTTGCGAGAAGTTTGGGCATATGTAGAAAAGGCAAATACCGCGGTTCCGGGAGCAGGTCGGGTAGCACGGGACAAGGTTATATGTGCCACTGCTGATCGACCATTGGTGAGGACTGGCAAGGGGACAATCATACGCTCCTCGACAGAGAAGCTCTATGCTCAAGACTTGGAGACTCTCTTCGCAGAAAAGCCCTCCCGCCAACTCACCAATATCAGTCTGGAAGCTACAGTGGTCAAGACTACCTTTGAACGCACCAAAATCATCAGTTTCCTCCGACAAGTCTTCAGCTTCTCATACACCCCGGGTGCAAATATCGGGGAGGATGATGACTTTTTCTCCCACGGATTGGACTCAATCCAAACCCTAGAAATTACGCGCAACCTGAAAGAAACACTAAAAGGCCAGACTTCCATGTCTACGGCATGGATGACACCGAGGATGATTTTCCAAAACCCAACTCTATCCGATTTGAGCAGCATTCTCGGGGCCTTCCTCAACGATGGTGTCGTTCCAGATCTGGATGAAAAGTCGCAGACCAACATAGTTCGCGCCGTCAATGAGGCGGTGGAACGACAGCTGGCTGGTCTTAATCTGTCGCGCAGGGTAACGACCGAGCAAGTGGCCCCCAAGAGCAATTCGACGGTCGCAGTCATAGGAACAACTGGCTATCTGGGACGCTATCTACTTAACGTCCTTCTCAAGGATGCGAAGATCTCACGTATAATTTGTCTCAACCGGGGTGCGGATGCAGAGGACCGCCAGATCAAGTCACTTCTTTCCCTCGACAAGGACATGGCTCTGTTCTTCGACAAATTGACATTCCTCAAGATCGAGATCAGCGAGCCGTTCTTTGGACTCAGTCAATTGGACTATGAGCTCCTCGGACGTGAAGCGGATGTCATTGTCTACAACTCGTGGAAGCTAGACTTTGGCCTCTCGATTCGGTCGTTTGAGCCGTTTCTCAAGGCTTCGCGAGAGCTGATTGAGCTGTCGGCGGGCTCCAAGACCAATATGCATGTTGTATTTGTCAGTTCGATTTCCTCGGTAATGAAACTTGCCATGGAAACTGTGGCACCCGAGGACCCTGTTGAGGACCCCATGGCTGCCATTGGGATTGGTTACGGACAAGCCAAGCTTGCTGTCGAGCGCATCTTTGTCGCTGCAAATAAGGAGTACGGAATCCCCGTATCTATTGCTCGAGTCGGTCAGGTAGGAGGCCCAAGTCCTGCCGCTGCGGGTGCTTGGGCCGATCAGCCTTGGATATCGGCTCTAGCCCGAACATCCAAGTCCCTTGGAGTCATTCCCACTTCTGTGGCCATGATCGACTGGCTTCCTGTCGATACTATAGCTGAAATTTTTCACGCTTTGATCCTCCGTCCTGCCGAGAAGGAGGTCCAAGTATACAACCTCGTGTCCTGCGATGCACAGCCGTGGGATCTTTTTGTCAGCGTCTTACGGGAATCTCTGGGGGTCGCTGATACCATTAATCTGTCTGAATGGGTCAGCAAGCTCCAGGCGATCAAGGAGCCAAGCTCAGAGGACGCAGAGAGATTCCCTGCGCTCAAGATGCTGAGCCTCTATGAAGCCTTGATCAAAGGTCATGAGTACACCAAGTTTTCGACGGCCCACATCCGAAACGTATCTGAGGTAGAGGCGCCTGCTTTGACCAAGGAGCTTCTATCGTCATGAGTTAAGGACTGGAATTTGTAAGCATGTGTATGTTCAGTGAAGCTTAACCGAATTGGCATGTAGCATTGAGCCTGAGGTGAACTACGATGGTATGATCTGACGAGTTTTGACGTGGGTTTCAGCAGCTACAAGAGGATAGAAGATCGAACAACGTGGTTTGCACTTGCCGAATAGCTCATCCGCGCCGTTTTCGGTCTCGACTGGATTTCAAGATACTATATGATATTACAGCTACATCTACAGGTTTTAGTATCCGGACTATTGATTACAATCATACACCCATACTACTACAGCCTCAAAAACAAAAGATAATTTAGGTTGACAGACTTGTAGCCACTCAGTGAGGCAAAACTTTATAAATATTGCGTATTGAAATTCCTCCATAAACAATTTAATGTGCTAATAAGGCCCTTGTGTATTAAAAGTCATAATCGATCGAACCGAAACAGATAGCTCAGATACAAAAATTCGTAATGTCGTGGAGTCCAGACTCTGATGTTATGGTGTAAGGTGGCTTGCAATCTCTTAATGGCCTCCTGTTGTATTGCTTTGTGCGGAACGCTCGGCGCGAGCCAAGATAACAATATCCAGCCGCATAATGGGTAATAACCGGTCTATCATCTACATCGTGATATTTCGTGCATCGAGAGCTGCCGTGGAGCCTTGACGCTGTAAGTGTTGTGCATCATCTGTTAATATGACCCTTAGCCTGATACAATATTTGCCGTACTCAAGGGAGAGACTTACGTAGATTTCGTACGAGCCAATTCCGAAGCTCGACTTTAAAAGAGCGGTTAGCTTGGCTGGATTGATATTGCGACCAGGGATATTTTGATATGGGTCGGATCGCGGGCTCTCGTTGAAGTGGCCATTGTCGCGCGTGGTGCAGCCCAAACTGGTATGTTGCAACATTGACATTGCGATCTAATGAGCGACACGATTGGCGTATAGTGGATATGAAGTTCGTGATGGCCTTTCAACGTTCAAGACTTGAGGACAAAACAACACACGCTATTATATGGAAAACCATGTGGAGGCAACAATCAAGGAGTGAGTCGACTGATTGATGACTGGGTCGCAGGAGGCATATTGAGGGCGGCGCAGCTTTCAGGCAAACTGACCGAAGGGCGGCGCAGCCCCCATGTCTCACGATTGGCCCTCCGCTTCCACTAATTGGTTATAAGTGCCGGGCATGGTTCGCGCCCCAACTGTCGTCTATAGGCTGCCGGGATTGCTTCGCCACTTGCACTTCGCCTTTTTTACAATTACAGCGCATCGTCGCGCGGGGACCGCCATTCACGTGTACTGGCCATATAATGCAGGCGTTACAGCATGTAGATTCACCATTGAATAAATAAAACGTGTTCGGCAGCCGTGCGCGAGCACAGAACGCCAACCAAAACTCACTTGCTTGTGCCCTATTCACGACCTCCAATATGGATTTCCAGCAAGTGAACTCAATTCGAACGAACGGAGTGGCCGAGTCGCGGCAGGAGCATACTACCATTCTCACGGCAAGCTCTATGGGGGCTGATGGGCTTGGAGCAGTTCGTGAATCCACCCCTGTGCCCGGCTTAGCGGCACCAGTTACGAGTCCATGGGGCTCACCATCGACCTCGGTGGCCACGGCCAACTATGAAGCCGTACAACCGAAGCGACTGACACCATTGAATACCCAGTTTGAATTGCCGCGTAGTCAACCTCACATTCCTGTAATTTTGCATAGCGATGACGGTGAAGAACCGGCTCCAGTTCGCTATGATGAAGACAAATATAGTCACAAAGCCAGCACCTCGACTCTGTCTGAATGTCCAAGCACCCCGGCCGAATCGACTTCATGTACTGAAGTAACTCAGGAGTCACCATTTGGCTTTGGACCACTAGATCGGGATATCCAGGAACGTCGGGGACAAATAGAAGAGTCAGACTCAGAGCTGATTGTAAGATTAATCGTTCTCTTTGGCCTTTTTGCGTATGATGCTGACTTAAGCAAACTTTCCCAGGGTTCGGGATCTTCGGATAATACATCTAGTGGAGATGATACAGGTTTACATGTGGCTTTTGCTCCCATCAGAGGAGAAAGTGTGCCCAACCGTGCTTTATTGGATGCTCCCCAGCTGTCCGCTGCGCCCAGTGAAATCACAGATCTAGGCGACCAGCAGTGGGCCAATCGTCAATCACATAACCATGCGCAATCTCTACCACCGCAGGTCGACCAAACACTCCCTCTTCGGGCAAGAATCCACCAGTCGCTGGTTGCGATTTCCTCATCTAAAGGTTTCCTTCCCAAGGGTGCAATTGATATATTGGTCACCGAAGACTCTGTGGCACGAGAGCTTGCTCGGCGAAAATCCAGAAAGTCTGCGAAGTCCACAAGCGTTCAAGATATTGCCAGACAAGTCTGCCAAGACCAAGCCCCAGAACTACGAGTTGGAAAAAGCAAGTCTCGCAGGGCACGATCGTTTCGGAATATATTCGCCATTCTGGTTGTGGCAAAGAAGCCCTCCGCTATCCGACATTTCATTGAGGAGGGTGTCAGTGATGCTGATTTGCCTCTTGTCAAAATTCCGCGTCCGAATTTGCAAAATGTCTTCGACTTGCGCCGCTCAGGTGAAAAGGATCGGCCATTAGATTGTTTCCGTGGCTGGGATAGTATCGAGATTCTCGACTTCGAAGAATGGCAGGTAAGTGTAGTCACGAACTCAATGTGACTTAAGGTTGGACTATACTCACTAAGTCTTTCTCTTACAGTGGATGACACTCTCTCCATTTTTTGCCAAAGGGGCACGCAAGGATGTCAAGCACTATCCACTACCAGATCGCATCATTCTGCCATTTACCCTGGATAGTAGGCAGCAGAACACGGACGTAGAGATAGGTGGCTACAGTCAAGTGTTCAAGGTTGACATCCATCCCGGTCATCATGATTTCCATGAAGATAAGGTAAGCGCCTTGCTTAAGATGCCAAGTTGACGTTCGTAAGACTGACTTTGAAAGACGGCCACTTCGAGTTTTGCGATCAAGCAGCTGGACTCGCGGGACAAATCGGATTTCAAGAAGGAAGTGGAGATGCTCAAGAAATTCAGCGACTACTACCATCCTCATTTAGTATCCCTTCTGGCTACCTATGAGCAATTCAATTGCTACTATCTCATCTTTCATTGGGCAGACGCCGACCTTTTTAGTTTCTGGCAAAAGACCAGGCCGAATCCCATTTTCAATCACGACACGGTGAGATGGGTAGCCCAGCAGTGTCAAGGCATCGCCTCTGGTCTTGCCAAAATTCACCGTCACGTCACAGTTTCAGACATGGAGAACGATCAGTTGTTCGGACGCCATGGAGACATCAAGCCAGAGAACATACTGTGGTTCTCCGACCCGACAGATAGCAGCGACAAGGGTACTCTCAAGATTACAGACTTTGGCTTGGCTGAGTTCAACAGCCGTCAAAGTAGGTCCAACAAACCAGGCCACGAGGTCGCAAATTCGCCTACCTACCGGCCGCCAGAATGTGTTCTCCGGGGCCGGGTCATCAGAAGATCATATGACATCTGGTCGCTTGCTTGTGTATACCTGATGTTCATCACATGGTTGCTTGGGGGGCGTACCCTTCTCGACCAATTCGCCTTGCGCAGGTTGGGGTTGGGAAAGTACAAGCCAAACCATCCGGAGATCCAGGACGATGCATTCTTCGAGATAATCAAGGATGACGACGACGAAACCGAAGGTGTCGTCAAGAGTGCAGTCATAGAGGTGAGTACCTAGTCATCGGAGTTTTTAGTGGAGAGAAATGAAGGGCCAGCTAACTCAATCGTGTTTCAGTTCATTGAAGAGCTACATAAGCATCCCAAGTGCAGCGACTTCATACATGAATTCCTCGATATGATCACGGGAGACATGCTGGTGGTTGAGTACGTGAAGCAGGGCAACAGAAGGATCACCAGCGCAGAAGTGCACAGCAAGCTCAACAAGATGCACACGAAATGCGTCAAATCGAAGGATTACGCCATAGGGGCCAGGAATGCCAAGAAGAGCCACAGGGTCGCAACCAGAGTTCCTCAGCTCCCCAAGACAAATTTTGAGAGACTAGCGGGAAGGAATGGGCGGGTGCAAGGAAATGTAATCGACGTGGCTGTCCAAACACCAAGCACCTGAACAATGGCTTGATCCGCACGGTCGCATCAGATCAACCCGAGTCGCTCATTACTACAAACACCAATGGGCACACGAGGTTTTCGGTACTTTGCTGGATAGCAGAAGGGAAATGTCTAGACATCATTCGTCATCTACACTCACTAGAGAGTCATCATGACTAAATTTTAGTTGGAGTGCACGCTAGGGTTTCTTGAAGCAGTACGATGTACGGCGGTGATGCCTCAATAGGTTTTTCCACTATTCAATCTTTTCCCAATACTGCTCACCGATTCAATGAAGGGCATACAGAGTGGCACAGCTTGGTTGCGTGGCGGAAGTGCATTAGCGGCGACGTGCTGCATGGATCATAGGCAGGCTCTGAGTTGCAAGCATGTATTATAGGTCCATCCGTACTCAAATGCTAGCATACTTGCATCCTGCTGATGCATAAATTATAGTCGGAGTCTACAGAGTAGGTATAGTGGAGTATATCTGATATGTCTCTCTCTTGGCTCGAATGTCATCTAAGCCTCGCTGCATTCCGCGCGCAACAATTTCGGGTGCATGGGGCAGCTTAAGGCGTTCTGAGGGTGGGCTATTCGGTGAGGCTCTGGAGGCGTTCCACTGATTACATCAATGTGTAATAAAGGGCTGAATACCTACCAAATTGTTGCCAACTGCAGAACTAGGTACATAATTTGTCCCTCCCTTTTCAGTATCGTATTTCGAGGTCACACGCCATAACAAATTGCTAAAATGTCAGATGACTCTTCCTCCGACGACAGCCACTGTCATAGCGACGCGCCTTCACTAGCCAGCCGTATTCTAGAGGCTTCCTGCCAAAGTCAGTTCGACAGCCCAACCCAGCTCTTCTTGCCAGAGGGCTGCCTTAGAGGGTTGGTCACGCAAGATGCAGTGTGCAGAGAGATTCCCAAGCTCCGTGCGGCGCAAAAGAAGGCTTTGCTCGAATTTATCTTGGATAAGGCTCCAAAGGTCTTCGCGATTGCCGTCTGCTGCAGGATACAGAAGGATGACTTGTACATGGTCATGAAGAAATACCACAAAAACAACTTCTGCGATAATTCCTTGCCTCTTGACAAAGCGCTGCAGGAATATTACCCAGCTTGCAAGGCCTTCGCTTCCCCTTTTTGGGACCCATTCATGATTAATGAATTCTTCAGCAAGCAATGGATGTTCCTTTCTCCAGTATTCAAACGGTCCGACTTTGTATATGATATTTCTCCCAGCTGTATCCTGCCCTTTGTCTGGAAGGGTTCAGTGGTCAAAGAGGGATACTCGAGCCAAGTCCTCGAGGTCGAGATCCACCAGTCTCATCAAGAGGAGCCTAAGTACACTGTATAGTGCAACCGTATTGATCAAACCTCTTCAGGAAGCTAATGCGTTCAAGATTGACGGCAAGCCCGCTCATTTTGCCATCAAGGAAATAAGGCCTACTGAGAAATTGGAGTTGGCAGACGTGGAAAAGAACTGGGAAGCTGAGGCAAAGTCACTCAAGTACGTACAACCTAGATCAAACTTTCGCCTGTCTACCCACAGATCAAGTGTTCTCATGAGAAACATGATCCAATGACCAATCCAAACTTGCAAGTGTTGCGATTGAATCAAGGACGAAAGCTTAATATGGATTACGTAGTGATTTGAGCGGTTTGAATCACCCGCATATCATCCCAAGAGTTGCTGCCATTAAAAAAGGAGAAAAGAGATATTTCATCTTTCCCTGGGCAGATGGTGGAAGTCTCGGGGACTATTGGCAGAATATCAAGCGGCCCGACTTGAGCTCCGAGCTCGTATGTGACGTTATTCAGCAGCTCAAGGGCCTAGCCGATGCGCTTGATGAGTTGCATCATTATAATGGAACAGAGAACTACCGCCACGGAGATCTGAAGCCTGAAAATATACTTCGGTTCAGAAATCATCGCGATCAAAGCCGCCTGGGTATACTAAAGATCGCTGACCTCGGTTTGGCTAAACGTCATCACGATCCCACGGACGTCAGGCCACCGACAAACACGATATTTGGCACGGCGAGATACGAACCTCCGGAGGCTAGTAGCAAGGGAGCTCGATCGCGCCTGTATGATATCTGGTCCATGGGCTGCATCATCCTTGAATTTATTGTGTGGATGCTCTACGGTTATGACCAGCTAAGCAATCTACAGCAAAGTATTGACAAGGATTGCCTGCCCAGCAAAGGGACTTACTTCAAGGTCTATACACTAGGAGAAAAAGCACGAGTTCATCATACAATCGTATCTTGGATAACATACATTACGATAAATGATCCCGAGTGCTCACAAGCATCGGCTATACAGGATCTCCTTGCCCTGGTCAGGACGAAGCTACTAGTTGTACCGCTTCCCAAAAAGCGAAAGAGCTTTACAGATCACGTATCTGGCTCGGGTAGCGGGGTGTCCATCCGCAAGCATGATTTCGACGAGGAAGTTGGGCCAGCGCGGGCCAATACCACCATGCTCGTGGCATCACTGGGTGAGATCTTGGAGAACATTGAGAGAAGCTCTGCCTATGCCTTTACCGGAAAGGGACGGTCCAACATGCATGGGCCGGGTCAACAGACTCCTTTGATTACTCAAGACGGCCTCCTGACTGCACCGGGGGCCGATAGATCGAGACCGGGACTTTTGCCACGAGGCTCGCAGCCAATTCTGAAGGCTGGGTCTCCTCTCAAACAAAGAGTAAGCAATGTATCTCACCAAGCACTAATTTTCCCTTCACTTCATGTATTGTCTTGCTAAGCAGAGTTCCACACAGAACGTATGTAGCCTTCCCCTATGATTTTTGTCGCAATCATGCTGAAGAGATGCCCTTCTCTTTGTAGGACGATGTGAGTAGCCCAGTCAAGGATTGTCCTGTTCTGCAACATTACTGATACATTTTCAGTATGTAAGTGAACTTGAATGCGATGGCGCCAGCTGAACATTAATCATCAATTCTTAACTTTCCAGGACGTAAGTTGTTCATTATATCACCCAGCTGTGGATTCGATTGAACAGGCTAACACTGAAAACAGCATGTAAGTGTACACACCACAGCACCCTCCTGTTACCGATACACAATCTGACAATAATCTTTTGAACATCAACAGCCGGTAAGTTCAGCAAGCCGCTCTCCTATGAACCTATAAATTAATGTATTACAGCCAGTAAGTGAGTTATCCATCGAGAAAGCAGAGATATTCCAACTGATCCAATCACTAGCTAAATAAGATTTGGAACTTCTCCGTGGATAATGATTTCGCATTGAGTATCTTCAAGCAGCGAGAGAAGTCTATTGTACCCTTCCCGAGCCGGAGTCCTGCAAAACTCTGCGATCGCTGCATTGGCCTTGATTTTTGGACGCCTTTATTCGAAATCAGGGGTCTAGTCTCTTCCTTCAGGGAAACATCTGGCCAATGCGGATTTTGTCATGTTTTATGGCAGTCATGCGTTCGCACGGGTCTGAGTGAAACGGAAGCTGTACGCTTTTCACGAAATGAGTCAACCATAAGACTGAACAAGTTCAACAACGGCAACGCTCCAGTATTTTCCATACTCAGAAGCCCCGGTGAGTGCCTGTCTTATCATTGAGACCAGTGGACGTCCAAGCTAAAGTGGTTGGTCATGATAGATTTGAAAACATCGACACAGATTCAGATAGGACTTCCAGAGCTTCCGGAACCCCGAAGTGAATGCCATTTCAATACCATACGGAGGTGGCTCAAGGAATGTGATTCAAATCACCCAAATTGCAGACTACGGGAGCAGAAATTCCTGCCTACAAGACTCTTAGATGTTGGTGAACCAGACAGACCATATCTCCGTTTGCGCCAGCCGCCGCCTGCAGATGCGTGGAAGTACATCGCGTTATCCCACCCTTGGGGCGATCCCAACAGACTTCCACACTTCTGCACCTACACATCCAACATTGCGGAGTACAAGAAGGAGATCAAATTTGACCAGCTTCCTGAAACGTTCAAGGATGCCGTCATAACAACGCGTGCGCTCGGATTCCAGTATCTCTGGATAGACTCCCTTTGCATCATTCAGGGCGAAGGTGGAGATTTCATTGACGAGTCAAAGCGAATGGAGGATGTCTTCAGTTCAGCATATTGTGTCCTAGCCGCCAGTCGCGCAACGCACCAGGCGGATGGGTTTCTGCAAGCCCGGCCCCAGAGGCAGTTTGTCACCTTTCAGCGAGATGGTCAGAAGCCTTTCTATTTGTGCGAGTCAATCGAAGATTTCAATCAAGACGTCCTCGAGGGCTCCATGTGTAAGAGGGCCTGGGTTCTCCAGGAGCGAGCCTTGTCACATCGCACGGTCTACTTCACCGAGCGACAGACCTATTGGGAATGTGGCGATGGTGTCAGATGCGAAACCGGACCCAAGATGCGCAAGTAAGTCAATCACGTACAATTGGAACGTTCAAAATCAATTACCGTCACTGATGATCTCATTTCACAGCGGTTTAGCCGCATTCCTGGGAGATCCCAACTTTCCCGAGGTGGCGATGCAATCGTCAAGAGGAGGCAAAATCCGACTGTACCAAGACTTGTACATGCAATATTCACGTCTGGGTTTCACCAAGATCGAAGACCGCCCGATCGCTATATCTGGACTGGAGAAGCGACTCCTCGACAATTTCAAGGCCTCTGGCGGGTGCGACGGCGGTTTGGGCGTCTTCGACGACGGACTCAATCGCGGATGGCTACGCCGAAGTCTTCTCTGGCGTCGCGGCTTTGACGAGCCCAGAATGGATAGAATCGTGTTCCCCCCGGATCGATCCAAATCCGTGCCAACGTGGTCTTGGATGGCATACAGAGGGGCCATCGATTATCTGGACCTGCCGTTCGAGAAGATGGATTGGCAGCCGGACGAGATCAACTCACCCTGGCACTTGAGTCGTGGTGGCGCCGGAAGAACAAGGGAATATGATGATGACATCAGCCTGACGGTCACCGCACGGAGCTTTGAGCTTGCTAAGTCCATACGGGATTCTGAGTTGGTATTTGACGTACCAGGCAAGACGGAAGGCGAGACATTCAAGTGTGTCATTGTTGGTAGGGACGTCGGAGATGCACCGCTGAGCGAAAGGAAACACTATGTCCTCGTAATAAGTCCGAAGATCTCGGGTCGCCAGGGGACGTCCAGGACCTATGTGAGGGTTGGGGTTGGGTACATGCTAGGGAGATCCATTTCGTACGATTCTCCTGGGGAGCGTGTCAAAGTCATATAGCCACACTGAACCCACGCTGCTCAAATATAGAAATTGAGTATGTATTGAATTGACTATTGGGATACCTCCCATATTTTGTAACCGACGAAATCTACGGCAAGGCAAGAACGGTTTTGCGAAACATCTACTTTTCATCACAGGGTCCCATTTAGCGTAGTGCCAGAAAGATGAATGCGTTCATTATTGATCGCTCCATGGCATCTGTTCCAGTTCTTCATGCGATCTGAAATTCGCGTGATCAAAATCAGTCACCATACCCCCTAGCTCTTCTTCCATTTCCAAGTAGCCAGGCGCACATCTGTCAATTGCTTCTTGCCAAACGTCGATATCTGCGTTGTTAAGGTATGCGGCCTTGGACTCGAGGATATCAACAATCGGATCCTCCATATTCACCCTTTTCACGGTCAGAAATCCGCGTGGAAAAGTGTTGTAAGCAAAGTAAGCATACCTTCTGGACTCGACAGGCCCCTTGAACATGTCTTGGTCAAGAATGGCCTTGACCGGCTTACCCAAGGCCATCATGGCCACATAGGCATCCTTCATGAACACGGGCCAGACCCGGCCCTCGCACATGACCTGACCGTTGTTCTCGACATGACATAGCATCATAAGCCCAGTATCCAGGGCCACCTGGTCGGCAAACAGCAGAGTGCTCTGCCAATTATGACAAATCACGGTCCCCTCGGCCGTCATCGCGACGTGGTCAAAGTCGGCGTTTTCGACGTAGCACCACTTGAGAAAATCACCCGGCGTCAGCGGGTTGGGGCCCGCTGGATTGGGCTCAGGGACCGTAACGTCGCCGTCGTCCTCGCCAAATAGGCAGCCGCTGTCGCCGTCGAGGCAGTACAGCATGATGCGTAGCTTGGTCCATAGCGCCCGGTTTCGCGGGTTCAGTGGCCACGGCACAATGCAATTGACCATGGTGATGATTTCCCTGGGCGTTGTCTTCGGATTGCTTTTGAGCGCAGGAGGGTACCACGATTCCTTGGGCCGCACGGGCGCGCGACCTTGGTATTCGTCGCGCTCGGCCTGGGGGAGGGTAGCCCATTCCTGCATGAGTCTTCGCCGCTGCTGGACTTCATAAGTGGCATCTGGCTCTGTCGAACTGCGTGGCACTGCATGTTCCTATACGAAACTCGACTCAGTTTAGCGATCTGATACAATTTACCATGAGGTCATCAGCTTCGTTTGTCCATACCTCGAGAAAGAGTTGCCAACCCTTGACGACTTCCTTGAGTGAGCTCAGAATTGGTTGCGGGTGGAATTGAATATTCTCTGGAATACCTCCAGGCCAGTATCTTGTCGAGTGTGCCATTGTATAAATTTACCAGCGCTACTGGGGTGTTTTGAGTATTTTCAAGCTGGGAGGGCAAACTCTGCAGGAGGGACTGGTCTGGTTTATAGTAGGTAGGAAGCTGTAATTCAGTGGGCTCAAGCTGCATCCAGCAGCCATGACTCCACTAACAATCCTCCATGGCTCCCCGACAAGCGCTGAGCAGGATTGCCCGGTGGGGACAGAATGGGCCCCTAATGCTAATAGCGCAACGCAGCAACGGTCCTTTTTCCATACTCGGACATCCAACTAATCCTTGATTGGCTGCCAGAGAATTGCGAAGTGACACTCACTGGGAAGAAACTAGGTAGATATGGTAATTTGAACTCGAGATTCGTAGCTAAAGGTAACTGACGGCCTAAAATTTGTATTGAAACCCAACTCCCACTTCTGCCGTTGTTGCAGGATATGTATTCGTGTTGGCTGGTGTGTAGAACGGTGTCTAGGCCTATCTATTATTTAGGTCGGTACTCATGTTGGCATTATGGCACCACATTCTGACTTTTCATCATGTCAGATAAATATCCTGCCATCAACCATATGTTTGTTTGTACTTTGTAGTAGTCTCTTGGATCAGAAATCATCTGTCTATTCATTCTGCGCTATATATTCCAGACATTTTCAGGCCCATGCCCGCTCTAAATGGCGGTTACGTGAGCTGCATGAAGATGGCGGTACAAATGTCTGTTGACATTCGCAGGCAACTCAGCGCCTGGAGATGGTGTAATCTGAGCAGAAGGAGGATGCTCAGGCTTGATCAATGGTGTGCCGTCTTCGTAAAATGCCGTCTCCTCCCAGCCATCTTCGAGGATCGCATCTGTAACACAATCAGTATATCATAAAGAAGTTCAAGAGACGGAATACCACTCACCTTTAATCACCCAGTTGCTTGCATCTTCGAGATCCAATCCCTTCTTGTCCAAGATACTACCAGTCTCAAAGGTCACAGAGCACCGGGCATAGATGTATTGCTCAATCTGTCGCGGCAGCAGCGTCTCCTTCAACTCGGATGCACGGCAGAGGCAGTTGTTGGACAGTGAGTATCTGGGGTTGCTCCAAACATTGACTCCACCGATAACAGTGTCAATGAGGTAGTCCGACGAGGTCGTCGAGATGGTTCCGCCATAGGTGCCCAGGCTGTTTCCGTCGGTAGTTCCCGACACGAGACTGACCGTATACTTTCGGTCTCCGCCATTCCAATTCTTGTTTCCCCATTTCATACCGACATTCTATAACCATGTCAGTGTGCTATCTCTACCGTCATCTGGGGGATAGGACTACTTACCGTGTCAGTTATGTCGCGAATAATGGCAATAATCTGGGCTTGGTAATTCTGCTGCTCGACGGCGACGCATTCCACTTGCTGTAATTGAACACTGTCAGCGCAATCTCTTGATTCTTATAACTAGGGCAGTACTTACAGCTCCTGTACCTCCTTCTTCGGAAGAATTGACTAGAATTTGCACCAATAAGTCAGTGATATTGCCTTTTGGTGATGATAGAGATCGGAAACCTACAAGGAAATTCATCGCAAGAGATTCTATCAGAGAATCCTTGTTCAAGCTGATAGTCTGGATTGGTGATACCCTGCGCAGCAAGATTGTAGACCGACAGAGGCCACATCGCTGACTTTGTAGCGGCACAGTCGACACTCTTAGCACTGCAGGCGTCATTACGGTTGTTACCACCCTTGGGCAGGTAGGTCAGCTCCATCCAATTGCTGCCACCAACAGTGGTCAACCCGCTGCCGGTCTGGGCTGGACGATTGTTGAGATAGTTTCGAATGTTTTGACACATGCCGACAAAGCTAACGTAGGGAGTGGCGCCCATGGTCTGGCTGTTGAGGTTCTGGTATGAGACGGCCGGGAAGTAGTCGCAATTGAAAAACATGGCCGGCTTTTTGTAGCAAGTGATAGCTCGCTTCTCGCTGTCGCCGTCGCTGCTGTCGTCGCTGTCACATTCTTCTTCTGACTCGTCCTCGGTAGTTGAACACTCGATGAGTCCGCCAAAGCAGCCGGAACTGGCTGTTGTGTTGGCCACCAGCGTTCCAATGCTTCGCTTCTTCTTATCCGAATTAGAGTAGGTTGCACAGGTCTGCTCAACCAAGGTCACGGGATCGTCCGAGGATGCTACCTCGTAGTCACCACCCCAGTAGGCGAGGTTGTCAACAAAGCTGTTGTAGCCAGGTCAGTACCGACGTGTGTAGAGTTAGAAGAATGGAAATGTGACTTACGAGATGTCGGCTCCGATAAAGACAGAGTACTCATAGTCAGCCCAGTAACAGAATTTTGCGGACGCACTCCCGTCGGTACTTGCGCTCGCTGAAGCGCTAACTCCGAGGTTGACCGTATTAGTGACGCCTGCAGTCACGTATCCTTCCATGAGCGTTCCACCCAAGACAGAGATGCCAAATTTGACCTCGGGAGTGAGGTGGACTGTGGGTATTGGTCAGCAGTTGCATTAAAATGAAAGCGCTTGCCAAGGAGGCATATCAGCAATAAGGTTAAGAAAAATGCACATACGGGCCAGGTTTCCTTCAGCAGAGATGGCCGCATCCAGAGAAGCCTCGACATCATACGTCGGTGTATAATCACTCATGGCAGTATCGCCGTCGGAACCGGGCTCGCTGCTATCTTCGCTGGCAGCTTCGGTGTTGGGGAAGAAGACTGTAGTCTTGTCAAAGCCAACGGAAAGTCCTGCATTGATCTCGCCAGATACGCTGAGTGAAGCATCCATGGAGCCGGTCAAGGCAAACTCGGGACCAATGCTGATGAGACCTTTAATTGACAAACCAGGGAAACCTATTCCACTGATAATGTCAACAGTATCGCTGTTTGTCTGCACGGTCGCCTCTCCTCTCAAGGTCATCAGAATCTGGCATACAGTTAGCGGCATGAGCTATAGTCATGGAGCACGAGTACTGACAGCTGCAGCAGGCTCAACAGAAAAGTAGCCGTAGGCGCTGATCAGCTCGGTCGATGGCAGAATGGAGCCCTCAAAGTAGTATCCGTACTGCGCATAGAGACCGACGTGGATGTTGGCATCCATGTCAAGAGTTGTTGTCATACCAAGCTTGGGGCAATATCTTTGGAAGTGGAATAGCTTGATGGTGTCTGAGTACTCCAGAGGGAGGGCGCCGTCTTCTTTGGAAGTGATTGTTGTCATCTTCTTGAGCCAGCCGCTGAAGTCGCCAAACCATCTCTTCCGCTTGTCAGCAGGCTCGTCAGTGATCTCGTCCCTGCATCCAAATGAGTGATTTAGTTTTGCGAAATCTCAGAAACATTTTCAGAACAATACGTACCAGTATTCTAGGAGGTTAGTGTAGTCGACACGGAAGTTGACAGCACCCTTCTCCTCCTCTGAGGCAGCAGCCAGGTCATAATCTGTGACCAACTCATATGTAGTCTCTGTTGTGTCCCTCTTCAATGATTCAATAGGCTCAAGGCTGATGACTCTGGCGTATGGTCCAGCACCGACATGGCTCGGCATCTTGACAATTGTGTTGCGAGCACCGCCGCTAAAGATTGACTGACACGCTATCTCGGAACTGTTCTTCAGGAATGAATTGCTGCATCGGATGCGATGAGTCTCGACAAGGTTCTTGAATGTGTCCTCTCGCTTTGTAAATATATCGCGTTTGATGGGTTTGCCATTCATGTCGCGCTTTGAGAGTTCTTCCTCGTCATCATCCAGGAAAGTCCATTGATCCACGAGTGACTCGTCATACGCATCTGTGTCTCCAGTGATCATGACAAGTGCGAATGGATCCTCTGAATTGTCATCGGTGGCTGCCATATCGTTAGATAACAGGTGTGAGCCTCAGGGTATGTGTTCTCACCTTCGTCATTGGATGTCTCCTCCACGTTGTAGTAGTAGCTCGTGTCATCATCGTCGGGATACTCAAAAAGGTACGCGGGATCAACCGGGAAGTTTGTGGTGGCATCTGGAGGGTCGCAGCAGAGCTTGACATATCCTTCACTGCAAGATTTGGTGTCGGAATCGTCATCAGGATTGACGATACCTGGCCTCTGAGTGACCAAGACCTTGTCGCTCGGGCAAGTGCCTGTACAGTAGTCGCCATCTTTCCACTCACAGTTCTTGTAGGTATCTAGAGACAACTTCCGTTAGTATGGCATAGATATGCGAGTCTGTGGCTCCTACCTTTGGCGGGACAGCAAAACTGTGCCGTCGAACCCAGCGTATACATTCTGAAGTCCTCGCACTTCTCACTCTCGGGAGATAGATCTGTCTTAGTTAGCACGATTCTCCAATTTGTCGCAACGTGTTACTCACTGGGACCTTCCCATTCGGACTCGTAGGTCGCGGCGTAGGGCAAATCATCAGAACAGCTTCCCATACAGTCTGTCCAAGAACAAAGTTCGAGTTCAGGATTCGTATTGCAGCAGAATGAACGAGCACCAGCCACGCACTTGGTTCCTCCACTGCGTGTAGTGTATCCGTCCTGAATCAGTTCGAACTTTTCAGTTCCACAGAAGTCCGAGGTACCGCCAGCGCAGAGGCCATCTCCATAGAGGGTATCATCACCTCCCCAGGCACAACCTTCAGGCATGGCTTCAGTAGGACAGCAGATGAGGCGATATTGTCCCTCGCCCTCATCCCCGACAGTGCAAAGGTCGTCGTCGGGGCGAGTGATTACTCCGTAATCTCCACCATGAACATAATCTAGCACGCTGTAGCCAGTCTTGCACTGACCCTTGCCAGAATCAAAGCAGCCGGTGACGTAGCAGTCAGCACCAGTATAGGCAGAGTAGACTGTGGACAATTCTTCCTTGTCCATCTCACTTTCGCTGCCGCCTTCAAGGAGATTGGCACCATCGACGCTCTCACCTAGAAGAGCGCTGAGGCCCTGCCAGTCGTATGTGTCCTGGTCAACTGCCCAGATCATCACACCGCCCAGACAGTGGTTATTTGCCCACTCTACCTTTTGTTGAAAGGTTTGCTCGTTGTCGAACGAAACCCACTGGTCGTCATCGTAGGTGAGCCAATTGACTGCAGCCTCTTCATTCCAAGTGAGAATGCTGTTGGCAGTTTCCATCAACTCCATGATTTCTGTAAATATCGTTGTTAACACAGAACTGACCAAGTGGTACCATCATAAATCACAATGGATATGGATTATTCACCTTTGTATGAGAGAATACCCGCAGTGTCGGTGCAGTCACCAGCATTACCAGCGCCCGACCAAGCACATCCAGGTGTGTTACATGACGAGCTTGTCATGGTAAATGAGCGACCATAGAAACCCATGCCAAGCACAACCTTGGACGGATCAATGTCATTTCTCCAAAGAAGGTCCAGGGCAGTCTCAATTTCTGTGAGGTTGGTATGCGCTGCAAGTACCGACTCGGTCCAGCTGTATGCACGGTTAGCAAAAGCGTCTTCGCTCGTCTTGTCCCACGCTTTGATGACTTACGGAGAGTCGCCATCCCATGTTCCATGCAGGTCATAGGACATTACGTTGACCCAGTTGACTCCAGTATCTTCAACCATGGACTTGATGTCAAAGTGCCTGAGGTACCAGTAGCTTGTAGGAATGGTAAAGGTGATGCCGAGGTTGAAACCACTCTCGTCAAATACGGAGCGCAACTCCTTGAGCAACTTGACATAGTTCTCCTTGTCCTCGTCACTACCGCCACGGTCATCGGCCACGGGATACTCCCAGTCAAGGTCAACACCATCAAAGCCGTACTTGCGCACAGTGGAGAGGACATCTTTGGACCAGGACTTTCTGCCGGCCGATGTGGACGCCATGTCGGACCAGTAGCTGGCTGTGTCGCCGTCATTGAAAGACCATCCTCCGATGGAGAGGAAGCAGGATAGTCCCGGGTTATCATCCTTGAGGCTAACAAACTCGGAAATCACGTCGTCAATGTCGTTCTCGTCATTCTGCATCCAGGTCAAGGCCCACTCATCATCGCCTTGGGGCTCAAAAAGCGCAAAGGCAAAGTTGATGTGTGTCAAGCTGTCTGCCGCAATGTCATTTGGCCTCCAAGAGTCGCACGTTCGAGTTGTTGACCAGGATTCGTAGTAGCCAATCACTCTTTTCAAGACGTCATTGGAAGAGCACGATGGCTCGGTGGGATAATCGCAATTGCTCTGACAGCTCGAGTCCTCATCATCGGTCTCTGTGCAAAAGTCCGAGGTGGTTCCGCAGAAGCCATAGGCAGAGCAACAAACCTATTTTTATCAGCCCTTACCATACCTCAATTGAGCCAGCCTACTCACATTCAAAGGACAGGTTGTACCCTCGTCGGAAGCGTAGCGACCACACTCAGCAGTAGCGCTACAATTACTGATACAGGTATCTCCACAGTAGGTTGGTCCATAGCCACAGATCTAGGCATCATCATATTAGTGAGTGAATCACAAGCAGAGGGCAAGAAAGATCGACTTACACCCTGTGTTTCGCCGTCGCTGACACCGCAGCAGGCAGAGTTCTCGCAAGGGCTGTCTGCATCACAGTAATAGGTTTGTGCGTTTACGAGAGACAAAAAAAATAGAGATAAAATAAGGAAAGTAGAGGCCGTCAGACCAAGTGAAGATGCTCTTGTTCGAGCCATGATGAAAGAGTGTTGGTGACACAGCTCAGTGCATTGAGCTATAGTCCGAGGTCTGATTGAATTGGCAGCCGTATAAGGCAAAAGAACGACTTGACTGTTCGAGCAAATGCCAACATCATGATCAGACACCTCATTGACTTAAGAATAAGAGTCGAAATCACCTTTATTGGAGTATATCAAATGAAATCCCGAACCGAGGACCAAAAACAGCCCCCAACTGTGCTCTGCAATCTCGGCCATGCTCGACTTGGCTCACGAGATGTGAGTGTTACGCGTCCTTGGCATCCACAATCCTGCGAGTATGGAGTTTATTTCATGCGATTCTCTTGTTGCGCACGGCAAACTGGCCTCGACGTGGTTAGATGCGACACACTTGGTGTATTGAAGGATTCCTAGTGTGCAAAAATATTCAGTCCTGGTATCCGTTAAGTCGTTGGACTATTGACCTTTGCGCCGGGCGACACATCCACTTCTGACGTGATAGCTTGATAGAGTCCCTGGTGAATATCCGTTTCACGATAATTCCCCAGCGGCACAGCAGAGAATGGCATGATATCAAGCTGGCTTACAAGATTGCTTGCATGGGAAATCCATAGGAAATCCATAACCCGAAGGATTGCGGGTATGCCCGGCCTAGCGGGTCGCCCTGGCTAGTAGCAAGTCCGCCAGTCTGTATGAACCAGGACTCATTAGGACACTGCGTGCTGAGTACTGACCAAGTCCACTATTGAAATGGAACCTTGCATGATGGTTCCTGGTGCCTGTGATAAGTGGCGACGGGAGGGGCGTTGAACTCGCTTCTGGGCAATTGAGCTTGACCAACTTGGCATGCTTATTTTCACGATTAATTTTTACCGTATGAGCTTATCCCGGGCTGGCTCGTTCTCCGGATCCTTCAGCGGGTCTTCAGCTATTATAGTCCTCAGCAGCGGCCGAAACTCCACCAAAAACACCAGGGCTTTCAAGGCTGACCCAGAGTCAAATGCGGGTCTACCTATTCGGGCATCGTCTAGGATGAGACGTCGTCAGTGCCTCGGCCGGTATCCCGGACTATCAATCGAATTCGGATCGTGACTATTGAGATGAATCATGGTGGCTATCATGGCAATATCATAAGGAACCATACTACCTAGCATGCATTGTGTGGTCTCCTCGGCCTGAAGCTTTCTCTTCTGAGCAGAGAAACCTTCTGGCAACACTCTTTTGTTCGTGCGCACTCATTGAATCACTGGCCGCAGATCAAATTATCGCAGAAATGTATCGATCAGCATTCCTGCCCACGCTCCTTCTCGGCTGCTGCTCTCAGCTTGTCAATGCAGCCTCTTCAGACACTCTTTATGTTTACACTTCCACCTCGATTGAAAACATCACTGCCTCGGATGCTTGCAAGAGTGCCCTTGCCTCGAACGTAACTTGTTACACAAGTCTCAATAAAGCCGTTACTGAGAAAAATTCTTGGAGCTCAACGGTGCTCACCAAGGTTTGCACCGATGAGTGTACAGATTCCTTGCAAGACTATATCGCGAGCGTTGATGATGCTTGCGGTTCCTCTACTTACAACATCTCGGGCACTGTGCAATCTGCTTCTCGTGCGGGCAACGAGCTCCTCTGGAAGCAGTCGGTCACTTGTCTCGAGGATGACTCGACAGGTGCATACTGCAACACCGAGTTCCAAGATGCTGCTATCAATGGAACTGGGGCTTCAGAGATCGGCTGTAGTCAGTGCTATCTTGACTACCTCTATGCCATCGCCAACTCAGAGTTCGGCCAGGGTCTGGTCAGCGAAGACTATTTTGCAGCACGAGCGTCTAGCTGCTCTGCCACTGGCTATACTATTACCGCCACGGCGACCTCAACATCGGCGACAGCAACAGAGACAGCCAACACTCGCTGCAATGTCACTGACACTGGATCCACAGTCTACACCGTCAAAGATGGCGATTCTTGTACCTCCATCTCGGCGTCACAGAATGTGTCGACAGGCTTGCTAACCAGTATTAACGCCTTGGACACAAATTGTACTTATCTCACCACAGGGCAGTCACTATGTCTGCCAGATATCTGCAATGTATATCTCGTGCAAACAAACGACACATGCGATTCCATCCTTGAGAGTCTTGTTATGGATGTCGCATTGCAGTATTTCCTCTCTTGGAACAACAACATCAACAGTGTCTGTTCCAACCTTGCTAGTCTCGTCGGTACTTATGTCTGCATCAGGTGCGTGGCGACTTCAATCTAATGCTTTGGGGAAATGAGTCTTCTAACATGACGTTCCTAGTCCTCTGGGCACAACGTCCATACCAACTAGCTTCGGTCTACGACCTGCGACCACTGCTGTGTGAGTATAAGCCATAGTACATTCCACGGCATAGGTTGAAAGCTAATGTTCCATTCTAAGCGCCGTCCCAACAAATGCTGTCACAACATCCAACACAGACTGTGGCTACTGGTACACCATACAAGACGAGGACACATGTGTTGGCGTCGCCAATACTTATGGCATCTCCTTGGACGACTTTTACTTTCTCAATCCCCAATTAAATGGAACTTGCGGATCTCTTTGGATCGGCAACGCATACGTAGGTCACCTCTCTATTTATGACTCGACTTGTGTCTGATTCAATGGTAGTGCGTCGAAGCCGTGGGCAGTATCGCCACTTACTCGGGTTACTCTTCAGTCTCTAGGAATTACACCACTCTTGATTCCACAATGGACACGACCGCGGTTCGCACAGTCAACCGAACAACAACGTGAGTATTTCCATCTTTGCCTATACATCCCATTTGCGAAGGCGTGACTGAAGACTCTGTAGTCATTTCTTTTATTCATGGCCCACTGCCACTACTACCACTGAACCTTACAACTCGACCGCTTACTCGGCTGTTTCTGCTTACACGCTCTGTTCTTCTGCTCTATCCTACTATGGTCTCACTGGTTATGATGATCTGCCCGATGAGGCCTACGACAACGAGGCCTGGATGAGCGAGTATCAGCGCATCTGTCTGGTCAATGCCAACTCGGCGCTACCCACATCGGGCTTCAACACGAGCATTGTCCTCGAGACATCCACCGCGACGGCGAGCACCGGAGCCACTGCCACCTTGTCCAGTGCGACCAATACGGGCACGAGCACCAGCCCGACCGCGACAAGTCTCAGCGTCTCGCCCGATGGAACTTGCGGGTCTGACACTGGATACACCTGTTCTGGATCTCAATTTGGTGATTGCTGTAGCATCTACGGATATTGGTAAGTTCAAAGCCAGATTCGCCTAGGACACGATTTCTAATCTTCCACCAAAGCGGCTCCTCATCGGACTACTGCTCTACCTATTGCGACAGTGAGTTTGGCGACTGTGATGCAGCAGCGACTTCGACCACCACATCCACCAGTGCTGCTGCCTCGGCCACGAGCTCAATCTCACCCGATGGCACCTGTGGCGGCACCGACGGCTATACTTGCACAGGCTCTCAGTTTGGTAATTGCTGTTCCATCTATGGGTACTGGTACGTTCCCGGTCTCCTGATCTTCTATAGTGAAATGAATCACTAATCACTGTCGCGTTCCAGTGGCTCTACTAGCGACTATTGCTCGACATATTGTGACTCTTCTTTTGGCACCTGTGATGCATGAGCTTGCAATCAGATTATATTTCACAAGCCGTCGGCTGAAGCTTTGAGAAGGGGGTTTTTTTTTTTTTCGGTGCTTGTTTTTTT
Source organism: Neopestalotiopsis rosae (assembly GCA_023078685.1). Taxonomy (NCBI): domain Eukaryota; kingdom Fungi; phylum Ascomycota; class Sordariomycetes; order Amphisphaeriales; family Sporocadaceae; genus Neopestalotiopsis; species Neopestalotiopsis rosae. Next base: position 575,159 of record JALGAS010000008.1, on the reverse strand, counting down.
CTTGTGAAGAAGAGCTGCATTTGACAGAGCGTATTGGTTGCTGGCATGTGATCCTAACCCATCTGTACTTCGGGCTTCAACCTCCCGTATGGACTACGTGCCTACCCTTATAGATACACATCCAGGGGCAGGGTAGGATGGGCAGACGAATTCGGGGGAGAGAACGTGATTATTGTTTGGGACCCTTGGTCTCTAGTTACAAAATACCTACACAAGAGTAATTATTCTTGCCTTTGATTTAGCCCCATGGGTATTGACTCCCGGTTAGTCTGATGGGAAGTTTTACGTACGCTCTTTTCTTACTTGGTAACTAGGATGTGTCGGAAGAGTCCCAATCGAGTTCGCCCTCCTCAAGATGTCCTATCACCCGTTCTACGCGTAATTCCAGCACATGTGATGCGTCAAGACAGTGAGCTCCCAGGAGTCTGCAACTCGAACAAACGTAGAATTTGTCGCTCAGGCACAGTCGACAGTAGTAGTTCCTTGGAAGGTTTGCCAAATTACCCATGCAAACATGGCACCAGGCTCTCGCGGTACGAGAAAACGAGAAAGCCCCGGTCGGCAAGCTGATATCGGGCATAGGAATACCTCTCAGCAAAGCTGAAGCAAAAAGAACACTCGCAATGTCGTTGTGACCTTGCGTTTGTGCCCACCACAACGCAGTCCTTCCAAACTTGTCTTTAGAGATCAAGTCGGACTTTGGCGAAAAGGCCAATGCCTTCGCCATTTCTGTTCTCCCAAAACGTGCAGCCACCGACAAGGCGGTTGAACCATAATGATCCTTGAGATCAACCAGCAAGGGAGATCGATACAGTAACATAGAGAATAGCTCTTCACATCCAGATTTTATTGCAAAACTCAGAGTAGACCGGCCTGCCCAATCCTGAGCCATGATATCGGCACCCTTCTCAAGCAATAGCTGGAATATTTTGAATTGGCCAAAATCAGCTGCCGATTGCAATGGAGTAAGCCCATATTTGTCTACGATAGACCAGCTGGCTCCTTTTTCGAAAAGCAACTTGACGATATCGACGTGTCCTTTGCGTACGGCATAGCTTAGTGCAGTCCTCCCATAGTCGTCCGTAGCTGATAGGTCGGCTCCTTTTTCGAGAAGCAGCTTAACTATTTCGACGTGTCCCTTATTTGCGGTAATGCTTAGTGCAGTCTTACTAAAGCGGTCCGTAGCTAATAGGTCGGCTCCTTTTTCGAGAAGCAGCTTAACGGTTTCGACGTATCCCTTATTTGCGGCAATGCTTAGTGCAGTCCTCCTTAAGCGGTCCGTAGCTGATAGGTCGGCTCCTCTTTCTAGCAGTAGTCTGACAATCTCGATATTCCTGCTCCGTATGGCAGAAATTAGCAGAGTTAAAATTTCACCAGTCGCGTCAGGCGCAACGCCTAAATCCAAAAGCAGGTGGACAAGCTCAGCGTTCCCAGCGGAGGCTGCAGAACGCAGTAACTCTAATCCCTTCTGATCCGCTGTGTCCAATTTCGGATACCACTGATCACTACCAGGTGCGACCCATGCGTTGATATGGGGTGTTGTTCGCTGCATGAGATGGACAACATGACTCTGCCGTCCAGCAACAGCGGCTCGTAATGCAGTACCGTATTTCCCACCTCTGGAATGAATACTGGCACCTTTTTCTATCAACAATTGGAGTACCTCTACATGCCCTCTTACTAAGGCGGCTTGCAACGCCTCTATATATGAGGCGGCATGCAACGCCTCTACGTATGAGTCGTCATGAGTATTGATATCAGCATTGTGTGCCAAAAGAATTTCAGTGCACCGCGGCAGACCTAGAAGTGAGGCATAATATAGCCCTGTTGCAGCCTCGTTCAACGGAGGCTCCCAGAGGTGTGTCTGCACCTGGCGGCAGATTGCGATTGAAGTTGGGCTTTGGAGAAGTTCTAACGCGAGCTGACGCACTGTTTGACTGTTCTTCTCGCCCACAGCAGTGTAGGTTGCCCAGTAATTTGCAGCATACTCAGAAAACGGGTATGCCTTTTTTTGTTGAATTTCCGTTGCGCCCAGATCAAGTTGTAATAAGTACGTGAGACAGACTTCGGCCATTAAACTTCGGGCCGGTATCTCCTTGAGAGACTGAGCAGCCTCCTTTTCCAGGCGGTCTGAGATGAGATAGTCCTTCACAGAGAAATGCGCCAATTGGATCTCTTCGAGGATGTGTTTCGGCCCAGGAGAAGATAATATATGTTTTGGCCTAAAAGATACGCACTTTAGTTCTCTTCGAACGAGAACAACCAGGCTTGAACAGTATACCGTGATTTCAGCCGGAATTGGCATTCTATTCTTGGGATCAAAGCGGGAGCCTTTGGGCACTTCGGGCCCTACGTCGACTGCAATTGCGTCAACAGCTTCTTCGATTCGCAACGGCCGTTCCGAATACGTGAGAAACTGGAGCAATCTGATTGCTTGTCGCATGTGCTCTGGAGGTATTCTGGCTAAAATGCGTGCGTATGTTTCGTCCAAAGTCTTTGGTAGCGATGCAAGGGTGATTCGCAAGGTTTTAGGGTCGCAGCATTTTTCTAGGGCGTCAAGCTGGCATGCAATCCAACGAAACCTGTGCGCACTTGGCAAAAGTCGTATGACTGCTATCAGACAGATCTTACATTCCGTTGGCCTTTTGTATCAATGTTGTCTCGATCTCTTTCTGGATATCTGGTCTCTTTCGCCATCGACTCAATGCTTCGTGCTCCCGAACACGCGCTTGTACATAGTTGCGTATATCATCTTCGAAGAGTTGATTTCGTATTGTCACAATCTCTTTATCGTTGCAAGATCCACTGAAAAGTGATTGTATATCTTGCTCTGGACGGCTTGTGACAATAACATGCGCGTTCATCTGCTCAGCTCGGATATCTTGCAGCCATTCGAGTAGGTCATGCCTTATCAAGCATTCGTCAAGGGCGTCGATCACGACATACACCTCTCCCACTTCCTGAACGATGTTTGCGAATGTTGATGTCAGTAACTTCATGCTGGGTTGTTCCCAACCATTCCTACAAGATGAGTACAAAGAGTCCAATTCGGCTTTGCCGCTTCCAGATTTCAGATAGAACTGAGCCAAGAGCGAGCGGATTGCAATCTTGAAGTCCTGTTTCTGTGCATCGGTAAAGTCAAAATAGTAATAGAGAAGGCTTTGAGAACACCCCGGGTCGGATTGTAGGTCCTCAATTATAGTAGCTGCAAGAATCGTCTTGCCGCATCCGGGAATTCCATTCAACCAAAGAAACGAGTTGGAATGTCTTTTCCACTCGACGTAGGCCTCGCTCTGAATGAGCTTGTGACCAGAGCCTTTGTGGCGGGTTTCAATGGCTTTATTCAGATTGCTGGAAACTTCAGCCGCTGCAAGCCATCGCATCACCCTTTCTGTCTGTCGATCTGTATGCAGGGCTTCAAGGTTTCTTTGGGATTGGCTGAGACTGCCAGAGATGTTAGACAGTTTTGTATCCACTGATCGAGATTAGCAGCTTGCAGACTGAAGACTGCTACGCCACACACCATTTGAAAGAACTTCGGTCAATCTTCTCTCTGCAGCCACCTTGCTCGGGGCTACTTTTTGGAGGAGATCCTTGGCAAAAGCAGCTGCTGCCATGGCTGCGTAGCCCTGCCACACTTTGTTCTTGTGAGAATCGGAATAGTCGCAAATGCCACGAATCACCAGGCAGGGAAAGCTGTTGACAAGCCCAGCAGCCTCCATTTCGAAGCAGAGGATATCTTCTTTCGTCGATAGCAGATCACGAGTATGAGCATCCTTCATAAGCTGATTGGCAGAAGCAATAAGTCCATAATGGATCACTGGACTGTCCTGCTCTGGAGATCTCTCGATTCGTGTAACCAGCTTAGAATTGTCATTGCAAGTAGTTGCACAGCTATCGGTGTCGCTTCCAGCGTGTTCGAATGAAGGTATATATAGACAATCCGATTTGGAGTCTGGCTTTTTGTATGTGGTACGTAATCGCGGCTTTCTTTCGAAAACTCGATTGATTTGTGCTTGGATATCGTGGCCATCAATCTCATACTCGGCGCCAAGTACAGTCAGCGCCGTTAAAAGACATTGCGGTGGCTGATTCAAATGTCCAGTCAATTTGAAGTCCTTTCCCTGTATTGTCTTCCCATAGTCATATTGCAGGACCCCTCCTCTACCACTGCCAGGAGAGCCGACCACGATATCGCCTAAGCGAATATCGTGCTTTTGATTGGGTGCGCCACCACCGAGGCCTACCATGAGCCCGACTCTCACACTGGTAAAACTACGCAACATGTCCGTTGCAACTTTCGCGGCACTAACGAGTCCATACTGTCCTTGCGGTAGCGCAGCGATCACAACATTATGCCTGCCGATGCGACCTAGAACATAAGCATTGTCGTCGTTAGCAGGAAGATACTCGGGGTCGTCGTGTTTCTCGTCAAGGATTGCCGTGGCTGCGACGAGTTCTGTTCTGATGGCACAGATCCATCCAATTGTGTATTGAATTAGTTCAGGCATCTTTCACGAATGCATGGGAACGGAGAATCAGAAGGAGGCATCAAACAGAGAGAATGCGGCGATTGGATCGACAGGTTTTGGGGTCAATTGACTGTTTCTATGCAGTAGAAGACGCTGAAGGCAGAGGCGGGGTTCATGGCTGCATTTAAATAGCTCTACAAAAGTCATGGGCCCTATCCCGTTGAATGACATTTCAGCCCCCGAAATGAGCCTCTCTGTCACTACTACCACCAGTACTGCCGCCCTTCCAGCTATCATTGGGTAGGTGCGTGCTGAAAGATGAGTAGCTGCAGGGGAGTCATCTGGTAATGGGACTTTTCCTTACACGGTATGTCTCCTAGCTCCCTACATGTAGGTAGGCTCATGCAAGGCGAGGCAGACTTTCTTGGGATTGATGATTGCGCACAGCCTGACCATCCCTGCCTGTAATCAAGCTGTACAGCCACATGCTCACCACAAGTTTATTGGCGAATCACCGCCACCATATCCTCGCTTTCCAGCGGCATCGGCACCTTTGGCCCTTCTGGCCACGTCTTAAGTACATCATTTCCTTCCCCAAACAAGTCATCAAGCGTCCCATAAGTCCACCAGCACCCCGTGGATCTCAGAGTGACATGGTACTCTCGGCCGGGAACAAGCCTATGGCCCGGAAGCTCAGCTGTCCGAACGACTTGCTCTCCCGGCGCGAGCGCAAGAAATTGCTTGCGCGGCCATCCGCGTCCGCGCCCAGGAGGGGGTGTGGTAAAGGTGGGTGCGTCGCTAATCAGGTCTTCCCCGGTCTCCTGATCGATGACAGAGAAATTCTGTAGGTTAGGGTTCTCGTGCGTGACACGGGCCCGAGGATTGGTAATCTCGCCCGGTTCCTTGATGTGAGGTTGGTCTCCAATGGTCTTCAGTATGATTGGCCGGTCGCACGTGTTCTTGATGGTAATTCGTACGACGGGTGATGATGCTTCAGACTCAGCATTGTCGCTATTGACTTCCCCGGCATTGATCTGATCCCCTAGAGAAAGACCAATATATAAATTGGGTGGTATCGGAATTTCTGCCTTGACACTGAACGTTTTGGATCGCAGCGGACCGATCGAAACGATAGTTTGGGGTTCTGAGGAAGGGAGCTCCTTTTCGTCGCTGTAATCTCTTGGATATTCTCCCCACGTCCACCAATGCACACCGAGATTCTTGTCGTGCAGCCTCAGATAATAGTTGCGCCCTGGCTTCACCATTGTGCGCAGACATGGCGCTATATCCAGAAGTACCTTTTGAGTAGGACGATCCCTTTGTTGGACGTCGGTAGGGAGTATTATGAACGACTCATCATTTGGGCTTTTCGATGCGAGCTCTTCAATTTCAGTATTGACAGTGTTTTCTTGGTATGGGACCACAGCGCCCGTAGCCTCGTCCACAAGTTCCACGAGACCTTTTTCCAGCGCTGCTGGGAAGTCGAACACAGAGCCAGTTTTCAGAAGTATGAGCTCTCGGAGGTCTGTCTCGTCTGCAGCGCTTCGGCGTGTGGTCATATACAATTCAAAAGGCACAGCTCCTGAGAGGTCAAAAACAAGCGGCTGGCTGTTGCCTGTGAAAGCGACCCAGATCGGGAACTCCTGTTTGTTCTTGGAATCTGCAGTCATTGCGGCGAAAAGCTATAGGTGTGAGAAAAATAGGAGGTAGGTTTGGAGTGTCCGTGAAGTAGCTATAGGAAGTGTTGCAAGCGACTACCTCAAGTATTAGATAAATTTTCATCGGCATCCTACAGTGGGACGCCACTGGTTGACGTCATCCCATCACAACCAAATATGAGTCACGACAGTACTCATTGTGCATAATATGGCAACATTGAAATGAGAAGTGATATCATATCACGGATTTGCATTCACAAGACATGTCTATACTTTCGCAGGTGCAATGATCGCGACTCATAAGTCTGGTCTGACAGCTAGGTCGATGTCGATATGACTATCTTTAGATTGTATCAACCTCACTGCACTCTCTGTGAAGCATTGATATGATGACAAGTGACGTATATCGCGGATCAAGTCGCCCGCTGCAGGCGAATTCAATTTTCGCTTTGAGAATAGGAGCATCAGGCTGATGTAGGATCTTACAGGATTTCAATGCATACCGCATTGCATGTTATTAAAGTTTTCTTCAAGCAGGGTGAGATTTCGTGATGGCGAGGCGGCTCAGCTGCGCCGCTTCCTTGATCCCACACCCAATTCTTGCGGGCGCGAGACTGAAATGGTTGTGCAATTGGTGGCTCATACCAAAAGTGTTTCCTTGGGTGATCTTCACTATCGCCTCAATCCTCTCAGCATTGAGGATCAATTGAAACATTGGCTTTTGACGATCTATATACTTCTTAGGTAAAATTATACTATTTCACTAGTATTGCGCCTTGTACACGCTGGTCAACGATATATCTCTAAGGATTTTGGCCAACTTATACCATAGAATTCAAACAAAACATCATGTCATGCGATGTCATCTGACAGCAAGTACTTACTAGGAATCAAAGGCTTGTATACCCAAATATGTATTACTTACAACGGTGATGGCTTTGCGAGTATAAGAATGACTTTCTCCATCACAAAGTTTGAATATTTGATCATAGCATTTTCAAGAACATCTAGTTGTTCTTATTAGTCCTTTTATCTTTCTATTCTCTATCAATCCAATATGCATCACTTGTCCGTTTTCAGTTCTCTACTTCTTGTGTCCGGAGTTGCCGCGATACCGGCTACCAGGACAATCGTCCGTCGTGACAACTCGACTGAACAAGCAACCAAGCCTTCTTCTTATCCGGGCGACGGCGAGGCATGCGAAAATGAGTTTCAATACCTAAACTTTGACGTGACCAAAGATGACCAAAAGACCCACGTCCAATCGGCCCACCAGGCCTTTTGTACTGGCTGGTCGCAGCTCACAGTCATGGGATCCGAGAATGTGGACGACTCTGACAGGACCATCTTCAAACGCTACTTCGACGACACATCTGATGCCAAATCGGACGTGAGCAAGGTCTACTCGGCCCTCGTGGACACCTCGAATGGCGTAGCACAGCCCATTGTCGCCAAGATGATCCTCGACAACAACGATTTCCTCAAACTCTGCCCTGAGAGCGGCGGTAACGACGAGGATGCCGGAGAAGAAGGCGCTTACTGGGGCGTTGATACTGCGGGGGACAACCTTGAGAAGTTCCATCTTTGTGACTCTGCTTACGAGTTCTCTACTCTGCCTGCGGACAATGAATGCAAAGAGCTCTCTGACCATCCCGATATTAAAATGGAGTCTTTGGCAAGACTCATCCTTCATGAGAGTATGTCCACCCCGCGCCCCCTTTTTCTTTTCATCCTGACTCCTTGAGAATACCTGCAAACTAATACAACCACCAGCTCTGCACTTCAAGAGTGTTGGAACTCCCATCTTCAACCGCCAGATCCGCGATGAGGACAACGACGATGGACTACGAGCATACTACCCTCAGCGCACCCACGGAATCGTCGACCCAAAGCAAGACAACGCTGACGGCCAAAATGCCGAATTGGCCGTCACCAACGCCGATAGTCACGCGTGGCACGCCACCAACTCGTACTACAAGTATGCTTGCAACAATGTCCAAGAACCTGGGCCAAACGGTGGAAACTGGAACGACCCGCCAGCTTACACTAAGAATACGCCTGGAGATGCATAGAATACAAATGGGGAAGTTTTGAGCATAACCAGTGGTTATTTTAGTTTGCAAATATCGAGTATTGAAGTGCAATTATTAGATGCTATTGGCATTTTTATGGAGTTATGGTAAATAGTCTTGGCGGATAGGCAAGGGTTTTGATATTTTTAGCTGCTATAACGATTCAATCCCTAGAGCAGGAGCATTCTCTTCATTTACATCTTTATATATTGTTGCGTCAAACATTGCCATGATGTGAGCCTTCAATCGACTATACTTGCTTATGGCAGTCCACGTAGGGTATCATGCCTGTACTGCGGGTAATAACGGATGACATGCATTCTACGACTCAGATTTTAAGCTTGTATTCTTGTGTCATGCCTGACGCAGCTAGATTAGACGCGACCCAATGTTATGGCTCGGAGGCTAAGGAAAAACGTGGAGTTTTAGGCCCGCTAAAATTTCTCTCTAGCTAGGCGCTCGCCTCCAACTTCGGCTGCCGAAGGTGGAAGGGAACATTGAAGGGTCCTCTCTCACCACTAATGAGAGTCCGCAACCCGGCGGCGATGCTCAACTGCCAGCTGCATCGACATTAAATAAAAACAGGGTCCTGGTGTTGCGACTAAAACAATTCACTTCTGATATAAGAGTTTTGTCCGTGTCATTGAGCTATGGGGAACCCTCGGATTCTGTTTTTGGACGCCTATGACTCCTTCAGCAATAATGTCGTTTCCCTGCTAACGACACTGCTGAAAGCTGACGTGGATATCCTACACATTGACTCACCCCGGTTCGACCCAAAGTCGACGGACTTTCATGATGAATGGAATCGGGAACTACAGCACTATGATGCTGTAGTGTGTGGTCCTGGGCCCGGTTCGCCCACAAACGACGCGGATGTTGGCTTGATCAAGCATATTTGGGAACTCCAAGACAGTCACCTTGTTCCCGTGCTGGGTATATGTCTGGGTTTTCAGAGCCTTGCCATCAGCTGTGGTGCTAGCATCCGGAGGTTACATGGCGGAGGTCTTCATGGCATGATTCGTGATATCGATTTCCTCGATGCATCAGCAGGCGCAGAGGGCAATATTTTTAAAGATGTGCGACCCTTCAAGGCGACGCTGTATCACAGTCTCTGCGCCGATATAGGGCAGGACTCAATCACCGAGACTGATTGGCCCACATGCAAGTGGCAACAGCCTTTGAACTCGGACGTCATTCCTCTGGCGTGGGTTGAGGAGTCCAGGGATAACACATCCAGGCGCATCCTCATGGGCATGAAGCACGCAATAAAGCCATTCTGGGGTCTGCAGTATCACCCAGAGTCAGTGTGCTCAGAGGAAGCCGGCCATCAAATCATCAGCAATTGGTTCAACCAGGCGCTCAAATGGAACCAGGACCATGGTCGCAGCGTAACACCGCGGCCCCAAGCCTCGATCACGGGTCCAACAACTCCAAGTCTGCTCAAGCAATTGTCGCTCTTGAAAGATGATGGAGCCTCTTTCAGGGATCTATCAGACTTTGCCATCGACTCGAAATACTCATCCACAATCATCCAACTTCCATCTCATGTGGAGGTGCCGGATATTGTAGAGTTATTGCAGAGTAATGCTCGCAATCACATTATCCTGGACTCTGCGAGTGCGCACACAAATCGCATCGGACTTGACGTTCGTGGCCGGTATAGCATTATTGCTCTAGATGTCGAGGACTCGCTGAGGCTCGAATATCACGTAGGCGACTCTCATATTTGCGCTCGCCTGCCAGCGTCAATGGCAGAGGAACAACAAGAAAGCAAGACCATTCCACTGCGGGAAGGTCAATTCGTTTGGCACATGCTATCCGACTTCTTGAGCCGCCGGACGATCACCGACCAAGACGCCGAGTCCCCTTTTCTGGGAGGGTTCATGGGGTACATCACTTATGAACTCGGTCTCGAGTGTATAGACGTCAAGATTATCGAGTCCAGAAGCCACAAGAGACCAGACTTGTGCTTTGCTTGGGTGCAGAAGAGCATAGTGGTTGATCATCTCGAAGGCACTCTGCGGATCCAATATTTGCATTCTTCTTCGACTAAGGAAGCCAACGAATGGATCAACACCACGGCAGCTACTTTGCAATCCGCTACGCTCTGGAAGGATGGTCTGCGGATCAACGATACCAAGTTGAACAAGACAGCTCACTTCACGCCTCCAATCACGCCCACCGGCGTTGCCAATCCTGCGATCATTATCACTCCGGATGCCCAGACCTACGAGGAAAAGGTGCGGACATGTCAGGAGTATATAGCAGCTGGTCACTCGTACGAGCTCTGTCTCACGGACCAGACCACCATCACCCGAGCAGCGGCCCCCCGCCCGGCCACCGGGACCATCACGGCCAGCAGCAACAGCTGGGCGCCCTCGAGCGCCGCCAAGACGCCGCCCGACGCGTGGAACCTCTACCGCGCCCTGCGCGCGCGGCAGCCGGCGCCCTTTGGCTCCTACATACGCCTGGGCGGCGCGACGCTCATCTCGTCGTCGCCGGAGCGGTTCCTCGAGTACGACCGCAAGGGTCTATGCTCGATGCGTCCCATGAAGGGCACCGTCCGCAAGTCGGCCAACGGCGCGGGGGGCTGCGCCACCCTGGCCGAGGCCGAGCGCATCCTCCACGTCCCCAAGGAGGAGGCCGAGAACCTCATGATTGTCGACCTGGTCCGCCACGATCTGCACGCCGTGTGTGGGCCGGGCCGCGTCCGCGTCCCCCAGCTCAACAAGGTCGAGGAGTACGCCAGCGTGTTCCAGATGATTAGCGTCGTCGAGGGGCAGCTGCCATCTTCTACTCCAGGCCTCGACGTCGAGCAACACCAAGAACATGAACAACCCGATGCAAGGGAGCCTTCTCAATATACCGGCCTCGACGTGCTGGCCGCAAGCCTACCACCCGGCAGCATGACGGGTGCCCCCAAGAAGCGTAGTTGCGAGATCCTGCAGGAGATCGAGTCGCACCGCGAGCGGAGCCTGTACTCGGGCGTGGTGGGCTACATGGACGTCACGGGCAAGGGCGACTGGAGCGTGACGATTCGGAGCCTGTTCCGCTGGGACGACGAGACGTCACGCAGCGGCAGCAGCAGCGACGGAAGCGAGACCGAGGTCTGGCGCATCGGGGCGGGCGGCGCGGTGACCGCTCTCAGCACGGCCGAAGGCGAGAGGGATGAAATGTTTACAAAGCTCAAGGGGCCCTTGGGCGTCTTTGAAGAGCGGTCGTAATGTGACATGTATTTAATGGTTATGTGAAAATTGGCGTTGATTTATACATTTCTGCTCGGCAGGTCGGTGTTTCATGGGAAACTGCATGGCATACTCAACGTATACCACGGGAGTTATTGGCTTGTTTTGGATGTTGCTTTCGAAGCAATGGGGTTTCAACAAAAAGATTAGACATGGCATGATGCGAGTCAAAATTATCCCCCAAATCGTTAGTATTACGCAGTTTGCATGTCCCCGCTGTTACTACAAACAAATCATTTGATATTGGACCAAACAGGATCAATGCCTTATGTAATTTATACCATGTTCTTCTCTGCGACACTCATTGTATTTAGCAAGCAACGGTTGCTCATTTTTTTTCGAGCACATAGCTGGCTTATTTACACAGCGCAGATCGGGATATTTTTACAGCGCACGTCGTCCCCCTGGCGGACAAACGTAGAGGTATTTCCAGTCATGCAATTAAGAGTCATCTGGCCCTGCCAACCTAGGCCACTTGACCACTCGTGGATAATCATGAGCCAATCTCCCAAACTCCTCAAACAAACTCATTTCAATTCGCCATGACCGACGCCTTAAAGGTACTTTCGAAGCTATACCAATGATTAGCAACACCGACGATAAACGGCAAAAGTGCATGAAAACTTACATCCAGTGTCAGCGTCCTTGAGCTGTTCACTTCCTGGTCGCGGTACACACCGACCAGACTTTCACTATCTTGGAATAAGCCCGTCTTGAGACTGATGACAATGAACTGCATGCCAGGGCCAGCGTGCTCGCGAATGTAATTCTTGATCCTCTCCACGTTCGTATTGTCCAGAGCAGCATCGACCTCATCCAGCACAAAGAATGGACTTGGCTGGTAACTGTGGATAGCGAATAGCAGTGCAAGAGCGGCCATGGTTTTCTCACCACCAGAAAGATGTTCCATGTCTCGGAAACGCTTGAGCGGCGGCATGGCGTGGTACTTGATGCCAGAAAGGTATGGTTTGTCGGTGTCTTCCTCAATATCCAAGTACGCCTGACCACCTAGAGGGTAGTTTTCAGATCTTGTCAAGTCCTTGTAGACCTGCGAAATCTGCTCCTGGATATGCGAGAAGGCCTTGTTGAAGAGCTCAAACCTCTTTGCCTTGATATCGTCAAAGGCCTCGCGAGCAACCTTGAAGGCCTCCTTGGACGCGTTCCATTCCTGGTCCGTGGCTTGTAGTCGAGCTTCAACTACTTCTAGTCGTTCCATTGCACGCATGTTGGGGTTCAGTTTCTCAAGCTCAGATGACAGGGACGAGATCTTGCTCTGGATTTTATCCTCGACAGTTTCGTCATCAGGCTGGTCAGGTCAGCATATTGTACCACGGAGTAATAACACTGATTAGAACTTACTTCTCTGAGGTCCGCCGGGAGTTCTTCAAAGTCAATCTCGATACCGTAGTCGTTCATGGCTTCTTCCATGGCCTCGTCTTCACCATCATCAACATCCATAGCGTCGGGATCTTGCTGAAGAAGATTGTCCTCATTGGGTAAATTATCCAATGATCCTTCTGACAACGGAATGTTGATCTGCTCGAGTCGACATCGTCGAAGCAGGGCAAATTTGCCGGCGCTGTTCTTTTGTACTTCGGTCTCCAGAGCACTGATAGCCTTCTGTCTACCATCGATATCTCTGCTGCGCTTCTGGACATCAGCCTTGGCATCGTTGACCTTTTGTGACCGCTCAGACAACTTGTCCCTGAGCTTCTCGTATTGCTCCTGGAGGGCGGCCAGGGCGTCTTGGTCAGAGCCCATAGCCTCTTCGATTTCGGCCTTCTCGGCCTCATACTTCGCAATATCGTCCTGGAACCGTTGCAGCTGGTCTTGCATGCGCTTTAATCTGCTTTCAGAATCGGCCAGTCTAGACTTTTCCCAATTAAGGCTTCCGTTGAGACGCGATTTCTGCAGCTCAAATTCGTTGCGCTTCTCGGCAGCCTCTTGTTCCAGACTACCCTGTTGCGCTTCATATGCTCGAATGTCTGCATAACCCAACCGCTTGCAGAAATCAGCGAAGATCTTATCCTCAACCTCAGCAATCGCTTTCTTAAATTTATCAACCGTGGTTCGAGTCTTTTTCAACTTGTCGTCTTCCTCTTTGAGTTTTGGCTGCAACTCCTTAAGGTGGCGCTTGACATTCTCGAGTTCTTTCTTCTTGCTGGTCAGGTTCTGATCGAATGCGCCAAGTTCACCCCGGGCAAATGTCAGTCGTTGTTCGAGACCGGACAATTCGCTCTGCAAGCTTTCTTCCGCAGCACCACGGCGGTCTGCCTTGGGGAGTTTCTCAATTTCATCCCGGAATTTGTCGGCTGTGTTTCGCAGATTCTGGACATCATGCTCCTCAAAGCGGCGTTTGCCCTTGTGTTCAAGGCCACGACCACCAGTCATGAGACCTGCCTTGTGGATCACGAAGCCTTCGAGAGTGACAGCCTTGACTGGAATTCGTCGGTTATAACAGATATCCTTGGCAATGTCAAGCGTATCGCAGACAATGGAGCCTCCACAAGCATACGTCATGGCGCGTTCCAGGGATGAGTCGAAATCAATGGTGTCAATGGTCAGCCGGGCGCCTTGTATGCTCTTGATGGCATTGCTAACAGCATTGACCTTGATATTGTCAAGAGGGAGGAACGTCATGGCCGGGAACCGTTGATCCTTGAGATATTTGATACATTCCTGGCCAGTCTTTTCAGTATCAACGACGACGGAGTCGAAGTCGCGACCAAGAGCAGTAATGACGGCTTCGTCGTATTTCTTCTGCTTCGGTTTGCACAGGTCTCCAATCCGACCCTTGACGCCAGGAATGACACGTTTGAGGGAAGTGACCATTTCTTTCATCCGGGTCTCTTTGTCGTTCTGGCGACGGCCATCGTCAGCCTCGATCAATTTTCTGAGGACGTCCTGCAGCTTCTCGTCCAGCTCAGTTCTCCGTTGGTTCGTTCTGACACGCTCGGACTGGACCCGGTTGAATTCCTTCTTTTTGACGTCAATCTCGGCGGTGGTCTGCTTGACAAAATCCTGCACGGTATTCCGTCTTTCCTTGATCGCGGCCAGCTCCGTCTCGAGTTTCTCAGCAGCTGCCTCGTAATTCTCGACCTTGCCTCTCAGACTGTTGACGGTCACCTGGTCAGTTTTCAATTGGCGGACCAAATTTTCCAACTTGGCTGAGTTCTCAGAGGACTTCGCCATGGCTTGAGCACGTAGTGAGTTGTACTCTTTGCGATCGGCGTCACTGAGTTCCTTGCCCTGCTTCTTCATAGTCTCTTTCCATTGATCCTCGAATTGCTTCTGCGCCTTTTGCACTCTAGCCAGGTCCTTTTCGACTTTAGCAATAACCTTGGCCTGCTCATCGCGATCTGTGCCAACGTCATTGACTCTGGCGCGGATCTGGGCAACGGCCTGGTTGGTCTGTTGGACCTTCTCTTCAAGAGGAACGAGGCTGTTCTCCTTCTCCTCGAGCTCCTTCTCTTGCCTCTTGATATGGCGCTCGACCTTGTGAACTTCTGAATTCACCTTGGCCTGCGCCTGGCGGGCATTCTCGAGGTCCTTCTCAAACTTTTCAACGTTACGACGGAACTCCTTGAGGTTCTCCTGGTGCTCTTGAATCTGGGCGCTGGACTCGTCCATGATGCGTTGAAAGTGGTAGAGCTTCCATAGAATGTGCGTGACAATAGCTTTGTCCCGCTCGTCGGTTTTGGCCTGGAAATTCTCGGCCTCCCTCTTCTGATCTTGGTACTGCTTGATTTCAGAGTTAATGCCGCGACGTCGCTGTAGTTGGAAAGCTGTTGTCTCGGAAGCTTGGTCAGCCTCGCCTTGTAATCTCTCGTACTCGGCTTTGTACTCTAGACTGCCGGAAATCTGTTCAATGAGGCGAGTCAGGTCCTGCGGCGATTGGGCGGCAATGGCCTCGACATCGCCCTGGAAGACTAGGAAATTGCGAGCTTTGATGAGAATGTTCTCAGCTTCGAGGGCTTCGTTGTACTGCTGGGCAGTGACGACACGGTCGTTGATGCGGTATTCGCTGGCGCCTTGGTTGGTGATGGAGCGTTTCCACTTTTGCTCGTCGCCAGCATCGTCCTCGTACACGGCCATGACCCAGGCGTTCTTGGGGTCGCCGCGGGTAGGGCGCTGCTCGGACTGATCGATGCCATTTGGCTCGCCATTAGCGACACCATTAGCGGCGGGCGTGTCGGCAGATCCATCGTCATTGATTTTGGAGGTCTTGAGGACTCGGCCGCGATAGACGAGATCTTTCAGGTGAGCGGATCTCAGATGCGACGACTTGATACCTAGAACGAAGGATATCGCATCCATACTATTATATCGCAATGGTGCTTATTAGCGTGTATGCGCAAAACGGACAATGGCATGGAGGAAGAACATACGAGTTGGACTTGCCAGATCCATTTGGGCCAATAATGGAGGTGAAATAAGAATCACCAAACAAGAGGATGTGGTGGCCTTTGTAGGACTTGAAGTCTGTGGTTCGAGTTGGCGATGGTTAGTAACTGGCGCGACGACGCGTTGCAATCAGTTGAAGGCAGGAGACAGGAGAGACGCACTGAACAACTCCAAACGAATGAGCTTGCCCATCGTGACCGTAGGTGGCGACGACGACGACGGTCGCGCAGACTGACAGCAGTCGTGGGTGGTACTTGATTGTGGTGATAGTGGTTGATGGTGGTGGTGGGATGGACGCGACTTTTGTGCGACGCGCCGGGCGGCAGAAAAGGTGTAAGGTTGGCAGGCTATGGTAGGCAGGCACCACTGGACCGAACTGGGTAGGCCTTAGGTTGTTGATCTAAGACTACTATTTGCAGGCAAGCAGGTACCTCAATAGATGCAAAGCAGACTCCAGTGCATGGATCCGACCAAGAAGAGCGAGCTTCCGACGGGCGGATAATATGCAGATGATTCTGACAAATAAAGAAAGGATGCAACGAGAGTACAGGAAACCCCACTGCACGCTGCACGCTGGACTCGGGAAGGAGAAGCTATCGCAACTTTGTGACCGTGCTGTGTGCGTCTCAGCAGTGGTCAGGTACCTGGACAGCGATCTCAGTTGGGATAAAACACTATTTGCAGGATACAGTGCCTTGTGGCTACATCGAATGCAGGCGCGACCCGTCGGAGCTGTCTTGGAAGTCAATTGCATTCAACCTCGAACCGACGGTGGGGATGGGGCATCAAAGCAGCCAGGCATTGGACTGGCTTGACTTTCAGTGCCTGCTCCGGGACGTGAGTTGAGCCACAATTGCGCAGTTTCTGGTATGTACCGTGTTATAGCGCGTTTGTCTGGGGTCGTCAACGCACTGCTGGTAGGAGTCGCTCAGGTAGATACTTGGGGCTTCTCGCGAGTGTCTCCGTTATTACGGTACCTGGAGACGGAATAAAACGTTGATGGGCAGCACACCGTCGAACTTTTCAGCTGCTCCCAGCTGTCTTCTCTTGTTGCAGCTGAAATGGATCAAGACGGAGTAGATCTTGTGCTAGATCCCGATGAAGAATAGAAGAGTAGGGGTCGAGTCTGGGCCCTGCCAAATGGTTGGCGGTCTCTTCACCTCTGGCTTCTCTGGGGCTACTGGAGCTAAGGTAAGGAATCCCCCTGCTAACCCAATGCATGCAGGGCAGACGTCACAAGCATCACCAGCCTGCTTAAGGGACTGGGCCACATGCTACGTGATACCTGGCATGGGGAAGCTCAAGCAATGACAACACAGAAAAACGCGGTCTGGCTGTAGTAGGGCATTTTACGTGTATTTTTTTTTCTTGATATTTTTTCCTGCTTGCATATCGAGTCGTAGACAAAAGCTTGTCACAATATGCCACGATTCCTCCACGTCCTCTATTGCTGGGTTGTTCATACATGGTTTCATCTCTTTCGGGGATAAATTTGGGAAAGAAGCTATCGAACAAGATAGAATTCTCTTGTACTAGAGTAAACATCCATTGGATCCAAGCAGTAGCCAGACAAACTCTAGGCATTTCAACAGTCCCCAGATCGACCCGTGGATAGCACGTCTTTAGTGGGTACCCGCTCCTGCGCCAGGATCCAGCTCTGGCTCTGGCTCTTGGTTAATGCACATCATACTACATCATATATGCTGTAAGTCTCTCCTTCATGGACAGCAAGGCTTGTTCCTCATTCTTCACAGAGATCTGACATTCCAGTCAACTTAGCTATTCGCCATACAGCCTGCTGCATACTCTTTGCAAGTTCTCTTGGACCACGGCGATCTAGACGGATCCCTACCTTCAACCTAGCTTGGGTGAAAGCTTATCGTGACTTGTGACTCTGGCAACTTTCCCCAAGACAGCAAGCCGCTTTCGTCCAACCAGAAGCCACCAAAGCAACACGATCCTCAACCACGACTACTCAAAGGACGGTCCATCCACCCTCGAACTTCGCGACTTTCGCCCAACTTTGGCCTCTGCCTTTACTGCGTGCAACGATTTGTCTGCACGAGTCGCTCTTCCTTATACCACTTGAAGACTTGCGCCAGTGTCACAAGAGTGAAAGCCCCCGGGCTCGAGTCTGTTTAGTCGCTGGTCACACGGCGTGCAGAAGCGCCCAGACACACGATCTTCACTGCCACTTTTGTCGCCAACACCACTATAGATTGTAAAGATCTTCGCCATCCGATTTCGCTGAGGGGCTATCTTTTCATCTGTGTTCCTCAACTGCCCCGCCGGTCCTTCAAGGTTTCTGGGAAGCTGCCCTGCATATACATAGTAAGGACCCTTTCACCCAGTCCTTGTTGACTTGTGTTTATCTGCCACCATTCCTGCAGCGGGAAGCACCCATAATATCTACCTATACATTTTACATGCCTTGACTACTTGTATATACTTGATGGCTGACGTTTTGATCATCAGGGGCGCGAATGCCCTTCGTTCAGTTTCGTTCCGCCACGATTTGAAACGATTCCCCTCGCACACCGTCTCCGAGATGGCAGAAATGTCAAACCAACCAATATCTGCTTCCACGTCCAGATCCGAGAATGGCCTGACTGATAGCGATCCGGTCCTTACACCGGATGCCACCGCATCACCACCTTTGAGCGCTTCGTCCCCCGACGATGCTGTAGCTGTGGGCGAAACACCCATCCTTGGTCCGACTGGAAGTCCAAAAATGTCCAGAAATCCATCCTTCTCGGGCAGTTCCTCGTATCAGGAGGATTGGGAAGCCTTTCCCCCGTTGGACCGGATGACTGTGCTGGACTTGCTCGACAATTTCACCTTACCCCAACAACTGGAAAGGATACAAAAAGGCATATCCGCTCAGACCGAAAAGGTCCGCAAGTCAAGAGATGCGATCAAGTCAAAAAGCACCCAAGCTCGAGAGCGCATGGTCGAGCAGTGGCGCCGACGAGTGCCCTCCGCCGAGGAACAGTTGGACAAGTATCGCTCTCGCATGAAGAAGAATGTCGATAGACTTGGCCGACAATGGAACGACACCAAGATCATTACCGCGCGCGAGAAGGTTTCATTCATTTTTGGCGTCATGAATATCTTCATCAGTGGTTATCTGATTGGTGCCTACCCGCAATATTTCCACCTGTGGTACACGGCACAACTGCTGTACTTCATGCCCATCCGCTTCTACTCTTACCACAAACGGGGCTATCACTACTTTCTGGCTGATCTCTGTTACTTTGTCAACTTCCTCTTGGCTCTCGCTATTTGGGCATTTCCCTCGTCGAAACGCATGTTTGTCTCGGCTTTTTGCTTGGCCTTTGGCAACAATGCTGTAGCCATCATCATGTGGCGTAACTCACTCGTATTCCACAGCTTCGACAAGGTGACCTCGTTGTTCATTCACATCATGCCCTGTGTGACGCTACATTGTATCACACATCTCATTCCAGAGGAACTGCAGAAGGAGCGTTTTCCCGCGCTTTGGACTGTCAAGACCTCGCCGCCCGGATCGCCTACGGCGTATGCGAATATCATATCGATGCTGGCCTGGTCAACCATCCCGTACCTGTTCTGGCAGCTGAGCTACTACTTCTTTATCACCGTACGCCGCCGCGAGAAGATCGCCGCAGGCCGCCCAACATCGTTCACTTGGCTCCTTAAATCTTACTCCAAGGCTTGGATCGGTAGACTTGTACTCTCGCTTCCCGAGTCGCTGCACGAGCCGGCTTTCATGTTGATCCAGTATTCCTATGCTGTGCTCACCATGCTGCCATGCCCCCTTTGGTTCTACAGCCGCTGGGCGTCCGCTGCGTTCCTCATGGGCGTCTTCACCTGGAGCGTATACAATGGCTCTACTTACTACATTGATGTTTTTGGCAAACGCTTCCAGAAA
Source organism: Neopestalotiopsis rosae (assembly GCA_023078685.1). Classification (NCBI taxonomy): domain Eukaryota; kingdom Fungi; phylum Ascomycota; class Sordariomycetes; order Amphisphaeriales; family Sporocadaceae; genus Neopestalotiopsis; species Neopestalotiopsis rosae. The sequence goes on along the minus strand of JALGAS010000008.1, from coordinate 555,395 downwards.
GAGCTGGAGCTGATGAAGGCCGAGGTTACCAAATGGCAAAACAGTACGTGTCCTGAATTATGACTTACCCCGGGTAACACGTGCATTGGAGTGCGGCTAACCACGACACATAGGTCCTGATCTCATACTGCAGTCCCCCATGGCGACTCCAGCGGATGAGAAAAAGGGTAAGGCCCCAGCCTTGGACGCTTCCATGGAAATGCAAGCTCGCGAGAGAAAGGCTGTGACAGAAGGCAGTGTGCGTGCTGTGGACCCAGCTACAGGAGCGCACCTTGATGTCGACTCAATCCCTCTGCTTAATGATGAAGGCTCGGCTGAGACCAAGAAGACGTCATGATTACTGGGACGCCCGTCATGATCGACACATGGTAACAGCCGCTGAGCACAACTTCTCACGGAGCGAGAACGCACCAACCCGCCTAGACGTCAGGATATACAGCATACCTCCTGATGTCGGCATTTCATGATTATAGTATGAGAGAATGAGTTGAGTATGAAAGAAGGGGTCAATTAGCAGCTAGATTTTTTGTTTTTGAGTTGTCGTCATGATGATTATGCGAGGGAGACATCTGCATTATTGTGGGTAGTCTTTGGTGGCGTAGAATGTGGTCGTTTGTCTTCATAGTACTTGATACCCCCTTTAATACAGTCCAGTAATCTGACTTGTGCAGTCGTCCCGCCATAGCATCCGCCTATCATGCTGTGTATCCATAGCTCAACATGCTTTCGATTTTGGAGGAAACTATGCGTCAAGGCTGTCGAAGTTAGCCCAGGGGAAGGTCATACAACCAGCAAAGAATGGCGAATATGGAATGCTAGCACTTTTTTTTCTCACTTGCACGCATTTGATATCACATGTCTGTCACCTTGACACATTATATTCGGCTAATGTACCTAGCAGTAAGGGGGGTTTTACCAACTTGGAATTGCCCAAGTTTGGGAATAGATCATGATGTCTCGTAATATCATCATGTGCGAACAAGCACACAGATTTGCCCCAGAAACATCACACCCAGATATTGTTATTCCCCAAACTCCGATCCATCCCTTTAGAAAAAAAGGCCCTGTCGCTGTGATGTGTTGGATATTGGTGTAAAAAGGGTGATGATATAACGCTTGGGAACAAAAGCAAAACAAAATACACAAGCAGTTCTAATGCTTAATAAAGGACCTGCACTGCGATGTCTGTGGCACGCAATGGCAGCCGTCCCCTTTTCGGACCCCCTTCATCTAACGCCATCGAATGCACTCCTGAGGGGGTATTACGTGCAAAGCCTTTCCTTGTTTGTTTATCGTCATCGTCATCAAAATTAGGTCGTAGCGGAGAAAGGTTCCGGAGTTGTGTTGTGGTTTGTCGTTACTGTAACCATACAGTGGTTTGATTTGAGTTGGGGGTTCCTTATCAAAGCCGAGAGTTGAGAGGGTGTCCTTGTTCTGTGTTGGCATCTCATCACCGGATAACGCTCCATTCGGCAAGCCGTCCTCCTCCCCCATCAGAATCTTCTCGGGTGCCGGGCCTCCTTCCAAATACTGTCCAAAACCTGAGTGTCTCGTCGCCGGCACCGGTTACTACCGTACGCCCGTCTGGGCTCATTGCAAGATAGAGCACTCGATAGGTATGCCCTGTCAGACTGGCCACTTGCGTCATGGAGGGGTACTTCCAGACGACAATTTGGTTTTGACTGTATCCATGCGTCGATACAATTTCGTTGGAGTTTTTAGACCAGGCAATGTTACACACTTGACTGCCCGTATCCACCTCGTTAATCACGGATCCGCGGACCGTGTCGTGGAATATGATTCTCCTATCAGCAGTTCCACCACCCGACGCCAACAAGCCCTTCTGGTGTGGCGACCAAGATATTGCTTTTACGGCTGCTGTGTGATCCGAGAACTTCCACAGTGGCGTATCTGAGAGCTTATCCCAGACCATCAATTTGTTATCATTGCCACCACTAGCAAGTTGGCCATCGTCGCAGTTCCATTTCAGGCCACACACCTCTTGCTTGTGCCCAACGAGCTTTCGAAACCATTGGTCTGGAGCGCGGACATCTCGATGGTATATTAGCCGGTCTCTTGAACCCGACGTTAAAATATGCGTATTCCACGCAAGGGATCCCACTCGGGCAGTGTGGCCCGTCATGGTACGCAACCTCCTTGACTTCTCGGCATCCCAGATCTGTACGAGGCCCTTGCCGGTACCGATGGCGAGATGCGTCCCCTTCTGGATCCATGACACGCTGGTGACTGTGTCGTCCTCAAGGGTACAGAGCTTGTTTACCCTGCTGGTTTGAGCGTTCCACATGTAAACGCTAGATCCTAGTCCAACGCCGAGCACATTGGCGCTTCCCCAATCCACCAGATTCAAATAGAAATCATCTGCCAGTTCGGGAGCATCTAACACCTTGTAAGGCACCTTTGATACGGCTCTTGGTTGACGCCGAGGACTAAGCAGCATCTGTTGACTGCCGAAACGAACTGGGGATAGACTGTAAATCTCAGATCTTGTGTCCAGATTTGGGCCATGCCTGCTCTGTGGCGTTCTAGAAGGCGTGGGATGCCCAGCAATATTTGTATGATGCCGTGGTGATAAGTATGAGAAGAGATTTTTGTGAGGGGTTGAAGGGGTGAATGAAGAAGGCAGAGATGGAGGAGGATTGTTATTGGGTGGTGTGCTGGATCTTGTAGGGTCATGCACACGCGTAGAGTGGTTGGAAATTGAGGCCTCTGGTGACATTGTTGGCGGCGTTGCCTGAGGTATCGAGCTCTCAAACAACTCTGATCGCAACAGGGTTGAAAAGGTGCGATTAGCTTCTTCTGTCCTTTGGAAATGCAATTCACCATGAGGTGTCCTCTTCTTCTGCCGCGACGGCGTAGCTGGTGACCCTTCATCATGCAAGAGGCTGAAGCTGGCGTGGAGATCTTGACCAGAGCGGGAGGGAATAAATCTAGGTCTGCATTAGCTGCAACTCTCTGCGACGATAAAACTCAATGACAGCAGTTGAGTGAAAAGAACCACTTCTTTGGAAATGACCAGACTTATCCTGCACATAAAGCACAAGAAACAACAACACATACCTGTCGCCATTGATACGCTGCCGTTTCCTACTCGGACTTGCGCCAGGCGTGCTTTCGCGGCGCTCGGTAGAGAGCTCACGCGATAAAGCTTTTGTCAGAATCTCGGGGTCTATGCCGCGCACACTGCTCGTGGTCCCTCTCGACTGGCGGAGGGCTCTGGCATTGCCAATATCACTGTTGATCCTCGGTTCCAAACGACCCCTTTCAGCGACTGGAGGTGGGGTAGATATCCTCGCGGGCGTGGCAGTATTTGGACTATTAATCTCAACCACTGCCCGTTTTGATGGCGCGATGCCCGCCGGGCATCCTGGCGCTATCGTCATGGTGGTTGTGGTTGGTGATGATGCTGTGATGGCTGTTGTGGGCGAGCTGATTGACGCCGTTGTGTGGCAACTTGTTGGCGGGGTGATGGGTTCTAAGGTGCGAGCGCCTGGCGAGAGAAGCGGGTGATTGCTCGGCCAGCATCCGTCCCTTCAAAATCGGCACAATGATTTAATATGAACGAGTCGGGCACAGCGCAGACGACGAAATTTGTCAAGGCGACTGTGCAGGTTTGCAATCTTTGGGGCGCCGCGAACAATGAATGACGACAACAATCCGTTGGCAGGAAGTTTGAGAGGCGATGCGTTTGCGATTGTTGCACTGAAAAGGTCCCCATGCGCCCTCACAGCCGGGTTCGTCCAAATTTGCCCTCCGGCTACCTATACTGATCTATCGCATGCTCTACGGAGGATCAAGGGCGTTGTTGTCGGATCGTAGCAGTAGAAGTGGTGGTGATGTATCAAGAGATTGAGATCGGAGAGTCCACAGGCAGTCGTCGGAGTGAAGGCGCCAGAACCGCCAGAAAACGAAGGATCAGTGCGTCGGTCGCTAGTGAGAAGGAAAAAATGCACAATGCTGGTCGCGGTGTAAGAAAATGCTGCAGGTATTGAAATGTTGACTTTGTCGCAATTAAGCTTTTAAGCTTGTTGCTATGGCAGTATCGTCGTCACTATCGTCGTCGTTGTCGCCGTCGCCGCCGCAATGATAGCGATAGGTTGGTGGGTGGAGGATCGATCGGGGGGTGGAAGACGAAGCTGCAGTCCTGTAAATTAGGTAGTTGGCTGGGCTGGCTGGGTCAAGCAATTCCTGAGGTTCGAGGTTGAGCAGCGGCGGCGGGCGGGCGGGCGGTGGAGCTTCGATCTGCTGCTGCTTAGCACAAGGTAGGTACAGAAATCGCGCTAGAGCAGAGCATAGACCACCTCGCCCGCCGCTAAGCCCAGTGCGGTCGGTGGTGGATGTAAACGATAGACTGGCGGGAGGTCAAGAGGTCTGCTGTTCTGGTCGCTTTTTGTTATTTGATTGCAGTGATTCGATTCGATACATGCACCGACTTCACTACGCGCCCAACCGCTCATTGGCCCCAGGCGAATACGACCAACCTGTCACCATTCACTGGTCAATAAGTTGATTGGCCCAACTCGATTTTATCTCCTGAAAGAGTCTGGGCATCTTTCTGTCCAGCTGACAGGATATACTGTAGACAGACAGTGACAACTAAATTCACTGCTGCTTGCAAACACAAAAGTAATTTCAGAAATTGCTGGGCCAGTAACTACATGGCTGCAAACAAGACGCATAAGCAATTATTTACCTAGTTCAGCCCCAGCCAAACGAGCGGTAGGTAGGCAAATGGCGCCTGGGAAGGTAGGTGGCTGGGGACGAAGCGCGTGTAGGACAGACAAGTCTAGGGGGCATCCGTCGCGGCTCGTCCAAATCTTTGGTCACTTTTGAGGTATGACGGAATGAATAGTCGCGACATGGAATCTCTCACGTCTCACCGCGGTAGAGTAGACTAGGAGGGGAGGCTGGGAAGGGATCCATCAGAATGGGATATAAACAATAATAATCTCCCTCCGCCCTGTGTCTGTCGCGTCCTTTTACGAGACCATAATCGCGTCCCATGGTATGGCGGCGTGGTTTGCTCCATATGATCGCGGGGCTGCAAACAACCTGACGCCTGGATCGATGCATCCACTCTTTCCCAACTATTACTGTGTATACCTTATCGCCCTATCCGAGAATCCAAGCATCATGTGTCTGTTCCTAAGACTAATCCGGTATTGCCCATGATCAGTCATACTAGGAATAATTAATTAGTGCTAGGTAGGTAGCTGGTAGTTATGTAGTTGAGATAAACCCCCCGGCCTCAAGCAGGAACGCGGGTTGAGAAACGGCTTAGGCCCGCAAACAAGGCCACCGTTGTGGAGTCTATCGGAATCTTGATTTCTCTCTCACTTATAATGGTTTCAAAGGAGAGTGTGAGACGGTGAAGAAATCCAGTAGAAGAAAGTGCGCAATCGACGATGAGTTCCAAATCCTACATAGTATGTACTTGGACGGATGGACCGTGCCGAAAATGTCCCTGCGATTGTTTGTTGTTATTGTTGTGATGAACTGTAAGTCGGGTCTTTCTAGCATGACGCGCAGCGTGTTTAAGTGCTTTTCCACCCTCCCCTTGCTCCCCTCTCTTTCTAAGTTCAAAACTCTCCGGCCGCGCCTGATCTGCCATAAAACGGTCTCCATAATGCGGCCCGTCGTTCTGATAGGCCTAGCCCAGGTAGGTTTGGCTAGGCTATGCGGCTTTCACGCGTTTGGGATCCAATTCAATTCTGTCAAAGCCCCCCTGGCTTCCTTTTCCGCGTCCGTCCGCGTGCAATGCTAAGATATGAATCAAAACAACCCATTTCAAACACTTACATGGTCCCCCCGCCATCTCCCACTACCATGTATGGATTCGCAGCATGCAACTGATTTCCCTGATTTGCCTTTCTATCTTCCAGCAATTATACTAAGGTTAGATTCTCAGTGATCATCACACATCTAATGTAAAATACACTTCTCCTTATAAACTATGCCCTGTAAAGAGGAAGAATGTATGAACTTAAGAGAAAGTATAAGTGATATGTTCGAGACTCATATAAGTGATTTGCTGCATCGTGTTTCTTGTCTGTGTTAAATCAAGCATACGCGCCCTTGCATGAGTGCGTTTCCACCGTTGAATCTGTAGTACAGGACAGATCTAGTTATTCAAGAGCTGAATAATAATCATAGTTGGACTGGTTTGGGCTGGGAGGTAGTTGTATCTTTGGGCGGTTGGTTCTGTTCATGTGCCCGAAATGACAACATTGTGCACCATGTGACAAGCCACTTTCACCCGCTACATCTTGTTTGAATCACGCCTCTCGTGTGCTGACTACTATAGTGAGTACCTTGATCAGATTAGCACTACACACGAAATCCTACCGCTCACTCAAAAGTAGGGTATACGAAGTGCTTAGTATATCCTCGGAAGCTTATGATATAGTTTGCTGCTCGCTTGTATATTTCACATTCCTCATATGCTTTATACACGTCTGGCCAAAGGCGCTCCTTAGATAGGACAACTGCACAACGCTCAGCCATCCTCTGTTTCAATACTGATTAGAGATTTCTTTTTCTTTTTTTTTTTTTGCTTCGCTTAAAATGTATGTTGTCCACTGCCCCATATGCCTTGATCAACTTGAAGATGCGAAGAATAACCCAAGAGACCCAGATACGCGTAGATGCTTTCCATGAAAGCTTGATTGCACCAGATTTTCTAGTCGAATAAATCGCCTGCCTTCTGTCTCCGCCGCGACCTGCCATCGACTCTGTCTGCGAATAATTCTTTGCCTGCGTTGCTTCCTCCTAGCTTATCAGGGAATAGCTCTCTGGCGCTCTTGGCGCCACCCTTGATTGCAAAGCCCTGATCAGCGCCTCGTTGCCCTGCTGATCCACGTATACTAAATCCAGATGATTCGGGATCGTTGACACGATCTGCCAAGCGGCCGCCACCTGGCTTCTTGTTTCGAGGCACGGGTTGCTCATCGTGACTGCCGTCGTAGAGAGGGAGTGCAAAGCGGTTTGACAGTTCGTCCGCATCATCCAGACGGTTGCTCTCAGCTGCTGGTGCTGCGCTCGGGAACAGCTCCTTGGCGCGATTGCTGCTCACCAAACGATCCTTGATCGCTCTGGCACCTCGGCGGTTGCGCTGGGCTGAGCTTTCACTTGGAGGTGACTCGTCCATGCGCGAATCTCGGTCCCGATCACGTCGTCCGGGTGAGGCCGAGCGATCTCTAGCAGAGCTGGAATTGGGAAATAACTCCTTGTTCTGATTTGAGCTTCGATACGACCGCGCTCGATCGTCATCGCGGTCGTCATCGCGGTCGTACTCGGGTGTGTAAGATCGGCGCCGGCGGGGGCGCGAGGAGCTTTCGCGCGTGGCCAAAGCACCAGCGTCGTCGTCGTAAAGGTTGACATCAAAGTGTGAGATTGGCTCATCCTCGCGCCTGCCTCTTCGTCGCCCTCCTCCTCGTTCACCATCCCGATCGCGATATCTCTTCATGCGGTTTTCGCGGTCCCATTCTGGATTAAGCAGATAAAAGCGACTCTTTTCTGCGGCGCGAGCTTGCTTCTTATCCGCCTCGACAGCCAGTCGCACCTGTAAGCTGACACCCGCCTTTTGCGAAAAGGGCTTGGCGGGCAAGAGCTCAAGGGCAGGAAGTAGGGAAACATCTCCAATCTCAACAGCAGCAAGTGCCAAAAGAGCGTCTTGCGCTACCGAATCTGAGGGAAACACCACATTGAGGTTGTTGTCGTCTATCCATTCAAGACGCTCGAATTGAACATCTGTGTGCTCCTTGACATATGCCCTAACCTCTTTATCATTCAAGTTGTCCAGCCCACCGGTGATGTGGACCTTGTTCGGCACGACAGTATTTGATTCAGGCTGGTCTTGAATATCGTTATCGACCACCTCGCCAGGCGACTGTGGGTAGCGGTTCAGCATTCTACATTAGATCGACGGTCGGGGAATCTCAACGTACAGGCGTATCTTGCGCGTTGGCGACAATTGGTTGGTCGGGGACAAATTCCGTGTCCATTTCGACGTCAAGATCCATCTCCATTGCGTCCATGTTGGGCAAAAGGGAAGAGCAGATCCAATGGAGACAGGTGTTGTTGTAACTGGCGCAAGCGGCCGACGGCGGCTTGGACGGTAAAGAGAGGTTCCCTCGGAAGGAAGCTGAGTTGAGACAACGTTCGCGAAGATGGCTGCTATTTTCGTGGGGTTGTCGCTCGCTTGAAATCCGCAGACCTCTCTCTGACGGGTTGAGGTGCAGTTGAGAAAACGGATTGAATCGTTGCTGTTATGCAATCGGCTAGACGTGGCTGCTCGGAAATGATTGAAGGTGGGAGGTTTGGTAGGAAACAAAAGATCTGATAGCTAGACAATAGACAAGACCAAGTGGAAGGTGCTGGTAAAGAAAGGGGTCCTGCCTCTAGTATCCAGTCTGCGATATCTATGCTGACGGCGAGGCTGACGAGTAGTAAAAGTATTGAAATGCTGTCGTGGTTGCTGGAGGCAAGCAGGTAGGTTAGGTGAGGAGGAGAAAATGATAAGGCTGAGAAGATGCAATGACTTGCCAGGGATCTTGGAGGGGACCTTTTTTCTTTCTTGTCGCATTCCATTCCGGCAGCGGCGGGCGGGCTGACACCTGGGCGTTTTGCTGCCAGGCTGCTGCTAATGATTTGGACTTTGCAGGCTGATCGAACACCCAAGAGCCCCACTTGCATGGTACCACCTATCTGAGATGCGGTAGCTTACCTTCTGTAATACTCAATAGTAGTGCTAACTATAACTATAACCCTAGCTAAGAGCTAGCACATACATACAAGACACCAACCTTGGCTACTTGGTACCTCACATGATGTAAGTCGTTGCCTCATGGTTCAACGTAGGAAATTCCAGTTGACGATTTCTTATTTTGTACCTTGAACATCAGATCACTGCCAAGCAAGAATCACCCTCATTGCTATGCAACGGTCTTGGACTAAAACGACAAGTGAAGATACATCAACATGCTATAGGCTTTCTGCAGGTAGTTCAACAATTACGTGTCTGGATTTGATTCCATCTAGTATTTTGTTTCAGATTCGGAATCAAATAACATGTATGTTGCTGATATTCCTCAACCTGAAATCTCATAGCCAACTGCTCGTATTCAAACTTGCATGTTATCGCAGGCATGTCCCCTACGATTGCTAGACTAAACGAGCCGTCGATTGATGTTGAACGCAATTCAACTACATCCTCAAGTAAATGACTGCAACCGCACAAATATATTCTCAGAGTAAGGGGAGGGAAAGTAATTGAATATAAGAAACAAAACAAAACTCGCTACGCTTGCGACTCGAGTGAGTCATGGTATCCTTTCCCCGTTTATCTAATGCGCCATTGAACCCCTGAAACGCCTGTTTGCTTCTTGTTCTTGTTCTTCGTCTCCTTCTATATCATCGCCAAATTACTATAGCATCCGACCTTTGACGCAATAAGTTTCTGAACTACCTTGTAGTGCAAGCGGCGGGAACTCTTTCCCACTTCCATTTCCCATTTCATTTCCATTCCTCCCCTAGACCTTTTCCGCCCGTCTACGGAGCTCTAGTGGCACCGGGACAGCTAAGGCTCCCGTCCGTGCCACCTTGGATCGTGAGCCTTCCCCTTCCCCCGAGCCGGCACTGAAGCTCGGCGTTCTGGAAATTTGCGACGATGTTCTCTTCAGGCACGGTAGCGGCTGCAGGATATCTCCCGCCGACGGTCTGTCCTCCTCATCCATACTGTCATCCGCAATGGGATCGTTGCGGTCCAAGAGTGGATCGTAAGCCCAGCTATCCTCGAGGCCTTGAAGATAACAAGGCGACCGCTGCAGAAAATGCCACGAGAATGTATCAAGCTGCATAGCGATATACAACGAGTCCATCTTGCCATTAGGCCCGCATACTGCACAGTGTTTGCTGAGGAATCCCTGATCATAATTTCTGGCATCGAGCAGGGCCGGATCCAATGGTCGGAGCATGGGAAGCCCCAGCAATGTCTCGGCATCGCATAGCCGCGCTTGCAGAGGCATCCACGGCCTTCCTCTCAGGAGGCTGCCAAAGGCTGCTGACACGGCTCTGGAGAAAGATACACTGTCTGTACCTTGCACAGCAATCATTTGATGGAGGCCTCGAGAAAGGCACCGTTTGTACGCGTTGGTGTCCTTCTCGAAAGGAAAGGCCACCGTAGCCATGGGCATGAGAGATACGTGCACCGTCCAAGGTTGGGCCTCATTAGCCGCCGTCGTGGTGGTGATTTGGGGCACCAGTGGCAGAGTCTCTGTCCGGTGCCGTCCCACTTCCCGTGAATCACTGCGGCCACGCTGGGGGTCTGTGTTCATTATATCTAATACGTCGACAGGGCGCCTGGAATTTGAAGAAGAGCTCCTCCGCCGACGGTGACCCTGTTGGTCTGCTTCTTCTAGTCGATCCATGCGTTCTTCCAGGTCGATGGCGGCATCATCCGACTCCATTAACCGTCTCTCAAGCCGGCGCATACCGTCGTCGTGCTCCTCGAGTCTCTCATCATATACAGCCATGCGATTGTGCATTTCGACTTGCCGCTTGCCGGCTTGATCGACGGATTGCCATACGCTTGTGATTTGCCGATATATGCTTCGATTTTCTTGTCCAAAGTCTTCCTTGCTCTTCTCGTACTGCTCCTCAAGGTCACCTAGACGGTTGACAACGGCACTCACAGCACTGCCAAGACCACCCTGGTTTTCCCGGTCCAGCTGTTCCTCCAAGGCCCGAACGCGTCGTATGAGCTGTTCTATTTGTGCTTGATCCGGTGGCTGCTCCGGCGCCTTGATGTGGTAGCATGAGAGATGTCCACACTCGCAGGAAACACCCGGTACCGAGCGGTTGAGGGTGAATCCTACACAGCCACAGCGGTGTCCCTTGATCTCTGGGTTGAGTAATATATAACGACATTGTCCACTTGGTAACTTTGTCTCATCTATATCTGGGGCGAGTTGCCCCTGCGCTGGGGGAGGCGATGAATGAGCAGACATGCTCTCACACGACACTTTTGTTGCGTTTGATACCAGTTCTGTTCCTAAAAGAAATAAATGTGTTTCTGGTTCTGCTGTGGCGTCCAAAGCTTCTTGCTAAACCCAGCACGCGGACACGTTTCGTGAAAGATCTGTGTCGTCCATGGAATGAAGGTAAACAGGGACTTGAGGTATTGATAAGAGAATCAATGGGTGTAGGTGTGGGTATAAGTGTGCGTAGTACAGATTCCGCCTTGTAGAGACAAGAGCCGGTTAGATCCAGTATATAGAGGTCTGAGTAAAGTTGAGAGGAGTAAAGGTTGTCCTCTGCGAGAGAAAGGCGAGGCGATGGGCAGGTAATGCAAGAAGATGGAGTCCTGGATGGTGGTTGATTGCAAGGGATCGAGTGGGTTGACGTGATAAGTATGAAGATTGAGCCAAGATCAAGATCCCGGCCGAGCAGAACGTGGACTCGAGAGATATGCAGCCGAGACAGCGCGCGCGGGATGTCGCACGAGGCGAGGAATGGGAATTGGGAGTCGGCGGACAGTAACAGATGTGGGCACCGACTGGCGGCAGTTATTGCTCACTCACTCACTCATGCACTCACTCGCTCGCTCATTGAATGGGATCTCCCTTTGGCGGCACCGGTCAATGATAAGAAATCGACTCAACAGGCAAACAAACCATAAGAAATAAAAAAATAAAAAAACCGATGGCGAATGGCAGGGATGAGTCTTTTCTATCTTTGCGAGAAAGAGGGTGGTGGTGGTGGTTCGCTGGGGACCTACGGGCAGCGGGTAAGGATGAATCCATTAATACTAAAAAGCTAGCTGTACCCAGCCAGTGAGTGTGTCTGGTACCTGTGGGAGGTACAGTAAAAACGTAGTAGGTAAGGTAGGTAGGTAAACCCCTCGACGACGGATGCGATGCACTCGCCCTGGTCAGTGAGGTAGATGTTGCAGATAAACCGATAGGCCAGAAATGACCGATATGCCTGCTCGAATGCTGTCTCTCATCTGGACTTGGGCAGGGATAGCGATTGGGGGTGGATTCGGTCAATTCTGGGAAGAGGTACCAAGATATCCGTCCGTCGTTGGTACCTTTGGGGGTGGGTAAAATCGAGGTACGTAGCGTTGCAGTCTGATTGTATGTATGCTTTGGTTTGGTGGGTATTGACTGACGTGCGGTAGGTGGGTAAGAGATAGGTCGGGTAGTAGTAGGTAATCGGATTTCTGTGCTGTGCTGCTGTGCTGGCCCCCCAGCAGCACGTTATGCGCACGAACAGAGTCGTAGACAAGACAATGTACAGTTGGATAGATGGCTTGATAGGCAGATAAACCAGGACAATAGATAATTTTCACTGCCCGTACCAGTACTGTACTGCGACAGCAGAGAAATAGATAGAAAGTGTACTCTGTAGATAGGCAGATAGACGGAGACACACGGGCGGGAGGGTCTGATGGAGGTTCTGTCCTGCTTGTCCCATCCAGTCCAGGCCTGTCGCCAATGCCCCCCAGTCCCCAGTCTGTCCCGACTGCCCAAAGAACCCCCGTGGAATGGGGAGGCAAAAAGAAGGTGATCCGCACCGACGTCTGAACGTGGGAGGGTTCCGGGTATGCAGTGTAAGGCAAGGCAAATAATAATCACTGTACAATAACCAGGTACTATCTTTCTTATTACGTGTAGGAGAGAGAGCAAGCAAGCAAGCAAGTATCAGAAACGCCTAGCATTAGGTATGCATATATTGCTGTTTGCATGCGTAGTACGTAGTGCAGAGGTAGGAAACGAAGTGCCAAATGTGCTAGGTTAGCAGTCCTTGTCAAGAAGTCGAAATGCGCAACTCAATTTTTGACTATCGGATCCCTTGTGCGCTTTTGGCATTTCTTGCCTGTTTGCTGTATGTAAGGATTTATTACTATTACCTACCTGCTACTGCCCCGGTCGGATGGAGGGCGCCGGAATCGCTTCTGGGAGGAGGTAAAAGAGGGATGTACTCCGTTACCGTGCCGCGGAAGGGGGGTGATCTGGCTTGCAACTAATAACCTAGGTACGTGGGTAGATCCGCTCATTTATCATGGGCGTACCTATCTAGAATCACGTACTTGGCCTGTGTACCTACCTTGCTACAAACCATCTACATACGTACTTCCATTTCATCTGTTGTAAAACTCGTTACCCATCAATGGATACGTGGGTATCCGTACACGATTATGCATGGGTACAGACATGTGTTATGTTGGTATCATTGATGTGCGCGTGCGAATGAATTGGAGTGTGGATTATGTGTGTATGTGTCAATGTCGCGCTCCAGACTGCAGGGTTATCGGCGCCTCATTTGCAACGAGAACCGCTCGTCCTGCCGATTGTCGAAGGAAAAGTCAGGTTGAGCGGGACGCTGTGCGGTAGCGAGTCAAACAGGCACGGAGCATTTTGATTCGATAGAGATACCACGAGGCATGCGAATGGCTTGCCAGTGAGTGAATGAATGGACGGGTGACTGAGCCTACCCACAAGCAACAAGTGATTGATGTGAGCGCCAGTGTGTGTATGTGTGTGTGTGCCATGGTCCCTGAAGGCGTGGACAAAAAAAGCATATGGTCAAATACGTAGCTATGTATTGATTGTACCATATACCGTAAAATGGTGAGTTTGAGAATGGGCATCATTGTGAAAGGAAAGGTAGGGGCAATCAGGTTCGGTCCCTTGCGGGTTGGAAGAGTGTGCCCACGGTCGGCCGCAGTGAAAGCCCTCTGCATCATAAACCAATTGTCTGCTGAGGATACAGTACAGGTTCCAACCTGGAGGTCAAGCACGTGTATGCTGTCGCGGTGTCCGTTGGTGGCAGCAAAAGGGACAGAACAGATAGGCTCCGTAGACATACATAGTAGACACAACGTTGGACGGTTGGACCTTTGACCTTTGTAGCATAGTAAGTCGTACCTAATGCAAAATCGGGATGAAGTGGGTGTTTCCCCAGCTTCTGCGACCTCCTGGTGGATCTTGATGGCCGCTATCTGGAGTATGGAGTTTGGAGTCTCCAGAGTTTGATGGAGACCCTTTCTTTCCATCGGGGTATCTATCTACGTGTACATAGTATAGAGGAGTACATATTTTCTCTTGGGGTGAACGCTTCTTCCTGTTCTCGTTATCATATGCTCGGCAATAACGATTTTCGACCTTGGACCTTGGACCTTGGCGCTGGGTAGTAGCAGGAGGCATTGGTGAGAAACCCCCTTCAATGAACAATTCACCTCATCATATACCATGGGGTGTCTCAAAAGTCAATCTTGGGAGCCCTCGAGGAAGGGGAAAAGAGTACCTACATCGGAATAGTTAGGGAACGGGGCATCAGGCCTGTGGGGGGACTGATAAGACCTAGGTCTTGATTCGTCTCCCAAGGTGTGTTCCCTACATTTCAATCCCACCCATGCTACCACACACACCACACACACATCCACACCGGCATGATTCTTTCTCAGACTGGCCGCGTCTCTGCCTCCCTCCCTCCCTCTCCATCTCTCGGCATTATGCAGGAGGTGGTTTTGATAACCACATCATTCTATCACCAGCTCCAACGCTTCCTCGGAACACCGGCCGCTCGTCTGGACACCATATCGCTGGCGAGGTACCACAGCAAGGTTTAGGTAGGTGGGTATGTATTCGTACACAGATAGGTAACAAACAACAGCTCAACACCAGGATCATTTATACTACTATTTATATAGTCATTGTCTTTGCCGATATTGAAATATTATATTTGCGCAACATAGCTTTGGTATACGTATCATATCTTGAATAAAGTCCTTTTCTCCCCTTTTTTCACCGTAGACTGAAGTACTTGTGGGTTTGAATTGCATCATCCGGAACGCAGATGGCAAGGATGGATGGATGGGCCAGAAAAGTCAGTCTGTGTAAAATGGCGCGGGAAATTCCCATAACAGGGGCGGGACGGATGGCACCGGGTCCTCTTTGCTTGCCCATAATCAGAATGGGCCCATTTCGAACCAGCAATGTATTTATCGCCTCCAAGATATCCAAGATACATAATCGCGCCCAAATCCCAAGTATATGATCCAGCAATGCTGGGCAATTTGGTCGGGACAAAATCTTATTCCATTTGCACTCACGTATCTTCTGAAAACCCTCCCTTTCGGGATGCTACACTACATGATAGTCTAGGCCTGTTTAATGATAAATATATGCTGCGCAGCGCGTGCCAATCAGCGATCCTGCTCATCTTCTCAAGGTCGCTATCTAGAATCTCACTCAGCTCCAGGGCTCACTACAGCCAATCGACGGCAGGCATCATCCCTCGGGATGCCCACAGGGCCTCACCGTTTATACATAGTAGCCTTATGATAGATAAGCTATGTCGCAAGGCCCGTGGTGGCATTGCTAAACTGTTCGTGCCATTCGTGCCACCTCGCCTCTTGCCCCGGGCCCCTCCCCAGGCCAGTCGCCGGGCTGAGAATTTGCAGAGACGCCAATGAATGATTGAATCCCAACGTTGGTCGACTTGGCACATCTGTCGTCGCACCGCGAGTCACGGAAAGCTTATTTGTCCTTGGGACCCAACAGTCTGTTTGGACATGGCTTGATTGAGAAACATGTGAAAGCCGAGTATATCTGTAAAAGTTGACGGCATCTCTGCAATACCAAAGTCAAAAGAAGGCAGCACGAAAACAAGTGCCCATTACTCAAGAACGTATCTGTCTTGCCTGAATTAGTGGAAGATCTCGTCAATTGGAATATACGATATCCACCATCATCGTCGTTTAACAACAATCCAAAGCTACGTTGCTTGCTGGGACTGACTACCAATGTACTTTATTACATGTCTGTGCACTAACCCCCACATACTATGTAGCCGGAGGAGAAGAGAGAGTCAAACATAAAGTCTGGGCCTCCAGAGTACTACATGCGCACAGTGTGTTGCCGTAAAAGCAACTGTGTTCTCCTCCTCTTCTCTTCTCCTTGCGCCATCCACGCTGCGTATTCGTTCATTGCAGTGCCCCATTGCATGACCAGCGATTTACATAGTAAGAGAAGGAGAATCATCCGGCTCATAATCAGGCTCATACAATCTGTGTCTTAGCGCCAAGGGGGGCCGACAGATAGTAGCCTCCTTGTGCTACGTACATGGTCACAATTCTTTTGGCTGCGGTGAGCCGGAAAACCATTAGTCGAGCTGAACTCAGATAAGGCGCATCAATGCCAGCTTGGGCCCAAGATGATGTATCCCGGCACTTGCCCTGACTACATGGTTTGGCTCCGGGAGCTAGAAAGGCGGACAGAAAGATCCAACCAAGGTGGACAAGGCAAAATATGGCTGACCAGCTAGGCAAGGATCATTCGATATATATGCAAGGTCAACCATATGCCAGCAACCAGACAGCAAGTCTTGCCTACACCAAAGTATATAGATAAGACCTGCCTTTGTGTACCTGCGCAACGAGTCAGACCGACTTACAGACCGACTTTGTCGTCCATTGCATCCATCGGGGGACATATCCAAGCTTGCCGGCGAGGCTGTGCTTTCAACTCCCGGACGTTCCAGTCCACTATCGTCTTATAACCATGACGATGATGATATCTGAGCTTTTCCCCCACGAGTTACGAGTTGGTGTTTCACGGCTATCGCGAAAAAAGCAATCCTAATCTATGCTCGACAGAAAGGTTTTCACGTATTACAGAGGATGCGGTCTAGAGAGAACTGTGTGACTGGATGATGCCAGAACCAATGCTGGACCTGTGCGCGAGAGATGATTGTACTGACCAGTTTCAGAGTATCTACGCCCCCTATCGCCTATACCATTTAGCCTTGCATTTGTTTGTCTCGATACTTTCTTGCAAACATGTACGGGAATATATATTGGTTGGTGTCACTGTCCGGGATCCGCCCTCTGACGCGGCTATTGGACTTGCCTGAATGGGTAGGTTTAGTAGGGCAGTCTACTACTTGTTATGAATCGCTGGGGGAGAATAAAAATGGCATATGTACATGTATCAAAGAGTTGCGGACCTACGTACAACTTGATCAACTTGGAAGGCTGAGCCCAAATCCATGTCGTCCCAAAATGCAGAATCCAGGAACCAATGAATTGGAGGAAATCCTTCCAGATCGTACGTTGTTCCGCCATTATCTCTACAGTATTGCCCTGCAGCGGGTGTAACCACACGACGACGGAATCTTACTCAACCTGACACCTCTCATAGGGCTCAACCCCCACGGCTATTGAGAAAGTGTCCTACAATTGCTGCATGAAGAACGGAAGCTTGACTATTTGCGTAGAGAGGAAGATGTACTCGACATGAGTCTACTTCTAAGTGGAGAGGTTATCTAATACCCTGGAGAAGAGGGCAGATATAGCACAATGTTTGCGCCAAAGCGTATAACAGCCAAGCTGAATGTCTCGTCGCAGCAGCGTGGTCTTTCCGCAATAGGTCAAGGTCAAACAAGGTCAAGTAGACGCCGGTGGTAACGAACAAACCCCCCCGATTCCAAACAAGAATACTAGAAAGGGAAATAAAGCAAAGGTTCCTGATCCGATCAACGGGATTTCGGTTCCTGACTTGCAAGGGATCTTAGCTACTACTTGCTCCTTTTGCCACTTTGACGGCTTACGAGCAAGGCAAGTTTCCGCCGATCGCTCCAGAACCAGATCGTCTCTGTCTCGGGCGCCTCAATTGTTCCCCCACGCGGCGGCCAGCGGCGAGATTAGCAATCGCTTCACCTTGGTCACCCCACGTGCATTCCACGAGCGGACATCGGATGGTGCTCTGCAAATAGAAACAGAGATTAATTGCCTACTTGGGCAGATGTGTGCAACCAGATTTCCATCCGGCCCATTTTAAGTTGAGTATGAGGAAGTTAAAAGGAGAAAATCAGCGGTTCATCTGCCCAAGGTATTTCAACTGCTATTTTTGATGACACATCCAACTTTAAATTGTAGCTAATGTAGTTGTAATGTGCCTGAGATGTTGTGGACGTATTTACTGTCAAGACTGTGTCCCCCTCTGTGTGCTAATGAGGGGATGGAAGAAAAGAGCGTTGCAGGTAAGAGAAGGAAAGAAACGAAAGCACCTCGGCCTCCTTTGTGGAATGAGAAGAATTGTCCGTGATGTTAGCCAGCAATCATTGCACTTCTCCATTCTGTTGGCATTTGAAGGGTGTAGATGCCAGCTTCCTATTGGCCCTCTGATTGGTGTTACAATGGGCGGTTACTTGCAAAACCTACCCACCGTAGGCGAGGCACGAGAATGCCGCTCCGTCAAGTTCGCGATTTACCCCGCCAAGTACGGGTGAATATGCAAATTCACAGTCTGTATGCTATCAACGTGATCTCCTACCCACTCAGCAGACGATTTCAGCAACCATTATGTGACATCGCCATCGACGTCTTAAGTCAAGTATTCACCTTGTGCGCAACGGAGCCGTGCAAGGAGCCCTCGGAATGGCCAACTTTGGAAATGGAGTGTCGGCGCTTATAGAGACGTATTCAAGATGTCTTCGCTTGTTGAAATTGTTCGGGGGCCAGCATTCTGGAGCCGACTCCATCGGACTCACGTCAGATGAGGTTCAGTCACTTCGGGGCTCGATAAGATCTGATCGCTCACAAGTGCGCCGAGCGTACTCCTCAAGACTTTCAAAGAGCGGGAACCGCTTGGAAAAGGGTGACTGTATGATGATCGTGCATCTTCACCTAGAGCGAACGAAGGACTGATTGAAACTATCATAGCCCGTGCCAAATCTGCGCTCCAGCGCATCCTTAAGAGACTGAAGAACGCCATTCAAAGTCTTGTCGGTTCATCCAAAACAAAGAACCCAGCGTTTGACTATGGCTCACTGGTGTCTCTGTCGAGTTCGTCTCGAGCCGACACAATCAGAACCATAGATGATCTGTCTATACGCCTCAGTTCTGCAAGTCTCATACACAAGAAGCACGCGTCCAGGTCATCGGCACCACATCATGGCAGTAGGCATAGTAGGCGAGTCGGCTCTAAGGAGGATGTGCAAAATGGGAAATCCAAGACTACCAGGTCGCAAAGGCCGTCCTCATCGCCACCGAGGAGACACGGAGAGCTTTCAGAACAAGACCAATATGCAAGACGTTCGAAAAGCATCACGAGCAATCACCACGGACGCCATCACAGCTCTGCATCCCTGGTTACCAAGGAATCTAGGCATACCCTGATACCCCGAGGCCCAAGTCGCAATTCTTACACCTCGGGGTCGTCTGGTAGCACCAAGCTTGGTGAGATACCTCAAAGTGGGCGTCATCGAATGAGCAGAGCTTCCGACACGGCCTTTCATGTTGCTCGCTACGATAGGCCAGTCTATCCTCTGCAACCGTTTGAGTCTCCTCCAAAGAAGAAGCAGGGGCTCTTGAGGCGAATTTTCCGGCCATGATAGATTCTGAAGCAGCCGAAGGCATTTTCATGGAATGGGTAGGGCAAGGGCAGCAACGTGGCCAGCTCTCGTTCTCCTATACGGGTGAGCAACGCTCTTGAATCCTGCGTGGAGGGAAATGGGGAGGTTCCATACCGAACAAGAAGCAGGAGAAGACACACAAGTCAGAATCCAAGAATTCATGAGCTGGGCACGGGGCTGACCGTAAGAAGATCGGCCATACCACTCGAAGAGCTGCTGAGGTTTCTCGCGTGTATATGTATGTATTCTGGCCAGTAAAGACTGATACGTCAGAAACAGGCAATGATCTGGTTGGCCTTGCGATAATATTCACGAAACAACGGCTGCCAATACAAATTCTGGCCAAACCCGAAAATGGTTCAAATATGCTTTCAAGGAGATCTCTAGTTCTTTAGTGGGTGAATAAGATAAAAAAATACAAGGATACCTGAATAAGGAGACCCGTCATCTTTCAATAATAATAATAAATTAAACGCAAGTTTGCTGGAATCAGATGCATCTGATTTGACTTGAGATGATTATAATATACTTTGTTTGTTGTCCCTCGAATGAGTAGTCAATTTCTCCTGTCAATATATTATGTCTCCAAGCTCGATGATTATGTCAAGAAATTGATCGCAGAAGATATCATCTATTGTTTAGCAGTCATTATAATACTAGCATAAATAGCATTTCGTATAATTATAAATTCGGTTCCAACTGCGTTGCATGGAAATGTGCTGGCGGTCATACGGGATGCCGACTTTAGTACATTGCTACTTTGAGAAGGTAATAATATACATAGCAACTAAACATTATTTGAGTATAATCAAAGCACCGATGAAATAACATTTGTTGAGAATATCGTTTGGCACAATTGTGTAACCTAGTATATACAGTATTGAATACGCCTACACAATATCTCATTAACAATTACATACATAACTTAAATAGCTATGCCATTTTTGTGGGTTTGATTTGGTGTGCTTTTTTTGGTGGGGTGAAAAGGTGACAAGGCCCCACCATCCTCACCCATCAGCCGTCTCCCAATCGCCTAACCCACGTAGTTGGCCAAAGAGCAACAGCAGCAGTAGCAGCAACTCACTCACACGAGCCCCTCTCTGTCTTCAGCTGGCCCAGGGACCGAAAACAGCTTAACCTTCCACGAGTTCCGCAAGAGAAGTCAGAAGTGACTGACGGTCGGAGGAAAGCCTAGAGTAAACGGCAAGCTATAACAGTAATTCTCTCTGTCTCTAGCTGCTATCTCTCCAACAGACCGGACTGGATTTCTCGTGATTGAGGAGGAGGATCATGTCATCATAAAACCAGCAAACGCCCAACACCCACCACCCACACAACTTTGATCCCAAAAGTCCGCCATGTCCTCAGACCCAGCTGCAGCGCTCACGTCGCTGTTGCGCGCCTCTTCGATCCAGGACCACGACGAGGTCCTCAAGGCTGCCAATGCTGCCATCAAGGCCTCAAAGTCAAACACCCACGCCCACCACACCCGTATTGTCGCCCTACTCAAACTCGACCGCTTCGACGATGCCCTCCGAGCTCTGGCCGAGGGCGGCGACAAGCTCGAGCAGGAATGCTTGGTCGAAAAGGCATATGCCTTGTACAAGTCTGGGAAGCTAGCTGAAGCCGAAGAAACAATAAAGTCAGTCAGTACCGTCACCAGAGCTTCCCGCCACCTTGCCGGCCAGATTGCCTACCGAGCCGAGAAGTTCCAGGATGCTGCTCAGGTCTACCGTGAGCTGGCAGCAGAAGACGATGGAATACCCGGCGAGGAAAACGACCTCAACATTAATACCCTTGCCACGAGCGCGCAGCTCCAATGGAATGGCCTTGGCCACCTGGTCGACGAAGAGCACAAACAGCCTTCGCGCGAGGATCTCGAAGCTTTCGAAACGGCTTACAATGCTTCTTGCGGCTGTGTTGCACGGGGCGACCTGAGCAAAGCCTCCATCTTGCTCAAGCGAGCAAGAGACCTCTGTGAAGCGAGCGAGGAACTGTCTGACGAGGAGAAGAAGGCTGAGCTCCTTCCCCTCCTTATTCAGCACGCCTACGTCCTTACGAGACTTGGCAAGGAGGCCGACGCAATTACTCTCCAAAAGTCCCTGACTCTTTCCGAGTAAGTATCGATCCAAGATCGCAACCAGTGCAACTAGTTTCCCTTTGGACTGACCCGGCCTTCAGGATTACGGAACCTTCGTCTCGTGTTGTCGCGCAAAACAACCAGACCGCCGTCGCGTCCGAACCCCAGAACCCGTACCTGACTCAGCGCTTGCTCGAATCGAAGTCGGAGCTCTCTGGAAACGACAAACTATTTGGGTACCAGGCTTCCATACTGCGGAGGAACCAATTGGCTCTAAGTCTGCAAATGCAAAAGTTCGACGGAGTCGCCAGGTCAACAAGCAAGCAGATCCAGCAAACGCCCGCACCCACGGCCTCATCAGAGATCGCAGGTCTCGGCGTAGTCAACGCAGCTGCCCATGCCCACCTGGATACCGGCAAGACCGCCATCAAGGAGATCCTGCCCATGCTCGAGAAGCGCCCCGCCGACATTGGGCTCCTGCTCACGATCATTCAGCTCTATGTCCAGACCAAGAACCCCGGCCCCGCCCTTGGACTGCTCGAGGCCTTCTTGAAGCGAATTGAGCAGGCCACTACGCCTGACCACAACGACGTTCGGTTCTCTCCTGGGTTGGTTGCCGTTACTGTGGCAGTGTACCGCCTGTTCGGGCGACAGAACTCTATACGGACCGAGTTGGCGAGGGCTGCTGCGCACTGGAAATCGCGAGCCAAGGACGATGCGCCCTCATCTCTGCTTCGCGAGGCAGGAGTCGAGCTGCTGAAATCCTCAAACCCAGAGGATCTGGCGCTTGCGGGTGCCACTTTTGAGGACTTGGCTGCCAACCCGAACAATGACACCATTGCAGCTGCGGGACTCGTCGCGTCTTTTGCCACTACAGACTACGCCAAGATTGAGCCATATCTCAACAAACTGACACCGGTGGACAAGCTCACGTCCGGCACGGATGTCCACGCGTTGATTAATGCTGGTGTGGCTTCGGTGGCCACCGCTTCGACACAGGGAACAAAGCGGCCGGCCGATGCGGAGCCTCAGAAGCAACACAAGAGGTTCAGGAAGAAGAGGCTGCCCAAGGATTATGAGGAAGGCAAGGAGCCGGACCCCGAACGCTGGCTCCCTCTGCGGGACCGCAGCACGTACCGGCCCAAGGGTAAGAAGGGCAAGAAGCGCGCCCAGGAGGCCACCCAGGGCGGAGTCGTCAAGGAGCAGGAGACCCTGGAACTTGTAGGTGGTGCGGGTGCCGTCAAGGTCGAGAAGGCAACAGGAGGCGGCGCAAAGAAGAAGAATAAGAAGAAGAAATGAGCGATGAGCCAAAAAAGGGGGGCTACAACAGATGACGGTGCTTAATGTGCTTGCTGCTGGGCTAGTGGACCAACTTGTTTGTGCTGGTCAGGCAGGCTGTACCCATTCATTCTGAGGCCGTTCTTGGGATATACAGCGGCTACCAAAAAGATTAGCCATAAATATCACATTACAGTTCTCTCACTCGTCCATCTCTCCTCTTCAAAGAACAACATTGATCGTGAGATCTACTTCCACCGAGTCCCGTTCACGTACCACGACGATTCGTTCATTATGTACGTGATCTAGAAGAAAGCAACATTCTAGTATTCCACATCTCAAGCAAACTCTCAAAATATTGCTCTCGAAATAAGGGAAGTTATCCCAATTTATATGATAGGAATGTGCTGCTCAACCAATCTGAACTTGGGAGTAAAAACACCATAGAAGCTTTGCTGTCTTTGCTGACGGGTTGATTACGCTTAAACACCTATCTTTTCTTGTATTTAATGCCCGGTTCTATGAGCTAATAAAGAGCCAGCATGTTCTTACCAACATAGCGTATACAAGTCGATATCTTGATGACATGGATGCCAACTAGTTCAATGTGTTCACAAATCATGCATTGGCTTCAACGTGACCCAAATCCTGCTGCGTTATCGTAGAAACAATTGAGTCACAATTTGCATTTAGTTCACCAGAAATGAGGAATGCCTGTGAATTTTGGAATTTGTCATTGTTTGATATGAGTCCTGTGGATTATGAGACCCCAAGAGGCTCTTGTCGAGGCTCTATGGCCACAATCAAGCCAAGACAGCCAATTATACATGTACACGGACATCACTCTTTAGTCAGTTTGCTCAATGATGATGCCTCATATGTAAAGGTACCCCCAATCGTGCCTATCTGTACCGGCAGGTAATAGAGCCTTCTGTTCCACTCCCGAATTTTGTTTTTGTGTTCCGTCCCATTCCACCAACCCCAGCAGCAGCAGCAGCAGCAGGAAAGCACGCTCTCGAAACCAAAAGGAAAAACTAAAATGCCATCGCTAAATGCTTTTCATACCAGATCTAGTCCGCTTGACATGATGGAGAAAGGTGAGAGAGAATTAACTCGAAATTTCAGTGTCTGAGATGGTTCAAGCACTGACGCTTTGGGTCGGAGGGCTGAACCGTTCGTGCTCGTGGGTATGCTGTGTTGCACCTCCATCTTCGTCTTCGTCTTCGGAAACTTCTTCTACGGGCGAGCTTGGTGGTTCCGGCGTAAAGTAGACGGATTGCTTGGACTGCGCCCGCGCCCGCCGCGCCGACAGATCGTCCTCGTCACCAGACCCATCCTCCACTGGCGGTAGAGGAGTGCGTCGACCATCAGAGAAGCTAATGGCGGCATCGCTGTCGTCATCAGACGGCACGACTAGACCACCTGTGGCCACCCGATGAGCATTCTGCGCCGATGAGTATTTTCGGTGCAGCTCGCGAAAAGATCTCGCCGTGGCAGTGCTTGCACTGGCGGCAGATTCTCTCCTCTCTTTCATCAGAGACATGGCCCCATGAAGAGATCCCGCATCGTCATCATCGGCGCTTAGTGGCGACGTCACCAACTCTTCCGTCAGCGGTTGCTTCCGCTGGCGAATGTGCTCATTAGATGTCATGCCCTGCAAGTCCGATCCAAAGTTGACAACAGATGCCTTCTTTCCGTGCAAAGTGAAACTTCCCGTGCCACGGGTAAGTACATCGTCTCGGGCCATGTCATCAGCTATGACACCACTAGAAGCAGAATCGTGGCCCTTCTTGCTACGATGGTGCGCAAGATGGCCAGTACTTTCTCGCAGAGTCCTCTGAAGACTACGTCGGATCTTGCTACGTTCTGATTTGTCCTTGTCGGAAGCAGAAATACTACTGCGTTTATGGCGTTCCGGCGTATCCTCGCCCTTGGACGAGCCCGGTCTGTCAGAGGTCCTGGAGATTTGGGCGTCTAATAATCCAGCTTGTTCGAGAACTTGGCGTTCGTTTGCATCCTCCTCATTCAGTTCGTCGTACGGGGTCATTTCGGGATCCGAGCCCGGGCTAGAGATCTGTCTGGGCGGTGACATCGTAGCTATAGCACTGGACGCCGCACTTGACACCGATGCTTTCCTAGGCTTTGTAGTCTCACTCTGAGGCCGCATCGATCCCAGGCTGGTTTGTGGCTTTGGGAAGATTGGGGTTGTGGCACTTGTAGGTGGTGTTTGGAAGACCTCAGTCATGGGCGACTCCCCATCAGTTTGGGTGATATTTCCGGAAGACAGGGCCAGCGAGAGGGGCGCAGGGGCACGAGGACTTTGCTGTGTTGTTTTGTGGGAACTTGCCAAGGATTCCTTGTGCTTGAGGGACGGACCGTCGGACGCGACTGAAGGTTCGTGCTCAGAGTCTTCAAGGTCGCCATTGATATGTTTGTCCTCCTCCAGATCCAACAGAAGAATATCCATGTGACATTTGAGGCGCCAGATCTCGGTGCGGGACCACCTGAGCTGAGCAATGAGCTTGGCAGCACCTGTCCGCACTTGTTCGCGAGTTTTCTCCTGGATCGGTGCCAACAGAAGCAGATGCCTGGCGTTTCTCAGTTGATCATCCAGCTGCCTCTGCGCAGCTTGCAGCTTGTCCTCGCCCTCGGCGATCCGCTCGCTCATCATGAAGCGACGAGCAGCCAGAATGTCATGTGCCATTTGGTGGTCGATACGACTCCGGTTGATGCTGACCTCCCCTGTCGGTGTCTGAATCACCTGAGTTACCTCACTACTGTCCAATCTGCGGATTGCGCGGCGACCCTGCCCTTCGAGATTTCCCCCAACTACGCCACGCATACGCACACCGGAAGTCCTAAAGGCTGCGGCGTAGTTGAGTTTTGCAAGCCAGTCATTTCTATCGTCCTCGTCATGGGCGAGGAGGACCTCTTCAAAGCCACCATGGCGAACGTAGACGAAAGCGTTCTTGTGCTTCTTGTACGACTGGTCAAACAGCGCAACCGCCCCCTCGGTAGACATAAGGGCGTCTGGCTTGAAACTCTCCAGTGGTGGTTTGAAGATGAGTGGGATGCCGTCATTGCCAGACTTGACATGTGTATCGTACTGGTGGACGAGACTCTTGACCCAAGCCGTATTGCGGAAAAAGTAAAGCTGCGCACCAGTCAGGATAGCGCCCCATTCTTGCCAGGGCGATCTCGTCTTCTTCTTCTTGGCGTCTTTCCTCCACAGTGTGCCCACTTTGGTGACCTTGATATCCACGATGCCAGGCTCCGCCTCCTGGGGATTAGATAATGTCTTTTCAGTCATGAATGCGTCAGGCCGCGATCGCGCCGACACAATTTGCAATACACCAGTCTTGAAAAAGGTCTTTTGAAGCTCCTTGATATTCAGCTCTTTGGCAGTACCAATGTAGTTGTAGTGCTCTTCGAGTGGCATTTGCTCTTTGAGCGGTGGCCTAAGTGTGTCGAGTTTACCATCAAGAATGAGGGTATATGGATCTATCGGATCCTTCGTTCTTTTCGGAGCCTCTGTTGCGCCATTGGGAAACATAACCTTCTTTTTCGTCCTGCTGCCCGCTACCGGATCCCCGTTGATGTCAAAGTCATCCTCGACATGGATAAAGGGAGTATAGGTAATGTTGTCGTAGAAACACTCGAGTACATCATCAAAGATACCCTCGCCACGTGTATTCTTGAGGTAATCCGCCTTTTGCATCTTGTACTTATTGTTCCGGTTGAAAACGTCGGTATGAAGGATGAGAAGCGAGAATGCTACAAAGTAGGCTTGGTCGGGGCTGGAATAGATTCCTGGGTTGCACTCGTGGTATCTATTGGCAAAAGCTTGTAGGCACCTATCGATTTGCTGCGTCTCTTTGGGCAGTTCGGCTTCCATAAGTAGCTTTCTTATGGCCATGTCCATTGGCTGCTCAAAAAATCCAAATGTTCGCATGTAGCTCCGAAGCACAGAGGCAGACCAAGGATCGGATCCCTTGGATAGTGCGGCGGCGATTACTCCACGGCTCAGAACGTCTTCCAGACGGGCAAGATATTTGGCTGCAGACTCATCTTCGCGCCGCTCTGGGAGCACGACCGACTCCTTTTCTCTCGGAAGCTGCAGCGAGTTGTTTTTTGATGCGAGCGATCCTGGTGTGGCTGGGGTTAACGTGCCAGGGCGGCCAAGATCAGGATTGTTGCGCAATCGACCGAGTCCCAGAAGATCACCAAAAGATTTACGACCAATCGATGTTGAAGTACGTGCAGTTCCGGGGAACTGATGGTCTTCCGAGTTTCGGCCCAAGGAGCTCATGGTGGATGACCTCTCGCGCAAACCGAGTTGAGCACGTGTTGGAGAGCCCTGACCCGAATTTCGTGACCCAGGGCGAAACAATGCCGTTGCAGGCGATCCGGGAGCTCTGCTTGACGGACCGAATGAGGGCGATGCAACGGGGGTATACCGACCGTTACCTGTCGAAGGCCGTTGGGCGCTCGTGGCCGGCACATTACTCATTGAATTGTTCGATATTGTGGGGGTCAAAGTAGAATTCTTGCGCTGCTGTGGTAAATGTGCCAGAGGAAACATTGGTTCTGGCTGTTTTTGTTTCCGGCGACCGAGGCGAAATATGCTGCTGCTTGTCGAGCTGGCATTGGCCGCAGGAGCCGTGTTGCCAAATCCACCACTGTGTTCGCCCGAGCTCGCCTCGGACCTTTCTGACTCGGAGAGACGGTTTGCAGGTAAAGACAATGCAGAATTCGCTTGGTCGTTGTGGCGTGGTCCTGGATGTGATTTTGAGCTGTATGGTCGCGGCCGGCCGTCTTGAAATGACACATTTTGTTTGTTCCGCTCTTGCAGAACTTCCTCCACCACACCAGCCATGGATTTCCTCCTATCCTTCTTGCCAAGACCGACGCCCAGGTGGCCCCCATCCTGACTAGGCCTTGGCAATTCGCCGGAACGCCGAATCTTGATAGGAAGCTTCATACGAGACTTCTTGGGACTCTTGGAAGAATCAATGGTGGGAGCTGTTGTTATTATCGACGGGGCTATCGTTATTTAGGCTACATGTCAGTGTATCAAATCGATTATAGAAGTCTCGCGCTGTAGCAAGAACAATCATGTAGAAGGGCAGACATACTCTGTGTTGGTAACGGCGGCGGCTTCTCAGCCAGCTGTTGTTGCCTCATCCGTACAGAGAGTTGCGAGTCAGATGCATTCCGAAACCTCAACATGGAGAAGCGACGGTGCTTTGGTGTCTCCTCCTGGATTGGCGGTGACTCTGGACGGTCGAATGGGTCTTCACTAGGGCGGCCCAGAGACATTGACGTGGATAGAGAAGGCATATTGGATTCGAACGAGTTGTTTTCATCGTTATTAGGGTCGTCCGTTCTGCTTCTCTCTCCGCTGAGCGGATCCGCGGCGCCCTTTGCGGCTGTTTGGCTGTCGACCGAAGTCCGTCCGTGACCATTTGCTGCGGCGTTCGGGTCAAGAAGATCATTGCCAAGGGATTTGCGCGGAGCCGATGCCTTCGGTTTGAAAGGAGCAAGACCCGACTGTGATGGAGGATCGGGTTCGATAAAGGTATGTCGTCGCATGTCATTTTCGCTAGCCATGACGCCGCGACGGCGGAGGAACGGCATGGCGAAGAATGTGGGGGTGGTTGACACTGGGAGCAGCTGAGATCAAACGGGATATATAGGATCGAGGTCTTCGAGGTCTTCTTCGCCGTCGTCTTGGTCGTCGTGTCGTCGCCGTGGGTGGGGCTTTCCTTGGATTGTTTGACGGACGAGCAACAGCTTGTAATGCTGGTGGTCGTTACGTCAGATTCTATGAGCCCAATGGCCCCATGGTTTTCGCTTGGCCGCCTCTCCCTTTTGCTTGGCCGCCAAATCAAAGCAACAATAACGTCAAATTGTTCAGTTCAGTCCGGTCCGGGGCAGGGTAGGATGTAGGGCGGTCGTTGCGATGCGATTCGAAAAATCGATTTGCGCTGGAAAAGCCGGGGAGCGGCAGCGATGGAACAGGACAGGGGCAATTGTGCGAGAGTGCAGTAGGACGAAACTAGACGTGACGGACCGGTTGT
The DNA here is from genome assembly GCA_023078685.1 of Neopestalotiopsis rosae. Taxonomy (NCBI): domain Eukaryota; kingdom Fungi; phylum Ascomycota; class Sordariomycetes; order Amphisphaeriales; family Sporocadaceae; genus Neopestalotiopsis; species Neopestalotiopsis rosae. Next base: position 526,520 of record JALGAS010000008.1, on the reverse strand, counting down.
GAGACGAAGAGCGAGGTATGGAGGGAGGTAAGAGAGTGGGAGAGGAAGGGGGAGACGGTCAGCAGCGCAATGCAAATCAAATGGCTGCAGGCGACGAATGCGCTGCTGCTGGCTGCCAAAAGAGCACAGAATAAGGAAGTACGGTATGTTGTCGGGTGATACCAGGGTTTGGGTCACTCAAGGACGGACATTGGATTGACTTGATTTGATTGAACGAATGAACGAACGAACGAAGGCAAGGAAAAGGTGAGCGAGCGAGTTGAATGGGTTTGGTTGAATGCACAATGATCGAAGCGCATTGGATCAATTGTTCTCTCTCTACCTTCAATTAGCTACCTACCCACCTGAAGGTACAGTTCATACCTACCGACCTACACCTAGCTAGCCTACAGAGTACCGGCCTACCCAGGACCAAGACCTACGGCAGCGGTCTCGATACAGCCTAGTTTCGTTTCCAGGGAGCATTGTATGGCCCTGACTGGGAAATCTACAGTCCTTCCTGTCCTTCTAGCTGCCTTTACTTCCGTACACCTCCCCTACTGGGCGCATCGGCTTCCCTCCCCTTCCCCTCCAACTCCACTAAATTTACCCAAAAGCAGCATTCTTGCAAGTACTACGGGTATTCAAGGCCGCCACCCCTTTTATACACCTACGTAACTGCATCGTTTCTTACTGCAATCAGATACAAGTCGAGCACTCTCTCGATAGCCTGGGAGGTATCTTGATTACCTGAGCCAATCCAATTGAACCGGTACAATAGGTGATTTATCCAGGCAAACATATACTGTATATATGCTCCTAAACTACCATGCATTGCTACGAGGTTGCCTTCCTTGAGTTTGTCGTTTGTAGTGTATGTAGTACGTGTGCCTCAACGACGGTGTGTACTCGGATAGCCCAGAAAGTGGGTGTGGGTTTTGCCTCGCCGTTCCTGGGTAAGCCGCGACCATAACGCGATCGTTGCGCCTAGAGAATGGCAGGGAAATGAGATAAAATGAAATAAAACCATAGCAGATTGTCGACTTTCGGCGGGGCAGCAACTGGATTCCAGAATCCAGACTCTGAACAGGTGAATGGGTTGTACCCATGTATGCTGCGCTGTACTGTGTATGTGTGTGTGCTTTTAATCTTCTGTTGCGCCGTGTGTGCCGTGTGCGTACCCTGATAGTCATGTACCTAGCAGGCTGGGCTGGCAGGACTGGAACAGGCTCTCATTTTTGCTGGAGAGCTGGGGTTGGTTGGTTGGTTGGTTGAAGTGGCCCAAGCCCTCATCCTCTATCGGAACTTTCTTTAATTTTTTTCTTCAATTCATTTTCCCTTTTGTTTTCTGCTTCATATCTTTACGAGCACAGATTATGTATATATTACGGATTCATTCCCAAATCCGAGAAACCGCACGTTGGATCCGGAATGGTCGGCAAAACTCCAGTCCAGTCGCTGCAAGCCTATCCAGACTCCTTCCTTTGTGTTTCGTCAAAATGCGCATATGAACGTAACTAATAACAAGCAGTAGTAGGTAAGCTTTGGTTTAGGGACCATGGCCAGAAAGCCAGTCTCATCAGTCCACGCACGCGAGCACCAAAAGGTTCCACTTTGTAATGCGCATTATGGAGATCTGCCATATGCTGATGGTCAAGATTGACAATGTCGTCGACAAAAACGGGGTTTAATGACAGGCGCCCAATGTTTCGAGATGACTCCGCCCGCATATGCACTGCCAAGGTTTATGTGCATACAGTAGTAAACAGAGAGGCCCTAATCCATTCATTCATTCTAGAATCTCTCTAGGCATGTCCACTGTAGGCAATCCGTAGATCCTAGGTATTGCTCTCATGTCTTTTTCTTTTCTCCCGTCCCTTCTCCCTCCCGTTTTGCTTTTTGACTACTTTCTCCTCACCGACACTCTTTTTTCCCATCCTCTCATTTCTCACTCTTGCTTGTCCTGATCGTAATCTTGTAAGATGGAATGGACATGTAATGTTGCTTGCCCAGCCACTCAGATTCCTTCAGGTGGCCCGTGAAATATTTGATCATACCCGTGAGAGCCCCGACGAGATACATCTTGCCAACGTAAGATTGCCTCGTCGCGAGCCACCTTGACATGGGTGGGTGGTTGGGCCACAAGTAGCTGGCAAGTATTGGATTACCGTATATCGGCACCTGACGGTAAAAACCAAACCTACCTACTTCGTACCTTGCCGGGATATAAAATATATTCAAAATCCTTCCACGTGTCTCACAAAGTCCTGCTTATTAGTGGTGGTGTTGTCAAACATCGCGCTGAACCAATGTATCTGTTTGTCGGCTTTCTAACAGTATGCCCACATACAGACTGCGCTCTGCCGCATACCTCGTCCTTTTTTTTTCCTACCCTCGTTTGTCTTCTTTCCAAGTTCGCTAGATCAAAGGTACTACCCGAGTTGATAATGGTGGGGTTACGGAGGAGTCTAGGTAATCTATGAAGCTTGCAAGAGTTGGGATGAACAAGACCACCGTGCACGGCTAATAATAAAGTACTCCGTACGGGTCGACCGGAAACTCTTGCCGTACGTAGTGTGTGCTGGGCGACTCGTAAGCTCTACAGAAAAGAAGGCATCTCTCAGCTGTAACGGCGTCGGGTCATTGTCTTCGCTTTCCTTATTAGCCAAGTAGCCGAGCAATCGTACCTGATACGTATGTGGCGTCAGTAGGAGGTTGGCACTGGCATTGGCATCAACATTGGCATTCGGCCATCACAAATACGACAAACTAGAACGGCCTCGAGCATTGTTCGATATATGGTATAGAATGATCAAAGAGCATTCCACTTTTACGCCATGCAAGCCATAGCCGCATAAATACATGAAGTGCAAGGTAGCTCGCGGATCATATTGACATCCTGTGACAAGAGACTGGAACCAACACCAGATTCTACCACACAAGTTGTACCGAGCGAAGGCTTCCAGGATCACTAAGAAGCTATTATCTTCAAAAGAAGCATAAACTCTCCAAACTCCATAACTCCGTGCTCATTAAAAAAACAAAACAAAAAAAACACATCATATGGTCGCAATCGCGAAGGCTGCGAACATCTTTACAATCTTCAAACAGTACGCTGGCTCTCATCGAGCCCCAACTCAACTACCTCTTCTTACGTCGTCTGAGCTCGAAGCCTGACGGCGGATATGCGCTCGGCATGGTTTGCTGCGGGCCTTCATCAGCATCCGGTATCATCTCAATACCATTGTTTCCAAGCATGTAGTCTCCAAGGAATCTGACTGCCTCAAACACCTCATCTCCAACAGGCACAATGTTGTCGCGGGGGAGAAGGAAGCCGTAGCTACCAGTATCTCGTAGCTTGATCTGGAAGCTGTACCGAGCATTGAGGTCATGGTGGAAGTAATCTATGGCTGCACCACCAGCCGCCTCTATCCGACGCTTTTGGACGCTCTCGGCAGTTTCCTCGGCTGGTACGCTGCTGGACACGGCGCTTTCGCACGCCGAGCCAACGCTGTAGTATTCGCCGGTGCCCAGGAGTCTCATGTACTTTGCTATGTTCATGGCAACCTCTTGCATGTTCTCCAGGTTCGGGACCTTTGCATCGCAGGAATAGGCATAAGGCCACAGGATTTGTTGCGAATAAGAATGCAAGTCGATATAAGCAACAAAGTCGACGTTGTGTTTCGTCTCATTCGCTGCCCACCGAGCGAGCTGGCTGGCCTCTACCGCCTGGAATGGCTCGTTGCCGCCGTAACTCTCCGAGCATGGATCGCTCTGGTGCTCGACGGCATTCCAGCCGTAACCGAATGAATGATCCAAGTCGTAGCCATGGCAGTATCTCATGTTGGTGACCTGTCTCGACTTGCGCCAAAGTCTATCGACCGTCCATGTATATTCATATCCATCCGGATTCAAAATGGGGACGAAGACGATATCAAAATGCTTGAGCATGGCATCGACAACATCATCCTTGCCAACCTTGGAGGCAAACATGTTGGCCAAGTAATTGACGGTGCTGACGGATATCCATTCCCGCGCGTGCATTCCTCCCGTGATGAGAATCGTCTTCCGGGGCGTCTTCTTCGTGTGGTGGCGCTGAGTGTCTAGACCAAGCCGCAGAGCAGGAATGTCTCGACCTTCAAAGGACTTTCCGATGCTGATCAGACTCACCAGGCCCTCCTTTTGATATTTGAACATGGATGCAAAATACTGCATCCACGATGAGATAGTCTCTAGTGGTTGGTAGTCCTTGAAGAACAGATCGTCCATTTGGTGCTTTTTGAACAAATCATTGACACCCTGTCCACGATTCCTTGTGTCTGCTGGCGTCTGGCCCTGGCGTACGGCTGAAGCAAAATCATGACGATCCTTGGGTGCCGGATAGGTGGCGGCGACGGCACGGGCGAGGTCTTGAATCAATACCATGTGATCGGAGCGCATCGGTTCGGGCAGCATGTTTAGGAAGCCACGGATGCGGTTCTTTGGAATACGTATATCCGTGTAGCTTGGCCCAAAGTCCCATATATCGAGCAACATCTGGTCGGCGGCGCGCCGAAAGGCGGCTTCGTGCTCGTAGGTGGACACATTAAAGCGTAAGACAACCTGCCGATCGTAGTTGGGCTTCAAGGGAATCACACCATCATCGGTAAATGTTGTGCGGATGAGACTCAATGGCCAAACGTTGAGCCAGCTTCCTTGCGCCGAGGTCGTCGAGGTTCGAGGAGGAGCAAGCGGACTCGAGTCGCCATTTTGGGGCGGCAAAGCATGTGCGTTTGGCGGGACGCAGGCGGCTAAGAGATACGACAGGACGAGCGAGGAGCGCATTGTGGGCGATTGCGATATGAGCGAGTATCCGTAAGTGCCGATTGCCTTATGTGCTTGATATATCGATGGCTAGAGATGAATGGAACATCCCGTTGTAGCGCATGCGACATACAAATGACACGAAATGTGCGGCCTTCTGCGTTGGACGAGACTGTGAAGATAAGTCGGCAGCTCGGGTAGGTACGATTTCTCTTATGATGCTGCCTGGCGGGCACGAAATTATGTAGGTAGGCCAGTGCCAGAGATATGGATTGTTGGCTTATCTTAGCCTAGGAATCTACACCTAAGGTGGGTAGTAGCACTTGACTTTAGCGGCTGCCTGCTGTACTACCTCCCGGTACCGGGGCGTTGATACTGGCCAGCATGAACCATTGAAGGCTGAGACACTGCCACAATTGATTCATGAATTTGCTCTGCCGGGACTCGAGTTAGGTGTACATATTTCGATAGAATGAGGCTAAAGATTAGGCAAGATATGACAGGGCTGATTGGGACAGTACTATCCTATACACCCTGATACGTGTGGATTCGAAGGCCAGATCATACAGCTTCTAAAGTCGGCTCTGAATGCATTACCAGGAAGGTCCCGTTGTGGTGCGCGTGCAGGTCTGATTTGAAACTCAAGTTGTTCAATCACTGTACTATATATGTGCACATTCCGTGTATCAAGGTGTACATTGTAGCTCCTGACCAGCAGCCACATGTGGTTGATGCTGTGCAACTTTCAAGATATCAAAAACAAAAAAATATAAATATATAAAAATAGAAAAAAAGAAAAAAAAAATTGGTCCTGGACAACTTGCCCTCGGCAGTCACTTTAATTGTACTACTCAGTGGAGGAAAGGCTTGAGCATATATTCTTCGACGATTCGTCATATATCCTACAGAGAAACATTTCAAAACAAGTCACCGTATCCGAGTAACCATCAATGTTCAAAGGTAATTTTACTTTTTTGTTCTCTCTTGAGCCCAGACTCTTACTCATAATGTACACAATCTATCGGGTTGCTGCCAGTATGGCTTGGGTTGGTTGACGCTTATGCGCGGGATTCGAGGACCATTTGCACACCTGTCCAGACCGACATGAACTTGAGGGCGAGGTCGCTAAGCAGGAAGATACCAAAGCCCATCATGCGCCCAGGCGGACCGTGAGCAACATAGCCGCGGGCGTACAGAGCACGACCAACAACCCAGGCGGCACCGACGGCGGCACCGGCCGTGGGAAAGCGCAAACCCGAGATCAGCAGGGCGCCGAGGAAGGGCGCAAAGTTCTCGACAAAGTTGCCGTGCGCCCGCTGTGCGCAGTTGAACTTGAAGGCTGCGGGGCTCTTGGCGGCCTGCTCCTCTGTCGCGTATGGGATCGGGTACTTGAGGCCGCTGTCTCTGCGGGCCAGCGATGTGAGTGTCGAGTGGTACAGGTTGACGAAGAATGAAGTCGACGCGACGGCCAGGACGTAGCTGGAAAGATATGCCAGGATTAGCGAGCTTGTCCAGAGGTGGGTAATGTACAAAGAGGCACAGCATGTAGGAAAGCAATAATGCAGTGAGGACCCGACACTCTGGGAGCGCCGACCCAACGCGCCGCACTCGAACCCGGGGATTTGGCGTTGTCAGCACCAATCCCGACTGCGATTGGTTTGCGATGAGTTGCGTCATACTGGGCAGGTATCGCGACAGCTATCTAAAGGTAGGTAGGGATGTACTCACCCGTATTCGCTGGGAAGTTCTAGGGCGAAAGGCATCTTGATGATATGGAGTATTGGCTCTTGTTTTTGATAACGGTTGAAGTGATATACAGAGTACGATGTAAATTGCCAATCGATTATCTGCGAATGCCGCGAAATAGACAGCAAAGCTTCGGCTTTTGTACAGCAGTCAAGGAAGGGTTTCGGAAGCTATTCTCTTCCGGCACTGGTGGTGCTTAAGTACGCAAAGTAGATTTTGCCTAACCTATCTCACCTAGCCTTTGCACACATTGCCTGCCACGCCGACTTTCAATACCACCTACTTGGCCTCCACCATGGACACGAGGCTCGGGAACGGAGTAAATAAAAGGGGTCGATATCTACGGGCTACCTACTAAAAGCCCTCCTTCTCCTGTAGTGCTCGGGAGCCAGAACAGAAGCAGCATGACGCACGGAGATCCGTTTCGAAGCTGGAACAGGCACGATGATACGCCATGGATTGCATTCTGGCGATAGCCAGGAGTTTCCTCGCTACATACCCACTGTGCGCTCAGCCCACTTCTCCAGGAATTGCAGCGCCTGGGCAATGATACATTTAGAATCCCCAGCGAACCGTCTTCATAGAACGATGCTGACTAATTTTCATAGTCAGGAACGCCATTGCCAGGAGGGCTAGTTTGTCAGAGTAATGAGACGTGTTTAGATCCTCGGTGACTTTTTGGCATTTCACACAGTTAGTGGCACTATGACAGGAGTCCGTTTCATCCGACCACGGCCTGACGTCGCTCCGAACGCCGCACATTATAACACTGAAAGTGGCCGAACACGATGCATACCCAGCTAGTCTCTTGTATATATCGTAAGGTTACTGCTGCCTCCCTCGTGCTATATTGAGACTGTAAATTGTCTTTGTGTTGAATTGCTCTGGCTGAGGATTCAACCTCTCAGACAGCACGGATTCGCCAAACAATTCAGAATGCCAACGCCGCAAACACGGTTCTATACGTCAACTAAGAAATGTGACTGTGTGCACTTGCTGGCACTTGGGGATCCACACGCGCGATCTTAATAGAGTGAGATGCTTAGATACTCTTGCTCTAGGTCATAGAATTGCAGTAAATTCTAGAGTCTATGTATGGGTGATTGGCCTCGGCTTGTGAGCGTATTATTGTAAACAGGCAACTTGCAGCCTTAAACGTCCTCGAATGCTACATCCTCCTCATCACTCTCAGCATCAGCAGTGGGCTCTTCGACCTTGACCTTTTTGGCCGGTCTGTCCTCCGAAGCGGGAGTTTCAGCGGCACTTGTGTCGCCACTGGAGGCAACTCGTTTCTCTGCTGCGAAGCTTGTATTGACGCTGGCGGGTATGGCGTCTTCGAATTCTTCGTCCTCATCCTCATCATCTTCGTCCCCGTCGTCTTCCTCTGCGGCCTTGCGTTCAGCCTCGGCTTCTTCTGCCAACTTGGCCCAGTACGCTTGTGAGGCGGCAGTATCTTCCTTTGAGTCGAGAGAATCCATGTCGGGCTTCTTATCCTCTTCTATCTTGCCTACTAGAGTCTTGCTCTCAGTTGCATCGTAGGAAATGCCTGTGACGGTGCTGGAGGTATGCCACGAGGGCAGAGCATTCTGTTGAGCAATCTTTTCCTTCCTGGCTCTCTCGGCGTCCTTTTCAGCATCGCTCGGGCCGTTGGTGGCAGTGATACTAATGGCAATGCTCTTGGGGCCGGTATCAGTCATACCACGCACAGCAGTTGGTTTGTCTGACGATTCCACCACAACTGAGGGAGCGACTTGATTAGTTGCATCTCGAACAACGGGCCTAGCTGCCTCGAGAGCTGTTTCAAAGGTATTGTTGGGGATCTCGACGCTGTCCAATTGCGGGAGGAGATCGGTGATAAACTTGAGCTGATTGTTCAGACGAGTCGACTGCTCATGGCCACCCGATTGTCGTTCTGGGTCGTGAATGAGCACGCTACCACACCGATGGCACAAGAATCCTTTTTCGCTGGTGTTGTCGAGGACTTCCATGGCGGTCCAGTCAGATTTGCAAAGAGTGCAGAAGTACTCCTTCTTCTCTGCAGCTGGAACCGCATTGCCTTGGACAGACTTATCAAGGTGATATACCCTCCATTTAATGGCGTCGATGGCTTGCCTGTAGTCAATGTAATAGTACTTGCGGGATGTGGCTTTCTGCTGGCCCTCTCGCAGCTCTGCGCGGACGTGTTGATGGATGAAGCGATCAGCCTGTAGGTTTGCACAAATCTTGGTCATGTCCTTGGTATTCTGCGCCATAAGGTAGGACAGGTCGTCATCTCGTAGAGCCGAGTGAGTGATGAGAGCATCGACAATCACAATATGCCTTGTATCAACCTCGCGCGGGTCGTAGAAGGCGCGAACCACCGACCGCACAAGAGTCTGCGCCAAGTCCATTGCGATGACTTTGAAGGGTGTTGCGCGCCAATTAGGTCTATCGTTTGATTTCGAGGTGCAGCGCTCCTGTGTTTTGTTGCCGTCGAAATGAGCTCCACAGAGCGAAAGCAGGATGAACGTTTTCTTGTTTGCTTCGGAGAAAGCTTCTTGTAGCGAGCCAACCACGGGGAGCTTGATGGGCCTTAAGCGTTCTGAATGTCAAAGTTGTGATTCAAGTGCTGGCCCATTGTTCTCTCAAAGCCTCAAATTTCCAATTCAGCGAGAACAATGCTGCAAAGCAAGTTCAGGCCGGTGCTAATCAAGCATTTGTCTTTCTGATCATCTGCCCATGATTGACAGCACTGAGTTGCCGGCTTGACGTGGTTATGACCGATCACAAGCTGGACATGCAGCAGCAGTATTGGGTACCGCAGCCTTTCGTCAATAGAGTAGAGCAGAGTGCGCGACGTAGGTCTTGGTTCAGCTGGCGATGTTGAGCCTTTCGAAGATGTTGGATGTTGAGAGTCAGTTGCTGCTCAGAAGGAATGCAGCCTGGGGGATTACTTTGAGAGCACAGCCAGGTACTGCCTTTGGTTAGCTAAGCCGGTGGGTCGGATAGCCAGGCGCCCCACATGCATGGAAGCTGCGAGTCGCCGCATTTATGTAACAACGCCAGCACCTGGCACCTAGCCTCAAGTCGTCCGATTGGTTATAACTTGTAGCCCTCTGAAGGCATCAATGATCTCAATATCGCATCAATTGCGACAAGATCCAACTGTCACACCAGTCTCATGTTGACCAAGTCCGCTGGAAACCTGGAGCATACATGAGATTTGCGCAATATCTCGCGATCGACGTCATGTACCCGGGCATGATACTTCGTCTATATGCAATCTGCAGCACATAATCATTCATCCTTCTAGTCACAAGATCAAAACGACCTTAGGGCCACGACAGGTTTACAACTTAGCAGAGCTGGAAACCACGGAACAAGTCGCAATCTAGTGGTTGCATAAACGAAGCCCATCTCTGCTGCGGTTCCTCCTCAGATCCTGCTGATTTTCAAAGGTGTTTGTCAGACACTTGTGTGCGAGTAGCCACAAAGGGCTCAGAGTTACTCCCGACTCACTCAATGCCGCCGTGTGAAGGCATCGCCAGGCCGAAGACGCTCTTCAGACAACAAGCGAAGCCCGCGTGCACAAAGGTTTACAATGCAAAGAATCTTCCTGCTGCTTACCTAGTACTGGATGAAGATAACGCCTTGTTTTCTTTCCAATCTTTTTTAAGAAAAAACATCTTTATACCCATCACTTAGGGACCCTTTCAATACTTTCAAAATTATTCGTTCCAGCACTTCGGATCCATGGTGAATTTTCCGCCGTGCTGGGGCACGAACGGGAAATTGTCATGGCCGAACTTGAGATGCCTCCGATATATCTGCTCGCTACTCATATAGAGCCAGAAGCCCTACCGCAGCTTGAAAGCCAGATACCAACCTTGACCTTCGACATAGAAGAGGCTGAAATTATTCTCGGAAAGATATCCAAGAAAGAGCGGGCAATGTTTGAGCTTCGAAAGCGTGGCATCATCTCCACTGAAGTCGTTACAGAGGCCGCTCGGGCATCATCTCCTCCAGCTAAGCGGCGCAAAGTATCGCCCGTACTACCCACCCAACGGCACAACGACTCCAGTACTGCTTCCGAAAGCGAACATGATGCGACTCCAGAGAGGCGGCAATCGGAGCTTCCTGGCAGGCCCAAGGATTCGTGTGCAGTGTCAAAGCTGGAGAATACCGTCAAGGTGGTACATCTCTCCTGGTTTACCGAATCCGTAAGCAAGAGACGAGTCCTGCCAATACAGGATTATATGATCTATCAGGGCCAAAGAAAAGTTTCGGAAACTATTGGTACTGCTCCGAAACCGATAACCCAGAATTCAGTAGACATAGTCAAGCGGGCAAAGGAAGATGTCAAGAATAGCCAAAGGTTTTCGTCATCTACTCGTATCGGCTTCGTGGGCAGCTCTTCTGTAATTTCCAGGCCTCCATTTCCTCCAAAGCGGCCGGCCTTGCCACAAGAAACGACATCTGAGCATGAAGATGGCCACGATCTTCCGGATATTCCCGATTACCTCCATACCACTTATTCTTGCCAACGTCCAACACCGTTCAAGCCACCGAATGAAGCCTTCATCGACCAGTTGAAAAAGGTCCGAACGATACGAGCACTTACGGGAGATAAGGTCGGCGTTCGTGCCTATTCATCGTCCATCGCATCACTGGCCGCGTATCCGTATCTGTTGAAGAACTCTTCAGGTAAATGCTAGATGGCACACGGAAATGTTGTCTGAAGCTGACAAGTGTTTCAGAAGTCTCGAGGCTACCTGGCTGCGGCCCCAAGATTGCGGTATTATTTCGAGAGTGGAGCGATACAGGCCATGTCGAGGAAGTTGAGAAGTCTGCTCGCGATCCATACCTGATGACCCTTTCCCTTTTCTACGAGATCTGGGGAGTCGCCGAGACGACAGCTCGCGAGTTCTACAACAAGGGCTGGCGAGATCTCGACGACGTTGTCGAGTTTGGCTGGAATAGCTTATCACGAGTGCAACAGATTGGGGTCAAGTTTTATGATGAGTTTCTATCCAAGATTCCTCGGCCAGAGGTAGAAGTTATTGCAGATACTATCCTGGAGCGTGCAAACAGCAGGCGCGAGGGCTATCAAATGGTTATTGTTGGCGGTTACAGAAGGGGAAAGGAAGCGAGTGGCGATGTTGATATTGTTCTCAGTCATCCGGATCCCGAGGCGACGCATTATTTCATTGAAGAGCTTGTCATGAGCTTGGAGAGGGACAATTTTATCACTCACACCTTGACGCTCAGCACGAAGAATTCGGAACGTGGCCAGGCTCCATTGGCCTGGAAGGGCGGGGACAGGAACGCGGGATCTGGTTTCGACACCTTGGATAAGGCCCTGGTGGTGTGGCAAGACCCTCATTGGGATACCCAAAAGTCTGCAAAGAACCCGAATACGCATAGGCGGGTGGACATTATCATCAGTCCTTGGAAAACGGCTGGTTGTGCCGTCATTGGCTGGAGTGGCGACACCACCTTTCAACGAGATCTAAGACGATACTGTAAGATGGTCAAAGGCCTCAAATTCGATAGCAGTGGTATCCGTAGCCGCGTCGATGGCCATTGGCTAGACCTCGAAAGCCAAGAGGGGCAGCCTGCTCCTGATCTATTGACGGCAGAGAAGAGAGTGTTTGCGGGTTTGAACCTGGAATGGAGACCGCCAACCCAGAGATGCACCGGATGATATCCGATAGCTTGATGTCTCTACCTGGCGCCGCAGTGCCCTCTCCCGAAAAGTATTTGCGGATGTTCAAGAGATTATAGGAGTTAGGATCTCATTGCTTGGCGGAGGTAGAACATGGACTCTGTTCTTCACTCCGACAGTGCGTCTTTTTCTTTTTATATCCATCTGCATAAGCAGCAACATGTTGATGCATCGGCTAGGCTACAGTCCCCAATACCACTAAGTAGATGCTTGGAGATACGCAAGTCTTGGGACTATTCCTGTTGATGCCTCTTCGTAAGAGATATTCTGAGTGCTTGTGATGTAATTTACGTATTACTACACTGTTCTCGAAGCCCGCAGTGCATATACATACAAACCGCTGAGCAGTGACAGTCTTTGCTATTCTGGTGGACTGTTTCGGCCTCACTAACTTGGTTGACGCGACTGTTGGCTCGGAAGGTGCGCGTTGTCAGACTGAATGTTGTGGTCGAATTCACGAATTTCTAATTTGCTTTATCCTTTTTTCTTTCCCCCAAGTCAATGGAGGTTAGTGGGTGGCATGTCAACGACGTTTCTGCAAGAACGATTTGGTCGTGGCCCTTCGCGGGTTGCTCTTTACATTTCAGAACCATTTCCATGCAACAAGAAACAAGAAACAAGAAACAAACAAGTTTCGTTTGCAACCACCCACTGTGGAAACTGCTCTGAACGCCATCACCATTATTCAAGTCTCCCAATTTTTTCAGTAGTCTTCACTTCTGTACGTTGTGATTTTTTTTCCTCCTTGATACGGTCAAACGTTCTGCTACTCAATTTTCGTGGTAAATGACACTTCCTTGTCTGACTATTCCATCATCGTCAACAGAATGTCAGGTCGTGGGTGGCTACCTTTTGGGCAACGTTCCAAAGGTCCATCGTCGCCAAGGTTAGCCAGGTCACCCAGTTCACCACCACCTCCCGATCATGGTGATTTTCGAGAATCGGAAGACAGTCGTAGGCCTGGCCCCAGTCGTACTACCAGCCTCTTGAGCCTGAGCAGTCTGTCTTTCTCTCTGGACTCGACGGTCCCGTCACCTCCATTGGCCGAGGTGGACATTCTTATCAATGACGCCGACAAGGTGTGGCACAATCCTTCGACACTGCAAATAGCTGAATCGCTGCAGGTTTTCATGATGACAAGATCCTGCTCCGAGCCTATTCCAGCCGAGTACACTGCCCATGTTCAGCACCTTCTTGAAGCCTTCCGCGGCATGCAGACCAAGGTTGACGAGGCCAATTGCGCTCGCGAAGAGGAGCAGCAGAGATGCAACCGCTTGACCCAGGACTTTCAAGCAGTGATGGACGAGTGGAGCAAGTGCGAGAAAGAATTCCGAGCAGAGATCAAGACGCTCGAAGTCATGCTCGCACAAAGCTGTGACGACGGCCTTGAAAAGGTTACGCTGAACAGGGCACGCAGCGTGGTGGACCGCAATAAAACTAATCATCAACGTCCTCAGCAGTTTGTTCAAAGGCTGGAAGTCATACGCAAGCAGAAGGAAGCTCTCCGATCCAGTGCATCACGAGGCCTCGACGGCGTAGAAGAGAATCCAACCGCTTTTCTCGATCATTCTCAGCTAGCTCGAACGGATACTTCAAAGACTGTGAGATATCTGGGAAAAGACGGGCGCCCAGCCACAGACGATACATTTGATGAATACTGTAGGTTCTCCGATTGCGTAACTCCAACCTCAGCATTTTTCAAGCTACCCCTTGACCCAGCAACGATGTATGGCTTCCCCCAAAGCCCATACACACCCCATCACTCCAGTTCGTCCGCGTACAAGGAATCCTTGATCCCAAGTGTCCTAACCATCCAATAGGTCGCCTCCCTAGTAGACGTGACATCCTACTTCAGGGGCAGGATGTCGTTACTAGCCAGAGACTCACGACTGGGGACAATGAGGTTGATCGCCGAGCTGACGACTCTAACATACAATCGAACCAGTATTCTAGCCCTCATTCTCAGCACGGTAGGGCCGAGACTCCGACGACTGCCGTAAAGCTACAAAATTGTATTTTGCCAAGGAGCTCCAGCAGATTTCCCCAAGACGACGGCAGCTTATCAAGTGGTTCGGTTTCTACAGCAGATAGTCACGAGCTTGGGTCAATCCATACTTATGGCAATCGACAATTGTTCGCCACTGATACACACCATGGGCCAGGCGTCGAAGCATGTGCACTACGACGGGCCCCGAGATCCGTGACAACATCGGACAGTAGGCGTAAATCGACACAACGCTTCTCGTTTGTTCCCGGTGATGATGAAGCATTACCCGATGCCAATGGTCAAGATGCATTCGACAGACCCGGCCAAAAGACTCGGGTCATCGGCGCGAATGGCGCATCAAATTGGCAGCGAAAAGATGTCAAGGGTTGCAGACCCATGGATCAAACGACTTGACGAAGGCGGTACTCGAAACATCGCACCAAGTCCCAGCTTTGACCACCGGACAGCCTATTGACAGAAGAAAAATCAGTCGCTTTGACTGTGCCATTCTTGGTCGATATGTTCATTGTCGAGTATTGTCTCCGGTTGGATGGCCAAGTTTGAGCAATTGGGGATCATCTAGGTCAAAACGTCCGCGAAGGTTAGGTTTGAATCGTCCCAGAGTGACAAGCGAGGCTGCTTCGAATGAAGAGTTCATACGGAAGGAAGTTGCCGTAAATACCACAACCCAAACAAAGGATAAAAGATTTCACCAATCGTGGCGTTTTACGATAAACACCCAGGATTCTCACGAGAAAGGGCGTTTATTTTCCATTTGATTTCTAGCCTGCATGTTGAGATGATTACGACTTTCGCTATGGATGGACCTCAACATGCCTTCGTCCAGAGAAAGGGAGCACATTGGTGACCACGGCGAAGTACAAGACTCAGCCAACTGAATACCGCAAAAGAGATCGGGTGATCTAGATGTCATGGTGGATTCTATAAAACCAAAGTATTCGTGCCGTAGTAACCGTGCTCCAAAGCCCTTTGGGACGCAATGTACATAGACTCGCCGAGAGACTGGCAAAATATACATCATAACTTTGGAAGTGTCAAACTAACCATTGGTGAAGACTACACGACATCAAGCTTCGCAATCGTTCTAGAACTTTTCATGAATATCTATTTCTACAGCTACCGTACTTGGAAGGCGTAACAAGTGGGCATTGGGGACGAATCGAAAGGGAATCCGCCCACGAGGCTCGATGAACCTCGGCTGAATGTATGTAAGCATACTCATGAACCTCAGATGTAGCTCGTGATGATTCTTGACTTTGGTATGACCAAGACTGGAGAAACATACAGCTCTGGCCCTTCTTGGCAGCCACAGACTCTGTCACATACGTCGGGGATTTTTTTTAAAATGGCATGAGGGTGACGTGATGGTAGGCAAGTTTCTAGCTGCTGCTCACATCTCGAACTCAATGGAAGTAGACCAGGCACGACCGTCCAACATTTGAAGAGATCGTGATGCTGACGTTAGCTTATTCTTTGAAGGTTGATAGCTGCATCGGCATCATGCCACCATTACAATGTGGGAAACTCCTCGAGTCCACCATCAGGCTTCAAAGTAGCAAGAGTGCTGCCTGGTAGAACATTTTGAAGCAACTCTATTTCCCCCTTCACCTCACCACATCGGGCCCTCTCCCATGTTTAACACAGCATCGCCAAACTCTGCGTCGAGTGCGAGGCTTTGGTTGTTATGAAAGTGCTTCGAGACGTTATCTATCAGAGCAGGTAAAGTCGCCATGTCTGACTTCTAAAGACGTCAGATCATCCTCTCTCATGCATCATGGTGAACCTTGGCAAGGATGTTACACGGCTGAATCCTCTTGACGCTATAGCCCACGATGCGTGTCTCACATCTCACATCCCCCCTCCCTCGTATTCATCTTCTACGATACAGATGCCAAACCGGCCACGAAACCTTGCCTCGAGTCAAGCAAAGTGGGACACGTGCAGAGTTCAATGGAAGAAGTGGTGGCGCATACTGGGAGACATATTCCAGCATACATCACTATCTGTGGGAGGGGAGGGGGAGCGGAGAACGAGGGGCACCATGACTCCAGACGGAGGCTTTCAGTCGTATCGGGATCGGGGAACCACATGCAGCGGGACGGAGGGCCGGCAGTACCCGTAATACACACGGGCGTCTCTGTGAAGCTGGAAGCCTGGCGGTGGGCGCAAAGTCTACCACGAATGTGTGAGTGGCCTGAAATTTTAGGAACCCCCCATTGGTAGGTTCATTGCAGCCCAATGGCTCTCAGAAATGGAAGTTTATAGCGAAGGAGGGCACGAGACAAGATACATCCATGGGATACTATAGCAAATCCCATAACAAAAGTGATTTAAGACGGTGTGGTATAAGACGCCATTGTTATGACGCGGTGGCCGGGTTTGCTATAGGCTGGGTATAAGCCGGCCGCGCAGACCAGGGGATGGGGGATAATAATAGACTTCCCTTATCCCTCCCAATCCTCATCCCCGGCCGCGAGCCAAATGACAGCGGAGAGTTGATGGCGTTTCTTGGGAGGATCGATGGGCATTTCAGCATCGGAATTTACCACCACCTCCTCCTTCTACCACTACTGTATACTAATTACATTCGCCTATACCACTGTAGGTAACCCCGACCAACACCGCAAGCTGAAGTGTGTTATTGGGTAACACATCTCCCCACACCCAATCTATCTAGGTTAGACCAATGGTCGAATACGACAACGGCGACGACGACAATAACGAGTAACAGCTCTCTCTTTCTCTCTCTTTTTCACACTCTCTCCCTCCCTCATGCTGTACGCGGTACCACTGGCATGGACAGCATTTCAAGGGCCCTTTCAGCTGGCCGACCCAGACATGAGTGAGGGTTCAATTGGTCCCAATGAAATCAGGGGGACGGACCTCACAATTTCAGCGAATGAACTGACCTAGGCTAGCTCAGCTTTGTCGTTTCGAGTCATTCGAGCCGGTAGGTAATTTCTGCTATTACTCTGTAGCGCAACAGCAACGGGCGCAGCGGCACGGCTCCTTTCAAGTAGTAAGACCCCTAAATGGCCATTGTGGGTTGAAGGCCAAGCAGGAGAGCTATGAATGAAGACGGCGCCAGTGGCGAGCTGTCGTTGGGAAAATCATTACACTACTGGGTTTTAGACCTGGAATGGAGAACTACCACAGTACATTGTAGAACCGCAAACAGGTCAAATGGGAAGGAGGGGGGTCAGTCCTGAAGAGCGAGGGGGTGTGAGCAGACTAGCAATGTATCCTGCGGTGCGGGTGCCCAGGTCAGATCTATCGTCCGGGACTGACTAGGGGGTAGGGAGGGATGAAAGGGAGGGATGGGAGCGGCCGCTACTACAACACGGGAGGACGACTGTCGATAGCCGAGGATAGGTTAACCAGACTGCTGGGACGGGGGGCGGAATTGATCGCGGGATTGGTTGCGTACATGACATATTACGTCCATACCTCTAATACTGCTAAGCCTATATGCGGCATGTACCTGTTCATCTACGTTCATCTTAACCCACAAGCCCAGCCCCCGCGAACCTTTGTCAGATACCCGCCCCCGGGTCCTGCAAGTTGTGGTTGCCAATGAGCTATGAACACGATTCAGACAGGTCGTGACTCTTGTCATCGTATCATCATGACCATCCATGGAGGGCAGGGAAGAAGGAGGGAGGCATTCATGATGACAATATACGCTGTGCGATGAGACTGTTGCGCTGAGACAGCATGTGGAAAGGCAATCGGCGACTGGTCCAAGCAGACAATACGTCGAATGAAATCTACAATACATTGAATGAATGAATGAATATAAGGATCAATCGGATGCACAATACATGCACGCGGTACGAATGTCTTTAGCAGCCAGCTTACTGTAAGTCGTAGTTAGGGAGGTACCTACGTAGGCGGTGGTGGTGCACACCATGGAAGACGTTTAGATATTGTGCAGCGGTGAAAGTTGGTGGACCGTTGAGCGACAGCGGATAGAGACAGGCCTGAACGCTGTAACCCCCCGAGTAGAGTACCTAGAGTAGCGATTGACTAAGCGACATCTCACCTAACCTGCCTGGCGTACGTACACCGCAGCAGGTACACGTCTAGTTTTCTTACCTCACTATCTTATATTACTCAATAATAGACATATACCGTACACCCTGATCATTGCGAGTTTTAGTTACTAAACGCGCCACGTAAAATTCCCTATTTGTAACAAAGCGCAGAGTTTAAGAAGCGTGGAAGAGAGATCTCTGCTAGTTAGTGGCTGCGTGGCGCATCTGCACGACAAACCTCATTCGGACTATCAGTCATCATTGAACCCGATCTGATCAAAGCAAGATCCTTTAAGAGTTATCAGAGCATGAAGGTAATATGCAAGAAGAAAAGCAAACAGACAGGTCAAAAAATAATCAATTAAAGGCGAACGCCATTGACTCAATAGTGTCAAGGAACCTATAGCCCAGGGGAAGGTTCAATGATTAGAAACAAGAACATCGTCACTACTAACGGTAACTACAGTCGAGCTTGCCTACAACTAGGAACAGTATGCAATAACCCACACGACTATCTGTAACCATGGGCAGGCATGTACCAAAGGTTCCAGGTCAGGTAGGCATAGCAGCAGCAGGTAGGCGGGCGGGCCATGACGGTATACCTGTTCGGACTTTTCCTCCGCCACCCACACCCACCTCCCATCGATCTCAGCGTGAACGATCGGCAAATCCCTGCGCAGCTCAACCAGCCAGTTGGTATTCTTGCTGGGATCTGTCTGCTCCAAGGACCCTGTCTGTCCGTGCTGTCAGCTCGCGGGATCTATTCCGGCGGTGGATTTTTTCATTACAAGAGCAGGAGAAAGCGAACTTATTACATAGTAGCTTTTTTATTCCTTCTTGAGTGGGAACCATTGGGCGGCGATGGATATCCGCCATTTCTAGGGTGCTATGTACGAAGTAGTTGGGTATGTACAGTGTAGGTGCTCTGTGGCCCTGGCAAGTGGATGGTAGGGTAGGTAGGTACACTGTAGGTAGGTTAGTTTTACAGTAAATAAGAATGTTATGCCAATCTCGTTCATCCTGTGCCATCATGAAAAAATAATCTCACTAGCACTGCACGCACAGATGATCAGCCTTGGCTCTTGAGACCCGAGCAGCTTCCAGGTTATCATCCATGATGGGTAGGTCGGCATCTTTGCTTTGACAAGATTTATTGGGATTGCAAGCATCTGTCCACCCGTAAACGAGAGGAAGGAGTAAATATCGCGAATTCTAGAACCAAAAGGCCGCCTGCCTTGCAAATAACTGTACGCTAGCTACCCATTGTACTATGTGATGAACGCTGCGCAAAGCAGCGGCACTGAACGACCTAGGCTACCTGTAGCCGTGCCTGGTGCAATGACCACTACCTAGGTAGGTAACCTAGGCTGGTACATTGGTTGAAGGTGCGCGTTTCCATTTTATAGCGTATCTAACTGGAGAGATACATGAAATTTAACCGTGTCTGCCGGCATTTGCTAGCAGACTGCATATTCTGCATCTAGACTCTCACATTGGCTTGAATGTACCGACATGCTTAATAGCAAGGCGTTTGACAAGATCATACCCGACATGATGCTCTCTTGTTTGGCCAAGTCAAGTACTTGTTTGAGTAAGCAATAGACTCCATCCACGTTTGTCTTGGGGGTTTACACCAATATTTGATGCAATTTTATATTGTCAGTAGGACAAGTACGTCAAGTACATACGAGGCGGCCATGGAAATAAACACGCTTGCAAAAGCCAACAAAAGAAATCCGTGTCATGGCTCTGCATAAGGGGCAGTTGATTCGGCCGGATGGCTATTGCGCGATCTGAAGCCGCATGCTGCAAGCTGCAAGGCAAGCAACTAGGGATCTTTTGGTGAGACATTGCTGTGAACTAAATGGTTGTGTGATTTACTCGGTCCACTGCCGTAGTGTGTACTTGCCTGTAGTTAAGAGGCAAGGCAGGACAGGATACATACAATGATAGGTATCGCGCAGGAGACAAGGACTCTGTAAAGTCTGAGCTCTCTGCCTGGGGCAAGTATAAGGGAACAAAGTTGGAGGTGTCGGGAGAGCTGCGGACGCAATGCCTGAGGGGCACGATCTATCTTCCTTGTTCCTCTGCTCCCAGCAGTGTGGGAACATTGACAGCGGCGGCGGCGGCGGCACCCTGCCAGCCAGCCTGCCCATGCCTCCATTTTCCTCATCCAGATACATCGAGCTGAACAAGCCACCGTTTTCCAGACACTGACTAGTCTGGCATCCATTGTTAATTGGATGCTTGGGACATGTCAAAGCCCCCGCTACCTTGCCTACCTCCCTGGGCATACTGGCATACACAGATGGATCTAACCGGGGATTGCAATCTTTAGATATCGACATGTACGTATTACAGCCAACCGCAACGTTCGCACGCGACTGGCAGGCATGCAGCTACCTAGCTCAACGTTGTCGCCGTCCGATCGACGTGCGTCGGGCAGGTCGGCGACGTTGGAAAGGGGGGCGGAGAGGGGTCCTTGTTTCTCGAACCCGGCCTACATCTGCCATTAATCCGTCTTCATCTTGTTTATCCAGCCTTCTGTACGGCTTCCTCTAGATCCGAAGCAAGATATGGACGTCTTTGCAAGCCATCTCCATGATACTCTTTCAGCTGTTGCGGGATCAACGAAATCAAATTTCAGCCTACTAATGTATACTTGGCAGACAGGCATGGGCCAAAGACATATCAAAGTTGTGCGCTACCAGCCTAGGCCTCGCTCCGGCGTGCCAATACTGAGGCAGAGCGACTCAAGTGAGACAAGTAACGATGGACGTCCACTAAAACACACTTTCTACTTTCTCTGACTTGTCTCTTTTTTACCTCGTCGTTCGTGGGTTTTGTCCTCGTCGTTTTGTGTTTTATTTCCAGTAGTACGACTAAACTAGGCTGATTTCCAGTCAACAGAAGCTTCACCTATGTCTCTCCTACTGGCTTGGCATACCCAAATATCCCATGCCCGACTAAGCACCAGCAAGCAGTATGGTGTATAGACGAGAGCCTGTGGGCGATCGCTTGGATTTCTGTATGTATGTATGCATGCATCCATGCATGAATGAATGACATATTTGACAATGCTACCTACCTCACGAATGACCTACTACTTGTCCTCAGATCGACCTACCACGATCAGTCCCCCAGTACGTACGTTTGCAGAGTAACGAGCTCGTCACAAGGACGCCGATCAACGACCTGCTGGCTACAGGGTCCGTGGATCCGTTGCGGGGAGGGAGCCTTGCACTCACTCACTCTGTCATAGTCCTACCATGGACTACTACTACTACACTCTACTACTACTACCACCACCGCATGTGTTGGGGTATCGGGGACTGACTGGGGGGTTTACTGTAGTAGTGTATGTATGTCATGACAAATAGGACCCCCCTTAGGCGATGACAGGCCCCAAACTGTGCAGTTCGTAAATTGACCGTTTGCTTATTTGAGTCGAAGACGGCGATGATGTTTAATCATGATAATCATGATAGTGGTGGTGTGGTGTTGCTGGTTGCTTGTTAGTGGCATCTCTCCGTACGTACCTAGTCCAAGTGCTGGTGCTTCCTTGTCCCTCCAGACGGACTCTATTCCGTGGATGGAGGGAGAGAAGAGACCAACGGGCTTACATGACCAAGAGCAAGCTTCTCTTTTGACTGGATGACCGTTTGATTAATGGGAAGGGATAGATCATGTCAAATCCGGCAGCCGTTGCTGAACCGTACGTAATTGGCAACTATCAGCATACTAACGACAGCTGAATCAACCTTGTTTTATTGGAAGATCGTTGCCGAATCGCCAAAGGGTCAAGTGTTCAGTAATCCAGTAAAGAAACAGATCTAGCCCTAGCCCCCTGCCTGCCAAAACCTGCCAGCGATTTAGAAACCCATGGCCCCCTTACCATCCATGTGCACTCTAATTCTGCGAACAACCAGCGGGTAGCCAATGATGTACCGCGCAAGAGATCTTTCGTTACATTGCAGTACTCCATATACTTGCATCGCATAATTAAGGCACGGGAAGGAGGTTTGCCCGGTGACGATCTTTCTTCTTTTCCTCTTTCTTTCGAGGTTCCTTCAAACTCGGTTTCTTATGATATGACAGGAGAACGAGGTACATACGAACATGGTTGCTAGATCTCCAGCGGTTAGATAAGTGACAAGCCCTGATGAGAAAAGCAACACCTGAGCAATGGACAGACAGACAGTCTTGGCCAAGGTAGTATGTACCGCAATACCTAGGAAAATAGATAGATGAAAAACAAAACGCCAAGCTCGGACAGTAATGTTGTTGCTGTAAGCGCAGAGGTGACGGATGGGGAGAAGAAGAAAAATAGCTTCTCACGGCGACACAATGAGAACAGGTTATGTCCTGGCTCATGACTCGCAACCTGTCCTGGGCGGACTGGCGTCGTCGTTGCAGCCATTCAGTGTCCCTCCATAAGTTCCCAATTTCCAAGGCGCACCGCGCTTACTCCCACCATCCATTCCCATCCCACCCATCATCCTGGGCCCTCCATCTAACCTGTACATTAGCCATCCGGTCCGCCATCACGCTATATCTGACCTACCAACGCTACTACTCTACCAGTACCGTGCCGAAGGGATGGCAAGAATGAGATCGTTGCTGCATGTCTCCGGTGCTACGATAGAGTAGGCCCAAGAATCTTGAGTAGCCTGTAACGGTTTTCCCTTTTTCGACTTGGCTGGCCTTGGGACCTATCCCAATCCTGCCATCAATAGTGCCTGCGCTGCGGCGGCTATGATATGATCCGCACGGTAATGAGACTCCCGACCCACGATGTTACTCTCTCCCACCCCCGGCGGGCTTGGGGCTTGAACAGCCGCCGCCCCCTTTGCCCTCGTGGCAGGTCAGTCCGTTCACACTTTTAGTACGCCTAGGTAGTAGTGTGTGTGTGTACCTTTTTCCTTTGGCGTCAGCTGTCAAGTCTCTTGGGTCCGCGGTCGTTCGTGATCAAACATCGAGCGTCAAGGAAAATAAAATAAAAGGATAACGCCGCGGATCTGGGTTTCACGCCCTACAGCGAAAGCATCAAATGTACCTTACATATTCTGAAGCATACCCATGAGAAGTGAAATAATTCAAAAAAAAAAAAAAAAAAAAGGGGAGCGGCATAAAAAAAAAAGAAGGGAAGGCGGGGGTAAGGGGGGATAAGAGTTTGCAACACTTTGCATCTGGTTCGCGCAGTGCACTTGCTGCTGGATGGAGGATTTATTTTTTCCTTTCCATTTGGGTTTGACCTCTGTGCATGACATTGTTGCCGTGCCTGTCATGATATGCAATGTATATTGAGCATACCCAGCGATCTCTTCTATGTTTTGGATATTTTCTTTTCTCCAATTACATGTACGTTGCCGGCGAGACGGAAAATGACAAATTAAAAAAAGAGCCGCCCTGATCCTCAAGACAGTACCGTACATTAAACAAACAAAAAAATTTATGTCCAAAACTCGGTAGTCGGAAGTGACTGGCAGCTTGTGTCAACCCCAGAATACCCCAGCCGCCCTCATCATCTGTGGCTTAAATCTTGTTCCTTTTCTTTTCCTTTCCTTCCTTTTTGTTTCTTCTTCCCCATTTTTTTGACAGGCGCCAGACGAACGAACCGATGAAAAGGATAGATTGGAGACAGGCAATCAGTGTAACAAAAACAATGGAGATCTGGAGACAATTAAGAAGTCCTTTTGAACCCGGGTAGCACCCAGACCACAGGACCACAGACCAGGTGCCAGCAAACAGTACCAAGTAAAAAGAGAGACGGACGGGGCATCCTGGCCCAAAAAGGATCGCCCAGATTTGCATGGGGGATGCTAATCCGTCGTGCCGGCTCCGGCGGGCTGCACACAAGAATCTAACCGTCCAACGCTCACCCATCGACCTGTTCCCTGCCGATGATCCCCCAACGTTCACACCCAGCTGGGTATAAGAGTACCTTGTCATGGATTAGTATACAATTCGTACGGGTATTCCGCGCAGACCTGCCAATGCTCCGTCACCTCCGTTCCCCATACGACGTGTACACATGTCATACACACTTTTGGCCACACTACTGGACAGACAACAAGGAACTCTCTTCCATCTAGGCCATCCAAACTATGAGCTACGTAGTGATGAACATGTACTATGTAGACAGGGGCAAAGGGTCCCGGCCTTTTTCGAAAGACACCAAGCGGCCCGTAATCAATGCTGTAAGGACGGACTATCTTGCAGTAGGTCTCACTCCAGTACTCGTCGACCCATACAAAGGGTGAAAGGGCTGAAGAACAAGTCAAGTAGCGGTAGTAGTAGTAGTAACGATATATAGTACGATATAGGTAACCTAGGTACTTGATAGTGGACCGTGGTTGGTGCTACGGTCGCCGAACTATGGGAGATCTGCATGGCAGATCTCCCCTGTGCCGTACTATTGTTTCCGAGAAGCGACCAGCGCGAACCACGGACCACCTCTTGTGCTGTAGCAAAGTACCGACTCTCCCTCTCTCTTTCAAGACGCTAGATATCCCTTTTGTTTTTTTGTGTATGTTTTTTTTTTCGGGTCCATCTCTTTGACTTTTACCGCTTGTTGATGAACTGGTCAACTATTATATCCACTCGTGCATTCATGTTTTGGCTCTTTGTGTGTATCTGCAATACCCCGGGTTGTTCCATGGATGACATCAGGTCAGGTGAATGCCCATCTTTGCTGATCGATCTGCCAATATTGTACTTTACATGTCTGTCAGCTTGTGGATGAGAACGTCACATCAATGATTAGTAGAGTAGTAGTATTAGCTGGATGAGAGTGAGAGTAGGCAAAAGGTCAACCCTTGTTTCAAAACTAGTTAGCTGTCGAGAAAATGGAAAATGTCTGTCAATATACTTGTTCCAAGGCCCGTCAGGCGGCCGCCGTATGGCCTCGAGGTTCTTTTTTTCTGGGCTCAGATCTGGGCTTGATCCGAACCTTGTTTGGTGCAATCCTGTCTCGACCGTTCCCAACGTCCACAGCCTGTCAACAGCCTGCCAGTGGTTCGAAAATCAAATCGGATTCAAAAAGCTAGTCAGTTGAGATTGCCTTGACAAGACACTACCGTGTGTACTTGCCCACTGGTGGCCCTATCTAGCACGGAAACCGGCCAAGGAGAAGGAGATAATCACAGGGCATCTGGACCCAAGGGACGGCGCCGCGGAGAGACAGAATACCACATGGGAACCCGCCGCCTGACAGGGAGTAGCGAGTGCCTAATCAAGCCAGTCAGTCTGTAGTGTAAACCAGTCGGTAGGCAAGTCCATGCCCAGAAAGGTTGTAGTAGATGTCTGGATTGCTCGAGAGTCGAGACCACCCGGCCGTTAGAAATGCAGCGTTGAGCCCGTCTCCCTCCTAGTCTGATGAGATGGAGGGCCTCGGGCCCAGAAAAAAAAAAATATGGCATGGCAGGCGCACCGAGCGTCAACGCTTCGTCGAAAGGTGCTCTACATGTCTAGTGCATACCGTAAGGGAGGTAGTTGGGTAGATTGTTTTAGTCCCCTCCATCCATCTGGGTCGTTCGTTACTCCAGCCGCTTCTCTTCCCTCTTGGGCCCTTGCCCATCCATACATGGTACAGATCGATTACATGGCCATAACCATGCCCATACCAAATCAGACCCAGGCGGCAGAGACATGCACCTGTAACGTGCGCTAGCTCGTCATACGGTGGCTCTTCCAAGAGGCATTGCACTGGTGTGTGACGCCGTTCCTCTCTTCGCCTCCACTTGGTCTTCTTTCTGCGTAAGAGCTTGGGTTCGCCGCCGTCACCACGAAAGAGGGAGCAGGCAGAGAGCGAGTACGAAAGGGGTGGGATAAACGGTTTGTGTCTGGAGCCCAGGCACATGGTTCATTCTGCCTTGATGTGATCTAAAGCTTGAAGATCCTCAGAATACCGCTGGTAGCGCGCTTTCCAAGAAGAAATAGGAGCAAAAGAAGGGGATGGAAAAGAGCTCAAGTTTTTTTTCAGTTTTTTTTAGTTTTTTTTCTTCCGGTGAGGTTAGTGATAGTCCTGGTATTGATCAAAATCCAGTCATCATCCAAGAACAAGCACAGACATTGGGTGGTACTACTCATGTGATTAATATTAAAATATTTATCCAGCTGTTAATACAAAATTTGTTGAACAAATACTGAGCTATGGACAAGTACTCATTCAGAACCTCATAACGCAATGTGTTCTTCAAGTGGTATCATGACAACAATAACAGAAAACTGCGCTGCCTGGTTCCAGCGATGCTTTTTGGGGGGGTGAATCAATGCTCCGGGACGAATGATCAAACCTTGATCCGTCCTATTACACCTGCCTCTCCATTCGGCAGGAAGATATGTGGTATATGATATGCAATCCCACATTACTCCAAAATGTAAACCATCATGCATGCCGCTGTATAACAAAGGGAAAATGACATAAAGTGAGAGAGAATCGCGAGTGGTCCTTCAAAGACGACTGCTCAAAACACCCGAAACACCGTGGCTCAATGATATACCAAACAATTATTTTTTTCAGGACAAGAGATTGCCCAACTTCATCTTCATTCTGGAGTCGTGTGCCGACAATGTGGCTGTCGAGTCTGGATTGGGATGCATGCCAGTGTTTGAACGCATCATCCACTCGGGGTGTTCCCTTGGAGTAGAGGGAGAATGAGGGCTTGCTTGATGATAGCTGTTATAAGACCGAGGAACTTGTTGGGAAGACATTGATACGGATCCAGGTGAGCTGGGAGCCGTCAAGAGCTGCTTGCCTCTGTCCAGGGCGTCTCTGAGTGGTGGCAGTTGTTGCCGGTGCCCAGGGTCCTCACGCGAGAAATATCCCGAAGGCGAAGGGTGGGACGAGTACATGTGAGGGTCCCGGGGCACAGCCAGTGGTGGCAGGTGAGCATCCGAAGTGTGGCTCGTAGGAGATCCGGCGTAGCTTGAGCCGGCTTCTGACATATCGGCCTCGCCTGGCGGTGACTGGGACTCTCCTTGAGACCACCGGCTGAATGGGCGTGATCCGGGGTATTGTCCGTTGCCGCCGGTCCATGATTCTGTCGGCGACGGGAGGGCGGCGGCGGCGGCGGCGGCGGCTGCTGCATGGCTATTGCCATTGTTGTTGAAGTACATGTTACGTAATTGTTGGTTGTGTTGTTGTTGGTGCATGTGCTCCATCATCTCCCGCGGTGACTGCGGTCGGGTGGTATGGTGATGGTGGTGGTGGTGTACCGGAGAGTATTGTTCACCCGAGTGGGCAGACGGGTATGGCGAGTACCTGTAGGAATCGTTGGACTCGTATGAGGAGCGTCGTCTGTTGTTGGACCGCTGATCGTGACGTCTGCGTCTGTTCTGGCTACCGTTCCACCAGTTCTTGACGGCATTGTCGCTGCGGTTTTGTAGGCGGCGGGCGATCTCGGCCCATCGCTTGCCAATGGTTGTGACCAGGTGCTCAATGAGCTCACCTTCCTCCGCCGAGATGGGCTCGTGGTTAAGCGTAGGTTTCAAATTTTGATGGTACCGCTCGCGGCACTGCTTTGCTGATCTGGTCTGGAGCATACTGGAAACCTTGACCCAGTTTGAGGCACCATTTTGGTTAACCAAGTTCATGAGCATGTTGTCCTCTGCTTGAGACCATGGCCCTCTCCGCTGGTGGTCCAATAGCTGTTCGTGGTCCATTGTTGCGTCGTTCATTCTGACGAGTATAGACAGTATTTTATAAAAGTACAATATGGTTGGTTCCTGGAGGATAGAGTTTCTCTAACCATATGCCGAGAGTGCAGTGCAGTTGAATATGGTCCGGTCCAGTCCAGTTTGGGCGAGTTGATAAGAGTGGTCTATTCGTTCTTTGGTCTTGTTTTTTTTTTTTTTTTTTTTTCCGTCAAAACTTTTTGTCTATACTTTGAGGTTCCTTCTGCTACCATACGTTGCCGTTGGTCGAAGTCGAACAAGTCTGGGAGTTGTGTGAAAATGGTGTAAGAGGGACGGATCAAGTAATCCAAAGGAGGGAAAAGGTAGGAACAACCAGGTTGGATGAGAGTTCCTGTGTAGTATAGTATTACTTCTGTATAAAAGAGAGCAGATGAGAAGTTGGAAGCAGTCCTGGAAAGGTGAGGTGAGGTGAGTGCTTGGAATATGTAGTGGAAAGCAGGATATAATGTACTTGGGAATGGATGGATTGGGCAAGTTCAAGTAGGCCGGCAGATGGCAACGATATATAAGTGCGTAGGTAGTTCAAGCGGCTGACTTTGTGGTGGAAACGCTTGAGGAGGCAGAGGCGGAGAACGATCTACATGGGCAATAAGGTAGCAAGGTACCTAGTAGCAGAACCTGGCCAGGGAACCTAGCAGGGAAATCTAGTAGAAAATGGGAGGGCACCTTTCACCTTTTGGGGCAAGATGGGAAAAGGCTACTTTCAGGACAAGGCCAACGCTACCGGCGTCTAGTAACTTAGGTAGATCCAGGCGAAAGTGTAGGTGGGTAGGTGGGTAGCAGGTTTGCAGGTCGGTCTGGTAGGTCTGTTAGGCCTGGTAGGTGGTACTGTACATGCCTACCTAGTGGGCATGGATGGGCAGAAAGGTTTCCACGACAGCTCGTTGACCATTATGTCCGGGCGGCCAGGAGGTCTGGTGTTCGTCTGGTTCTTACACCTTGCCTAACTATCCAACTGACTGGCTGGCCATCTGGCTGCTTGGCCTCCTATGGTAGAGAGCTAGTCAGTCAGGTAAGGAGGAGGAGAGACATTGACAGCAGCAGCAGCAAGCAGCAAGCATTGGCCCCATCGACTGATGCTGACTACATACAGCCAGTCAAGCAGCAGCAAGCAAGCAAGCAGCAGCACAAAGGTACTTGGAAAATAATATCCATGATACACCTCACCTACTTACTCACTCAGGTGCATGGTGGAGAGCATTAGGAGCAAGTAGCCAGGGCGGATGGGAACTCACGTTGTAGCTAGGGGAAAGGAAGGAAGCAAGCAGCAACAGGAGGGAAAAGGGAAGGCTACCTTTACTTGGGACCACTAGACAGCAGACCTGCTGTACCGTACAGAGGGGGGGAGAGAGAGAGAGAGAGAGAGATCGAGGTATCTTCAGTGCTTCGGTAGGCAGTAAGTAGACTAGGTAATGTCGAAAACTATACCTACGAAACTACCTTGTTTACGCACTTACGCACATTTACAAGGTACTTCTTTGACTGAACCATCCACCAAGTCAAGTAAGTACATAGTATCCATCGCCCATCGCCAATCCATGCGCCGTCTGCGATCAATCAGAATCAGGGTGGGACCCAGAAAAGAGATCCATGGTAAAAGGCCAAGTCGCAGATCCAGCTAGGGGCAGCAGAGCAGGGTGGGAAGGGGAAAAAAAAGAGTACGGGGGTCATTGATGATGGATCTTTCTTTCCCTCTACTGTACTTACTTAGTAACCTAGTATGTTTTTTGCAAAGACAGATATTGTGTAGGGGACCCCAGTCGAGCTGGGCCATGGGATGGGCGCTCGGGGAGAGATGCTAGGAGATGCAGAGACTCGAAACAACGGCTGGCTGGCGCTGTACTATGAGCCAATGTATGTGTGAATGTACGTACCTATGTAAGTGTATTCCACCTCTTTCTTTGTAAACCCCACCCAGGAGATGTAGACACACCCCTCGCAGATGGGGCCTAGCTATGTACTGCACCTACAAGATAAATAAATGTGCAAGGCCTCGAATAAATGTGTATACTACAGTATATATGCAATGCCAAGCTAGGTAGGTACAGCTCATTGAGTAGTATCTGAGAAAGGGTTTGTTCCTATACGCACGCTCTTCATCTCTCTTTTGCTGGCTCGTAATAGAGCATAGGTGGTTGGTCATACTATTCAACTTGTTCGTCGTGGACCGACATAGTAGTATACTCTGTAGCGGCGCCCCCAACACCAACCGTAGGTTCTCGGGAGCAATGCGCCAGCACCTGAATTGCCCATATAACAGCAGCAATGATGGGATGGTAATAAGAATGACTGTCGCCCAGGATGGGATGGCATGGCTACCGTAATACGGGATAACATTTCTTGACTTGTCATATTTTGAGCACTAGATTGGCTTTAGCATTGCAGTCAGTCGGCAGGGCCCAATCTGCATTGGGATTGGGTATGTGCGCAAAAGTAGCTACATAATTGTAGGTCGTTGGTTAATGTAATGATGATAGTACATACTCTGCAGTAGGAAGACGGAAGACGGAAGACGGCCAACTGACAGGCAGAAGCGTGCGCCAATGACAGTGTCGGCGCAACGGGATGAGCAGAGCTTCTATGTAGTGGTACTGCATAGCATCATCGTCGCGTGAAGTGGAAAGTTTATCTTTGGGCGTTCGCCTCGAGTCATTTACCACCGGGGATGCGCAGCTGGCATCACGTATCAAAAACAAACAGGAAAGTTTATCAAGAAGCTCTGCAGATAAGCTCGTGCTCTGCTACAAAGCAAGTCGCCTGTTTGCCTGTCCTGTCTGTCTGTCGAGTCAAGCAGTGTCTGACTACTGCTACATGTTCGCTGCCTCGCTGTCTCGTTGTCTCGATGGCCACGAGGCAGTGAAAACACGGTATAACACCAAGGCGGTCATAGGCAGATGGGTTGCGTACGTAGGGAGGTGTCGGTACTAATGACGATAATTTAGGTAATAATACATGATCGTACTTGGCAGGAAACTTATCCAGTAACTTACTCTCCACACGTGCTGCTTGTCAATCTGAAATTATATCATCGTTATCCATGCTGCTGCCATTCCGCACTGCACTGCCATATGGCATACACCAGATTAGTCAGACAGCGGGCTCGGCGGAAAACTACCAGAGTCGCGCCGGGACGTGGGGAGGAGAGGAGAGGAAAGGAACAGGGCACAAGGAGAGAGTCGAGAAAGAGCCCATGTATTTTTATGACAACCCTCCATAGGCAACATACATCGGCTCAGTCATAAGAAAAAAAAAAGAACACAGGAACAAACTACCAGAAGAGCAAGCTGGCATATCCAAAGCATCATATCATTGGCGCCGCGCGACACGGACGGGTTCCCTCTCTTTCTGTCGTCACTTTATTATTCTGTTCTATTCAACCTACATGATGGGTTTGAACAAGAGGATGACCGGGAAATTCGACATGGCTTTCGAAATGGCGATGGATTTTGCGGCTCTCTTCGTCCTTCTCCCCACGCTCCACCTACGGACATTTTACATACATGCCTAGTCGGCATATGCTGGCTGTCGGTACTCACCACGCGCGCAACGCCCAACGATAGCGCATACTGTAAGTGAGGACGAACTCGTTGCCTCCCTCCTACATTGCCTGCATCGCCTGCAACCCCCTTTCCCTCCCCTCCCCTCCCCTCCCCTCGTTTCTGCCAGGATTTGATTACTTCTCCGTAGAGATATTTATTTGTCAGGTGAGTGAGCAGTATTGTGTAATACGCACTAGAACATCCCAACTGGATTGTTGGGAGGGGATGGATATTTACAGCATCAAAACGCTCAGCTTCTTCAGCCCCAACTCCACTCTGGTCGGGCTTACTGAAGTCACATTTTTATTACCATGAACATTATTACTGTCATCAAATGAGAGAAATTCTACCTGTACAGTGGTAAAAACGATTGTGTACACACGCTTCGAAGTAGGTTACAAGCAATAAGAATTGCAACCAAGATCGGACGTCAGACTTGGAACACTTACATATGTACTTTACTGCTCTGATAGAAAGAAGGGGGGAAAATCCGTTTACACAGTGCGTCAGAAATTATTACCACTACTGCTTCTACGACTGCTACTACTATTAGCTGGAATACGGATCTGTGCACACTAATTGCCTGCCTATACTACGATTGAAACATACTTTCTTAACATCGGATTCCAGTGGGTTTCGGCGCTACAGTCACCGATATGTGACCGAAAGCACAGCAATCACCGACTGCCGTTCTCCTTCAAAACCTTGAGCAAGGCGCCTCTTGTCGTCGCTACAGTACTTGGCTACTCGCCTGCCAGGCTGTCTGTCCCGTGAAGAGAGCATCATCTTGACATTAGCCATGTACCATTTTTGGCTATTGCTACTGCCACTGTCGTTGACTCTGAACTCTGAGGGATTGATTGGTTCGGTTCCTACGCAGGCGATTCAGGTGGCGATGGCACTCACTCTGTATTGTGCAATGGCTATAACCCACGGCTGGTGGATGATAGAATGGATGAAGCGAGGCAAGAGGTGGCCAAGAGCATGTATGCGTCTCTGGAAGCCCGCCATGCATTTGGAGGCACCCTCAGGGCCAGACACACTGTGTTCGTTGCACAGGGCCCTCTCGACCTGCTGTTTGGCACGCTTCTGGGCACGGTACAAGGGTTTCTCAGAATTTCTTGCAGCCCCAGGGAAAGTCAGAAACCCACCCATTCTCCCCCCTGCTCTCATCTGTCTTGCAGGCTTACCGGAGCCGGGGTCAGCGGCTCTGTGTGTTTCCGAGAAGATCTTGACAGGGCCTACCTAATCCTGATCCCTGGGCCTGGGTCTTGGGGATACCACTGTGCGTTGTGTGTTACCATCGCACTACGTATGCTGCTGCCCTGCTGCTACCCATCTATCAACTCAGCATTCACTATGTAATTATTGGGTACGTACGAAATGTTCGTACATGGAGACGAACTGAGGCCTTGTGCTACATGTACAATTTGATGACATACTACTACTACTACTACCCTTTTACCTCTTCCTAGTGCGTTCTTGGCTCTTCTCTTTCAGTGTGCCTCTTTCCTTCGAGTCTGCCTAGCCAGGCAAGAAGGCAAGAGGAGAAAGGCTTCAACGAAGGAATATATTTACAGTTTTACTCATCTAGAAACGACCACCATGATTTTTCCTTTTTGGCACACTAACACCGATATAGCACGCGACGCCCACTTGTCGAATTGAATTTTTTTGACATGCATGCATGCTTGAGGGGACTGGGTCGGACATCGGGATATTCCCATCTAGATGAGAAGTACTGTGTAATAATATCCTCTCCATCGATCTTGCTTACCAGTGGACAACAACAATGACAACAACAACAACAACAACAACATATCAATATTGTATATTCAACTACATTTGCTCACACATAATCACCGTATAATGATAGTCCTGTTTGCCTGCCAATTAATGCCTTCACCCCCCATGACTCTCGCTGTACATTATATCTCGTCTGTCATGCTTGCAGATATCTCCCAGGCAATCGTGTGCTCACTGAAGAAATGTATACTCATATATCTACCGTACGCGCTGAAAGTAGGAAAGGTCAACATCGAGACCGAAGACACTCACTAGACTTGGGGTTATTAGTGCTGGGTAATATGCGTAGTAAGACACTTTGTTTGTGCCGCACACACGCAAACCACGGCAGCTCGACCCCGCCATCTAATCAGTCTCTCCAAGAATAAACTTCTGCACCTGGGTAGTTACAGTACTGCCAGACGGGAAAGATGAACAAAAAGGTGCCAACCCTCTGAGGCTCTGACGTCCGGATTGGGGCTTGCATTCCACTTTGGCTTCTTGCTCTGGAGTTCCCCCTGTATTGCCATTTACTCCTGTATGGCTATTACATATTCCATGTCGCCGACTGACCTGTGTTGCTTTTTCTTTATTCTTCCCCCTTGACATCGCGCATTATTGCATCCCTTTATTTCGGTTCAACCACAACGAATCGTTCAGAGCTACCTACCAGTTTCTCGTTGTGTCTCTGTGTTCTGGCTCTGACTTCACATTGGCCCTATCCATCCCTGACGTCTGGACCAGTTCTGAAAAAGAAAAAGCAAAAAGAGCAACGGTCTGGCAGTAACGGAATAATTACCCCAGCTCTCAAAAGGCAGCTAAACCTAGCTGGCCTACCTTGTACTATACCCACGATGATGACAGTACGATGTACATAGCAGTAGTACTAATCATGGCGGTGATCATGATGCTCGTCCAACTCCACGCGAGGACCCAAGTGACGTCCAGCCACGATGATGAGAGGGCAACCAACGACAAGCATTGTCGAGGCATGAATCGGGGGAATAGGAATACCTACCTGGCTGCTGGGGGGGGGGGGGGGGGGGCTTCATAAGTAGCCCCAGTGCTGTACTATGTATGTAGCCCACCCAGTCAATGCCACCAGCAGCCACGTCAACGTGGTGGACACGGGGCGCGAGCTGGTCAAATAGTCTTCAGCTTTCCCATCCACAGCTTCCAGCTGCCGCTCTGGCGGTTGCCGCTCTGGGTTTGAGGCAGAAAATTAGGCTTCTGCCGCCAGCCAGGACTGGGGTAGATACTCAAATACTCTGGATGGGAACGCAACCTCAGCACCTCAGTGCTCCGGGCCAATCAAGCCAGCGAGATGACCTTGACGAGACTGCGGGCGCCTCGTCATCATATGCGTGCTGGAGCCCTGTCCCGGTCCCGGTCCCGATTCTTCACTGACTATTGCCAGCATTCTTTTGCTGCTGCTGCTGTCTGCTGTCTGCTGTGTCTCCCAAGCGGTTCTCTGCCCTTCCCTCATCCCGGTCCCTGTCGGTGACCCTGGTCCTTGGCTGGCTGACTGGCACAAGCCGGGGAGGGACAGGGACTGAGAGCGCAACTGCCCCTTGGACCTTTCTTTCCTTCTGCTGCCCCAAGCCCCCAAGACCAAGACCAAGACCAAGCACTCCTGGCACTGATTTGCATGACCGGCGATCAAGCATATTGTCCCTGCCCTGTCCGTCTCGGACGATCCTCGCGGGTGGCTTCCCACCGATCCATACCGCTGGGTTTTTCTTCACTGGGACCCAATGAGTGCGTCCTTTTGTTTGATCTTGTCATTCATCCCTGGGCAAGATCTTCCCCATAAAAAATCTACCCGAGGAGAAGGGACAAAAGAGAGGAGCCATTTATTTGTCCATCAAAACCGACCAGCTTGCCAGATCGGGAAGGAAATTCATTATCACAGCTAATATTTGCAATAGCTCCATCTTGATCTAAGATTCCATTTCCCCAAAGAAAAAAGTTCCATTTGCCAAAAAAAGAAAGAATGAAAGAAAATCACGGTACCCGGCCCCAATCAATCCATTTGCACGCAGCCACCCCTCGATCCTAGCAGCATTCTGGCACTTTGTCTGCTACATACATACCACTGTCACTGGGATTGACATAGGACCCTGGCAAACCTCCAGGCCGCCAAGCGCAGTGCTGCAGATGAAAGAACGATACGAAGTCACTATTGCTTCTGCAACCTCAACCGAAATGACTCTACTCTACTCTTCACGGAGACACGACATGACGATGCTCGCCCTAGAACGGCGGCGGCGGCGGCGGCGGCGGCAGCACCAGTAACAGAGGAGGGAGAGGCACTCACGCGTGGATAGAAATCTCAGATGAGATACACCAAAGATCTGGCTACATATTATCGTGCCGCCTGTTTCGTTTCTACCCAGCAGCGGCAATCATCGTCCCTCACCGTGACCCTTTCCTCACACAGACAGCCCGACCCCCGGGGAGGTACATAAATCGAGAAAAGTACGTACCGCATACATACCCCATAAACAGATCTGGGATCAGATCGACTATCACTCTTCAGAAGATTGCAAGTACATGCGCATGTTCGAGGGAGGCGGACGAGGCGGAACGGAGGGGAGGAAAAGAAAAACAATCCCCGAACAGAAGAAGAAAAACCGACATATCAGAAAACCCAAGCCATCGACCCAGCTGCCAGGCTGTAGGGATTTCGCATTGCTTGACATGAAACCTTTTTGCTTTTTCCGCGTTGGGGCAAGCAACTCCTTGGAAGCCTTCTAGAAGGATTCCCAGCCCTTGTCTTGCCTGTATGATCGATATACCCTCGCTTTGGCTGAGCCTTTGTGTCAATTCCCCATCCATATACGCGAAAGGCACAGGTTGGGCCTCAACGTCGGCGACCCCTTCCTGTCCCTCTCTCATCTTCCCCCCCTTTTTTTTCAAATTCCTACCTTTTCCTATACGGCATCCCGGGTTTTATGCGGTGGGGGGAAAGACATATGGCCAGACAGGTGATAGTCGACATCTCTTCCCCTCCCCTCCAAAATGCAGTGACGACACCATGGTAATGATAATATACTCTGTACTACCAGTCCACCGGCACGATTATTAATAAGACACAAGTTGAAGATCGCGGGAAAGTCAAAAAAGCCATAGAACGGACCAAAAAGCACGAATCGGGTTATGACGACACGCCAACCAATGTGCCGGTGCCGGCTCGGACATGGCACCCAGAAAGGGGAAAGGCCTCGGGGACTAAAAAGACGTTTCAACCGTTTGTCGCTCGCTCGGCCGGGAAGGAAAAAAAAAACACCCCAAATCTTGACGATGCAGAACAAGAGTGGCTCCTCCCTCCCTCCATCCCCTTCAGACGACGGTGTCAACGTTCATGTATTTGAGTCACTAGGGTTTGTATATTCCTTTTTCTGTTCTCATTTCCTCACCAATCGTGCATAACCTAGACTCCAGCCCCTCTCAATGCTTTCGGCTTCACTCAAAGCCGTGTGGCTTGACCGAGGAAAGAGAAGGTGACCGGCGACCAATCTCTTGATTTGTATGTACCTACGCTACGTAGGTGGATAAGTGATGAGCAGACAGGGTACGTAGGTAATGTCGCTACTCTCGCAAGGTCAAAACGCTCGTGGTATAGCTCCCTCAGTGCAGTACGTACAGTCAAGGTAGGCACGGAATAAACGTTAGGTACATAACGTATCGTAGGCTGTGCGTGCGTGCTGAGCAGCAATGACTGAGTGACGGACTGACTCGACCACGCACGGATCTGATCTGATCTGATCTGGAGAACAAAGTCATCTTTCTATCGGCTGCGCTACGACGATATTCCATCTGGTTGGTGGGTTGCCAATTTCAATTGGACGCGATCCACCCGCCAGCCAGCGTGAGTGTGGGTTGATGGACGGACGCTTGAGGCAGATCGTTGCTCTGCCTGGCCATGTGAGGATATTGCCATGTCCCAAGATAGCATCGTCTAGAACTCAACTTCACTGCGGTTTATCAAGGGTTGTGAGATGGATGTACGAATAGCCGTCGGTAGGCTGGTACTTTGGAGCAAAAAAGGGCATGGATATGGAGAAGAGGTCACAAGTGGCAGATGGGAAAGACAGGGAAGAAAAAAGGGTCTTTGCCCTTCTGTCCCCAGTCATGGTCGCTAGTATTTGCGCATGTAAAGCAAAGCTTGCGAGCCTCTTACGTACATACGGTCAAAACGATTGACTCTGTGCGGTCCTATCGCAACCGCAACGCCCACGGATCTACAGTACACATATACAGTACTCATGGGCAGGGCAGAGGGAGGAGAGAGGAGAGAGAGTCATGATGGATATTGATGTATGTACGATCATCCAAGCGAGCCAATGAACTCTACCATTTCTCTTCTACTGTCTGCTGTCTCGCTTCATCCCTGTGATGATTTGTGATGATTTCTGGTGGCTTCATATTTTTAGTGCAACAATTGTGCTTCGTGATAGAAATTGGTATTAATAGTAGTTGTTGAATAGTATGCACCTCTTGTATCGTGTCGCACGAACCACCCACAATAGATAGAGACGGACAGACGGACAAGACAGAGCAGAGCCGAGAGGGAAGAACAAGGATCAACACCCCACCCATTCGGTAAATCTAGTAGGTTATGTGAGATTTCCCTTATGCCCGCCACCCCAACCAAGCACGTTTCACTCGCGTGTAAAAAGCAGCAGTGTCTTGCGAGGGTGACAACCCGAAATCATGGCTGCTTGGCTTGCTGCTGAATGTGCAGATTAGTAGCAAATCGGCGGGCGGCCGCTTGCTCGGATGTGTGTGAGTGTGTGCGTGTGTGTACTATGTTTGCTGGTGTGTGTGGGGGGGGGCGTTTTTTTTCTTTTTCTTTTTTTTTTCCCCCCCTTCCCTTGTTCAATGGTCCTCTCTTCGCACTCGCTACCTACCAGTAGCCAGGTAATAACAGCCAAAGACAGAACAACTGTACTACATTTCTGTTGACACCCAGACGAGCAGACACCCAGACACCCAGACATGACCCTCTCTATCGTCGAGCGTTTTCCCCCATCTTCCCGAAACGGCAAAGTGACGCGAGTTCCGCATGGCAAAGTCAACGTAGTACAGAGTAGCAGTAGTGGTAGTAGGTAGTATGGAAGTAGGCTGGCTTGGGCTTGCGCTCGGTACCGTATTTACGTACCATGTACGAAATACCCCGTAGCTCCAACGGCCACTATCGAATAATGGGCGCAAAACTATGCAATTCTCATGTTAACGATCATGGGAAATCTCTTTCTTTTCCCCTTCGTCCTCTTCTGTGAGCCGATAAAATTAGCAAATAGAAAGAAAAAAACTCTACTTTAAACCATTGATCAATCCCATCAAGTATTTGTGCACTTGTCATGAACCTGGCTGGCGGCCTCGTGACCCTCGGACGCAATCATGTACATTTGGTAGATATACAACAGTAGAGCGACCGGGATCGTCAGTGTAGATTCTTTGTCCTTGGCCAGTAGTTTACAGCAGCCTCTCTTTTATTCTTTCCCACCACAACAGAGACGTATGTATCAGATAAATACACACACAAAGTATAAATGTGTCGTCACATAATCATTGTGTATGGATTGGCTCTTTACCATGTAATACAATGGTCAATTATAGACATTAACACACGCCGGCTGTACACGACAGCAATTCAAGGTTGTTGAGTCGATTCAGCGTATATCGTACAGAATCAGAGCAAATCATCATCAGTCGTCAGGCTGCTGGACAATGACAAATACTACCTACCTACCTACCTACCTACCTACCTACCTGATCCCCGGTACTGTACCATAACACCCATCCATCCCGCTCAGCCAGTCAAACCCGTCAGTCATCCAGCATTCCTTTTCTATGCGACAGCCGCCTCTTCTCCCGCATCCCAGCGCCCCGGTAACCCAGCTGAATAAAAGGCCCCTGTCTCGCTTCAGGGGTAGAAACCGCAACGGCCGAAAAACCATTCTGCCGGCTCCAAAATCCTACCCTGGCCGTTGGGTCGGTCGATCGGTTGGTCGATTCTCTGACCTCTGCGGCTGGCTGGACAGACATCTGGGAGAAGAAGAAAAAATGGAAGGGGCCCTGTCCGTCGACCAAAGCTCACTGACTACCGTACGCTGTCATGTACCTCACTGCCGACTTATTACAGTACGTATGTTAGGTACCATACCGCCATGACCCTTTCTCTCTCTCTCTCTCTCTCTCCCTGCCTCTATCTCTCTGTACATGCGTGTGTGTGTATGTGTGTGTGTGCGTTTTCTGTCTCTACGTGTATAGTGGCCCGCCCCCCTCACGACCCAAGATACTACCTTATTGCACAAGCATACCTCTATACCGCCCCTTGGAATAGCACGTCATATCTCATTCATACATAGTAGATGAAGGGCTGACTTGGGAGGGGTCATCGTTATTCCCTGAGTCGCGTGCATGGCTACCAAATAGCCACCGCTATTCGTCCAAGAACGCATACTAAATATTCCAGAGGGGTGCAATGGACTATCCTACCCTCTGGGACAACATCAAACCATGGTTGATTAGCTGTCACTGAGTCCGTCCCCTTTCTTCCCCCCAGTACTCTCTGACTCGGGGTACACGTATGTTTGTTTATTCTGGTTGACCGCCCCAAAAGCCTAGAAGGGGCTCTGTACCGTTCGAGCCCTACCACAACAGGATTGAAAAAGAATGAGGCCAAATCGTCCCTGGCAACACAAATGTAAGAGTCAAGACACTGGCGGTGACTGTGGCAAACGGACGATACCCTGGGATCATACCATACTATGTACATACAGAATGCATGTGGGCATGGGGGCACTCCTCTTACTCGCTTGAAAGGCTGCCGCGGATAGATTAATGGACCAGCAGGAAATCTGTCACTCGAAAGTATATTTTATTTACAATGAGACCGGGGGTCGTGAGGTAGGTCCAAGGGAAAAGAATTTAAATAAAAATAAAAATAAGCTGGTTTACAACCAAATGGCGAATGAACATTAAAAATATTCGAATAAAATAGAAAAACAGAGGCAAGGCGAAGAAAAAGCAAATATACAATCAAGTGCATGCACAATGCAGTCAGGATCAGTAGAAGTAGGGCTGCCGAGTGAAACCACCCAGTTGAGTAGTCAAGACGTCGCAAGTATTCCCTACTCCGGGGAACGACGACTTGGGTGACCAGACTCGAGGCTGCATACATACATATCTCTTTATGTTGTGGACCAGGCAAAGCCCTTCTTCCCTGCTGCTTGTTACAGTACCTACCTCGCTATTGCTGTCTTGTACAGGCGGAAAGTCAGACAGATAATTCACACGAGTTGCTATCGAATGTTATACTGCAGGGCCTGGTACTTGGCGTCTAGGGGAAGCCATCAGGTGGCCAGTCGATGCTCGTTTCCATTGCTTACCGTGTTTGAGTCCGGTGACTCTTCAACTGAGGTGCCAGAGGCCGTTCAGGGTGAGTGGGAGTGAGGTAGCAAGGAGAAAACAAGGAGGTGGGAGAGGGAAAGAGGTCAAACGAGTGAGAGACCGTGGTGGTTGATGAGGGAGAAACGTGTTGGCTCAAATGCCGAATTTTCCAATTGCCTTCTTTTTTTTTCCCATGGTTCACACAAACATGAGCCATTTCCATGACAAGAATGGCCCTGGGTATATCTACTGCAGTCCTGTCCAGTACGCATAATAAAAGGAAAAATCAGGGATCCCAAATGGAGGAAACAGAAAAGAGCACCAACAAAGACACAACGACCTGCTGGCGATATAAAGTTGCCAACTCCTAAACACAGACCGTCTCTCCTGCCTCCCAAGCTAATCCCGTGATTGTTGAATAATAAATATGAAAAGAAAAAGACCCTTTCCATCCATGTAACGAAACCCTTGCCAGCACTTGGTCCGAGCCGTCACAAAATCTATGCCTTCGTACGAGGTCCCCATCCCAACGCGTGAAATCCTGCCTGGCCATCTCGAGAGGGCGCGAGAAGAGAAGCCTGTGCAGAGAACAGATCAAACAGACGAGACTAGTCCATCTCCTGGCGCCGTGATGTATCTCATCTTGCTACCAGTAGAACAAGTCTCATCCTTTGCTGCCCCTACTCTGAGAGATCATCTCGCTCACCCCTGGAGACAACTGATACCTGCTTATGATCGCCGTGAAGCTCAAGGAAAAACAAACAAAGTAGAAAAAACGCCAGGCACCTATGCTTGCTTGCTGGTTCTGTACGCGAACGCGCATATACCCCTTGTAGTTATCATCATCCGCCCTCAACCTTGAATCCCGTCTCAACATCGGACAGATATATGTCGCCTGCCTCTCCACAGACCCAACGGCGCCATGCCTCGTGATATGCATCTTCCAGGTCTCTGACCCATCTTGCGGTGTCAAAGAGGGCGCAGGTCCATTTGGCATCGAATAAAATCTTGCGCAACTCAGCCAGTCGTCCCTGGCCTTCTCCGTACGAACGATTGGTCAATTTGTAGCTGAGACCGCCGGCGAGCCTTGTAGCGAGAGCTTCATAGTCGTCCTCGTCCTCAGCTATCAGCTCCTCGGCAGCCCTTGTACCTTCTGCACCCTTGGGCAGCGCTCCCTTGAGAATAGAAGCCGCCATACGTGAGCACATCTTGTAAGGATACCTCGGCAATGTTAGCAGCGGGGTGCTCGACCACAAACAATCCGCCGCCGTTGTGTGGGCGTTACATTCGGGGGTGTCTAGGAACAGGTCACAGACACGAGCCCTGGAGATGTGCTGCTGCTTTGGCGCGACATCTGTAAAGATGATGCGGGAAGCGACCTCCTCGCTAGCCCACTGCCTCGCCGTCCTTCGGAGATTGTTCTCGCCCAACTCTGGAAATCGTAGGAGCCAGAGCACCGCCTTGGGCACGTTGGAGAGAATTCGCAGCCACGACCTGAAAGTCGCGGGATCAATCTACATAAGACGGGTTAGAAAGAATACTTGTCCTTGAGCAGAAGAAGTTTATGAAATTTGTTCATCTCTCAATTTCATGAACTTACCTTGTAGAGTTGATTGAAGTTGCCGAGGATGACGGCGTCATCTGGGAGATTTGGGAAAAGTTCTTTGCGCATTTTCCACCTTCGAGATAATTCTTGTTCCCAGGTGATGCCTCTTTCCTCGGCTCCGCTGGACTGAGCGTGATCGCAACAGAAAAAAGTGTCGCGGCAGAAGATGATGTTCTCCGAGTACATCCAATCCTCCTCCTCCGCTGACTCCTCGTCGCGGAACACATCCTCGAGGCTGATATTGCTCCTGACAGGCCGCAGTGTCGACGTTGGAATGGCTGTCTCGTCAGCAAGGAGATAATCGCACCACTCGGCCCCGAGCGTGCCGGCAAATCCCATAAAGGACATCTGGATGGGTGCGGGCCGTGCTGCAAAAATCTCATTGCGAGCGCCACGCGTGTACCCGTTGAGGTTGACCAGGATGTGTATTCCGTCTTTCACGATCTGATCCACAAGCCGTTCAGTAGACCAGCCGCTGGCATCATGGAAGACGGGTGCCTCCCGCTCGATTTGTTCGCGGTGCGTAGACCGATCACTAGCAGTAGTTGCGTAGCAAAATGCTTTTGCGCGAGTGATGTCATGCATGCCGAAGACAGATTGCATTCTAACGGAGACAAGTCAGCAACTTTTTTTTTCTTTCGTTGGGAACAGACTACTTACAGGTGAGCCAGCGGATGATTATTGAAGTCGGATGATACATAACC
Source organism: Neopestalotiopsis rosae (assembly GCA_023078685.1). NCBI lineage: Eukaryota > Fungi > Ascomycota > Sordariomycetes > Amphisphaeriales > Sporocadaceae > Neopestalotiopsis > Neopestalotiopsis rosae. The sequence goes on along the minus strand of JALGAS010000008.1, from coordinate 483,512 downwards.
AATATTGAGATGTGGTTGCGGCGGAGCTGGCGGGGGATACACCGAGTTGGGCAGCCATGGGGACCGCAAAGTCGAGCACGAAATACGCAAGGCGTTGCGCTGGGATATCATGCGAATATCCTTTGCACTCAGGGGACACGTAAAGGTGTGGAACGGCAAGACAGTGGGCGCAGATGGCACCGTCAGCGAGGCTGGGACGCGCGGTCGAGGATATCCAGCTTCAGAAACTCGTCCATGAATGTATTGGTCGCGGTACCAAAGACGGGTTGTTGCTTTGATGGAACGCTCCAATAGACGCAGCAGCCGAGATCCTTCCCAGGGACGCCCTGCCCATTTCTGAACCTCCATCTCGAGGTTGAGCTCACCATCAGTCCGGCCTGCACCAGCAGCGCGCAGCTGTGCTACAATGGTCTCGAGTGTGCCGTTTCTCAGCAAACCAGCTCCCCAATGTGACGATTCACCCAGCTGCCTGCTAACGATATCGCCCACGCGGCTCACCAAGCCAAAATTGGCACACGTGTTCTTGGCATCCTGCAGCATACCATCCGCGTCGACATGCCAACGATCATATTTATAACCTGGAAAGACAATGCCACCACGGTCGCGCCAGTCGCAGACTGAGTTCAAAGCCGTCGAGAGTCCGCATACAGCTTCGGCAAAATTCGGATTGGCTTGCACGGCACGCTTGTAATACATGACAGCATCGTTGATCCGGCCACGATCCTTGACGGCATTGGCCAGATTCGTCAGTGCAATGTCAAAGTTGCCATCGCATTTCACGGCCTGCTCGTACAGACCGATGGCCATATCAAGCTGTCCTACATCTTTGAGAAGACTCCCCAGATTGGTATGAAGGTGGACATGCTTATTGTCAAGTTCCAGGCCATATTTGTAGTATGCCAGTGCCAGGTCAAGGCCACTACCCGGGACTATGCCCGGGATAGAGTATGTCGCCGCTGCGCTTTCTCCCACAACTTGAGATTGGGGGATTGCAGACTGCTGGACACTAGCAAGAAGTATGCCCACATTGTTGGCTGTCGAGGGGCTTTCCGACAGCGAGAGCGACAGATAGTATAGGGCCAGGATATCACCGACACCGGGCGGCTGTCTCATACGAGCTTGGATCAGTCCGCCATGAGACATGCCATCCTGGAATATTTTGGCCAAGGATAGCAAGGAATTGCTCGTCGTAGAGATCGCGGACTTCTTGGAGACTCCATTCGGGACGAAATGCAAGCCAGGCAGCTCTCCGTTATTGGTGAAAACGAGTTGAGCCGTATGCCTTGCTTTTTCGGGCGGTAGCAGAAGAGGCCCTGGAGGAATGATCCGCTGACCATGGCCGAGAAGCGTATTCGTGTCTCGTGGGGCAAGGACATAATGTATCCTGTCTATCAAGGTTTGGACGCACTTGATCCCTCTTCCAGCGCTGATGAGCACTGCTTCCTCAAAGGCCTCGGACGCCCTATCAATTTCCTTCAATGCGTAAAGCATGTTGCCCTTGGCATGAACCAAAGCAACCATCCGCCCATTCTCGCTTCCCGGGACCCGATAACCACTCGAGCCGAAACCGGGCTGGGCGGAAGGAGGAACAGACTCTCGAGTCACCACATAATCTACGATCGCCGCATCAGTGGGTATATCTTCCGTCGTGGAAGCGCTCGAGTCCGTCCCTTGCATGCTCCTTGAATGGCCTGCATTGGGTTGGTCGTAAATCCGCAGTGCACGTTGCACGCTGCTGATGATTCCGACTGCCTCGCGGCTGCGCTGTGCCGAGCAGAGAAGTCCGACAAGATGCTCGACGGCATCCAGATAGCTTGGCTTCTGTTTAACAGCTTCAAGCCAGTGCTCCTCTGCTTCATTGTTCCGGTGCAGACAGTATAGTGTTGCGCCCTTGTTGCACAACGCTTCGACATGACTGGGGGCACGTTAGTACAATGCAGCGTAATTGCTGGCTAATGTCATTCGGCCACTGAACTTACCCTTTGTCGACGACCAAGACCCGAGCAAACCACTCAAGAGCCTCTTCGTACTTCTCGAGTCCATAGTATAGACAACCCCCCAAGAGCATACCATCAACCCATTGCCAGTCGCTTTGTTCACACAAATGGTGCAGCACATTTGCAGCTGCCATAGCACTATGAACTGGTGAGCCGCCAGTCATGGGACGCTGTAGCCCGGCTGCTTGGTAAGTGACGGGGCCACCATGGGACATTTGATGATATGGGGCGTTGTGCATCTCTCCCAGTCTTGTAACATGCCCAGCAGCTCCATTCATCAACATAGGATCAAAAGATCCACCATGACCACGAGGTAGCTGCGAAACTGGCGACGTCATGTGCTGGAGTGAGTTTGCATGACCGAAGGATCGGTGTCGGCCATAGGTCGAGGTATTTTGCTTTGGAACAGATGGAACCTTTGGGTAGATGATCATCTTGGAGGACGAGCGACCTGATGAGCGAGCCGAAGCCGACTTCCTGTGAGCATGTAAGTGGGCCAATAAGTCGACATATGTTCGATGGGCATTCGCAAGAGCCTTTTCGCGAAACCCAACGGGGTTTGATGAAACAGACATGCGCGATCCTGATCCATTGTACCCAGATGGGTCGAGGGTCAAAGACTCTAGCCTTTGCGCAGGCGTTTGAAGGTTATTCTGGACGAGACCTGGTCGAAAATTATGCCCAAGCGCCTGGAACATTGGCGTTCCTGGATGGGGGACTTGTGCATGCATATACTGATGTGCATGAATGCCAAACGCAGTAGCTTCCAGCCCGTGAGCGTTCATCTCTGGCCACGCTTGAGGAGGAGCCATGCCACCATTGTTAAATATGGTAGGCCCAGGAGACTGCTGATAGTTTGGTTGTATGACGGCGGGGATGCGAAGCGAGTTGTTATATGGATAGTAGGCACCCGAGGGGACGTTTGGCGCAGCATCGACAGCCATGGCGGGCCTCATGCCGTGATCGAGCCCTTGACGCCAGTTCATATCATAAGCAAAAGAGTTCATATCGGTCGTGTTGAAGCCTCTTGGCTCGGAAAAGCCAGTTGCCAAGGCAGCCCCGGGCGGCAGCCAGGCCGGCTGGCCAGCCGCAGCAAAGTCATAGTTGGTAGAGGCAGCAGCTGGGGTTGAGGACAGGCTCGCGGCGCCCGAAAGAATCATATGCTTGAGGGGCGGTGGTCCCGTAGCAAGTTGCGCGTGCGTGCCATCGTACGCGGCGTCTATAATTCCATTTGGTGTCTTCCTCCTCAAGTAGTTTTCCTTTGGATCGTGGCCGCGAGACAAGTGGCCCGCGTGCGGCGGCTGCGAGGCACGGATCGGAAAAGCACGGTGTTGTGCAAGAAGGCCATGTTTGGGGCCCTGATCAAACTGGTTGTGGTAAGCATAAGACTGCTGCCGAAAAGAAGGGTTCGTCTCGAACGGGTTCGGGTTCGGCATCGGCACCGCCTGGTGCACCTGGACTAGAGGCAGCATTTACGCAACGGCCGTCGTCGTCAAAGGAGTGCGAACGAGTGAGCGGCCTCGTCATAGCCTGCCGATCAAGCACGGCTGGGCGGAGGGGAGGTAGGATGCATTTGGAGGCCCAGAGAAGTTTCCGGTGAGGCCTCACGGGGCCAGAAGCGAGACGTGGCGGGATCTTTCTCTACACTGGTGTCTCTTCGACTTCTGAGGTGTCGCTGCCCTCTCGGATTGCGGTGCGTCTCAGTCTACGCGGTACAGACAGGCATAAAACATACGAGACACAACGATACTGTGCCTTGGACTATAGAAGGAGCGTGCGCGACAGAAAGAGAGCGACGGCGAATATGAATAGCAAAGCGTCGTCCTGGTGAGAGAGAAGTGGCGAGAGGGAAGGGCGATACGGGAGAGAGGCTCAGTTCTATCACAGGAATGGGCGGGTTGGAGAGAGAGAAGAGAGAGGAGAGAGAGAGCGAGCGAGCGAGATGCGGGCTGTGTGAGTCGACTGTCTCGATCGGCGGAGATGAATGGTGGTCGGAAAAATAAAATAAAAAATGAGAGACGGCTGTCGCAATACAGAGGATAAGCGCTGTGGTGGATGCGCAACAAACAGATAGATCTAAGACCAGACAACGCCGCAAACACCTTGAGGCCAAAGGCAGTATAACGGTGTTGTGGTGAGTTGGAGATATGATGTTGAGTTTTCGATATCTTCTTTCTTCGGTTCGACGGAAAACTGGTTCAGGTAGTGTAGTCGTCGTAGTGGAGTTGTAGTAGTTATTAGTGGCTGGCCGGCAACATTTAGCTGGTTCGGGGCGTGGGGTGCCCAGGTGGTCATGAGGGAAAGAGAAGAGAAAAAAATAGAGGCCAGAGGCAGGCGTTATGGGATAGTTTAGATTTAGGTAACTTCAGGTAGGTACTTTTAGCACGTCTTCCTACCCACTTGCACAGACTTTAGCGTACCCGAGCAGGTAGGTACATACATTGCATCAAACCTTGGGGTTTTTGACATGTATAAGAGACTGCCGGGCTGCTGTCCAGTGTGCCCGTGCTGCCTCGCAATAGAAGCATTCGCACGCATTTTCGACTCTTGATCATGCTCTCTTTCTCATGCTATATACTTCTTATGGACCCTCAATCTGTCGCCTCTTGATTCATGTACTTTCTTCTCACAGTCTCTCTCGGGTTTTGAACCATGGAACAGCAGACAAGTTACCTGCAAGGTGCTACCTCGATGATGTGTGGATCAGGACCTGGGACGTGCTAAAAATGGGAGATTGATTTCGGGTCGCTGGATCGTGTGGTAGTGGTGGTGGGGTGACGAGGGCCGAAGGAATAGGAATTGATGGACATCAAGCGACAGGGTATAAGGTATGAGGAGCAGTGATTGATCGCAGCCAGCATGAATTATTACTGTCTATTGAATGCAGACAGACAGTGGCACTCGAGCTGCCGTAATAAGTATATTCAGTAGGTACCTAACCTAGATATGTACTCTGTAGCGCGAATTACGTGGATCCCGTATCCAGAATTTACCATAGTTGTATTCTTCTGCATTACTTGTGTTGCTTGCCTAACACTTGCGAGCGTATCGCTAGGAAGTGACTTGATAAACAGCATCCACAAGACTTGTTGTCGTAAGTGATCAGTCATTCATATGTACTAGCCCTGCCCAACCTACCTGGAACGTGGGCGTATTGTCGAATTCATGTATAAAGTATGTAGGTTAAGCTTAGCATGCTTTGGCCTGTAGACAGGCTATGCAATGCAGCCGTTGCATTATCTGGGGTAATACTCGCCTCAATGACTGTCAACTAGTATTTGCATTCGCACTTGCAGAGATGATGAATTACATATAAGTAAAGTAACCTGAGTTGCAATTCCTGCCCACAATACGTTATGGTCAACAACGGTATTCGAGTGGGTGGCTTTCCCTGCATCGGCCTCCAGCATCTCGGCCCTGTCTTGCCTCTCTCACGTTGTGCTCGTGCTCTCTTTCTCTCTTCGACCTTGTTCAGCTCTTACACGCTGAATACCTTCTCTCATTGATTATTGCCTAATTGCACCTCTCATTGCCAGAGCAAACTTCACAACGGGAGGAGCCCAAGGACCGGGGGGCAACACAAAAGGGGAGAAGGGGGCCCGCTCGGCAAGCGAGGAGCCGGGAAGGAGCCCACCCCGTCACACATTTACTAACCTCGAGCTGTACATGACTGTAGGTATACGCGGGCTAGAAGAAATAATCCGTCAGTCAGTCATATTTTGTATTTGTCGCCATGGTTTATGTAGCATACAGTGATGCTGATTTCCCCTATGACATAACATGTTTTTGTCGGAAAATGTGTCAGTATGAATATATATGATTCAATGACAATGCGGACCCATGCACATTCGTTTATATCTTGAAGCGCCGGAGCATAAGTAGCGAGCAACCCCAAGTGTGCTGCTGGTTTGTACTATACTAAGGTTACATAGTATGGGCAGTCTGAGGAGGCCCAACTCCGTTTAGCAAGCTGCCGAGCTACCGTAGCAGGATGAAAAAGGATCACATCCGGCATGGAGCTTTGCTTGTGTTAATGCAGACAAAGGACAGCTGTAAAGTGCCCGACGAGAAGAAGGGCCCGGCATTCCAATGTTCAATTCCTCAGTCCCCAGGCGGCGCAGTTGAGGTGAGATGGGTAGATCATATGTAGTACTTGGGACAGAGTAGCGTAGCAGTAGTACCCCGGCAAGTGTGGTAGATGGAGCCTGCCATGGCGCCGCCCGCCCCCTCAGTGGACAGGGTTTGGTTCCTGCAGGGCTACTAGCGCGTCCATAACAGCAGCCAATGTACAAGGTTAGCTGGGTAATACATGCACACTAGACGCTCCTACCTTGTGCATGGCGCACCACACTGGACTTCAATGACTGCACACTGCGCTAGACGTACCGCGTACCCTTTCGCGAAGACGTTTCATTCGCCAAAGACCGTCCTCATCATCCGTGTTTCTGACCTGGCCTCACTTTTTTTCGACATGACAATGGACACTATTAAACTCTGATGCGGTTGGGTCTGCATGGAAATAATACTCAAACACCATCAGCGGGCTACTACCATATTCTATTCCAATCTGTTCCAATGTATACTATGCAAAGGCAGTAGACGCACCTACCTACACTAATGTCTTGTACACAGACAGACAGACAGACAGACAGACATTCATCAATGTTGGTCACAGCAATTGACAAAGTGGCTCATTTCGGTGCGCTGCTCGGTGGAGTGGAGTGGCTTTGAGTGGGCGTCGAATCAGTGTCCATGATAGGCTCGCTGCTTCAACGGCCATGAGAAGTTACACGCCATGGCTCAACTGGGGCGTTGCGCCTGGCGCTGACCAGCTGCGGCAGGGATCTATCAACCCCGGTAGGGGGGGGGGGGGGGGGGGGGGGAGTCGAGATCCCCAAAGTCACATAAACAGTACACAGTAGAACTCTCTACATGTCTGATGCCTAGACCAGGTTATTATTGCGGCGTGTGCGTTGTGAATAAACGTGTATGAGAGAGAGAGAGAGTGTGTGTGTGGGTATGGGTTAGAGAGCGTGTATTCGTTGCGTGCGTGTCTATGTCTGTATGTATGCATATATGTAGGTATATGCGCGCAACTTTCAATTCCTGTGGATGGGTCGGGTAACACTGCAACTCTTATTTCAAGGGTGGTGGATGTGACAAGTGCGGCACACAGAGAAGACCAGACGAGGTCAGCCAGTCAGCCAGAGCCTACCTCAAAGTGATATCCTTTGCATGTCGGTATGCATACTCGGTAGACAGCAACCCAGCCTAACGACACCCAGCTAACTCCTCGGCATTGATGGTGATCACAGCTGTCAAGCTCGGGCGGAAGCAACGGATCAGAATACCTGTTCTGATAAACGCCGTCATATATGTGCATGTCTTCTTTCTACGAAGCAGACGCTGCTTGTCTTGTAGCTGATTTGTTGGACTGTTATATGTTTGGCGCTTCGTGAGTAGATGGGTGCTCGTGTAGGTTTTTTGGGCCTGACAAGGCAATGAGGCTTCTATCGTACATGACAATACCTTCTCATAGGTACGGGTATACTACAGTATACCTAGGTATGTGTGCGTGTGTGTTTGTGCCCCATTTCGTAAGTCCAGGGACGCTTACCTAGGTACCTAGTCTCGGGCTGACCACACCTACATTAAGAAATCCCCCATGCCTGCATGCATATATACGTATGTGCTTGCGGGCTTGGGCTTGGGCTTGAGCTTGGGCATGCGACAACGTAAGCAAAACAAGAAACGTTCAAGTTGCCGCCCAGATGTGTATTGTTGTTCTTTTGCTTGTAGGCTGGATTGGGTGTACAAGCTTGATATCTCTAATGTTTGTGTGTCCGGCCCTGGTTAGAATGCGTGTACAAAGGATCCAGAGTCATGTTATACCAGGCAACAGACAATGGTAGATCGTGGGATATGCCGGGCATGGGCATCAAGTATCCATGAATAGATGTGGTCTGTTGGAACTTGCATGCTGCAGTGGAAGCCGCTTGCGGCAGCACCGTTCATCCCGCCCGTATGTGATAGAGCCTACCTTCAATATGAAGAAACGAGGGGAGCGTTTGCTTATTCCGTGACCAAGAGGTTAGACCACTGTCTGTACCTTTGTATACCTTGTAGTTGAACGAAGGCTGCTCACCTGCATTGTTTCTTTAGACCGAACGAAAAATGAACACATACTCTGACTCTCACTCACACTGCAACCGTGTGGCGTTCTCGTCTGTTGGGCTTGGCCGACTACACTGCAGGAGGAGGATCAGGATTGCTGACAATGACCCTTCCAATACTACCTAACCTCACTCACAATGTCGAGGCGACTTCTGGGTCTTCACAGAAGCTAAATACCCCATCCGACGGAAGGCCATTTGCCAGCACTGGATTGTAGAGTGCGTCCCACAAAGTACCTCTTGATGTCCAGGTAGGAAACGGAGAGAATGATTTAACTACGCATAAGATTCGCTTCTCGGACTCTTTAGCATCATGCTTCGGGCCACTGCCCCGTCGTCCACACTACGTCTGGCACACACTGCGTCTGGCAAACATAACTTGCGCCGACCTGGTTGTTCTGCGTTCAGTATTCATGCGTCTTCACACTCCAATGATACTATGACGAGCGAGATGACGTTAGACTCATATTTTATTATTGTGGAAAACTATCATCCTCATCACAAGGCTTGACATAAACACGACTGACCGGTCCAGTGAAACAGTCTAACGTTTACTGGCATTTTTTATAGTGAGACTCAGTGGCGATTACCTAGCGATTCAATTACAGCACTTGACTAGACAGTGCCGGTCCGCGGGTTTATAAGCAGTACTTATCATAGAGAGAGTTATGGGCTCAATCAAAAGAATCAAGTCAATCGGCAGCAAATCACCCACAAAATGATGCCAGAAAATCAGAGCTTGTTGACACGGAACCACAAAGTAAGCTGACAATTGGCTATCTTTCTGGATTGAGTGATGTGAACCATAAAAGATGGACCTCGACCTCCATATGTCATGAGACTGGTGGCTGCGGTGAGTAAGTGGTTTGCATTCTTCTTCCTTGACATAAAATTGAGAAAAACCATGGGAGAACTGGGTATATCTCAGAGTGTGGCAAGGTGGTTGGATTTAGAAGGCTCGGTGCGGCCAAGCGAAGTGGATTGGACAGGCGCGATGCATCAAAGAACAAACAGCGGGCGAGGAACAGAGAACCTTATACACGCAGCGGAAGCAGGTTTTGGCTTATTCCTTTATTCGTCGACGGCGAGGCCTAATTGTAAAGCCATTTCCTGAACTCCTAGAAAGATGCGGCAAGGGAAATCGTTTTTTTGATCATCAATCTACCCAAATTTACTCCTCAGGAACTAAAAAATTGGCACGCATGTTAGTATGTAGATCCAAAACGCAATAGCGCACGGGACTCAAAGAGGTTGAGAACGTACTCTCAATCGCACCGCTGGCGATGTCGTCCTGGATGGCCTTGGGGCTGCGTCCGTCAACCTGGCAACCGACGCTGAAAGCGGTGCCCAGAATCTCCTTCACGGTACCCTCGAGGGACTTGGCGAACGACTTGTGCTTCATGATGCGGCCAATCTCGATGATCTCGTCCAGGGGTATCGACTTGGTGTGCTTGATGTTCTTCTCCTTCTTGCGGTCTCTCGGGGGCTCCTTGAGAGCCTTGATGACGAGAGCGGAAGCCGAGGGAACGACGGAGACGGCGGCTTGACGGTTCTGGATGGTGAGCTGAACCGTGACACGGAGACCCTTCTGTTGATTCGACACTTCTGGTCAGCCAAATCATGTACTTTCTTCTCATTCAGATTGCAGAGCTGGAGCTAGTCCAGGTAATTTCTTGCGGGGGGGAAGGGTTCGTTCGTACCCAGTCACCAGTGGCCTTGGCGATATCTTCTCCGACCTTCTTGGGGGAAAGACCCAGAGGACCGATCTTGGGAGCCAGGGCGGACGAAGCACCAACTTCACCACCGGTGGCACGGAGAGTGCTGTGGAAAAGAAAACGGGTCAGTTCATGGTTCTGATATCGGGAGCGACAGAAGGCGGGCGCGCGGTCGGAGCGAGTGGAATGTTCTTGAGTGTATCGTGATGCTTCTTTTGCTGATTGATCTCCTTCTTCTCCATCTTCTTCGCGATTCCGGTTCGGAAAATACGTACATCACCTTGATCTCATTGGGGTCGAACTTGGGAGCTGTACGAATTGGAAAGTCAGCATCTTGCGCGAGCGGCTGCTGCGAGAACAAATTCGGCAGCGAATGTCAAGGGCGATGGATTGTACTCACGCATTGTGACGGTGGTCTTGAGGTTCGATGGATCGGTTGGTGTGGTGGTTGTCGCGAATCTCTCGAAAAGCCCAAGTTCGAGAAAGGTCAAGCTGGAAAAATTGCAGAATTTCCTCAAATCCTGTGGGGGTCCCTAGGGTTGACGGAGAGCGGCCAATGAAAGTGGGGGATGGGTCCGGCCGTGCTGGTTTTTCGTGCTGGGCACGGCCGGGGACCCGTTTCTTATCTGCACTCTACTGCTTAATTGCAAGATCGATTATGCTATTCCATCTACGTACTTGCCCACTACCAATTGATCACGTACGAGTTACCTTCAATGCTGGCTCCGTTGCCTCACATCGCACTACGGTACGTTCGATCATAAGATTATGAAGCCAGGCCGATTTTCTACATCTTACTGCCTTGACTAGAAATACCATCATACATGCCCATCTCACTGTGCTTCTGTCCCAGAAACGTCTTGTGCAACTCTACTTGCGTCAAGTTACCTTCAAGGTTGCCCATTTGCACAATACAATCATTGGACCAGCAGGTGTCACTGAGGCCTCAATTGCATTCTCGTATGGTCTGTGTTCACAGCGATCGCGCGTTCATATTAATGAGAGCATAGATATGTACGTATTTGCCTGAAATCTTAAGTATGTATTACCGTTACCCAGGTGGGGTTGTCGAGCTATAGATTTGTATACTATTTGGGAAGCAAATTTCTGCCTCAAGTTCGAATTCTGACCCACCAAGAAAGGGTAGAGATTGCTCAAGTCCAAGTCCTAGTCCTGGTCCTGTGCTGCATTAATTGGCTGCATCTGATAATCTCATGCATATTTACGTATTGCAGTTACTCGGTACATCTCACATATAGCAGCGTGTATCACTGCTGTGCAAACTAACCATCCAACATACACAGACGTTCGCTCTACGCGCATGTGTATAGTGTGTAATGCGGGTACTTTATTGCAGAAGCTTAAAGCCGTCTGATTGCCAATGCCAAAAATTAGGTCTATGTTGTTTTTTCCCTCAAGCATAGACGGAGCACGACGCATGGCAACTTTGCAAATAGCAGCATTTGGAAATCCGAAATCTCTTTTGACGCCCGCTAAGCTTCTATCATTTTAGCCGGCCCCTTGTCTTCATTTGCTTGTGTATATCTTCTCACCAACACGCTACAAACCCGGACCAAAAACCAACCGACTCACCAAACTGGGTAAGCTACCGGTAGACCTAGTTCGTTCCGCTGACCGCCAGCTTCATCAAGTGATCCATGAATGTCTGGAGTGAGACATCATCTGTGAAGATGGTTTGCGCTGTCTGGGCACCGACGCCTCCGTATGCACCCGTGGTGTGTGTGGTCGAGGGGTTCAGCTTGGAAAGCAGGAAACGGGCCTGCGAACCGCCAGCATCGCACACAATGAATCGGGGAAGCGGGAATCTGTCGCCAATGAGGTCCCTGGCATCTTCCTTGGGCTGCTCGAGCAGAGCTGCGAAATTCTGGTAGCCCTCCTGGTCCTGGTACCCTGCCTTTCTCCACTCGGCAATCGTCTCACCATGGAAGATGAGGATGTGGAAGAATGTGTCGAGGAGCAGGACGTGGTCAGGCTGGATGGACGTGGAGTCTAGGAGTACGGGTTGGCCTTCAGGCTGGCTGCCATCGCCCGCAAGGACGTATGAATCCAGTGTCGGCTGGATCATGATAAGGGAGTTGCTAACATCCTCGTGGTTGAGCACGTGTCGGTAAAAGGCCGTTTCATCTGGCGAGTTGTTGAAAACCTGGAGGAACTGACTTCTCCGAAGATGGAACATGAACTGCGGGTACAGCGTGAAATTCTTCTCCAGTCTGAAGGATGAAGGGTCGTCCTTTCGGTAGTCGGCAAACCGCGAGCAAAGCCTGATGAGCATGCGATCGACCCAGCGCAGCACATCGGGGCCATCATCGACTTCGGCCTTGAAGACGGCAATCCGCGACATGAGAACGGCAGCAGCTTCCTGGTCAAACGATTGAGCAATAGCCGGGTCGCCGGCTGGGCCACTGAGGTTTCTAGCAACTGTAGTGACGCGCAGGTGGAACTGGCCGTCCGAGTGCTGGTAGTATGTAAGAAACTGCATCATGCCTTTTTGTTGCCCTTGCTGGTGCTGTGTTGGGCCGCCTTGGCTTGCGATCTCAAAGTAAACACCATAGCTGGCTGTGGGGTCAATACCGCACATCTTCCAAGCACACGTGTTGCCAATACCGCATTCCGTCTCGCCTACGGAGGTAGACTTTTTATTCATGGAAACGGCGTGGCCAATGAGACCTGTGACCTTGAGCTCCTTGGTAGTGAGTACCTCGAAAAGGGCGTTGAAGCCCATGAGGAGGTTTCCATCGCCATCCTTTTCGAACACGCGGACAAAGGACTGCTTGAACATGGAAGCTGTAAAACTGTCGGTCAAGATCATGTGCCCACCCGTAGAGTTGCAGAGACCCTTCATCTCCAGAAGACCGACCTGGTCCAGACAACCAGCAAAAATGTCAATGATGTGACCATTGTGCGCGGTTCTCTTGGCCAAGGTGTCGTAGAACTTGAGTGCCTTCTTGTAGTACTTGATGTTGTCACGGTCGATATCGTGGTGGGATCGGATAGGCTCTCTTAGCTCGGGGCCGACGACCATGCCAGGTCCTTCGGTGGCAGGACCACCGGCAAAGAGCATGATACGGCCGCCGGAGCCCTGGAAAGCGTTCTCGAGCAGACCAACGGCGACGCTGAGGGCGACACCAGTGCAGCGCTGGCTTCGTCGATCGCTGGCAACGGGCCAGGGGTCCTTTTGGAGCTGCTCCAAAGCCTTGGTGAGCTGGAACTCACACTGCTGCACAGGCAGGAGGAATCGTGTGGCAGCGCCCATGGGCAATGGAGGACGACCGGGCTGTTGCTGAGGAATACCAGGCCGGAGACCAGGTCCCAGAAGGCCAAGCATCTCCTGGACCTGCTTGGCGGTGTAGTCCTTGCTGCCGCGGAAGACGTAGGACTTGGCGCACTCGTTGTAGCCGATTTCGTGAACCTGGGCCATGGTGCCGAAGGTGATGAGACCAACGAGGGCGTTTTCAGGAAGGAGACTCAAGCTCATGATCAGAGACTCCTTGAGGGCAGCCAGGCTGTCCTCCTCCTGGCACGTATCGACGACATAGAGGAAGATGGGCGGGCTGGGAGCCGGCCGCGAGAGTCTGTACTCGATTGTGGTGTTGGAGGGATGCAGCTCGGGCGGAATGGCATTGGCGGTGATGTCCTTGTAATGCGGCGGCAAGGGATTTCTCGAGAGACAAAAGGGGCATATCCATAGACGAGCACGGACATCAACTTGGCTATAGACGGGCACTCAGTATACGTGTATATATTCAGAACAGTGCGGCCAGAGTCGCTAGTAGCGATGCGACCTTCTCAGTGTCGGCGACATCGGCACGAGCCTTGGGATGGCGACATGACGGAAGATGCAGCGGATAGAGAGGCAAGATTGAGTGAGAGGTGGAGGAACGTGTCAAGATATACAACGTACCAGAAGGGGTTCAATATGGCGCGGCAGGGCTGCTTGCAACCGACGGGCTCGAATTGCAAGAGCGGCGTGTCTGGCTTCTCCTTCAGAGGTGTGTAGAGAGCACCAATGGGCACGACGAGGCGCGAGGCTTCCATGCGCGAGCTTGGAAAGACATTCCAGCTGAGGCGGACACCATCGCGGTCCTCTACCTCGCTCCACTGCTCCTTCAGAGCCTCGTAGTCCATCGTGTCTGTTCCCCGGGGTCCAACAGTGTGACAAGGGCGAATGTTGAATATGAGGGTGGTTGATGCTGTTCAGTTCCCTGCTGTCGAGTGTGGACGAGCCGGCGCGCGTGTGAAGTTCGGGGACAGAGAAGGGAGTAAGAACGTCGGAATCGGCGTTACTGTGTCTGGCGCTGTCGTTGTCACTTGGGGGGGTTTTGTTGGTGGGGAATTGGTGCTGGTGCTGATGCTGGCGGTGGTAGTGGTGGGAGGAGGAGGATATGGACAAGTTGCAGCTACTGCCCGCTATTAATCACTAGGTACAACCTACGCACTAGATGGCAGCATATAACGCAGAAAGGTAGGTAACCTAGGTAGGTAGGTAGGAGGTCTAAGGCAGTCAAACACTGACAAGTATTAGTAGTCGTAGCTGGTACAAGACTTTTGTGGTTACCTGGCAATTAATCAGACATGCGCCGCTGACTTTTTGACAGCTCTCAAGCTGGGGAGCTTCTTACATTATTAGGCGGCTCTGACTTTCCACCCACTCAGCAAGCATGTACATACCTATTGCACATAAGCTGCGACGATGAGAAGTGTGGGTCTTTGGGAACTGGCCACCTAAACTACTTGGCAATTGGTACCAACCACATGCAGGTCATTCAATTCATTCAGTCAATTATCATTACTACCTACATGTTATTACTGTGTAAAGCAACTATCAGCGGCCTTGATCACAGGATGCAAAACATGGCAAAAGGAGCTCTATACATAAACGATCACCAAGAAAACATAGAGGCAGAGGGGACAAAAAGGCAAGAAATGCAAAAATTAATGTCCTCGGTGAGGCTCGAACTCACGACCTTCAGATATCTTGAAGTTTTCAATCAAGTCATATGTAATATGATATGAGACTGACGCTCTAACCAACTGAGCCACGAAGACTTTTTGAGATTGTTGGAGGATATTCTCTTATCGATAATTATTATCTCTCTCATGGGAAGTCCACTTTTGCGGTGACCCCGCGTTGAGTTCATGCGATTGTGAATGATACTTACACTGTTGGTCCCTATGGGCAACAGTGACGATGGATTATAAGCATGAGGAATGATTCACAACTCGGACCATACCTCGTCCAAGGTCTACTTCTATGTGTATGCGCTTTAAAAAAAAACAATAGATTTCACGAGTGCGGTGGCATTGTCTAATGCAAGGTCCGGCTGAGCCGGTGATTTCCTCTATAGAGTGCCGGTATTCGCAAATCATACAAGGACCAATCACTTAACCTAGGTCTGTCTGCGTCGTCCTCCTTCTCTTCTTCTTTCCACCCCTTCCTATTGAGTACTTGTCATGGTCTTGGACTGTCGACTATAGACGTTCTCAACTCGATTACTTCAGAGGGTCAGGAACATATTTGGTTTCCCTGCTTTTTGCCGACCTAATGCTTTCGGTTATTCACCCGCTGTTGTTTAATATTTGTAGACAGACTCTTGCACTGAAACACAAAGTATAAAAGGCAATTACGTCTAGGCTAGCTAGTGGCCACATTCGTCGAGATGACGTCGAGTGCAGCTGGAGGAGGGTGCATGTGGTACCAGGCGTAGGTAGCACTGCACTGCACTGCACTGTTCGCCATGATCTATATATGGCAACCCCATATGTTCTAGATGCATTGGATTATCACGTCTCATCACCTACTTCACATGTGTCACCAGTCGCAACTGAGTCGCAAAATTCCTACTGAATCCTATTCTAAACTGCACAGGTGACTGGTTTGCATTCTCAAAAACAATCATGCCTGACCCAAATCCACCTACATACGAAGAGGCTACGAGCTCGGCAACCTTTTCGCGACGCGATAGAAACGGCATTTCCCCAGAAGTCCGCCGAAGTATGGAGGACGAGTCGCGGTCGCTACCACAGGGCTGGGTTCGCAGTTTTGATCCAAAATCCAAGCACCAGTTCTTTGTTGACACAACAGCCGAGCCTCCGCGTTCCATTTGGCATCACCCATACGACGATGATGAGTATCTAGACTCAGTCCCGCCAGAGGAGAGGGAGAGGATTCGAGGACTTGCACGGCACCCGAGCATTCATGATGTCGCGGCCGAAACCAGTGACGAGGAAGGGGACGGCCATAATGTCGATAAAGCTTACCAAGCCCACGCTCGCAACACATCATCTTCCTCTTCCACGTCTGCTCCCAGCAGTACCAAACAACCACGAAGCTTTGGTCGCAAGGTCAAGGACAAGATCACGGGCACTACGCACGAGCAGCGCGAGGTGCAGAGGCGGCAGCGGGAGGAGCAAGAACGCGACATGCTCAAACAGCACCAGATATTCCGCAAGGGCTTGTCAGCTGCCATCGAGACCGGTCAGCCACAATATCTTGGACAGGATGACCACGGCCTCGATGTGTACCTGGAGCCTCCAGGATCGACGTACCCGGGCGTTGAGAGGGTCGAGAGGATCAGTCCGTACATTCAAGAGATCATATACAAGCCTCCTGGACCCTTGAATAAGAGGGCAAGACACCTAAGGCCATATCCCATCTACCCAGGTGGCTATGGCCCTCCCTGCAGTGCATACCAGAGACCATATGGTTATGGATATGGCGGCGGTATGGGGACTATGCCTTGTGAGTGCGCCCCCTTGTGTCCAGTCTGACAGGGATCAATTCTTGCTAATACAACGGATGAATGACAGTGGCTGGTCCTCTCTTTGGTGGGCTGCTGCTGGGAGGACTTGCAGGTGGGCTCTTGTTCTAGACTGTATTAAACCCTGAGGTGGCCTTGAAAACTACTTGCGTAGAAACAGAAGATGTGATGGTGGCACCTAGAGTCAAGAGTCTGGTCTACCGTGGTCAATGTCTTTCAAGAAGGCTCTAGCAAAAATAGTAGCCAGATGGACAATGGTGAGGCGTTGCGTTCATGACAAGTTTTTTTTAAGTTTTTTTCTTACTTCCACGTCTGTTGTAGTGGCAGAGCTTGGGTTGTGTATCTTACATGCATGATATTACTAGCAGTCCTACACACTCCAGTTCCATACCAATCGTATGACACGATCAAGCAATGTACAAACAGATATGTACATCCGATTCTCCGCGGGCTATACTAGGCTGATGACACCAGCTTGGCAAGTGCGCCATGGGTAATAGGCCAAGGACGACCGTTCGAGGTCTATGGTCATTCGTCTATAGGCTGCTTTGATCACTGGAAACATCACCCTGGTGACTGGTATGACACTTGCTCTGAATTGTCACCAGCCGCATGATATCGATTGCCATCCTTGAACTGGGCTCGTTGTCACGGGGGTATGGGATATACGATGCAAGTGAAATGCTAGACACATGCAGTCTGTAGGTCCCAGGCGCAATGTACCTGTCTCGGGGCTCAAGAGGGTATTAAGCAAGAGCACTTCCAAGTTCAACTACGAAACGTCATGAACAAAGACCACAAAGAAATATTAAGGCGGAATCATTCAAGGAAGAATTTTATTAACTTGGAGGAGGGCTCACGGGATCCCTGACACTGTCACTGCCTGTACTACCGGCGCTGCCACTACCACTACCACTCGCACTCGAGCTCTCATCACTGGCCACATCCGCATCGGCCGGCATATAGTGCTGGTATTCGAATCCAGGGGGAGGACGGAAGGCGCTGACAGGGCCCATCATGTGGCCCGGTTCGGACACCATATGGGCCAGCTCATCGTCGTTGGCGCTGGACTGCGTGAACCCAGACACGTCACTGAGCATGGAAGAGGACCGACCCCGTTTGGGCGTTGAATGCATGGGCGAGAAGGCAGCAGCCGTCGACTGAGGAACGAAGCCCGGCGCCAACGGTGACGGACCCCACAGTGAAGCGTTATATGCACTGTTGGACCACGCCGTGGCTGCGTCGTACATGGCAGCTGCACTGGAGGAACTGGGCGCGGCCGTCGTGGTGGGCGGAAGTTGGCCCATGGCGACGGGGTCGGCAAAGTCGAACGAGCCATTGTAGAAGGACGACTGCTGGTTGTGGAAGGCGTCGAGCTGTCCCTTCAAGGTAACGAGGATTTCGTCTCTGCTCATGCTCTCGGCCTCGTGGCTGGCAACCTTTTCCATGAGGTCATGTTCCCAGCGAAGAAACTGCGCCTCGAGGGCGGCCCGGTCCTGACGGCGTCGCTCGGCCTCGTCAAGTCCGCGAGCATTAGCATCGGCAATGCGGGCGTGCTCGCCGTCAACCTTGGCGATTCGGCTGCTGATCTTGTTCCTCTTGGCCTCGAGACTGGCCTTTTCGTCCATGAGCATCTTCACGTCCTCGTCTAGCTTGGCTTTGAAGCTCTTGAACTCGGCATTGGCCTTGTCGAACTTGCATTTTTCGGCGCTGAAGTTACTCTGCTTTGCTTTCCAGGCCGTCTTGAGAGACTCGGGCACAATGTCGAACTCCTTGAGCTCCGCAGCAAGCGAGGCCAGAGCCTGCTCAGCCTGCTTCTGCTGAGTCATGTTCTGCTGAATCTTTTGTCGTAGCTTGTCGTCGCCGGCACCGGCAGACTGAACAGCGGCCGAGAGCTTTTCGTTCTCCTTCTTCAGAGCATTGGCTTTGCGGTGCCACTCCTTGCGCAGTGCCTTTTGTCGGGTTTTCTCCTCGGCCAGCTTGGCCTCGGAGGCTGCAATAGACGTCTTGAGCGTTGTCGTGGGAGAGTCGGGTCGCAGGGAGTTCTGGCTACCAGCTTTGGAGGCGGCGGCAGCGTCGATGTCGGCTGTCTTGGCTCGGGTCGTTCGAACGCTGGTGGAGAACAAGACTTCGTGTGTGACAGTGCTGAGGAATTCGCATTCGTAGTTGGAAAGAGGTGTCAGTCCGTAGATATCACCACTCCAAGTTGTACCCTGAGGTCCGTCCTGCTGGGAGTCGTGCACGGCAGTGATTCGAGTAGGCTGCCAAATGGCATGATTGACACGCACGTAGAAAGGCTTCGACGTGTCGATCCTCGCCGCATGGCCGTTCTCCTGGGAGCTAGGTGGAGCGATAAAATTGGGAAAGTGGCTGGTATTGAAGCAGACCTCGTCGCAGCCAACATAAGAAATCCAAATTTGGTTCGCCTCGGTATTGAACGGGGCGTTGCCTAGGTTGTGAATATCGGTAGCATTCGAACCAGCAGAGTCAACGGCGCTGTGGGTAAGTTCGTATTCCTTGACGACGACGATTTTGGTACTCGCAATGGCGGCCCATAGAGGCTGGCGATTTCTAATTTGCGCACTTTGCTTCCGCTTCTTCTTTGAATTCAAGGCAGACTGGGGTTGGATAGATACGGCATCGCTGTCAGGGGTCGAGAAGCCGGCGTCGGTGGAAACATCGCCAGAGTATGGCTTGCCGGCTTCTGGATCAACCGTTTGGGCCAGATTGTCTCGCCGCTCTCTCCGCAGATACCAGTCGCGAATACATTTGACCACTCCTTGGGTGAGAATGTGAATGGCTAGTATGCTTCTGAACCAGTTCATCCAGCCGGAGCGCACCTTGTCGTAACCGCGGATCGACTCGAGGGACTCCAGAGGGTCGTCAAGATCGGGGGTCATGAAACGACTAGAACCGAGCAGGTAGCCAACGGGAGAGTATTTCATCTTGGTGTGACGCAGGCCATGAGAAAGCAAAATCATGCTCAGGCAAATCAGACTATTCTTGAGAGAGCCGCCGTCTCGTGACGTTGAGCCGCCCCCAAGCCCGAGAGCGATAACCATTTGGGCGAGATCGAGAATTACATGTTGGATAGGGCCCCACAGGAAGAGCCAGATCAGGAGAACGATGCCATCGACACAGACGACAGTGGCGACCGAAGGCGCGCCCAGATTCCACTCAAAGACGTCGCTCAGGGTCAAGCCGCTGTTGGTAGTGACAAAGGTTAGCAAGGTAAAGAGCATATAAATTCCGGACAAGGCAAAGGTGGGAATTTGCATCAAAATGATGAGAATAGCGATGGTGTCCTGCAGAGGGCAAGATCGAAGGACGGTGAGGGCAAAGTCGAAAGGGCCCGTGTCGCGGTGGACGTTGGAGTTCTTGGTAGCATTGACGTCGATTCGGCGATGTTGGTCATCCTGGGCAGCGGCAAAGGAGTCTACAGAGGAGATCTCGGACGAGGTGCCAAGAGACCCTCTCCTCACAACAGGCTCAAGCGGCATGTCGACAGATTGCTTCGGATAGCCATTGAGGTGGGCAGGAGTCGCTGGCAGCGGCGGGACGTCAGAAGTTGGCAGCACGGTTGCGGAACCGGAGCTGCTGCTGCTGCTGTTGTTGTTGTTATGGTCGCTGCTGGATGTACCGTTGATAGAGCCGCCGTCGGCCAAGTTCTGGCTCTTTTGTTTGGAGATGCGTTTGCCGGGGCCTACAGAGCCGGCTTCGTGTCTGGTGTCGCGCTGATTGGGGGTGCCCTGCTGTCGCTTGGTAGATGCAGAAGACCGAGGCATACAATCGACGTTCGTGGCGCGCTGCTCCGACCCCAAAAGCCAGAGGGCAGTGCAGCACGGTCGCGGCGAGGAAGGAGGAGGATGATGAGGCGGTAATATGTTGTTTGGTGGGCGACTTTGTGGTGAAGTCGGGAGTCCGGTAGTTTGGCAGGCGGGTTGTTGGTGAGATGGTCGGAGAATGTGAGAGACCTTCCCGGAACAGCTAGAGAATTATCCCGGGGGGTTGAGCAGGCGTCATTGGAAGCGGGGGCGGACGGACGGTACCAAACCAGGAAAAAAGGAAGAAGATGAGGATGAAGAAGAAAACAAGTTGAAAAGAGAGACGGGGGGTCAAGCGACGATTCAATTCGGGGGGTCGAGTCCTTGTTGTTGTCGTCGTCGATGGAGAATATTGTTGTTTGTGAGCCCGCGTTTCGAAACCAGCAAGGCCGCCGAAAGCCCGGTCGGTTGATGGCGATTACGAAAAGTATGGGCGAGGCGGAAAGATGGTGGTGGGCTGGAAGGAGCGTGGGCAGGCAAGTAAGTATTTTTGCCGTGTGTCTGTCTGCCTGTCTTGCTTGCAAGTCTGACCCTGACCCGGATCTCTGACTGGGTGAATGGATTGGCAGATGGATGGGATTGATGCGCGGGCGGGTTGGGCTGGATGCACGGCAGCGGAGAATGAGATTGTGCGAGGGGTGTAGTAAAATTACGGAGCAAACGGAATCATGATCCCTCTGAGTGGGGAGAGACCGAGAGAGGGAGAAGGAAAGAAATGAGAGAGTGAGAGGCCGAGTAAGGATATACAAATTTGGAATTGCTGCACAAGAGAGGAGAAGGTGGGAAAATGGTGGTGTTCTTTTTCTTTTCTTTTTTCCCTTTTCCTCCTTTGTTTCGAGACCAAGATATGTTGTCAATGTTCCAAATATGTAATAAATATGCTGTAATGTAGAAATTCCGAGTAGTGTTTCGGTGTAAATCTACACAATAGACCTTTTGCTGTCTACCTAGGTAAGGCAGATTGGGTCAGATAATAGACAGATATAAACACTCCTTGTTGTGTTATATTCGGTGGTGGGAAATAGTATATGCATGCAATGTCTGGAGTTAAGATAGCCTCAAGTCAGGTGAGGGCCAGGGGAGGAATGGAAGGGGAGAATAAACCATGGAGAAAAAAATCTTGGAAAGCCTGGGAAGGGATTAAAGAAAAAAATAAAACCACGGCAGAAGGGATACCTAGCAAGCAAAATCGGGACTGGTGCCAGGTACAGACTTGGCCCCAGATATCTGCCATGACTGCCACAACCTACCATGCCTACACCCCCAACCTGTACCAGCTTCACTTTCTTTGCCCACTGGCCTGCTGCAGATACGTTCCTGTCTACCAAGTTGACCTAGGGCCTACCTAGGTTAGGGTAGTAGTGGTTGGTAGTGGCTTGAGGGCCGTTTTCACTCGCAGGCGCCCGTTGACGCTGGTGCCATTCGGCTCCCAGTCAGAGAGCCAGAGAGCCAGTAAGCAAGTGAGGCCGGTGGGCAGTTATGCAGTATCCTTACATTAGTGACCAAGGCCACAAGCACACTATCCGTGGAACCTCTAAATGTGCCGATTGTGTGTGTGTGTGTCTGGTGTGTGTCTGGTGTGCACATGTTAGAGTGCATGACATGCACATAGATCAAGCATGCACGTGTATTTTCACGATTTCGGTACATGAGAACGCATACCGCCCTCTTTTTCTTCTGCTCAAGCCAGCTTAGGGCAATCCAGCATATGAAGAAGAAGATTAATATCCGTCTGTCGGTCTGTATGTTGTTCAGGTTTGATGGTGAACAATGGTTGTCGGCCCCCTCCCCTTTACCCCCCAAAAACCGTGCATTCAGTGATGCTTACTCGAAAGTTTAGCACACACATGAAATCTTTGCCGATCAGCAAGCACACTGACCATGCAACTTGACAAGCCTTGAAGTAACTCCATCAGGGAGGTACAACGGGACAAGGGCTGGAGGTTTCTTGTGGTGGGGGCGGGCGCGTCCATCGGCGAGAAATGGAAATCGCCCGGGGTGCTTCTTGTTAGCGCCACGACGCTAGATGCATTCATGTTAATGTTTAAATCCATGGCCATGTACACTACGCGTGGCCCACCGAGTCCAAAGTTCCAAAAAAGCTTGTCGCTTGCTTGCACTTCTTCTTTATGCCACTTCTTTGTCACCAGTGTCCGAAAATTTCACCAAGGATCCATTTGCACAACCACCCACAACCACCCCACAGCACAAGCAGACAGACACAGATGCTGTTAGTACAACACAACCAATGACAACCTACCTCGCTTTGCTCGCTTCTTGTTCTCTCTTTTGGTCATTCATGTACCTTGCAGACATGCGGCTGCAATGAGATTGGGCGGCACTTGGCAAGAGCAGCTTTGATCTCTGGCTGGTTATATTACCAAGTGAGTCTCTAGGCAGCGTCTTCGTGTCTACAGAGTATATACAGCAGACAGATCGTAGGTGCTCAAACCGTGTGTGCTTCTGGCTTGTGAGTGTGTCACCATTGCCATTTCTCGAGGACCCAGTGGACATATACAGGAGTAGATCGCGATGGGTCGATCCATAGAGACTCGCAGTCTACTTAAATGTTATGCTTGCAACCCTGGAACCCATGAACGAGCGGGCACGGGCACCAACCAACAACCAATCGAGCAGCCGTCCTTTTGCAAAAAATCAGAGCATCTCTCCGCTCACTACTCCAGAATAGAAATAGGGCCCCCATTTGCTTAGCTTCCATGTCTTTTGGCCGCCGAGGCGGATGGATCCCTGGTCTTCAACTCATTCATTCATTCAGTCATTCAGTCATTCATCACTCGCTCGCTCGCTCGCTCGCTCACGCATTCCCACTTCGACTGACAGATGCTGGCAGCAGGGCAGGGCAGTACGTAGCCATCACTCCAATGACGGACGCACTGACAGACTGAATGACTCGAGCCCCGATACCCTGAACCTGTTCCAGACGAACTTCCGGGGCTCGCGAGGCTTGAACAGGGCGGGAAAGGCTTGACCCAAGTCTCGCCAGTGATGCAAAGGCGCTTCTACGGTATATACTAGGGTGTTTAGCCAGCTTGGCATGGATTTTGGATTGAAATTTTTTTGTTCTCTTCACCTCTTCTTCTGTTGTCAATTTTGCCCCCTCAAGCTCTCTGCTCATGTCTAAATTCCACTACGTAACATCCACAAAGTAGCGCGTATTATACTCCCCACAGACCTCGGGTCTTTCGCGTAAAGCATTGGTCTGGATCTGTCCGAGTTCTTTCCCTCATTACGCTCTTCTCTCCTCATTACGTTAGCTGTAACGATTCTTCTAGCTCTCGTCTGGACACTCCCGTACATACTGTATATATACTTGGGCTCAAGGATGCAAAGGGAGTAGTGTAATCCAGAGGCAAGTAAATAGAAGAAAGTATATAACAAGAAATATGAGAAGGGCGGGGGGGAAAGAAAGAAAAAAAGATTTATTAGGGTCCTGGCCGCTTGGTTTTGAGATGAAGCTAGTATGTGGAACATGGATAGGTGGACTTGTCATGTGTTGAGTTTCCCTAGTCAGTTATAATCACGAAAGTGAATAGTATATGCTTAATCATCACGGTTCCTGCCGTTGGGATTACATTGCATGATACGACTTATTACGTAGTATCAGCGCCAACCCAATGTCGATGGGCTTTAAGGATTACTGTATAACGATTGAATCATCAAAGTGCAGTCAACTTATTACACAGGTAGGGCTCTGTTGACAATCATGTGGAACGTGTCTTGGTTCGTGTTTTGTTGTGGACCGGCCAACACTGGAAATATATGGCAGATTGCCTACTCTTTACCTGCATGACACCATTTCGTATTTTGCCTGCTTCCATGACAGGTGCCAGTCAAGAAACGAATTAGCTTACGGTCCTCTCGTCTTTGTCATGTCTTCACAAAAGTTACATCCTGTGCTATAGACATCATTGTCAAACATACATGGTGCTCGCTTCCCTCTCACTCTCACAGGGCGGCAGTCGTCACATCCTTCAAAAGCAAAGCGCTCGGGGGAATAAAAGAAGAAAAGTTTTCCTTCCCAAATCCAAATAGACAAAGACAAGGTCACTACTCGCTATCTATCCACCTGCATACCAGGACCAGCAGTAGCAGTTGGGCGGTTTGCGCAGCGGCAGTTTACCCCAGCATCGCCGTCACTTCTGACTGGTCCTTCGCTCTTCTGCCGGCATTCTGAGTGGGCCGCAGCGGAGTCATCCAAAGTCATGCGAGCGTGATTGCAACCACTCACTGAGTTGCAAATCAAGACTATCCAACTTGAGGTATACGCATGGCCGATCCTTGCCCAACAAGACTGTCGAGGCAGCCTTAGTCGGGAACTCTAATAGTATATCTATTGCCATGTATTTTGATCCAGGTATTCTTGGCTGCTCAGGTTGCTAGGTAGATGTGTACATGGGCCATTAAATATTGGCAAGAAGAGACACTGACTGCACTCAGCCATACATGATTACTGAAAGACTCCAATTCGGCTCTTGTTGGTTGCCTTCATGCATGAGGTATGTAAGCTCACACATATAACAGCTCAAATGCCGTCTTCCCGCACGGGCGAGATCTGCAAATATGCTCATTTGGGATGCATGTTGCAATTCCAAAAACGTGCGCTTGCAGAAAATTGGTGCGCAGTCAGAAGTCACCCAAGAGCGGTAACAGTCTGGGACCCGGGAATAGTAGATGGCCAAAGTCTCCACAGTGAGGACTTGGAGTGTTTGGATATTAGTATTAGGGTGTGATGCTCAATGTGTATCCTTGCCGAATGTCCCTGTCCACTGAAGTGCCTTCTGAGGTCCTTCACGTCTCTGATTCACGGCACTCAAATAGTCGCCAACTGGTATTAATGAGCCAATCAGTCCAGGTTTGACCCACCACGTAGGTGACAAGAAATGTCCTGCTAGAGGGCAGGTGATGTTGAATGCAGAGACGCAACCATATATGCACGAAGCCAACTATTACTATGGGCTATACATGATAATGCGTGGCCCTTACGCCATTCTTCCTCTTCACATCGTTGCCCTCGGACGAAACCAGAGGACTTGGGCTGATTGCGGTGAGACCCTGGGCATTGCACCGTTGGCATTGCAGTATCTTTAGCTTTTGAGAATCACGCAGAAGCACAGTATCAGCATTTGAGCACTCCGTAACACGTTTCTCGTATGATTACGTATCCTGTATCACGTATCTTGCTTGGCTATGACTGGTTGGTCAGAAGTGAGTACAACCTTATCTCGTCAGCCGTGGGAGATAGCAAACGCAGACAGACGATTAGACGATACATAATAACAATAATAATAAAGAAGAGGAGAAGAAAGAGAGACCCGGGCAGTAACTCTTGATACTGTGGAAATGACCAGCTCGATATGGGGAAAATTTTCAAAATGCATTTGACAACACGTCAAATGCGCGGGCAGATTTGAAACATGGGAATTATATGGGAGCAAACCCTACGCTTGCTTGGGTACTTAGCACTTGGTTAGTGTTTCGTTCTCGATTACTGGTTGGCTTTGTTCACTGAGACTTAGAGTTGACATTATTTCGCGCCAGGCAGTCTCTTCATGACTTCAACTTCCGCTGTGCGTTAGACGTGTGATCAAACGAGTCCCGGGGCATCATCGGGTTCCGTCGTGGCCTGGCAGGACGATTTCAACAAGCATACTACCAGTCTTTGCAAGGTCTGCCGGGCATATTGATATATAACATCAAAAGTGTGTGATGTATTCTAGTATCCAGGTTGTCGTTAAGACTCCCAGTTCCCACTGCTGAATCCGGATGTACAGTGTATTCACGTTACCATTAAAATCTACCCATCCGCCGTCGTGAAACATCCTCATCAAGACTCTTCTTCGCCATGGTGTGTATCTAGATTCTCAAGTCTATCGCAATATCAAGTCTATGGCCACTTGGTAGAGTTTGCCAAAGGCCCACCGCTACCACCAAGGAACGTCCCTTTCGATGACTTGGGTACATCGTCTTCGAGTTGATGACGGAAATGAATAATTCGTATGCCCAGTTTGTCCCATCATCAAACCCAGACGCATGGTAGATGGCCAGGCGTCCCTAGCACACATAGTACAGGTAAAAGAGCGATAATTACGTGGAGACCTTTGCATTGCCAGAGGCCCCTAGGTCCTCGACGGCGTCCTCGCGATCCCATGTCTCCTTTTCAATCTCCTCGACCTGCTTGATTAGTTGCCATATCCTGGTTCTAGAGGCACGTATAGCCTCCTCCTGCTTCTCCCACGTGCTTGAAAAGACATCTCGGACAAAAGGCGGTGCGCTTGTCTTACTGGCGGTCCTGTAGTCGTAAATCACAATGTCCTCCGCCGTACGGGCGGCAACACGATGGTGTCTGTGTGACAAGATCATGCAGTCAAGGATGAGAGACGTGTCCGACTTCCCAGGCAAGAAACGCAGCTTGTGGTAGACGGATATACGATCGGGGTAAACCACCGGCTGAACAGAGTGCAAGGGGTTTAAGTCAGTACATGCGACCTCGGGACTCTGATGGTAGTTGTGTGCGCAAACGTACAAATTTGTAGTCAGCCTTGATGCTCTTCATGATGAGTCCAACACCTTTTGGGCTCATGAGAGATTTCCACTCAGCCGCATGAGACGGGTCCAAGGCAGCAAAGTGAGTTATCCAGTTTACGCGAGATGTTTCGGCATATCGTATATAGGCAGCGTTATTGACATGTTGCTGGAAGGGGAGTTTGGTCAGTATCACTACGATATGCAAGAACAACAACAATGACTGCTGGCTAGGGGTCTGGGTATCATTTGTGACCAACTCAAGTCGCATCACAGGGAGAAGGACAAGAAGATACCAAAATGTTGGACAACCCTGATTCCCGCCTACGCGGTAGACATTCTCCTGCCCAGATCCAGATCCAGATCCAGATCCAGATCCAGATCCAGACACAGACGCAGACAAAGGAAAAGATGCACCATAGATCTGGGTCCTTGAAGTCGAGATGGTCTATACTCACAAAACTGTCCATTTCTCCCCATGCCACTGCCTGGCCCTCTAGACCTCTCCGACCGCCAGTGAGAAACCCCTCGCTTCCTGCAGTCAATGATCGCCACTCCAGCGCCAGGCTACGCAGGACTCCCGCCGCGCGCTTCACCTGCGAGGGAGAACACCCGAACATGATACACTTGCCGAGCCGGGCTTTCAAATCACCATGCCATCGTGGCGATGGCAATGGTAGCGGTGACGCTGACCCAGTGGCCGACGTGGCGAGACGTCGTATGTGCCGACCGTCAACTACCGACGCCGCTGCCGTGACAGGAGTGACCCGTGGGAGCAGTCCGCCCTGCTGCCAACATGGTACGGAAGGCCCGAGGGTCGTGGGAAACCGCTTCAACCCTGTACCGAGAGACATGTTTATTCTCTCCAACGAGTCCAAAGATGACAATGACCTTTGGGAGGTCGCCAATAAAGCAAAAGTAAAGGGAGTGTGTTTCAAAATGCAACCGACTCTTTATGGGATCAGCAATTTGTTATACAAAACATGTTGGGGACATACATATACCGGAGGCGCAACCGGACGTTTCGGCGGACACACACCGGCGGGAGTTGGAAACTGGTACGTACACTGTTGGTGGTGGGGCTCGGTTAGGGCCGGTCACCAGTCACTTCCCGAGGCTACACGAGGTCTAGGTGGGCTGGACCCGACTGTACCTAAGCAATGTAGGTTACATAGGTTAGGTGATTAGTTCGTGGCCTCACGTCACCCGTCTACTATCGTTGACTGTCTAACGCCGTAACGATATACTATTTATCTTCCATTTACCCACCTCCTTCACATATACAGTGGTTGAATTAATATGTGAACATCCATACAACCACGAAGGATCAATCACCACCAGCAGATACAAGCGCATAAACCATATTTTGAGCCGAACAAACACATCCCAAAATCCCGGTCAAGCGCCTCCAGTGATTATACATACGTGCAAAGCTCAGGTTCGGGTGGTTTCCCTCTATATTGCAAAGGTTCCTGCTTACCTGTTAACAGATATTGACCTACATTCTCACGAGTGGTTGGCTGGTCGGCTTGTCGGTCACTCATTGCAGACAGACCGGACAGCTGGAATAAGCCCATTTGACTCAGCAATTACACGCGTCATGCCACCCCCAGACGCACTGTTGAGAAGAGAGGTCATCTCAATTTACAAAGGTTTCACACCAATAACACTCGGACGTGAGAGCGTCACAGAGTGCCATGCTTGAAATGACGGCTGGCTGACCAATGGCGGATTCTCCTTCAAACTCGACCAACAGAACTACTTCACCTTGGCAAGGACTATCCCCTAGGCTTTGGCTATTTCCGGCCTCGCCTACACAAGGCCTTCATGGCCAATGCTCATTTGCAAAATGAAGACGACATACGCAAGGGAATAGCCAGGGCTGACTTTGTCCGTAAAGGTATCCAACTATATCTACCAAGTTCTCCCTCGTGTGCACTGAGGAGTTCGCTGACCTTGGCTACGATAGAAATTGAGGCACTGTAAGGACGGTGCAACATCGTCAATGAGTGACCGGACGTATATGAGCTGACACGATCACTTTAGATACTACTTGAAGCGCTACCGGACGTTAAGGAGGGCTTATGGGCATCTTTGAGCGGAGCAAAAGGTAGTCAATGATAGTCTGCAATCTCATCTTTCAAAACAAACCCAGCACGTGGTATCTCTATTAACTTGCAATCGTGTCTTAACGTGTCTGACGAAAACCAATCTGAGATTACATGTGATTTGAGTGATGGTGCGATATTGGTGGTAATGACGGACTCGTTGAACCTTGACCGAGTGAACCCTTTTGCAGAATCCAACTTGCCATCAATCTCTGGCAAACAAAGGTCCCTTGAGGTCAAGCCAACCTTGCCCGGAAACGAGTACAGACAAGCCTGAACCCGCTTCTAGAAGGATAGAAGGGATGCGGTTAATTCTTCCTCTTGGCACTCCAAGCACCAATCTCGAGACACTCACCCCAGCTCGTGCCACCATCTCTCAGTAGATCATTCATCATCTTGCCCGTCCAGCCATCCCATTCGTCCTGACTCTTACCGCTCACATCGCGCAGCATGGGCTCCAGGGCCTGGATCAAGCCGACGCTGGTTTCGAGCGCTGTTCTTCGAATGGCTGCTTGTGCAGCCGTCAGAGACTTACCGCCCTTGCCGCCCTTGTGGTCGCTGGCTTTCCCCTTGCCCTTCATGCTATCAATGTAGCTCTTTCCATCCTTGGTCACCACGCCGCCAACGCCCTCGCGCTCCCAGCGCACCTCGGACAGGGGGACCGCCATTCGCTTGGACCGCACCTCAATGAGACCGTCCTCCTGAAGTAGCATGGGGCCAATCATGGTGCACGGGACGGCCGAGAGGAAACGCTTATCCAGAGCTTTGCTCAGCCAGCCGTTGTACTCGACCAGGAACTGATTCAGAGGTGCCGACAATGGCGTGTTTGCAGAAACGACGTAGACGCCCAAACGGGTAGCGTCATCTTCGTCCTCGCTTCCAGATTCACTGTCGTCGGTGGCAGAAGCAGCAGGGGGAGGCGGCGGGGGAGGAGCAGCAGCCGTAGCAGCAGTGGACGCCGCAGGCACGTGCGGCCTCAGCATGCGCATGCTCATATCCGTCTCCCACATCTCCAAGACACCACCCGGCCGGAGTAGGCGCAGGTATTCGTCCATGAAGATCTGAGAAAACTGACCGGGTGCGGCGCACGACATGTCCTTGACCATGACCAAGTCAAATTCGCCATCCTGAAAGGGCCATGGGGTTCGGCGCATGTCATGCTGGACAAAACGCCAGTTCATGTCCTTGTCTGGCTTGGAGTTGGGATCGGGGCCAGTGCCACAGAGAGGAACAATATCAATACCGGTGAAGGAGACACCCCCATGCCCGTGTTGGGTAAAGTAGCGATGGCACATCATGCTCCAGAAGCCCGAACCACAGCCTACCTCGAGGATACGCTGGGGAGGCTTTGTGGCAAAGGCATCGGATATGATGGGGCCACCAAAGAGCTGGAACAGCAGGAGCGTACGAAGCGACTGGCGGTGCAACTCTGCGAGATCCACGGGTAAAGGGTATGGTAGCTGCTCGTCATGGATGTAGGTCCTGCCGTTGCGAATGACCAGTGGCTTGGGACTGACATTGATGCGGTTCTTGAGAGCCAAGTTGGACGTGGCCGATAGGTTCGAGGCTGAAACGGAGCCCTCGTGAGAGGAGGGGGGCAGGTTATCGGAGGAGGTCATGATGCCGGTACGGTGGAGGTGAGGGGCTCCAGCGACGGACGCAGACGAGACGCTACCGGTGCGGCGATAAGCGGCAGCAGCGTTGGAGGAGGAGGACTTGGTGGGCAAGGCGTTATGAGAGTCAGATAGCATGGCGGCATAATGGTTTGAAGAGTGCCGTCGCTGAGCGCCTCGTTTTGGCGGCAAGATGCCAGCGCCAGCGCCAGCTCCAGCACCAAGGCCAAGAAGGAGGGCTGCGCCCGGGGGCGTGGGTGTCGCAGCCAGGGGCTCGGAATCTGAGGTTGCTACTACAGCCGAGCGGAACCCATGGACAGTAAGACGTGACGGTAGGACCGTGCCGCTTTGTCTTTTGAAAGAAGCAGTGGTGACAGGAGCAGTAGTACCGGCAGGCGTCAATTCTTGGTCGTTTCGTCCACGGTCAGTATTGACAGCTGAAGCGGAAGCGAGAGAAGAAGAGGAGAAGAAGGAGCAGGAGGAGGAGGAGCAGGAAACGTCGGTCGCGGCGGTGCCCGCAGGATGCTGGCGATCGATGCCGGCGACCGGTGCACCGAAGCTAGCAGCACGGGATCTCACAGATGCAGGCGCGAACGGAAGCGGATTGGGGGGGAGTCGACTGCTGTTTTGGCTGGCGCTATTCTGTCTTCTGCCATCCGACGATGCAGAGGTCTTGAACAAGGAGGAATGAGGAGACGTTATGTTTGCATCAGTAGCACTGGTGAAGGGGGCAATTGGCTCTGGCGGGGCTACAGGGTTCAGGATTGCGTCGTTGCGTGTTATTCCAGTGTGGCCCCCAGCCAAATCAGTCGAATCAGCTTGGCCTTGCCCAGTACCCGTAGCTGGAGTGCTACTAGTGCTTCTGCCTCCCCGTCTGGGCGGGTTGGGCGGGCTGGGAGCCGCTGTCGCAGGCCCCGACGGCAAGCTCGCTCCGCTGTGGCTCAGGCTCAGGCGCTGCGGATCCGGCCGGCGTCCACTGGAGGAGGCAACACTGCTGTTACTGTTGTCTGTAGTATTGATGAAACTGAGTCCTCGCCCTTTCTTTTGCTGCTTTTGCTGCGTCTTCTTCGACTGCCTTGTCCACAGACTTCCACTGCTGGCAGTCGCAGATGGTGCAGCATGTCCGCCTTCGTCAGTGTGCGCTTCTGCCATTGAACCAGTATGAGTTGAACCTTGATTGCTCTCGGAATCGCTCTCGTTGTGCCCAGATCGCCGCGTCCGTCTTTGGATACTTTTCCTCGTTCTCGTTCTCGACTTGGACCTGGAACGGGATTTGGATCGGGTGCGTGCCTTTCCAGGTGCGGCCGATGAACTACCAGCTCGGCCCGGTTTGTCCACTGCTTGTCTTTCTGTCTCTTCCGTCTTGGCTTTGTTGCCATGGCCATCGCCGCTGCTGCCGGCTTGTGCCGGTGTCTGTGCTTGTGCTTGTGCTTGTGCCTGTCTCTGTCTCTGAACTGATGGTCGGTATGTGCTTGCGACGGGCATAAATATGTCCATTGCAAACATAGCCTGCCCTGCCCTTCTACACTTTGCGAGATTGAATATTAGGAAATCTGGACCAGCGTTGTATTGTCTTTGACGTTCTCAGATGTGTCGCCGTCTTCGCTGTTGGGACCTGGCCTGGGTCTTCTGATCCTGCGGCACAAATCCTTTTCCCTTTACAAGCTGGTACATAGGCATTCCGGAAACCAACAGGGAGCAGAGAGGGTATGGATTGATTCTAGCATCGAGCAGGAAAGATTCAAAGGTGTCCTTCCTCGGTATATAAGCTAACCTAACCCGAAAAACTCGACGCAATTGTGTCAGACGACAGACAAAAACCAACCGCTGGCATTACCGCCTAAAGTACATTACGTGGCGGACGGAGGTTTATGATTCGAGCACCAAGTTTGGGCTGGGCAGGGCATTGCCATGGTATGGCAGGGAGGAGGCACATTGCATGCATACGATATCTGGGGTATTTTTCCATAGATGGCTTCGCTTGCCGTCTTCCCCGCATGCCACCCCATCACGCTCGGCTTGACGTCCAGAAGAGAGCTGGAGATGGGGTAAAAAGCTGGGGAAAAGCCCGAGCCGAGCGCGCTCGATTGAGTCTGGACTCGATCTACCTACCAGCACTCTGTCACCAGCCTCTCATGGAACACTCAGACAGGGTATAGCGAGGGCAGATGGCGCGGCGACAGACCGTGGCAGAGTAAGAAGGGCCGCCGCGACTGCATGTGGGATGGTGTTGACGGGTAATGTTGGATGTAGACTGCGTCCCCGCGTGGACGGGTGGTTTAATGATTGGTCGGATGCAAGCAACTCACCAACTTGGTAACAAGACGATGTTGTGTTTGGTTCGGCAAACAGGCGAGCCCTTTGAGTTGGACCGAGGCCACATGCTTGTTCTCTCATGGTGTTGGCTATGGCATTATATATATATATATATATACAGATATACTTATGTATATCAATCAATATCTGAATGTGATTCACGTATAGATCTTTTAAGTATGAGATTCGAAATTACCCGAGCAACATCAGCGTATAAGCCGACTGGAGCCGAGAAAAGGATTGAGCTCTCGAAAATGAATCAACCAATTCGAGTGCTTGGCTTGAAATACCGCACCGCACAAAAGGCTGGCATCAGCCTTACGTTCAGTCGGATGCCAGGGAAATAGCCCGTAACTGGGGAGTGGAGGGATGATATACCGACAATAGCAGCCGGAGACTGAGCCGCACAAGCATGAGCATGGAGGATTCGGGGCAACGACATACGGCAGTCTCGAGGGAAAGTACCTATTTGGAAACAAACCTACTAACACATCTCCTAGACTGTCTGTTCTTTATCTATTATTCTCGCGGAGCACAGGAACTGCCGTCACGCATGTCAACTGACCTGGATCTGGTCGGAGGCGGGCGAGCGCGTCGCGCGACCATATTGCCAACGAGTGGTGAGGATTCCATCATCGGGACAGACTTGGGCAAGTTTTCCGCTCGCCTTTCACAACCTCGCATATATTGTCGAGCTGAATATAAAACACCAGACCACTATCGAATTAGTAAGTACGGCCTGGAACCAAGACCAACTTGACCAACACAATACATGCCCTGCTGTCCTACCGCTGATCCGCTCACAAGCCTATGTGTCGAGGATGATGGATAAAAGGTGAATAGAAACATGGACGATCAGAGAACCCGAGTGATGAATAGTATTGACGATTCGCACCTTTTCATTTGAGCTCGTTGCGTAGATATAATAATGGTGTTTCTGGTCTTCCTGGCCAAAATAGAAGAGCCATTGAGTTTCGTGCCATCCGCTGAATTGATTGGTCGATGGGTATTTGAATTTCTTTGAGCATACTAGTTGTTTCTAGATGGAGACTATATTGTGGAAGGATGGAAGTATGACTTGGAAATATAATGTTACAATACCTATCCAAGACTGACTGACCTTGTCACACGACACCTCTTTCAAGCGGCCCAGCCCCTTGGCGGGTGTCCTTTTTTGCTCCACTTATTGTCCATATGCTACCTAAGCTACCTACACCTCGCCTACCTGATGAGTGCTGAGAAGTGCTGCCCGCCTGGTTGCTTCTCCATGCTTCCGGAGCTTAGCCAGCCAGACCTTAGCAGCCTGGGCCCAACTCAAGCAATCAGCTTGTCACCCCTCCGCGTTTCATGGATTGAGCGATTGACCAATTCGCAGAGCTTCCACCCACCCATCAATCCACCATCCACTCCCGTCACTCCCTATTGCTACCTACCTACGTACATGGCCTACCACTATTACATACTCTACTGCTATCTGTGGCGATAGACATGCCGGCCGTGTTGCATAGCATCGTTACGCAGCAGGAACAGCAACAACAACAACAACAGCAGCAGCAATAGCAGCAGCAACAGCCGCCAACGGCACCTTGGACATCTATCCATTGACCAGCAACAGTGACCAAGGAGAAGCAGCAAGACGAGAACACCCAATTGACTTTCCATGATTGCTCGTTGCTAACGTGTCAATGCTTCATTCAGCCATATCTGGATAGTCTGGCTCTGCTTTCGCTCTTGCACTTACTACTTCTCTCTGCCCCGCCTGGCCACTCATTAGCACCAATTTCGATAGACCAAACATCACCAATTCCTCCAGCGGCACTACACACGTTTCTCGCCAACGCATAACTCACACAAATCCTTAGCCCAGCGCGTCGATTCGAACCATCTCTCCGACCATCCAAAAACCCAAGGGAAAATTACCTCTGAGGCGGCAGCCAACGAAACAAATATAAAATCTCCTCCTGGGGTCTCGACAAACCCCCTTGCTCACCACATTACGCCGAGTCGTCGTCGAAACTCGGACCTGCAATATACATCAATCGCCGTGTCCTCCTCCGCAACCACGTGCAGCACTGACCGACCGCATCAAATCGCACGCACGTACACAGCACAGTCACAACGACTCTCCAGCGGCTAGGTGTCTTCCATGCCACTCCACGTATGGACACGTCCCCACGAGAAGCATTCAATCGTAACAAACCACCTCCGCCGCGCCTACGAGTAGAGCAAGAGAGACGAACATGTACGGCCCGCATCAGGGCCACGGCTCTCGTCTCAATGGCGTCCCCGGGGGGCGCGCCATGGCGCCGCAGATGATGTATGGCTACGTTCAGTCCCAGGGTCAAAACCAGCACCAGCATCAGCACCATGCCCAGCAGCAACAGCAACAGAACCAGCACCATCACCAGCAAGACCACGCTGCCAACTCGGCCTTCTCCTCGGGCATCCTGTCTAACGCGGCCACATTCACGCCGAGCAGCCATCAAAACGGCGTCAGCCGGACCCAACAGAGCGAGCTCCTGTCCGAGCAGTCAAAGGCCTATGAGGAGTGCAGACGCGCCCACCAGTCCATGACCGAGCAGCATCAGCCGCACTTTTTCGCCAGGGCCAAGGCAGCCGAGAACCGTGGCGTTGGACCCGTCATGCCCGCCGCCATCACCAGCAGCAGCAACAACAACGGCAATGATCAGACTGAAGGAGAGGAGGAAGATCGGGGCCGGCCTGTCAATATCGACAAGAACGAGGACCGCCAAGACTGGCAAAGTTTGGACCTGAGTGGCCAAGGACTACGCGCCATTTCCCTTACTGTCTTCGACCGCTATTCCTTTGTCGAGGAGCTATACCTCTGTTCCAACAACCTGACTTACCTCCCACCATCGATTGGACAGCTGCGCAAGCTTCGCCATCTCGATCTGTCCAACAACCACCTCACCGAGTTGCCGCCAGAGTTGGGCATGTGCACTCCGCTACGGAAGCTGCTCGTGTTTAACAACCAGATTCGCGACCTTCCCTACGAGCTAGGAGCACTACACCACCTCGAGCTCCTGGGCATTCAAGGCAATCCTCTGAACAACGAGATGAAGCAGATGCTGATGGAGGATAATACCAAAGGTTTGATTAGCTATCTCAAGGAGCAAGCTCCAGGTAAGCACGCCCCCCGATTTGTTCCACCACTTCCCCCCTTCTGTTTACTCAGTCACTTCCTCCTTTCCTGGTAATCAGCTTGCTCACCATGGTTATTTCTCTCACAGTGCCTATGCCTCCCGAGCCGCGTGCCGCTATTGCCCTGCAAGAGGGAGTCTCGTCAAATCTCGAGCGATTACGGGTGCTCTCTTGGAACACTCTGTGCGATCGCTACGCGACTACGGCACAGTATGGTTACACTCCTGTCGGTGCTCTGGACTGGGAATACCGAAGAAGCGTCATTATGGAGGAGTTTCGCCAGCGCGATGCAGATATTCTCTGTCTGCAGGAGATTGCGGGTGATGCCTTTGAGAACTTCTTTGTTCCCGAGCTGGCACAACTGGACTACCGCGGCGTACACTACCCCAAGACCAGAGTCAGCCACATGCGGGACAAGAACGAACAAGGCCTTGTCGATGGATGCGCCATCTTCTTCAAGAATACCAAGTACATCTTGTTAGACAAACAACTGGTTGATTTCCGTAGTATGGCCATCAACCGACCCGACATGAAGACTACCGAAGATGTTTTTAACCGAGTCATGCCCAAAGACAATATTGGCATGTTTTGCTTCTTCGAATCGCGAAGCACTGGAGCACGTTTCATTGTCGTCAACGCTCACCTTTGCTGGGAGGGTCATCTGCCTGACGTCAAGGCCGTGCAGACGGGTATACTGATGGAGCAAATCACCAAGATGTCGGAGAAGTACACCAGGCGACTACCCATCAGCCTGAGCGAGAAATGTCTGGTCAGGTCCGTTACTACTGATGTGGTGTCCGAGTTGGACCCCGACGAGATGGAGTCGCCTCCGTCTGCAAGTCAAGAATACCGGAGCAACACCGACATACCACTGTTGGTATGTGGTGATTACAACTC
The DNA here is from genome assembly GCA_023078685.1 of Neopestalotiopsis rosae. Classification (NCBI taxonomy): domain Eukaryota; kingdom Fungi; phylum Ascomycota; class Sordariomycetes; order Amphisphaeriales; family Sporocadaceae; genus Neopestalotiopsis; species Neopestalotiopsis rosae. Next base: position 446,385 of record JALGAS010000008.1, on the reverse strand, counting down.
GATAGATGACAGCTCCGTCTATGAACTCTTGGATCGCGGCAGAGTTGCTCCTGACCATCCTGACCTTGTGGGTCACTCTTATGGTAACTTTACAAGAGACGGCATCTCCCATCCCTTCAGCCTTCGCTCTGCATATGCACATGTGCGCAACACCCCTGACGACTTGATCTTTACCAACTACGTCCCAACTTTCAATGGCGTGATTGACTACATCTGGTATTCTACCAACACGCTCGAGGCAACCGAACTGCTAGGACCACCAGACTACAACTACCTGAAGCGTGTGCCGGGTTTCCCCAACTACCATTTCCCATCTGACCACATTCAAATCATGGCAGACTTTGTATTCAAGCCTCGCAAGGAAAAGAAGGTTGCGGGCGATCATGAGAGGGGCTCAGCGTCGAGGATATAAACGTACCAACCTTGGCAGAGGAGTTCTACAAAGGTATATACTACGAGAATATGGGCCCAGCACTTGAGGCGGCATCGTAACAGGGCATTTGTCAGGTTCAGGTTTGGAAATTTCAATGGCATAAAGTCCATTGGCGGAAGGACTTGATTTACCGTGATTAAAACTGCCTTTGATTAGTTGGTTGTGTAGGCGGCAGGCGTTTAGTTTCACGTTATATAATTTATGCAAAGCGGAGAATTAAGAAAAAAAGTTCATCCAAATATGATTGTTTTGATTTATGCACGGGTAAAGCATTAATATTACGGATATGCACCCTTATGAAAAGATATAAATATATTAACAAACATGGTAGACCATGGTTCTAATACTGGTCGTCAGCAGGCCGACTGTTCATCCGGCCGTGCGTAGATAGATATCACTTCTGCAGCTAGGAACTAGTTCATCCTTTTATTCCCCAGCTTATAATTTAATACGAATGCATGCCCATGGGTGCAGCCCGCTAGCCAAACCTACCGGGTACGTGATATTAACGCTTGAAAAGGCCCGCCGCGGATAATAGTTAATATAATATTAATCGTATTATATTAGCTTAGTTATCCGTATGATAATTTTTATATAATTATTTATTATAATATTAATTTCCGCGTTTTTTAATATTGAAAACCATATGAAATAAATTAAGCTTAATTGTGTTTAAAATAAAGATATTATTGATTATTAAGGTTAATAAAATTAATTTTAGTTTTTAATTTTAATTAATTAATTATTAATAGGGTTGCAAATTAATGAACTAATAATTAACTACGCGTAGTTAACTACAACCATAATTAATTAGTGACTTAAGTAAAACTACGTAATATAATTAATTACTTGAGTAAAACTAAGTAATTCAGTTATTAATTAATTAAAACTAATAATTAAAGAATTTAAATAATTAATATCTTTTTATTAAAATAACTTGCTTAAATAAGATAATTTATAATTATTATTTTAAGCTATGACTTTAAAATAAGTTAACTGTTTTTATTTTAATTATTTTATTCGATTTTTAATAATTAATAAAAAAAGCCGTAATTAGTTAATAAGGTAATTAAAACTACGTGTAATTAATTAGTAAAGTGAGTAAAATTACGTAGTTTAATTAATTGCTTGAGTAAAACTACGTAGTTTAATTATTAATGAATTAAAACTAAAAACTAAAACTAATTATTGCAACCCTGATTATTAGGGTTGCAACGACTAATTTTAATTATTAGTTTTAATTCATTAATAATTTAATTACGTAATTTTATTTAAGCAGCTAGTTAAACTACGTAATTCTACTCACCTTATTAATTAACAGGGTTGTAAAAGATTTCTTTAATTAATTAAATGATTTAGTTAATAATTAAATCATTTAGTTTTAATCAGGGTAGTAACTAAATTAATTTAGTTTTAATTAGGTAACTAACTAAATCAATTTAGTTCTAGTTAGCTTTTAATTAATTAAAAATTAACTAAAGACTTTTTAAAATAATTATTAAAATTCGAGTAAAACGGCTAAAATAAAAAGAAACCAGCCGTTTTATTCTTTATTTTTTAATTAATTAAGTAAATTAAAAAGCTCTTTATTTTAATAATTATAAAATTTATCATTAATATTTCAATTTCTTTAGTTATTAGACTTTAGTTAACTAATAACTAAATTAAGGCCTTTAGTTTAGTTTTAATCAAAGCATTAACTAAATTATTTAGTTTTAATTAGCACTTTTAATAACTAACGTTAGTTTTTAGTTAATTAAACTAAATGTAGTTCTTAGTTAACTAACGTTAGTTAACTATTAGTTAATTAAATTGCAACTCTGCTAATTAATTACCGTAATTTTACGTACCTTACTAATTAATTACGCGTAGTTTTAATTATTTAAGTGAATAATTACGTTAATTATTAAAAATCGAATAAAAAAGTAAAAAATTCTTTCCACCCATTATTTAATTACGGCTTTAAATAATCATCATGAAGTTATTTTTATTTAATTAGCTCACTTAAATAAGAAATTATTAATTATTTAAATTCTTTAATTATAATTTTAATCAATTAATAATTAAGCTACGTAGTTTTACTCACGTAATTAATTAATCACGAATCTTAAAAGCATTATTTAATTTTATTTAATAAATTGAATTTTAATATTGAAGAAAATAACGATTAAAACCTGATTTGAAAGCAGTACCAGCAGTTAAAATAAATTTAATATTCGATTTTATTTTAATTTCTAAAACTAAGGTTTTTATCATTTATATTTTTGAAAAAAAATAATTCATTATTAAAATTTAAATAATAACGTTTAAAATAGAAAAATTAATACGTTTTAATGATCTTTTATTCTTTTATATTAATATCTTTTTATTTATAATTTTATTAATAAATAAATTATTTAGTTTTAATAAGGGTGATAACTAAATCATTTAGTTTTTTTAAGGTCTTAATTAAATTATTTTAAATTTAATTTGACTTAATTTGATTTAACTTAATTAAGAATCAATAATTAAAATTTTAATTAATTTAATTACTTTTATTTAATATTAATAAAAATAAGCGTTGAAATTAAAAGGATTTAAAAAAACTAATAAATAATCGCAAAATGGATATTTTACGGTATAAACTAATACATATTTTGAATAATTCAAAAGTGGCATTTTTAAAGTAATAAATTCTAATATTTTACCAGTGGTTTTATTTTGTTTATCAAGATTCGAATTCTAGTAAAAGTAATAATAATAGCTTTACGTTTTATTTTACTTATTTCATAAATTAAAATAATGAAGCTTGCAATAATTATTTATTTTACTTACTTTAGCTTTTATCTTTTAATTATTAATAAATTAACGTTTGTTAATTATTATCTATTTAAATTTCAACCTTAGTAATAATAATCACCGTTAATTAATTATTACATTATAAATCGTTTTATTTAAGGTTGGCTTGAGTTAGCTAGCAGTTAACTTAATTAACTTTAACTTATTTAATTAAGTTATTAAAAGTGCTCATTTAAATTTAAATAATTTAATTAATTGCTTAACTAAATCTTAATAAATTAAACTTAATTAAATTTAAGTTAATAATTTAATCTTTAAATAAAAGAATAAATATATTAAATTATTAGTTTTAGAATTAATTCACGGTTTTCTTTATTTTTAAATTAATAAGAAAGACCGTTAATGTTGTACCTTATAATACCGAAGTGTGTTATAAAGAAGCATACATTACTAACGATAAGTTGGCCGAAGGCCAATCTTAAATACTTAGGTTTAGCTGCATTAAATGCTAAGCTTAATTTAGCCATAAGGTTGGGCTACGCTTAATAATTAAATTAGTGAGTTTTTAATTAATTAACTCACTTGATTTAATTAATAGCGTGAGTAAAACTTATTAAGTTACCGATTTTAATAAATAAAACTCAATTTAATTAACTTAACTCAAACTTAAACTTAAAACTCAAACTTAAGCTGCCAACCCCGCTTTTTATAAAAGAAAATTAAATTAAAGAAATTAAAGAAATAAAATCAAAAAAACTAATTATCTTCCTCCTCCATCCTATCGTTTAATTATAAAAATTTATGAATTCCCTGAATTAATTTTAACCCTTAGCTTTTTAATAAAGTTAATTATTTAACCGTTTTAACACTGAACTTATTCCGGGATTTTATAATGATATAGCTTGAAGTAGAAAAAAACCGTTTTATAGCAGCAGAAATAGCTAATATACTTAAGTACCGTTAATTTAAAAATAGCTAAAACGGGAAATTTTTATTAATTATTTTTAATAAATTAATGGGTCCCATTAATTCAATAATCAATTAATAAATAAAATAATAATAAAATAATTTATTTACGTCGCTATTTGCGATTAATTCACGAGTATAAACTTCATATTTCTTTCGAATGTTAATAAATCGACTATTCACGAAAAAGCCTTTTTTATCCAAATCATAAAAATAAATCGGATCTTATATTTGAATTTCGAATTCTCCTTTTTATTTCCGTTTAATTTCCTTAAATCATTAGTATTTCATTTACTTAAATTGAAAAAAGTAATTAATAGGGCTGTGATTCAGTTAATTAATAATCAATTACGCGTAATTAACTACGACCGTAATTAATTAATTGCTCGAGTAAAATCAAATGACGAGTAATTAATAATTAATTACATTAACCAGGGTAAGAATGCATTTAACTAGCAGTTAATTAAAATTTAAACTGTAATTGCACTTTTTGCAATTAAGGTAATTAACTGCTAACTGCCATAATACGAATATTATTATTTAATTGGATAATAATGAAATAAAAAGCCTTTTAATGCCTTTATATAAAGCTTTATATAACTTTTAATCTTAAATAAAAAGCTTTAAAATAACTTGAATATTTAACTTTTTATTAATTATTCTATTGTCTTAATGCAGTTAATTATAACCAGGGTTGGCACGATTAAGTTTAGTTAATTAATAATTAAACTACGTAGTTTTATTTAAGCAAGCAATTAACTAACGTAGTTTTACTCAAACAACTAATTAATTACGGTAATTTTACTTACTTTAATAAATAACTACGCATAGTCTTTCATTAATTTAATTAATTTAGTTAATAATTAATTAATTACGATTTTAAAAAGCTTTTTTTAAATAATTCAAATAATAAACAGCTTATACCCAATAAAATGAAATAGTAAAAACGAAATATAAAGTAATTATCCCCTTATTTTTCAAATTCTAATTCGACTTTTAATATTTATTGGAAACTAATAAATATTATTAAAATAATAATAAATTAAATTATAAAATTAAAAAAAATAAAATCTAATTTAATAAAAGCATTAAAATTACCAAAGTTATTCTTCTTTTATTTTTTCTAATTAGATTTTAATAATAACGGTTAAAAGAAGAAAATATTGATTATTTTAATTATTTATTTATTTTATTCGTAATTAGTTAGTTAGTGTGATTAATTATTATTGACGTATAGTTCAGTTTTAATTAGACCACTAATTAACTACGGTAGTTTTACTCAAGCAACTAACTAATTATTGTAGTTTTATTTAAGTTACTAATTGACTACGGTTGTAGTTGACTACGCGTAATTAAGTCTTAGTTGACTAAATGCCAACCCTGATTATAACTGATTGCAATTAACTTAAGTTAACTTAAGGTAGTAAAATTCCGGATTTAAACTGATAAATAATTATATGCAATTAATAAAAGTCTGGATTATAATTGCATTAACTTAGGTTGATTATAAACTGCCTTTCTTACTCTGATATTAATTAATTATTTACGGATAAAATGAAATAATAATTGAAATTATTAATATTATTAAGTTTTAACCATTATTAATGAAATCGAGTTAAAAAGAAAGAAAACGTGATAATTTTGATATTTTAATTCGTTATATTAGGTTTTGCTTTAATTTGGAAGGTTTTTATTATTTGAATATTAACATTTTATTTATTTTTATTAGTTTTTGAAATAAATGTTAATAACTTATATTAATTAATAAAAATAAGGTAATAAGCTTGTTATATTTTGTTTTCATTAATGCATTTTATTCAGGGTTGCAACGATTAGTTTTAATTTTTAGTTTTAGTTAATTAATAACCAGGGTTGGCATTTAATTAACTAATAGTTAATTACGCGTAATTAATTATAACCGTAGTTAGTTAATAAGGTGAGTAAAACTACCGTAGTTAGTTAGTTGCTTGAGTAAAACTACCGTAGTTAGTTAGTGGTCTGAGTAAAACTAAACTACAGTTAGTTAGTAGTTAACTACACTAACTAACTAACTACGAATAAAAATAAAATAATAATTAAAATTATTAATATTATTATATTTTAACGATTATTATTAGAATCGAATCAATAGGAAGAAGAACGTAATAACTCTGGTATTTTAACTCGTTATATTGGAATTTATTTAAATTTTCAAAGGTTTTATTATTCTAATATTTAGGGTAGGAAAGGCAGTCTGCAGTTAATTGGTGCAGTTGCAGTTAACTTAAGTTAGTGCAGTTGCAGTCCGGATTTTCGCTAACTGCATGCAGTTACTTGTCAATTTAAGTCCGGAATATCACTAACTTAAGTTAACTTCAGTTAATTGCAGTTAGTTATAATTAACTGCATTAAAATAATAAAATAATTAATAAAAAATCGAATTTTTAAATTACTTAAAAGCTTTTTATACTAAATAAAACGTTATATTAAGCTCAATAAAGGGGATTCAAAGGTTTTATGTATTATTCTTATTTAAATAAATAAAATAATTTATACTATTGCAGTTAGCAGTTAATTAACTTAACTGTAAGGTGCAGTTAGCAGTCATTTTGCAGTTAAATGCAAAAAATGCAGTTGCAGTCTGGATTTTAACTAACTGCAGTCAGTTAAGTTGCAGTCCGGATTTTATGCAGTTAACTGCCAGTTAACTGCATTCCTACCCTGATTGCTTGAGTAAAATTACGTTAATTATTTATTAAAATAAATAAAATTACGCAGTTTAGTTATTAATTAATTAAAACTAATAATTAAACCTAATCGTTGCAACCCTGCTAATAAGCCATTTGAATTAAAAATAACTATTTTATTTAATAATCTTCTTTATCATTATTTAACTATTAAAATATTAATCAACTATTAAAATAAAGACTTTTAAGCTTTGTTTTAAATTAATGAGTTAGTTAACTAAATTAATTAAATTAACTCAAACCCAATTAATTTAATTAGCTTATTGGGCGTAGCCCAACCTCATGGCCAGATTAGGCTTAGCGTCTAGCGCAGCTAGACCCAAGTATATGGGATTGGCCTTCGGCCAACCCATCGTTAGTAATGTATGCTTCTTCACACCACTCTCTTGTACCACAAGGTGCAACATAGCTGCTTAAGTAAAACTTATTGTTTTAATTACCACCGTGAGTAAAACTCATTGAGTTATCGATTTTAAAGAGTAAAACTCCACTTAGATGAGTTATCTCAAATTTAAACTCAGAATTTAAGCTTAAACTAAAACTGCCAACTTTATTTATACCCTAATATTAATAATATAAGCTATATAACGGATATCGTTATTAAAGCTATATCATTAAGCGTAGACTAATATAATAGCCAGATTAGCTTTAGCGCAGCTATTGGGCGTAACCCAACCTAATAGCTAAATTCGGCCTAATTATTCCAGACCCAAATATATAAGATTGCCCTTCGGCTAACCTATAATGAGTAATACATGCTTCTTCATAATATACTTCGGTACCAGAAGATATAATAGCAGCTAAATTAAAATATACGGGATTAGCCTTCGCTTAACCCATATTTGAGAATCAGGGTTAGCAGCTTAAGTTTGAGTTTTAAGTTTAAGTTTGAGTTAATTTATTTAAATTGAGTTTTATTTACCGTTTTTAAAAATTTATTAAGTTTTATTTAAATAGCTAATGAAATTAATGAGTTTTATTTACGTAATTAATTAAATTCATTAAGTTTAAATGAAATTAATTAATTTAGTTAATTTATTTATTTATTTAAAGATTTTCAATTTTCAACGAAGATAATTTAAGATAATAATTATTAAAACGTTAAAATAAATATTAAATTATTGAAACGTTGAAATAAATATCAAATTATTATTATTTAAATGGTATTATTACTTTATTTTATTAATTTTATTTAATTTATAAGATCAGTTCGAAAGTTATCTTTTTTAATTCTTATAATTTATTAAGAAAATACACGATTTTAAAAAATAAATTATAAAATAAATAAAATCGTAAAAATGAAAGTTAATTAGCTGTTAAAATTAAAATTAACGGTTTTATTTTATAATTGTATTTATTATTTCTTATTAATTAAAATAAAGAATTTTAAATTATTCTTTAAGTTAGTAAGTTATTAGGTTGTTAACTCAAATTCAATTAATTTAATTTAAACCAGGCTGCTGATTAAATTATTAAATTAGAGTTAGTAAGTTAAGCTTAATTAATTTAGTTTATTAATTCTATTAATTTTAGTTTGAGTAAAACTCACTTAAGTTAGCTGGCAGTTACCTTAAAGCCAACCCTATTAGGAATATATGCTTCTTTACCATCAGGGTTGGCACGATTAGTTTTAATTATTAGTTTTACTTAAGCAATTAACTAAACTACGTAGTTTTACTCACGTAACTAACTAACTACGGTAGTTTTACTCACCCCATTAACTAATTACGTATAGTTATTAGTTAGTTTAGTTAGTTTAATTAATAACTAATTAATTAGGATTTTAAAAAGCTTTATTTTAAATTATTAATATAATTAATAGCTTATATTGAATTAAATAAAATAATGAAAACGAAGTAAAAAGCAATTATTCCTTTGTTTTCTAAATACTAATTCGATTTTTAATATTTATTCTAAAATTTAATAAGTTGATAAAAATAATAATAAATAAAATTATGAAATTTGAAAAAATAAAATAAAATCTAATAAAAGCATTAAAATTACTAAAGTTATTCCTTTTTTATTCTTTTTAATTAGATTTTAATAATAACGGTTAAAAAGCAATAATATTAGTTATTTTGATTATTATTTTATTTTATTCGTAGTTAATTAGTTAGTGTAGTTAATTACTAATTAATTATAATTTAGTTTTACTTAGACCACTTGTCACGGTATTGTACGGGAGCCGGTCTCTGCCTAGCATGGGGTATAATTAGGTGTATTAACGAAGCTGGAGAATAAATAATCCTCCAGCCCGGCGAAGATCTATTTACGCCCCCGACCGGTAGGCTGGTCGGGGCCGGGTGGAGCTGGCTGCAGCGCAGCAGCCGGTCGTGATAAGGCAACCCGGTAATAAGGCAATTCGTGCGCTATTATGTTACCTTCCCCTCGTATAAGGGATTCGTCCGCGAGTTTAAAAATTAATTAAAAATAAATAATAAAAGCCGGCTAAGGCTCGAACCGATGCTTTTTAGGCAAAAAAAAGGATATTTTCGGGTTTATTTCTTATTATTATATTATTAAACCCTTAACCGGTATACGTTAATCGTCCGCTTCTTATATCGGGGCGTTAGAAATTTTTTCGTAATTATAATTTAAAATTAACCTTTTTAAAGCCTTTCCTTTTTTCGCTTTATTTAAATTTTAATATTTATTATTTTATTATCGTTTTCGTAATCGTTTGCTGCTTTATTATATTCGGCTATTTTCCTTTATTTTAGTAATTTTATTAAAAAGCTTAAAAAATTAAGATATTTATCGTAATATATTTTTATAATATAATAAACTTATTTTTAAACCCGTTAATATAATATTATTTAGGGTTTAAATTTTATTTACGCTATTATATTTTATATTATAATTTTTGATAATATAATCGTAATAGAAAGATTTTTTTAGTTTTTATTCCTTTTTACCGTTAAAGCTAATTATTTTACCGTCCGGATTTTTATTCGCTTATTTTAATAACGGGTTATTAGCATATTCGCGTAAATAATTAATATAAAATATTCGTAATTTTAATCGATAAAAATAATTATTTTATTTCTCGATTTTATAATAATTTCTAATTAAAAATAATTTAATTTATTATTTAATCTATCCGTTTATATACCGGCTTTTTTAATAATATAAACCCGGTTTCCCGGATTAAAATCTAATTTGCGACGCTATTTATTTATTTAAATTATTATGCGCTTTTGCGATTTAATTATAATTTTGCAAATTAATTTAATATAGCTTTAAATAGCGCGGAATATTTTTAAGCCTTTTCGCGATTAAGCCTTTTTTTTAATAATTATATCGGTAAAATTTTAGGATCGCCTTCTTTAATTAAAAATTATAAATATTAGGAATCCTTATTTAATTTTATAAAATAATATACCGATAAATTCGTAAAAAACCGATGCTTAAATAGGGTTTAAAGCAAAAATAGCTTCCGATTAATTATTTTAGCGCTAGCTAATAAATAAATTAAAACGTTAATTAACGTATTTATTCATAATTTTAGCTTAGCTTACCGATTAAAAATAATTAATAAATAATAGCTTTATTTTAATCCCGATAATTTTCGAAAGTTTATTAATAAAATTAATAATAAATTGCGGTTTTTAATTTATTTTTATTATTTCGGAAAATTTAAATACACTAAAAAATTTATTATAATATATTTTAGCTATATCCTTAATAGGGTTGCAAATTAGTTAACTGGTAATTAATTAAAAACTACGTGTAGTTAGTTATTAGTTAATTACGCGTAGTTTTTGAACCTATTAACTAAAACTACGCGTAATTAATTAGTTATTTGAGTAAAATTAAATTACGGTTAATTAGTAGTTAATTATACTAATTAATTAATTACCGATTTAATAAATTAATAAAAAAATAATAAATATTTTGAATTTTTATCGTTTATTAAGAAACTCTAATTTAAAAGAATAAAAACGGAATAACTCTAATAGTTTTTTTGAATTTATTGAATTTTATTTTTTAATTTTTATATTATTTTATTTATTAATTATTATTTTATTTATTTTTATTCATTTTTAAAATAAATATTAAAAATCGATTTTTAAAAAATAAAATAAGATAAATAATGCATTAAATTTTATTTTTAATCCATTATTTAATTTAATATAAAGCTTTAATTTAATAAATAAATATTTTAAAATCGTAATTAGTTAGTTATTAATTAATAATTACGCGTAGTTAGTTAGTTGCTTGAGTAAAATTACGGTAGTTAGTTAGTAAAGTGAGTAAAATTACGTAGTTTAGTTATTAGTTAATTAAAATTAATAATTAAAATTAATCGTTGTAACCCTGCTAATACCCTAATAAAATATTTAAACGAATTTTATAATGCTTATATAAATAATATTTTTATATTTTCGGATAACGTGGCTAAGCATAAATTTTACGTTAAAAAATCTTTTAACGGCTTAAAAACGCTAGTTTTTAAGCAAATATTAAAAAGTATAAATTCAATATAATTAAAATTAAATTTTTAGGTTTTATTATTAATATAAACGGTATTAAAATTGATTTAAAAAAATCGCTATTTTAAAAATTAAAAATATTTTATATCGGTTAAAAAAATATAATCCTTTTTAGGCTTTTATAATTTTTACCGTAGATTTATCCGAAAATATAATCGTATTATTAGGCCTTTAATACGATTATTATATAAAAACCGATCGTTTATTTTCGATAACGAATATAAAGCTGCTTTTAAAAAATTGCGATATAAAATAATTAATACCCTAATTTTTATTTATTTCTTTTTCCGACCGCACGAAATAAAAATAAAAACCGACGTATTTAACGGCGTTATAGCTAAATATTCTTTTTAAAAAGATAAAGAAATTAGCGAACAGCACCCGGTTATATTTTATTTAAAAAGCATATAAAGAGGCGAATATAATTATAATATTTATAATTGAAAAACTTTGTTATAATCCGTAAATTATAATATTAGCGAGCGGAGCTTATAAGTTTGCAAAACCCCCGATTTTTTATAATTATTACCGATTATAAAATATTAAAATATTTTAATATAAAACGTTAGCTTAATATCCCTTAAGCAAAATAAGCAAATTTTATAATTTTATATAATTTTTATATAATTTATAAGCTAAATAATTAAAATATAATCGCCGATATATTTTTACGTTTTAAAAAAATCGTATTATATAAAAAAAATAATTAAAAAAATAAAAAATTATAATCCTTTTCCGTTTATATAATATAAATAGCGTTACCGCTTTAAATTTAATAGCCGTTAACGAGATCGACCCCGTTTTTATAGCGGAACTATTCGTATTAAACGAAAATATATTAGCTTTTAAATAATTAGGTTTTTAATTAATAAATTTCTTATAAAAAACTAATATAAATTATTTTAATTTAAAGGCTTTCCGTAAAAAAGTAAAATTAGCGGACCCCGAAAATAAATAGCTATTTAGCTTAATCGATAATTGTTTAATATTATATAAAGGAAAATTAATCGTTTTAAATATTGATAATTTAAAAATTAGGTTATTAAATAAAATATATACACGGATTATTATAGCTTATTCCGAAAAAGCTAAAACGCGGAAATTATTAAATATTTGCTATTAATAGCTAAAATAATCCGCCGACGTTAATCGGTATATAAAAAATTATTTATATAAATTTTTTAAGTATTTTAAAAATAAAACCCCCGAATTATTAAAGCTATTATTAATATTTATAAAAATATAATAATATATCGTGGCTAATTTTCAATTTATGCCTAATAATAAATATAATTATAATAATTTATATATTATTATTTGCCGATTAGCTAAGCGCGCTTAATATATATTTTATTATCGGATTATAATTATTAAGGATCAGGGTTATAACGATTAGTTTTAATTATTAGTTTTAATTAATTAATAACTAAACTACGTAGTTTTACTTAAGCAATTAATTAAATTACGTAGTTTTATTTATTTTATTAACTAATTAAATTACGTAGTTTTATTTATTTTATGAACTAATTACCGTAGTTTTATTTAAGCAATTAATTAATTATGCGTAATTATTAGTTAGTTTAGTTAGTTTAGTTAATAATTAATTAATTACGATTTTAAAATATTTATTTATTAAATTAAAGCTTTATATTAAATTAAATAAGGGATTAAAAATAGAATTTAATATATTATTTATCTTATTTTATTTTTTAAAAATCGATTTTTAATATTTATTTTGAAAGTAAATAAAAATAAATAAAATAATAATTAATAAAAAAAATAATATGAAAATTAAAAAATAAAAATTAATAAATTTAATAGAATTATTAGAGTTATTCCGTTTTTATTTTTTTAAATTAGAGTTTTTTAATAAATCATAAAAATTTAAAATATTTATTATTTTCTTTATTAATTTATTAAATCCGTAATTAATTAATTAGTGTGGTGAATTATTAATTAACCGTAGTTTAGTTTTACTTAAGCAACTAATTAATTACGCGTAGTTTTAGTTAGTGGGTTTAAAAATTACGCGTAGTTAATTAATAACTAATTATACGTAGTTTTTAGTTAACTACCCGTAGTTAATTATTAGTTAACTAATTTGCAACCCTGGCTATTATTAATAAATCGCTAAAATATTAAAGGCCCGGTAAAAAACAAAGAAAAAACACTTTATATTTATAAATAGCGTATTTAATACGGAAAATTATTAATTTTTTTATTTTTCGGTATTATTCGGATACGGTAAAAAGCCTAGCAAATATCGATTTTTATAAATATTTTTAGGTTAATTATATAATTTATAATTTCGTTAATTAAAAATAATATATATTTTTTATTAATATATTAAGCTTATTATAATTTATATAAAAGCGTAAACCGCTATTAGGTTTTACGGTAAATAATATAAATAAGGCTTATAAAATAAAGCTAAATTTAATAAATCCTTTTTTTAGGTTTTTTATAATATATTTTTTATAAGCTTTTAGCTTTTTAGGAATATTTGATATAAAGGGCTATATCGTAATTTTAATTTATTTTTTAAGCTTAGTTTTATAATTTACCTTAGGCTTTAAAGGTAGGAAATCGTTAAAGGCCGCTTTATTAAAAACGTTTAAATATTTTTAATATTTTTTAGGAATAATTTTTAACGTTTATTTTCGTAGCTTTTTATTATTTCTTTCGAGTTTTTAATCGCGTCCGGCTAATTTTACCTTTTTATTTTTTATTATTCGATCGATTTCGTATAAATAAATAACGCTTATATTTTTAATATTAATCGTGCTTAAAAACGCTTTTAGGCTAATAATTATAATATTAGGTATATAATTTTTATATTGTCCGATAGCGTTTTTTCGCAGCCGGTACGGGCTTTAGGCATTTTTTTAAGCTAAGGGTTTTTAATAAAAATAATTTTCCTAATATTTTTAAGGTATTTTATTTCGCTAGTATACGCTAATATTTCTTGTTTTTTTTTAAAAATATCCTATATATTTTTCGTAACCGCGTTTTAGGAATATAAGGGATATACGGTAAAATTCGGCGACGGTCGGCGAAAAGTTAAGCGTAAACCGTTAAAATCCGTCGGGGGTTTAGCTATAGCAAGCTTTTTTTTTAATTTTTAAATACGTTTTTATAAAAAAATTTAATATTTTTTGCTTTTTATTTATATTTATATCGTTTTAATCCGAAATTTTCTTACGGTCGGTAATAATAGCCGTTTCGCTTCCGAACAAATAATTAATTTTTTTAAAAACGACGGGGGATTTCTGCCTAAAATTCCGGCCGTCCGCTATATTTTTATTTTACTTATTTATTAAGCGCTTTTTTTATATTTTATTAAAACTTCCCTTTAACGTTTAATATTAACTCGCTAGCTTTATCGATAAAAATATTAATATTAGGCGTTAACAATATATTTTTAATAGGGTTGGCTTTGAGTTAACTGCCAGTTAACTCAATTGAGTTTTTAAAAATGCTAACTCAAACTCATTGATTTAGTTAATTGCTTGAGTAAAACTCAACTCAAATGAGTTAACTCAAACTCAAACTCAAAACTCAAACTCAAGCTGCCAACACTGATTTTTAAAGAAAATAAGCTTTCGATAGCGTATATTAAAATTAATATTATAAATATTAAATTATTTACGGCTAACAATTATATCGTATTTAATATTAATTATTATTAATAAAATTTTAAAAAAGGTTCGTTTATTAATACGGAAATAAATAAATATTATTATATTAATTATTTATAGCGTTTTAATATCGTAACCGCCAATAAATCGATAATCGAAATTTTTAATTTATTTAGGCCGTAATAATAAATTTATCCGCTTTATAAAAGCTTAGCTTACACAAATATATTTATTTGCTCTTATATTATGTAATATTTTGCGTATCGTTAAAAATGATTTATTATATATTATTATATTAATAATTTTAAAGGGTTTTCCTTTTAATATTAAATTTAAGAAATTAAAGGATATTTTCGCGATTAACGCCTTTATTATATATATTTCCCTTAAGTGGAAATCGGGCTTTTTCAAGTCTTATTTTTGAATAAATTATTATCGGATTTATTATTTAAATTTAAATCATTTGCAATAGCGTTAAAATTAAAGGTTATATATCCGAATTTAGCTATAATAGCGTTAATACGAGCGGCATCGGGACGTTTTTCCTTTTTATTTAAATTTTTAAGGCATTTATAAATGCGATATTTAGCTTTTTCGCAAAAAATAACGTTTTTCCTCGATAGGGTTATAAAATAATTAACTAATAATTAACTACGCGTAATTAACTCAAAACTACGTGTAGTTAGTTATTAGTTAATTACGCGTAGTTTTTCGACCCACTAACTAAAACTACGCGTAATTAATTAACCAGCCGCACCCACTTTTGCAATATACCCCCTTTTATAACGTGTTTTTTTTCCCATTTTATTATAAATATTAAATTAATAATTTTTTAATATTTTAATAACTATTTATCGCATTAATCCCATAATTTCAGAATAACGAAAGTAAACGAACGCGGTATAAAAAAAGTAATTAAAATGGTTTAAAACGGCCAAAAAATAACCGAAATCGCACGCGGTCTCGGTATTTATATATTAACCCTTTTTCGTAAAATAAAAAGTGCTTAATTTTATCGCAACGCCTACGATAATAATTAAACCTTTTAAAATTATAAAAATAAAAGTTTAAAAATTAGGTATTATATAAAAAACGATACGGACGAGCTTTTTTAAAGCGAATCGTAAAAGACGTAGCTTCGCAAATAGCTATTAATATCGAGCTTAATAATTATTCTATTTATATCGGGAAAAATTAGGTAAATAAATTCGTACAATATTATTTATATTTAGCTATTAAGCTAAGGAGGGTTATTAATATTAACCGAATCGATAGCATTAATTTTAAGGCCGTATATAAATTTTATATATTAATAAATAGGGTTTTAAAAAAATATTTTATTAAATTTAAAAATATTTATAATATAGATAAAATTAGGGTTTAAAAAAGCGAAGCTAAAAAAACGATAATTAGCATATCGATATTACGTCGTTTTCGTATTTAAAAATTAGCGGCAAATAAATAAATAACCGCTATTTATAATATTAACGCTTTAAGCTTAATTATTATTATAGTTTTTATTTTAAAAAAATAATATTATAAATATAATAATTCCCCGAAAATTTCGATAAAGCTAAATTTATTATTATAAATAAAAAATAGTCTAATTTTATTATAGCGCAATCGTAGCTTAAATAAATCTTCGAACCAGAAATTAGGCCTCGTAAAACTGCCTAACGTCCACGGCCGTAAAAAATGCTTATTTTAAACGGTTATAATACCCACTTATTATCGAAATTTATATTTATAATATATCGCAAAAAAATTGCGTTAATTTATTTTCCCCTTTATATTAATAAAGCTTTTTAGCTATTTAATAAAAGTATATTTTTATTCTTTAAATATTATTATTATTAATAGCTTAATTAATAGCGAAAAATAATAATTATTAAATTTATTTAAAAGCAAAAAATGCTTATAGCTTATATTACGGCATTTTAAATAGCTTTTACGCAAAAAATAATTTAAAATAGCTGGCGCAAAACGGGTATATAACCCCCGGATCCTAATTAAATTATAAATAACCCTAAATTATTTCTTCCGTCCCCGATACCCTCCTTTTTAATATTATTTAACTTTATAAATATTTTTAAAAATGCTATCGCAACTTTTTATAATAGCAAAAATTTTCGGGATATATTTTATTTTATTTAAAAAAACCTATACGGCGTTAGGGCGGGAGGTTAGGCAATTAATATTAAAAACCGCAAAAATACTGAATTTAAAAATAACCGAATTAGTTATTACGCGCTAAAATAATGCATTTTTAAATACCGAATTAGGTAAATTTAAAGCAGATAAACGTTAAATAATTACTTTTAATGCTAATTAGATTTTTATTAATTTCCCGGATATTAGATCTGCTTAAAATAAATTGTTGCACCTTGTGGTACAGGAGAGTGGTGTGAAGAAGCATACATTACTAACGATAGGTTGGCCGAAGGCCAATCCCATATACTTGGGTCTAGCTGCGCTAGACGCTAAGCCTAATCTGGCCATGAGGTTGGGCTACGCCCAACATAAATTAAATGAGCGGTTGCGAATAATGCCGCAAAATAAATAGGTTTCTATTAATAATTTCTTTAAAATGCAACTTTTTACGGTTAAAAAATAACGTAAATAATATTTAAATAATTTAAAAAAATAATTTTAGTTATATTATAATAATAAATTATTTTAATATTATACCTATTTTATATCGGATTTTATTAAAAATCCGTTGCGAAAGGGGGTGCGTTGCATAAGTGGGTGCAGCTGGTTAATTGCTTAAATAAAATCAAATTACGATTAGTTAGTAGTTAACTAAATTAACTAACTAACTATGGTAAAATAAGAATCTTAATTAAATCTATTAAATAAGCCATAAGCTTAAATAATCAAAGATAAAAGAATAAAAGGGTATTAAAATGCTTTTATTTATTTAATTTTAACGTTAATATTCGATTTTTTATAATTAATTATCTTATTTTAAAAAATAATAAAAATAATAATTAATAAAGACTTGAATTTTCAATTAATAAAATAAAATAAATTAATAACGGGATTTTAATAATTAATATAGCCTTTAAATCGTGCTTTGAATCTTTGGTTTATTATTAATAAAAGCTTAAATAAATAAATAAAATTAATTAAAGGTTTTAAAAATCGTAGTTAGTTAGTTATTAATTAAACTAACTAAACTAACTAAAAACTACGCGTAATTAGTTAGTAAGGTGAGTAAAACTACGTTAATTAATTAGTTACTTAAGTAAAACTACGTAATTTAGTTATTAGTTAACTAAAACTAATAATTAAAACTAATCGTAACAACCTTGTTCCTCGATAAGCTTTTTAATCTTTTTTTAAAAATATTTAAACACTTTAAAAATATTAAATCGCCAAGGCTTATTACTCGATTTATCGTTTCCTCCTCTTCCATTAAAAGTATTTTTATTTCTTTTTATTTTAGGATTACCGCTAGGTATAAGCTAAATTAAAATTTATAAATATTTCGGCGGTTTAAATTACGTAAATTTAAAAATTTATTTTTTATCAATATACGACGTAATTCAGGCATTAAATAATAAAATAAATAATCGACGCTTAGATTCTTTTTTTAAAAGGCCTTATTAAATTAACATTTTCCTGCTAAACGAACGAAAATACTTTTAAAAACGTGGAAATCATCCGTTACCTTTATAATTAGCTTTTTAAACTTTTTATCGGTATTTTCCTACTAATTAGGGTTATATTATTATTTTTATAAATAATTTATAAAATCCTCGGTATTTTCGATACGATTAAGGTATCCGACGCGGAGGTATAAAAAAGAAATTATGGATGCGTTTTTTTAAAAATATAATTTAACCTCGATAAAGCGAACTCGCTTTCCGCTAAAATAATCGGCGTTTAACTCTAGCTTATTTTATATTTAAATAAATTATTATTTAAACAAAATAATATCCTTTCACTTATCGTTATAAAAATTGGATATCGATAGCTTTCCTAATTTTTTATACCTTAAAAAAAAGCTTTACGATTTAATATTATTAAAAGCATAAATAATAGCGCTAGTTTCGCGAAAGCGAATTTTAAAAATCGTATCTTCGCGTATAAAATCGGGATTCTTTTAAATTAAATCAATAATTTTAATCGATAATAAATTAATTTATTAGGTTAATTCGAAAATATCCTCCTAATTAACGGCGGAATTTTTTTTTAATTCGGAATAATTTTTAGCAATTTTTTAGCCTATTTAATAAAAGCAAACACCGTTATTTTTTAATATCGGGAGTTATAAGAAATATCGTTTATTTCAATAGCGTAAGCTTTTATAAAAAATATACGGAATTTAAATCTTATAAAAATAGCTTTAATATTTTTAATAGCTAATTTAGTAAAAAATGCAAAATTTATAAAATTATTTATATTTAATTAAGCTAATTTATTATATTTACTTAAAGCTTGGAGTTAAATATTAAGTTTATTAGCGGTATAAATATAATATATTGCATAATTATTAACGCGGTTTATAATATCGTCAGTAACGAAATCGTTAATAAAATTAAAAATAAAATCGCGATTTTAGGCATATTTTTTAAGCTTAATTATAAAAACCTTTTAAAAAGGCAAATTTATAATAATATCCTAATTATTTTTATAATAAAAAAATAATAATTTTAGCAAAATTAGGGTATTTTAAGCTTATAGCTTTATTAGCTATTTTAATTAATTTAATAAAAATACGGCGTTTTTTTCGGATAAAAATTTTATAAAGCTCGGTTTGCTTAAATTCGATTTTAATTATAATTTATTTTATACGCTATTTATTAGCGGTTAAAACGGAGGAGCTAAATAAAAGGGATTTTTCTAATTAAGCGCTATCGTTAATTAAAATAAACGCTATAGCGTTTGCTAATTTTAGGATTTAAGTTTTAATTTTAATATTTAATAATACGTTTTATCGCGTAATATCTAATTTAGGTTCTAATTTAATTAAGATATTATTACGGCCTTCCTAGGCAAATAATAAGCTTCGTTAATATATCACGGTATTATATTAAAGCCGGTTTTTGCTTAGCATAAAATATAATTAAATATATTAATAAAGCTAGAAAATAAATAATCCTCCAGCCCGGCGAACATTTATTTACGTCCCCGACCGGTAGAATAATCGGGGCTAGGGTGGGGCTGGCTGCAGCGCAGCAGCCGGTCGTAGTAGGGCAACCCGGTAGTAGGGCAATTAGTGCGCCACCATATTAATAAAGAAATTAAAAAGAAACGCAAAGCCGTTATTCTTTTATTTTTATCGGTAAGACTCGAATTTTAATATAAATAAATTAAAATCGGTAATAAATTAATAAAAGTTATTATTTTTAAAATGTCACTTTTTGAAAATTCGAAAGAAATATTAATTAATAAGATAAAAGAACCTTTTTACGGCATTTTATTAGTTTTCTTTCGTTTTATTAATTTAAGTGGTTATTTCAATTAATATTAATTCAAATTAATTAATCTATTAAATTCTTTAGTTATTAGTTAATAACTAAACTAAATCAAACTAAATCGAAACTAAATTAATTTAATTAGGGCCGTGATTAAAACTAAATGATTTAATTACCACCCTGACTAAAACTAAATTGATTTAATTAGGGCCGTGATTAAAACTAAATGATTTAGTTACCACCCTGACTAAAACTAAACTGATTTAGTTAATAGCTTGATTAAAACTGAATGATTTAGTTATTAACTAAATCATTTAATTAACTAAAGAAATAAATTACAACCCTGATTATTGCTATTTTAACGGTATTATTTTTTTAATTTTATTCATTATATTTAATTTATTAGATTATTTCGAAAAGCAGTATTTTTAATTATTAAAACTTATTTAAAAAAATACCCGATATTAAAAAATTAAATATTTAAATAAAGCAAATCGTAAAAATCAAAGCTAATAAGCGGAAATAAATAGAATTAACGGTTTTATTTAATAATGTTATTTATATTTTCTTTTTTAAATTAGTGAGTTATTAAGTATTCAATTAATTTAATTTGAATTAATGTGCGCATTAAATTATTAAATTAGAGTGAGCAGTTTTAAAACCTTAACTGAGTTTGTTAATTAACTAAATCAATTGAATTTAAGTTAAACTCATTTAAATTAACTGGCAGTTAACTCGAAGGCAATCCCGCTAATTATAATTAATAAACTTAAGACTTAAACTTAACTGCATTAACTGCAGGTAATACCTCCATTAATTATTAACTGCAATTAGAATAAAATAATATAATACTTTATTTAAAATTAACGAAAATTAGTTATTTCATTTTTATTAAAATTGATAAAATCTTTTACATTCATTAATAAGGAAATAATTAAAACGGCGAAAGAAGTACTTAAATCAAATTAATATTTAATTTTTAGCGTTGCAACAATTCATTTTAATCATTAATTTTAATTAATAAATAGCTAAGCTATATAATTTTACTCACGCAACTAAATAATCGTAGTTTTACTTAGGTCACTAATTAATAACACGTAGTTTTAATTAGTGGGGTTAAAAACTACGCGGAATTAACTAATAATCAACCCTTTTGCAACCCTATTAATTATATCTCTTTTAAAAGGTTAAAATAATTATCTAAGAGTTTTTAAATTAAACTTATTGAAATTTAATTAAAAATGCAATTACTAATTAGTTTATAGTTAAATTGCAGTTAACTGCATTAATTAAATACCGGACTTTAATTAACAAGTAATTGCATGCAGTTAATAAAAATCCGGACTATAACTACACTAACTCAAATTAACTGTAACTGCATTAATCAATTGCAGATTGCCTTTCCTACCCTAATTCATTAATAGTAACTGAATTATATTAATAAAATAAATAATTTTAATTTATTCTGCTTATAAGCCTTTATTTCTACGATTTTATTTACTTTATTATTAAACTTTCAAAACTGGGTGTTTTTTTACTAGGTTTTAATTATATTAAAAGTCACTTTTTAGAATATTTATTATAAATCGACTATATTTATAAAAATTTAAGTAATAATAACCGTTATATTCCTGATAATTTAGTAATTACTTTGCATAATTAATAATAGTTATTTCTAATTATTTAAATCAGAATTCATTAATTCTTCGACTTATTAAACTTAATTAATTTAATTACTTGCTTAAGTAGAACTCATTAATTTAATTAATTGCTTAAGTAAAACTTAATAAGTTTTTAAAAACGGTAAATAAAATTCAGCTCAAATAAATTAACTCAAACTCAAAGTGAAAACTCAGACTCAAGCCGCCGACCCTAATGAAAACTAATATTAAACATTTAAAATTCATATTATGTAACGAACTTTTATTTAGCGTTCTTTCAATAAGTCGATGGGCAATAAAGTATATAAATAAACTCCATGTTTAAAGACGTACATAATTGATTTTCTTTGGTGGTTTAAGGGTAAATCTAGCTTGGTTTTTTATAATCAATATACTTTGTTAACGTCGAAGATGATATGGTTTTTGAGGAAGTAATGGAAAAAGCCGATGAATTTAATTATGAAGCCGAAATAACCGTAGAGAAATTATTATTAAAAGGGTCGTTAGAATTCATTTTGAAAATAAAAGAAAAGAAAAGGATATAAAATAAAAGAAAACGGTTGTTATAAAGAGTTGAATAAATCCCTTATTTGATATTAAATATAATGTTAAGTATAAAAATAAATATAATAATAAATTAAATAATAATATATAATTAAATAATAATTATTATATTAATAATTATAAAAAGGAAAAATTAAATTATTCGATAAAACACTTGTTTCTTTGATATTTAAGTGAATTTGGATTTAAAATCGGACTTAAAAGTGAAACATTATTTTAATACAAATGATTTTTAATTAAACCTCGGTAAAAATGTTAATTTTGAAATAAACCTCGGTAAGTTAAATAAAAGAAACGAATATTACGAAAGATTTAACGGTATAAGATAACTTAATTCTGTTTTATTAATTAATAAAACAGCCGAGAAAAATAAGCTGTATTTATTAAATAATTTTTAAATGATTTAATTCAAGTTAAATAATAGGTTTAACGGTGTGAATAATTTAAGTTCCTAAAACGAAATTAAATAATTTAATTTGTGTTGCACCTTGTGGTACAGTAGTGTGATGTGAAGAAGCATACATTACTAACGATAGGTTGGCCGAAGGCCAATCCTATATACTTGGGTCTAGCTGCGCTAGACGCTAAGCCTAATCTGGCTATGAGGTTGGGCTACGCCCAACAATTTGATTTTATCAATTAGTAAAATTACCGAAAAATAAGGTAAAACCAGGGTAGGAAAAGCAGTCCGCAGTTAGTTAGTGCAGTTGCAGTTAACTTAAGTTAATGCAGTTGCAGTTTGGATTTTCACTAATTGCATGCGGTTACTTGTTAGTTTAAGTCCGGCATTCCATTAATTTAAATTAATTATAATTAACTGCATTAAAATAATAAAATAATTAATAAAAAATCGAATAATTAACTTATTTAAAAACTTTCTTTTTAAAATAAAACGTTATATAAAGCTTAATAAAATTAATAAAAAGCTATTAAAAGGTTTTATATTTTATTATTATTTAATTAAATAATAATATTTATATTATGGCAGTTAGCAGTTAATTATCTTAACTGCAGAGTGCAGTTAGCAGTTATTTTGCAATTAATTGCAAAAAGTGCAGTTGCAGTCTGGGTTTTAATTAATTGCAGTCAGTTAAGTTGCAGTCCGGATTTTATGCAGTTAACTGCCAGTCAACTGCATTCCTACCCTGGGTAAAACATTAAATAAATAATCGAAAATGAATATAATCGATTTTATTCGTTAATGTTTGCCGATGGTCCGATAAATAAAGTAATGGGTGAATTACGTGTTTAAATAACCCCCGGTCAGCCGACCGTATATTAATATCGAAGATAATAAATAATAAATTAATTAATAAATAAATATATTCCAAGATATTATTTTAGTCGACTTACCCCGCATTAATTCGGTTATCGGTTATTAATTCGGCAATTATAAAAAAATATAATATAGATTAATATTAACTTAAATAACCACTTTTTTAACACAAAAAATAACAAAATAATAAAATTTAATTAAACTTTATTAATTTTAAAAAACGGTATTTAAAGCGGTTAAAAATAACAGACTTTGTTAGGTTTTGAAAATTTAATATTATCACGAATTTAATAAATTAGCAAGGCAGGTTATTTATTAATATGCATTATAATGGCGCATTTAATTGCCTCACCATTTAATTACCCCACCACTTAATTACCTTGTTACGACGGGAGCCCTTAAGTTTATTATAACCTTCCTTATAATTATTATAGCTAATTTATATCCGTGTAATTCGGTGGAATTTAGGTGGATATTTAATTTTCGGTACATTTTCACCGGTTAAATTTTAGTGGATATATATCGCAAGCTAAGTGCTATATACCACTAATATATCTTTATTAAATGCTATACGCATATAATACATTATTAAAACGTTCGCTATCGCAGCGATGCTGTGATTAATTAATATTGTATTACGTCGGGGAAATTACATTATATTAGAGGCATAAAAAAAGAAAAAAGTTTTTAGCGAGTATAAATATTCAAAGGAAGGCAATGCCGCATTATTTACCATTTTTTCGTTTACCGCAAGTTATTTTTTAACGTATATCGATTTATACGTTAGTGATAATGGTTACGTTAATGGTGGTGGTTAGTTATATTGCTAATTAATCGATATACCGCAGAGTTAATGAATGAATTATATTATACCTTATTAGGGTTGCAATGATTAGTTTTAATTATTAGTTTTAGTTAATTATTAACTAAATTACGTAGTTTTACTCAAGCAGTTAACTAATTAACGTAACTTTATTTAAATAACTAATTAATCACGGTAATTTTACTTATTTTACTAATGAATCACGCGTAATTCTTAATTACTTTAGTTAGTTTAATTAATAATTAATTAATTACGATTTTTAAAATTTATATTAAATTTTATTTATTTAATTAAGCTTTTATTTATAATAAAATAAAGATTCAAAGGATAATTTTAAAGCTATAACTTATTAATTATAAAAATCTTATTATTAATTTATTTTATTTTAATTTTTAAAAATTTAAGTTTTTATTAATTATTATTTTTATTATTTTTAAAATAAAATAATTAATTATAAAAAATTGAATATTAACGTTAAAATTAAAAGAATAAAAGCATTTTAATTCTTTTTTATTTTTTATTTTAAATTATTTAAGTTTATAATTTATTTAATAAACTAAATTAAAAATTTTATTTTACCGTAATTAATTAATTAATTACGCGTAGTTTTAATTAGTGGGTCGAAAAATTACGCGTAATTAACTAATAATTAATTATACGTAGTTTTTAATTAATTACGCGTAGTCAATTATTAGTTAACTAATTTGCAACCTTATACCTTATAATACCGAAATATATTATGAAAAAGCATATATTATTAACGATGGGTTAGCCGAAGGCTAATCCCATATATTTAGGTTTAAGTGCGCTAAACTCTAAGCCTAATTTGGCCGTAAGGTTGGGCTGCGCCCAATAAATTATATTCCGAAATGGGTTTAAATATAATAACCGTAAAGAAGGGCATAATAAGCCTAAGGGCTCTTTATTATGACCGGCTACTGCGCTGCAGCCAGCCCTACCCCGGCCCCGACCATCCTACCGGTCGGGGACGTACATAGATCTTCGCCGGGCTGGAGGATTATACCCCATGCTAGGCAGAGACCGGCTTTAGTATAATACCCTGACATTAACTAAACTAATTAATAAGATTAGCACGATTAGTTTTAATTATTAGTTTTAATTAACTAATAATTAAACTATATAGTTTTACTCAAGTAATTAATTAAACTACGTAATTTTACTCACGTCACTAACTAATTATGGTAGTTTTACTCACCCTACTAATTAACTATATATAATTATTAGTAAATTTAATTAATTTAATTAATAACTAATTAATTACGATTTTAAAAAGCTTTATTTAAATTATTAATATAATTAACAGCTTATACCGAATAAAATCAAATAATAAAAACGAAATATAAAGCAATTATTTTTTTGTTTTTTAAATATTAATTAGATTTTTAATATTTATTTTAAAATTTAGCAAATATTATTAAAATAATAATAAATAAAATTTGAAAATTCGAAAAAATAAAATAATATATGGTAAAAGCATTTATATTACTAAAGTTGTTCCTATTTTTTTAATTAGATTTTAATAATAACGGTTAAAAAGCAATAATATTAATTATTTTTATTATTTTATTCGTAGTTAATTAATTAATATAATCAATTATTAATTAACCTTAATTTAGTTTTATTTAAGCAATTAATTAACTATTATAATTTTTTTTACGTTACTAATTAATTACGGTTATAATTAATTACGCGTCATTAATTATTAGTTAATTAAATGCCAACCCTGCTGATTAATAATTACGCGTAATTAATTAATTGCTTAAGTAAAACTACCGTAGTTATTTAGTTGCTTAAGTAGAACTATGCAGTTTAATTTATAAGGTGAGTAAAATTACGTAGTTTAATTATTAGCAGGGTTGTGATTTAATTAACTAATAGTTAACTACGCGTAGTTTTTCGACTCACTAACTAAAACTACGCGTAATTAGTTAGTTGCTTGAGTAAAACTAAACTACGATTAATTAGTAGTTAACTAAACTCACTAACTAATTACGGTAAAATAAAGATCTTAATTTATTATATTAAATAAATAATAAGCTTAAATAATTAAAGATAAAAAAAGAAAAGAGTGTTAAAACGCTTTTATTTTCTTAATTTTAACGTTAATATTCGATGATTTATAATTAATTATTTTATTCCAAAAAATAATAAAATAATAATTAACAAAAACTTAAATTTTAAAAATAAATAAAATTAAATTAAATAATAACAAAGTTTTTATAGTGAAGATAGCTTTAAAATTGTGCTTTTAATCTTTATTTTATTATTAATAAAAGCTTAATTAAATAAATAAAATTTAATAAAGATTTTTAAAACTGTAATTAATTAGTTATTAATTAAACTAACTAAACTAATTAAAAACTACGCGTAATTAATTAATAAGGTAAGTAAAACTACCGTAATTAGTTAGTTGCTTGAGTAACACTACGTAGTTTACTTATTAGTTAACTAAAACTAATAACTAAAATTAATCGTATTAACCCTGATTATTAATTAATTAAAATTAATATTAAAACTAATCGTTACAACCCTATTGAGAATTAATAATTAAAGAAATTAAAATATTAAAAATAAATATAATTATTATTAAATTAATTAAATGGTTTTTTAGTTTATTGGATTTATTAAGAATTTAAGAACGAAACGGCTGGTTTTTTATTTTTTTTCCTTATTTTATTTTAATTTTAATGATAAGTTTAAAAAGTCTTTAGTAAATTTTTCTTAATTTAAGCCTAACCAAATATTGCACCTTGTGGTATAGGAGAGTGGTGTAAAGAAGCATATATTATTAACGATAAGTTGGCCGAAGGCTAATTTTATATATTTGGGTTTAGCTATGCTAGACGCTAAGCCTAATTTAGCTATAAGGTTAGGCTACGCCCAATACCTCCCGTTCCCCTTTTTTTTTATTAAATATATATTTATATATTATGCTTAAATTATTGCTAAAGCTAATTATTATTATTATAATTTATCGTTACGCTATTGCTAATGCATCGTTTCGTTTTAATTTATTGCTATTATATTATTAATTTATTGCTAATGCATCGTTATTTTATTTAATTATATTGTTATTTTATTTTACCGCATTATTATTTTATTTTAATTCCCGTCGGGGCAATTTAACGCTTGCGGGTTTTGCGGGTGCGCTTAAGCGGGGGTTTTGCGTCGTCGTCCTAGGCGCGCTTAGCGGGCGTGGGGTCTTAGGCCGGTTTAGATTTATTAGGGATGGATTTATCGCTGCTGCTTGCCTTATTATTAATTATAATATAACCCTTAATCGGGTTTTTTATTATAATCCTTGGTATAACCTGTCGTTCGTTCGGTTATATAACCGTTTTAGGTATAGCCGTTATAGGTAAAGGTAAAAATAATAAATTATTATTTAATAATCGCATAATTCCTAATTTGCGGGGCGTTAGGGTACGGAGTTTTGCTATTGCGGCCTTTGCCGCTGCGTCGAGCTTAATTAATATTAGCTTAGCGATAGCATTATTTTCGATTTGCTTAGTAATTTCGGCCTCGACCCGTCGTATTAGCAATTTTTAAAAGCCCTCGTTTTTAGTTATTACCTTATCGATAATAATTTTTATTTTAATTTCGAGAATCTAATTTATATTATTAATTATACCCTAAATTTTCTTTTAATAATTAATAAGCAAAAATATATTAGCAGCTAATTCGGGTATATAATAATTTAAAGCGCTTTAAATATATTTTTTTAATTTTGCCTCTAATTTAGCGGCTTTAATATCCGGCTTATTAATAATAATATTATCGAGCTTTATTATATCGACGTAAAGGGCTATAAATATAAAAAGGTTTTAAAGCAATAACGACCGAATATTATCGTCGAAGTCGTTTAATCCTAATTCGTTAGTAATATAAATAATAATAGCTAGCTAATTTAGGTCCTATTTGCTATCGTTTAGCTGGGTTTTAATTTAATTAATTTCCTTTTTTACGTCCGAGCTATCCGTATTTTTAGCAGGGTCGTCGACTTTACCGTCGTTTTTAATATAAATTATATTCCTAAAATAGTAGGCGAGCTGCTTACGCTTAGCCTTTTTTTTTCGCCGTACGGGGTCTCGTATTAAGCATATATAATTTCTAAAAAAAATTTTAAAAGGCGGGTAATATTCGGTCGGCAGGGTTTAAAACGAGCTATTTAAGGCCGGTATTTTGCAGGAATTCCCGGCTTATTTTTAGCAGGATCCTAAATCCGTCGGTAGCGCTGCTATAAATCCGTAGCGCTTTTAGTTATTCGGGCTATAATAAACCGACGTCGAAAAATAAAAATTATTTAGGGTCCTAATTAATTTTATTATTTTATTCTATAATAATTTATAATAATTCGGCGATTTTTCGGTATAAAGCTAAGCTGCTATATAGCTCGTTTAAGATAATAATTAGCAAATGCTATATCGTTTTTCTAAAAGCATTATCGTTAATTTATCGCTATAGCGGTATTACGGTAAATACCGCTACTTAATAGCGTCGACCCGATTTATCGGCTACCGTTATTATATCGTTATTTTTAATAGCGCTATTAATATAATAGGTACGGGGCTTATTATTACCGTACGGGGCTTTAATAGTCTCCTTCGTATCTTTTAAAATATTAGAAATAATTTCTGCATATTACTGGCGGGCTCTCAGCTGCTTTATTTTTTAGAGGGTAATAATCATTTCTCCTCCGTAATCGTAACTGGCGAAGTTGCCCGGGGTGCCTCCGTCGGGAGGAGGCATATTGTCGTCGTGTTATTAGGTGTAAGCTGGCTCGCCGAACAGCTGATCTATCCAGGGGCCAGCTTGATGGGTATAACGGCAGATCGGCGCTGGCCTGGCGGCTTATCTCGGTTATCCTAGTGGTATCGGCTTTATATCGTTCCTAGGCCTGGAGATTATATATTATTGCGTATTCGCGAATAGGCTTAAATTGCCTTTTTAGGCTTTAAACCCAATTAACGGTAGGGTAATCGTTAATAAATTCTAATAAACGCAGGATATCGTCGTCGAGCGTTATTAATATTAGTGCTTAGCTCCGTAAAAGGGAGGCAGCAATATAGCAGTATAAAGAGATATGGTAATATAAAAAAAGGGAGAATGTGATCGGGGAGAATGGGATTAATCGGTCGATTTATCGAATCGGGGTATGGTATTAGGTGATTAGCCTATAGCTAATTAATTAGCAATAGTGCTATTAATTATTACACCTTATAATATAAGAGAATAATATAAAAAAGCATATATTATTAACGATAGGTTGGCCGAAGGCTAATCCTATATATTTGGGTTTAGCTGTGCTAGACGCTAAGCCTAATCTGGCTATAAGGTTGGGCTACGCCTAATATTAAAGCTATTTTAATTTAATTAATTAAAAAAGTCTTTTATAATACTGCTAATAATAGAAATTAGTTTTTCGATATGCTAATTAAAACTAAATGATTTGATTAGGACCCTGGTTAAAATTAAATTTATTTAATTTAACTAATAATATAATTAATTAATAATTAAGAGGTAAAAACTGAATTAAATAAAAAAATTATTATAATAAGGTTTATTAGTTTAATTAATAAAATAATTGAAAAGGAACGCTAAGCCGTTATTTTTATATTTTAATATTTTTTCCATTAAAGCTCGAATTTGGATAAATAAAATAAAACCGTTTGCAGAATATTAGAATTTATTATTTAAAAATGCCGCTTTTTAAAAATTCAAAATGAATATCATTTAATACGGTAAAATAATTATTTTTGCGGCTATTTATTCATTTTCTTAGTTTTTTAATTTTAATAGTTATTTTTACTAATATTTATCACGGTATTATACTGAAGCCGTTCTTAGCCTAGCATAAGGTATAATTAAGTATATTAACGAAGCTGGTGAATAAATAGTCCACTAGCCCGGTGAAGATCTATATACGTGCCCGACTGGTAGGATGGTCGGGGCCGGGGTGGGGCTGGCTGCAGCGCAGCAGCCGGTCGTAGTGGGGCAACCAGGTGGTGGGGCAACCAAGTGCGCCATCACAGTTAGGTTAACTAATAATTAATTGCGTACGATTTTAAGAAAAATAAATTTATTAAATTAAAGCTTTAATTATATTAAATTGAATAACGCATTAAAAACAAAGTTTAATGCATTATTTATCTCATTTATTTTAAAGATTAATAAAAATAATAAAATATTAATAAATAAATAAAATAATATTAAAAGTAAAAAATAAAAATCAAGAAAACTAGTATAACTACTAGAGTTATGGCGTTTTTATTCTGATAAATCGGGTTTTATTAACAAACGTTGAAAACTCAATATATTTATCATTTTATTTATTATTTTATTAAGTTCGTAGTTAATTAATTAGTGTAATTAATAATTAGTTAACTAACTTGCAACCCTGGTTTTTAGTTAATTAATAATTAAATTAAAGTCTTTAGTTTAATTTTAATTAAGATATTAATCAAAACATTTAATTTTAATTAAGGTGCTAATTAAATTAAATTAATTCTAATTAATACTCTAAATAAGTAACGTTAGTTTTTACTTAATTAAACTAAATGTAATTTTTAACCAATTAACGTGTGTTAATTATTAATAATTAAATTATAATGCTAATTATTACTTAATTCAGCAGGATTGGCTTTGAGTTAGCTGCCAGTTAATTTAAGTGAGTTTCTTTCAAATTCAATTGATTTAATTAATTACTGAAATTAATTAAGTTTTTTAAAATGCTAACTCTAACGCATTAATTTAATTAATAAGCTAAATGAAACTCAATAAATTAAAATTAATTAAATTTGAGTTAATGACGTAAGAAACCGGCTTATAAATTAATAAAATAAAAAATAAAATTAGTCATATAAAAGCTTTAATATGCGTTAAATGATATTATATACTTCTTATTTTATGTTATTTTATTTTATTTTGTTTTTGTTTTATTCGGTTATTTCTTAATTTAATAAATAACCCTTCGAGTTAGTGAATTATTAAATGATTGAATTAAGTTAATTTAGTTAATTACTTAAGGAAAACTTATTAATTTAATTAATTCCTTTAATAACACTCAGGGTTGGCTTTGAGTTAACTGGCAGTTAACTTAAGTGAGTTTAACTCAAACTCAATTGATTTAGTTAATTAACTAATTTAATTAAGTTTTTAAAACTGCTAACTCAAACTCAAGTGATTTAGTTAATTGCTTAAGTAAAACTCATTGATTTAATTACCAACGTGTGTAAAACTCATTAATTTAGTTATTAATTTGAGTTAACTCAAAAACTCAACGGTTTTTAATTTAATAAATAAAATTATTATAATAAAAATAAATTAATTAAGTTATTATTTTTTAAAATAATTGGTTTATTTATCATAAAAGCTTTAATTTACCGTTATTATTCAAATTTTAATATTTATTCTAATTTCTTTAAGTTATTTTTTAACTAACTCAAACTCAATTAATTTAGTTAGTTGCTTAAGTAAAACTCAATAAGTTTTTAAAAGTGCTAATTTAAACTCATTGATTTAATTAATTACGGGAGTAAAACTCAACTCAAATGAGTTAACTCAAACTTTAACTCAAAACTCAAACTCAAGCTGCTAACCCTGCTAATTATGGATTGGCCGAAGGCCGATCCCATATATTTGGCTTTAGCTAATGCTAGGCCTAATTTGTTTATTAGGTTGGGCTACGCCTAATAGGCTATTTCGAACTTATCCAGCCTTAAAATTTCTTTTTTTTACGATTTTCTTCACTTTATTATCGAATTTATAAAACCTAGTAATTTTTATTAGAATTTAAAAACCTTCTAAGTTAGATTTTTAACAGGGTTGTGATTTAATTAACTAATAATTAACTACCCGTAATAAATTACGGTTGTAATTTATTAGGGACCTAAGTAAAATTACGGTAATTACTTAGTGGTTTAATTAAAATGAAATTACGCGTAATTAATAATTAATTAAAGTAACTAACTAACTACGAAAAATAAAGATTTTAAATAGATTTATTAATAATACCATAAATAAAGCGGTATAAATATAAAATACTAAAAAAACTATTTAAATGCAATTATTCTTTTGTTTCCATTAATATTATTCGATTTTTAATAATTATTCTTTTTATTATTATTTTTCAAAAACGATAATTAATAAAAACTTAATTTTTTAAAAAAAATAAAATTAAATTAACTAATAACGGGGTTTTTATAATTAATATAGCTTTTAAATCGTGCTTTTTATCTTTATTTTATTCTTACTTAAAGCTTAAATAAATAAATAAAATTTTAAAAATCGTATTAGTTAATTATTAATTAAACTAATTAAACTAATTAAAAGCTACGCGTAATTAATTAAGAAAGTGAGTAAAACTACTTTAATTAATTAATTGCTTAAATAAAACTACGTAATTTAATTATTAATTCGTTGAAACTAATAATTAAAATTAATCGTCATAATTATAATTTTTAAAATAATTTTAGAATTCGAATTAAATTATTAAAATAAAGGTAATAATATCGTTGAAAGTTTCGACTTATTATATTACAATATAGCAGTGCAGGATGCTATCCTAACTGCCATCCTGACCAGTGGCACCGCCACTGCCATAGCCACCTATATGATTACCTATATATAATTATTTATCGCATATTAAATAGGATAAAGCAACGATTACTTAAATACCACATTATATAGCACCTTTCGCAATAATTTATATAGCACGTTTAAATCGTTGCCATTCACGATAACGATGGCACTACTATAATAGCAGGTTTTATATTATAATAAATGGTGCTTATTACGACGAGTAGAACTAATTGCCTATTTTATTCCCTTTCTTTTTCTTTTTATTAAAAGGGGAAATACCGATATATTATTAAATTCCCTTTAAATCCGACGACCTTAACACCTTATTTGCGAATGCCGACTATTATTCCCACTAAAGCTATATTTAGCACTAAAGCTACCAGATATTATAGTGTAACGTGGTTACCCTCCCGGTTTATCGTGCCAGCTGCCATTATAAACCGGTCTTATATAGTATTCCGTACGTATGTAGAGTTAGTACCGTAGCTTTTAATTTTATTATTATCCCCCCGTATATTGCCGCATTTTATTAATTCGTAAACGAATTATTATTTATTCGCCCTCGTATCGATATTTATTTATTTTCGCGTCGTCCCCTTATTATAATTTTAAAAGCTTTACCCCCCGGTGGCTTATAATATTATTATTCCTATCGTCGTCCCCGTCGTTTTTTAGCGCGAACGCATAAAAATGGCGTATTCGCAAAATTCGCGTATTATACGTTTTATTATTACGATTGCATTTAATTTAGCTAGCACCCCCGACGTCGAATCGGCTGCTATTCGTTAATAATTTACCGATTAATTATAAAATAACCTTTTTTTTATCGTTATTTAATAGCAGCTTAACGATTTTTAATAATAAATCGATCGAGCCGAATAGCTAATAACGTTAAAAAGGAAGCTCCGATAATTATAATAATAAAATAAGGAAAACGCGTTTTTTTCGTCGTTCCGTCGCCGTCGTCGCGATAACGATTCGGGGTCGGAATGCGATTATAACGTTAATTTAAAAAAATTAATTAGTATTTTTACGCTAAAATTTTTATTTAAGTAACGGGACGAATAATTCGCCGATTTTCGTCGTATTTTCGATAATACCCCGAAAAAATATTAATAATTACGTTAACGTATTAATTTAGCCGTTTCGAAAATGGATTCCTAATACCGATTTTTATAAAATCGCAAAATTTAGCGGCTCGAAAACGAAAACCCGACGATAGCGGAACGAATCGCTAGCGATTAAACGGCGTTTTTTAAATAAACCGCTAGCTTAATTCGTAACGCTAGCTATTATAAAGCTGCTATCGCGAAATTATTCGAAGCTATATAATAAGGGCTAAAATAATATTTTCGGAATTTCGATAATTATTTTTAATTTTTTAAAAATTAAAATAACGATCGTTAAACGGGAGCGGCTAATACCCGGTATTTTTACGTTAAGCTAACGGAGCGGTTACGAATTAAATTAAAAATATAATTTACGACGCTATTTATTATACGCGAAAATATAATCGGGATTATTATTAGGCTATAAAAGCTATTTAATTTAATATTTATATTTATTAAGCTATAATCGGATTAATACCGGGTCGACCGCGATACGCTATAAAAGCGTTTTTATATTATTACCCGGTTATTATTAGCCCCGATTTTTTCGTTTGCTATTATAAAATTTATTCGGCCCTAATTTTAAGCTATTATTAGGGACCCTAAGCTATTAGCATTTTTAGCCGATAATACCCGCCGAAATAAAAAAAGCAAAATAATACCTTACCGAAAATATAATATTATTATTTATTAAAAATTAAAATATCCCTAAAACGAATCGCCGTCGAATTGCGTAAATAACGTTAAATCGTTATAATAATATTATAAAAATTTTCGTTTTATAAGGTTTTCCCTTTATACGGCTAATACCGACGAATATATATTAATAATTTATTTTATTCGTTATAGTCCTATTCCCCGTCGTTGCCTAATTATAAATTATCGTATCGATAATAATTCGTCGGTATATTTATAATAATCCGTCGTTTAATCGTTTAGTCGTTTAATCGTTTAGCCCTAATTCCTTATTAAATCCCGTCCGTCCGTTAATTATAAGGTGGTTTTTAATATAAAATATTACCTTTAATAGTAATTAATTTTTTAATTATTTATTTAATTTTAATATAGCGATATTTAGCCGAATCGTAATAGGATCGCCGTCGGGGAATTAATAATACGCAATCGACCGTATAATTAATTCGTCGTCGTAATATAAATCTAGCGTAATAGCTAAATACCCCTAATAATTTATTAAAATCGGATAAGCTTATTTCGCGGATAGCACCGTAATTATTATTAATTATTAAAAGGATTAATTTGGATCCGGGCTTAATTAGCTTATATTAAATGCTATAAAAATTAGTACTTTAGGGTCGAAATAACGCCTAAAAAAGGGATAATTATAACGTGGTTACCCTCCCGGTCCATCGTGCCAGCTGCTATTATAAACCGGTTTTATATAATATCCCGTACGTACGTAAAATTAATACCGTAGCTTTTAATTTTATTATCACCCCCCCGTATATTGCCGCACCTTATTAATTCGTGAACGAATTATTGCTTATTCGCCCTCGTATCGATATTTATTCGTTTTCGCGTC
Organism: Neopestalotiopsis rosae; assembly: GCA_023078685.1. NCBI lineage: Eukaryota > Fungi > Ascomycota > Sordariomycetes > Amphisphaeriales > Sporocadaceae > Neopestalotiopsis > Neopestalotiopsis rosae. The sequence continues at coordinate 410,354 of JALGAS010000008.1, read as the reverse complement.
GTCCCTTTATTATATATAGCTTATATTAGCATTAATAATATTGCTAAATACGTTAACAAAAGTGCTTATTTTGCCAGCTTTTATAATATAATAGTTAACGGGATAGCTAAATACCATGCCAGCTTTTATAATATAATAATTAACGGGATAATCACATATTGCCAGCTCTTAATAATAAAATATCTGCCGCTTCTGCCAATTACCATTCTTATTACGGAACCAGCTCTTTAAATATTTACCGCGCTGCATTAAGCGCGCGCCACGCTTATTCCAGACTTCCGTATTCCGAAGTTCCTTATCCCGGACTTCCCTATCCCGGAATTCCCCATCCCGGAGTTCCCCATCCCATGCCCGGGCTTCACCATAATCAGCTCCATTGCCACTAGATATTATAGACCTAATTATTACCGAGCTTGCATAAATAAAGCAAACCCTAGCAATGCTAATTAAGAAGCTCGATAGCACCGCACCGCCACCGGCGATGCTAATGCCGTTAAATTTTACGTTATATTAAGCACCTTCGTTATCACTATTTATACCGGCACTAATATTAATACCGGTCCAATATAACGGGTTCGATAACGAATTAGGTAACGAGTCTAACGACGAGTTTAACGACGAGACTGCCGGACCGTATAAGCAAAAGGACGAGGTCCACGAAAAGGATAATTATAGTGATAATTATAATAATAATTACACTAGCTACGATAGTGGATTATTAGAATAAGCAAATTGGTGGTAGATAAATAAAAAAAAAATAGTATCAGGATAGGGATGGATGCCGGGACGTTATCTTCTTTTTATATAGGGGGGGGACCTATTATAATATAGCAGTGCAGGATGCCATCCTGACTGCCATCCTGACTAGTGGCACCGCTACTGCCACAGTCACCTATATAATTACCTATATATAATTACCCATCGCATATTAAATAGGATGGAGCAACGATTACCTAAATACCACATTATATAGCACCCTTCGCAGTGATTTATATAGCACGTTTAAATCGTTGCCATTTACGACGACGATGGCACCACCATAATAACAGGTTCTATACTGTGACATATTATTTTAAACTTAAGTCACATTCTTTTGGAGTTTTACTATGGCATCTTTATTAGTCAGGTAAATAATTCAAAGCTTTAATGCAATGACACGCATTTTAATATAAAAGATTCGGTATTGAGTGGTAGAGCGAGGTCACGGGGCACAGAAATTTTCTACCAGTAATTTTCAGACTTGGAGCAACTCTGAACATCTTCTGAATCATGAGATGAGTCTGCGAAGCACGTCCTAAGCACAGTGCCAAGTAGATGTCTTTTGTCTCCTCGGCGCTGGAACTCAAAATCCGTAGAGGCGTGGGGAATCAGAAGCAGAACTCCCATTTCCCATCCAGTTGCCCAGGATGCTGGACTTTGCTATTTGAAGCGGACCCCGCAGACTGGGTGGGCATCATGCCGGCCTTGCTGAGCCTCGTCCTCCCACTTTTTACAATGGCATCGTTTTCGACCACAAAACGAATGAACGCGCGACCCTAGAGGATCTCACAAAACATCCAGAGACGGGCAATAACTCAGCTTTCAGCTTCTACCGCCCGCATTACTTGACGGGTACAAGGAGCCGTGCTCATTGGCTGGTAGCACGAGTATCGTCTTATCGGAGTCGGCATGATGGTGAACTTGACATGTTAGGGGTCACCATGATGTAACTCAGCATGCTGACGTATATACGGAGAAATTGGAATGTCTGCGCCCATCATTGCAATGAGCACTTGGCGAGTTCAATCAATTATGGCGAATCGACCGAGACCCCGCCCTGAATACGCCGGCCGTGGCGTTGGCGTTGGGGTCCAGACACCATGGACAATTACCGAGTGGGTTTCCTATACATAATGGTATTTCAAGTCCTTGGTCTATATACTGTAGGTCGTTGGCAGATTGAGAACCAGTTTTGCACTCAGTATGAAATGCTAGCATTCCTTGTCTAGGATAATGTTGCCCCGAGTTTTTCTATTCATCTCGGCCGTAGCGGCACTTCAGTTGAAAGATGATTTCTTTGACATCACACTCGATGATGACACTGGGGCCATCGTTTCCATTCGCAATCCTGCTGACAATGACTCTTTGAACTGGGTCAGTTCTCCAGAAAACGCGCCTTGGTTGCCATTGTCAAGCCGGTGGGGCCTGGGATACGCAGACGTAGGTGCAGCCTCGCTTCATCGTGGCTTCTGGTCCCATGCCACGGTCAACTCGAATGCTGCGAGCACTCAGACCTCGTCAGTCTACTACAATGTTGGCACCCTCAATGTGACCGTGGAGAGAAGTCTGGACAGTTTGAGCCAGTCCTTTGGCGAGAGCTATACCTTTACCAATATTGGGGACTCGAGCTTGAGTTTGCAAGGCTCTAGTCAGTCCCTGGCCATTTACACGCCATTCAATGATCATTACACCAACTCGCTAGATGCCCAAGCCAACCGAACTCACGCGCACGTCTGGGCCAGTGGACTCACCTCGTCTTGGATCAAGGCGACACGCATGAATGGACGCGGGCCGCACCTGGGACTGGTGCTTACCGCTGGCAGCCTCAAGGGATATAGCATTGAGGCCCGGGACACGGTCACCTCGTCCAATACCCGGGGAGTCATGCTAGTACACCCAATCGTGCCAACACTGGGCCCCGGAGAGTCGACGACCCTAAGCTGGACGCTGTTTTGGCACGACACATGGGAGAATTTCTTCAATAGGGCCATTGATCTGTCTGACCAGTTTGTCTATTTCAACGCCACGTCTTGGACGGTCTTTCCAAACGAGAACACCACCATAACCATGAAGGGGGGCGTGGATGATACCACGGCGGTCGCGGGCCACCCCGTCACTGCCCTGGCCGACGGGTCAGGCTATTCCGTAACCTTGTCCTGGAGTTCTGTAGGAGAAAAGTCCCTGTCCGTATCAACCGGCCCTGGCAGCTCAGCTAGGAATTCGACCATTGTGGTCAGTGTGGTTCCGGACCTTTACAAACTTCTAGACAGCAGGACAAGCTTTATTATTTCGAATCAGCAGGTACCGAGTCAAAACACTACGCTGGACGGGGCCTATGTGGTATACGACAATCAAATGGATGGACGCGTCACTTTTGACACTGCCTCTGATCGCAACTCTGGCCGAGAACGAGTGGGCATGGGAGTTCTGATGGGACGACAGTTGGTGGCCACGGCGAATCCTGACCTGGAGGGCTCATTGATGGACTACTACCGCTTCGTATGTACTCAGCTGCAGCGAGACGATGGGTATGTGTACAACGGGCCCGGAGTGGACAAGCTCCGCGTATACAACTTTCCATGGGTCGCGCAACTTCATTTGCAGATTGCCAAGTCCAACATGACACTGCCCGAGGATCTCGCCTCACCAACACCACTACAGCGGTTCATGCTCACACTGGAGAGCATGTATGCTCACGGGGCCACCGACACTTATCCCATCGGGGTGCCCGTCTTTGAGGGTCTGAGCTTTTTAAAGTCTGCCGGCAACGACACTGCCCATGATCGAGCTCTCGAGCTTTTCATTGCACACGGCCAACGGATCGCAGAGGTTGGCACCGACTACCCGGCTGGGGAGGTCAACTATGAGCAGTCTCTCGTTGCGCCGGCAGCAATCCTTCCGCTAGAGCTGTACCTGTACACTGGCAACGAGACGTGGATCACGGTTGCTGAACCGCATTTCGACCTGCTTGTCCAGTTTGGAGGTCTCCAGCCAGACTATCACCTGCACGACGTTGCTATCCGCCACTGGGACGGATACTGGTTTGGCAAAGACCGCATGTGGGGAGACGTCTTTCCTCACTACTGGAGCACATTGACGGGGCTCGCCATGCACTTCTGGGGTCTCGCCACCAATGATACTTCTTATACGGTTCGAGCAGAGGGCATCATGAGGTCCAACCTGGCCCTCTTTGCCGCGGATGGGAGTGCCTCATGCGCTTGGCTCTATCCACTCACCGTCAATGGCAGGGCCGGACACTACAAGGACGCTTATGCCAACGACCAAGATCGGGCTTTAGCTCATTATCTTCAAATACGATGAAACTGAATTGTATTCCTTGCCCACCCATTTTTTTCAAGAGCAGATGGATAAACAGCGTTGCTGGTTGAGTAGTCGTTCACGAGCAATATATCTCTCTCTGGAAGTTCCTGGTGCTAAGGGAAAAAACTGCTGACTCTCATAACCTCCTATGGCTGAGGTGACGTTATGTCAGAGCATCAATCAATCAGTTACTGGGTCAGTAATTAGAATAGTCTAGATGATAACAACCAGAAGTATCCAACCACTGAAAACTAACTGAATATGCTTCCTGTATTTTTAGCAATAGCTTGACCACTTTCAGTGGGAGGGATACCGCGACCTGCTCATTTACAGATTCATTCCACTCATAGCCACACAGCAAAGACGTGTTACCAATATTCTCAATCGGCTTTGGTCCCTCGGTCTCGTTTGACTTGCTTGTGATATCGTGTCCAAGACTTTCTTTAAGAGACAGACGCACAGCCATCATAACAGCACGGGCGGCGGTTTGCTCAGCGAATCCAAGCCGGAGAAGCCTCCCTCGTGTCCACGGGCAGTGACTGCCAACGGCTGTCCCATACCCTACCATCCTTGATTACAGATAAGAGATTCTGCTCAGGCCTACTCAGAGTACTGACGTCCCGTAGCGGATCATGGTCCAATATCAGCAGATCCGCCGCGAAACCTTCCTTGACTTGGCCGAGGAAATTTTCCTGGCCAAGCATTTGAGCCGGATTGACTGTTGCAGCCCTGAGCACGTCGGCATTGCCTAAAGCCCTCTGGCGAATGGCGAACTCGCCACTCTGCTCTGCTGTCAATGGGCCCAAGAGGTCGCTGCCGTAGCACATTTTAACATCGGCAGCTCGCGCAATCTCGAGGCTCCGCAGGCCCCTTTCCAATACCTCCTTGTTCTTGGCCGCGTTCTCGGGCGGCAAAAAGCCCTTGTACTTGTCCGTCTTGGCCATGGCCTCGTACGTGACCAGCGTTGGTGTCAGCCAAGCTCCTCGCTCCGCCATGAGCCGAGCAGTTTCCTCGTCGATCAAGTTGCCATGCTCGATACCTTTGACGCCGTTAGCAACGGCATGACGAATCGCCCGCGGCGTGTAGGCGTGAGCAGTGACAAAGGTGCCGTACGACTCGGCCACCTCGACAATGGCTGCAATCTCGGCCGACGTGAACTGCGTATTGCTAAGCTTGTCGCTCGGGGATGCAACGCCTCCGCCCACCATGATCTTGATAAAGTCGGCACCGGTCCTCAGCTGTTCGCGTGCGGCCCGGATGCACTCGTCCACGCCGTCAACAACGATGCTGAGTCCTCCGTCCGCCTGCTGCCCACCGCAGCACATTGACTCGGAGTGATCGTGTGGTCCCCTCCTGTCTCCGTGCCCGCCCGTCTGGCTCAAGGCACGGTTGGCAATGAACAGCCGGGGCCCAGGAAACACATCGTCGGCGATGGCCTCCTTGAGAGCCAGAGTAGCACCTCCGCAGTCACGAAGGGTGGTGAAGCCCCGTCTCAGGCTCTGGAATGCCACAAAGGGCTGACGAAAGTGACTCACGGCAGCATCGTCGCCCAAGCTTCCGTCGAGTGATGGCGAGCCCGGCACGGCTGCCAAGTGGACGTGGGCATCAATGAGGCCAGGGCACAGGTATAGTCCCGTACAGTCAATCAGGATGCTGTCCTCATCTTCATCAATGGGCGCCGGCGGCTTGTCTGCATATCGGACATGCTCAATCAGGCCCCCCGAGATCTTGACCCAGGCATCGGCATGGATCCGCCCCTCCACCGGGTCAACGACGAAGGCATTGGCAAAGATGTAAGACTTGCGAGGCGGGAGCTTCCAAGGCTTGATCAACTTTGCAGCATCATCGGCCGTCGTCTCACATTCTCCGGACCGCGATTCACCTCGCAATTGTCCAGCATCAGCCAAGGCAACTCGTAGCAGCGTCATTGATATTTCGGATAGGTACCTACGTCGTTAGAACGAATGAGAAGGACTGTGTATTGATCAAAGAAGAAATACTTTGAGCTTATGAGGACGGGTGTATTATTAGCATCAGCACTGGGTAGGTAGTAAGGTATATAGGATATACTTTTGAGGAGGCTAAAGAAGATTAGCTAGGTACTTAGGTATGTTAAGGTGCCAGTGCAGATATATATCAATGCAGATAGTGATCGGCTATCTGCCATGCAAACGCCCCACCAACCGGCCAATGATCCGACGGGCAAACGTGTACCATCACAAGATGGGACATAGTAGAGTATCACTTGCCAATAAAACACACATCGTCACCATCTACTTGGAGAAACTTTTCCATATCAGGCCCGTCTCATCAGACCACTTAAACAGCTTTTTATCATTATAAACCATCTATAACAACAACAACAACAACAACAACAACAACAACAACAACAACCTCTACAAAACGAGGCTCAATGACAAGGGGGTATGGTTTCCGATTGACGCCATGAAAATGCATGCATGTATCAAGCCAGAAACGCTCTGCGGGTGTTTCCACATTCCATCGTATCACAGAATTTTGTGACGATCAAAGGCCACCGCCTCTTCTGTACGCATCCGGGACAGAGACTGTCGTATCTCTTCATTGTGTGTTCTCTGCGGCTCAACATGCGAGCCGAGATTCAAGATGGGCGTATCCATGATGCTCAAGGCCGATTGAACCCTTGCTTCGCCTATGTTTCGTGTTAGCTGGGACTCCCGCGAGTCTTGCATTGTTTGCCGGCCTTACCTTCATCTGTTCTATGCGGGCCTTGAGTTGACTGGTCACCTCGGCAGCGCGTTTCCAACTCTCAACTCCATTGCTGCTGCTGTTAACACCACCAGTTGCTGTCGAGCTTGTTATCGAGGGCGTTGCGCCGGGACCGGCATTATCATCCATGGGTGTGCTTCGGTAACCGCGAGCCGGACTGCCGCGGCCGCTCGATCCACTACCGTATCTCAACTCTGGACTCATCATCTTATTTCTAGGATAGCTCGGCGGTGGATCGCCGTTTTCCTTCTCCTCGGAAAACGTGCTGGTGAAGCTCGATCTAGTCGCTCTACCACCTGGGAAACCGCCGCCATCACGATATATGCCCATATCATCGTGCGTCGGGCTGCCAAGACCAGGACTGACCACTCCAGAGTTTGCGCTCGCAGCTTCGGCCTTACTAAGTGCCCTCTTGAGGCGCTCGAGCTCGCGTCGCAACCGCTCATTGGTCTGTTCTGCCGCCTCAGCATCGCTGCGTGCTCTGACAAGCTGTGTCTCCTTGGCCTTGATGCTGAGAACGTCTCTTGTGTGGTCCTCGATAAGCTGTGCATTCTGGTTCTTGAGTTCCTGTATCTCAGACGCCAGCTTGCCCCTTTCCTGGCGCATCTCGTCGGCCTGCCTCAAGAGTCGCTCATTGGCGTTGCGAAGCTCCTCGAGCTCGGCGCGTTCCATGGCGCTGAAGCCGCTGGATGGAGGTGGCGAGGCAGGCATGATTGGTGCGGCAACCGGCGCAGCCGGCTTTGCCAAAGAACGTCCAGCAAGACCACCTCTCCCAAGACCAATTCTTGGCCGCGGCGGAGGCGAGGCTTGCACCGGCTCTTCGTCTTCTATCGGCGGTGGCGGCGCTGCTGCCGGGGCTCTTCGGGGAGAGGCGAGTCCACTGGGTCCAGCGAGACGACCACGCGGAGCTTTGAGGCCACCCAGTCCGGTCTTGGGTGCGGCCATCTTATTTGCAGCGGGAGCGGGCCTCGAGGATGGCTGGGGTGCCAGTGGTGCCGCGTCTGCAGGAGCCGCGGCCGCGGCAGGGGCCGCCTTCTTGAGACCAGCTGGGGCCTTCCTGGCACCACCTACAACCTTCTTCGGTCCACCAGGTGGAGCGCGGGCTGCAGGCGCCGGTGGTGGCTTTGGCTTGTCCTTGGCCTTGACCTCGGCTGTCTCAAAGTATTCCTTGATCTTGTTTTTGCGTATATCGTCGAGGCCTTCGAGATGCGGGTTCATGGCACGCTCACCAATGATCTTCATGATGGTTCCCAAGACTTCGGCACCGCCAGAGCGCAACCCTTCACTTGATTCTGCCAAGAGTTTCTTGGCAAACTCCACCAGAGTTGCAAGTTCTTGCTTGCTAGGCACGTCACGAGTCGTCCTCAGACAGCGGACCAGAAACTTCATAGTGCCCTCCTTGACCTGAGGGTTCTTGTGCACAAGGAAGGTGGTGATATCTTCCATGCATTCGCCTAGGTCTGTGGCCAGAAAGACCTGGTCCAGTGCTGCACCGAGAGCGTCGGCTACCGAGGCCTTCTTTTCCTTCAAGCGCTCCATGATGGGTGCCATGACGACAGATCTGTATTTTCCATAGCTCTTTCGTAGACCCTGGGCCAGGACCTCGATACATTGGGCAGCCTGCGTCACGACGGCAATATTGGCATCTTTCATACACTTGGCAAGACCACGGTTGATTTCTCCAAAATCGCCATCTTTGATTCGCGGCACGTTCAGAAGCGCGTAGAGGGCTTCGAGTGCCTCCTTACGCTCTTTCCATTTGGAAGAGGCGAGATTCTCGTGGAAGCTGGAGGGAACCTTGGATAGGACTTCTTGCGGCTCGGCCAGGTCAAAGGCATCGACTTCGCCGGGGTCTTCTGCAGCGTCGCCCTCGTCGTACTCTTCCTCGCCGCCGGCGCCAGCCGCTGGAGCACGAGCGGCGGCTTCTTGCTGTGATCGCAGTAATCTCTCTTGTTTGGGTACACCCTCTGCCTTGACTTTTTCGAATTGTGCCTCCAAATCTGATTGTTGTGTTGGCTTGAGATCACCCCAGAACATGGGCTTCATGGCGTCCCTGAGCCATCGGTAGAATTCGACGGCAAGGTTGGTTGCCTCTGCTCTGACATTTTTATCGGCATGACCAAATACTTTTGGAAGGATTTTGAGGACGGGTTTCGGGTCGGCAGTTTTGCAGCCATAGTTGTGAAAGATACTGGTGAGAGCAGCTAGCGCAGCAGCGACAACTTTGGGTAGCTTGGCTGAAAGCGCGGGCAATATATCTTCAATTACAGGACCTGGAACATCCAGCTCGACAAGCAACAACAGTGCCTCGATCGCCGAAGCCTTTGTGGCCGGTCTCGTAGAGATCAGAGCTTTCTCGCAGATGGGGGTGACAACCTGATTGCGCGAGCGCACACAGTTTTCCTTGCCGCCAAACTTGAGAAAGGCGCAGAATGCGGCAATGCCGTCGGATTGTGCAGCAACGTTGGAGTCGATAACTGCGCCTTTCCACAGACTAGGGTCTTGGTTGAACGGGCGAAAAGCGGGATCGTACTCGTCGGGAGTGGCTTCGAACTGCTTTGCAGCCTCTTCGTATGCTGCCTTGCGGACTTTCCACACCTTGTGAACCCATCTGTCTGTTAGCGGCAGAGAGCTGTAGTCGGGCTCTCCGTCAGCCATCTTGGCGGTCGGGCGATGGAAATCTACTGTCGGCGTCTCAATGAAAGGCCCAGTCGACTTTGGTTGATAGCCGGTAGACCTGGTACTGAGGGAAGAGTCTACGGGAGGAGCTGGGGTGGGGGTTGTAGGCTCTTGTGTCTTTTGTCGGGTTCGGAACCTGAGAGCCTTGAACGAGAACGACGGGTCCTTGTCCCTGGTTTTTCTCGGGCTCGAGGCGGAAGGTGGGAGGTTATCGGCTACTTTACAGATTAGTCGTCGCAAACGGTCGAAGGGCATTGTGGCATGTTGCGAAAACAGTACCAGTGAAGAAATGGAACGAGATGGCAAACACGCAATGGAGGGGGAAGTGGGATGGGCGAGCAAGCGAGCGCAGGATCAGGCACAGGCAGGAAGTAACGATAGCTTTGCTCATGACAGACTGCTAACGCGTTTGCGCGGGCAATGCGACTGACAGCCTTCCAAGCAAAGCTCGCGCGACCCGCCTGGCTGGTGGATTTGCGAGGCAGACAGAGAAAGCTTCATCGGCTGCAATGCAATGGGTGGACGACAAGGAGCAGGTCTGGGGCCGACGGGGAGTCGCGCAGCGTGGCTTCATCGCGGTTTCTCCAGAAGAAATAATCTCGGGCTGAGACGCGAACAAGAAGAAGCTGCGACTGAGCTGTTTCCCTCCTTTTTTGCCCGCCTGCATCCTCGCTCTCGCGCTCACTCTCTATCTTTCTTTCATTGTTTCATTTTCCCACTGAGAGTAACAGTCCCTTCCATTCTGGCTTCTGCCTGGCAACTTGCAACCAGACCTCGTACGACTCGTCAAATCTTCTCTCTCGGCGTTGAGTCTTTGGAGTGTCATGCCAGCAGCGCGAGCAGCTTCAAGATTTCGGCGCACGTCGGCAGCGGAAAAGAACGGGTTGTTTGTGTGCTTGTGCAATCTACTACAAGGGTGTTCAGAGCAGGATGAGGGTTGACATACATTCTGTAGATGTCTCTGCGGACGCGATGCAAGTGTGCTGGCCTTGCAACTAAGGAGCGAGTTGTTGGGTATAATAGCTGTTCTAGGAGATATGTCTGTCCAAAACATGGACTTCGTTCGTCCAGAGTGACGGAGAATAAAAATAGAGGGGGGTTCCCGAAAGAGGTATAGTATTGATGTAAATCTCAGAGAGGGGAAGAAGAGGTAGGATCTCAAGATTGATTGTATCTATCTTGAACCTTTTTGAAGGGTACAAGTTTTTAATTTTTTAGACAGGTCGGGAGAAAGAGATATCCTCTGGACGTCGGTGATGATGTCGATTTGTTTGGTTCCAATTCCCCGTACTACTTACCCTTAGACAAGGGACCGATTGACTGGGCGAGGGGCGTCAAGTGGGCAACGAGACCAACGGAGGCACTAGAGAGGGCACAAGAAAAACATTGACCCCATCAGCTAGCCAATCTCGTCCAGTTGGGTGGGTGGGATGGGGGCACTGGGTAGCCACCACAAGGGGGTTCGGGGGGTTGTCGCGTCGGGCAACGGGCAGCACTGACAGGCCGCTAGACAGAATACCTACCCACCTACGAAGTACACTTGCACTCAGAACCGACGGCTGAGCCTCAGCTCAGGGTTGGGCTCCAGTGGAGCAAGGGCTGGGGAGTCATCCATCCCAGCCAACAAGGAAATACCCGACATTTTCCATAATTATATGTTCACTGCTGCCATGCATTTACTTCTCTGAATACTCTGGCTAGCATCTGGAGGATGTGTCGGTTTGCATGCATTGCCTGCCAAAAACAAAGGACATCCATTGAGACCCGGCTCATACACAGTAAACATGCAATCATACGGGTGCAAGGAAGATCAATGTGCTGCGCGACGCCTACCCGAACATGGTGACCAATAACAGACGAGTATTCTTCATATAAACAAACAATACCTTGGCCAATGACATCGATCTCTATAGTCTACACGGTTTTGCTCCTCTATGAAAACACCATCTGCGCAAGAAAGAACTCTGGACTCGCTACAGGATACAAAAGAATCTTTGCTCCATCGTATTCAACTACAAGTTAGCAAGGAGACTGCATGAGGGCAACGTGAAGCAAACTCTACACATGGGCAGCCATCATCTTTGAACTGCACCATGGGGGTAAATAAGTCTACGGCGAATAAACTGGCTTATTGACTCAAGCTGAGGCGCTTGTCCAGAGCAAAGATTAAAAGCCTCATTGGTCAGCCTCAGTCAAGACCGACCAAGTCCAGCAGCAGCGCGGAGTCTAAATGACATCTGTATGCTCTCGGGGCCTTGCTGCCACGGAGACAGAAGAGAGTTGATCAGCTTTCTTGGTTGGCGCTCATGACTACGAGAGCCTTGTTCTGACTCGGTCATATCAGAAATGAATTGATGGGACTGTTGTAGAAGATAAACAATTCTATAATGTCAATCGTCTATAAGTCACACTGGTGATGGAAATCCTCTTGCGGCGCCCAACGAAGAAAGCTGGGGCTGCCTGATACTGAGCTTAACGTGGGACCGTAGATCTTGTCAAAACACCGACTTCCTCTATGTGCAAGACATTCAGACATATTTGGCATTTGAGTGCCATGAGACCAATCCTTGAAGCTCACTCGACTTGTACTGCACCGCTGTGGGAGGAGCCATGTATAAACTCGGGGCAATAGGACACGCTGCCGTAGTGTACGTATACGACATACCTTGCTAATCTAATTCTCTCATAATGCATAAACAGGATTAAAAGGTAAAGACTTTTAATTGCCGTTGAGGAAGTCTCATGGTCTGCGCTATCCATTATTTTTGCTGCAAGGTTATCATTTTTTAAGCATGTGAGCCACCGCCGAGGTTACTCAAATCGAACCTGCTGGCTAAGTATTTATGTTTGGAGAGATCACATTTTCATTGTCTCTCCAGAACAGACACGAAAAGTAGCTAAATTGTGACGATCGTACTCTGTACAGTTAGTTGAATGCAAGCTTAGACATCTAACCTAGGTCTTCTCTGTTCCCTCTGTGTGTGTGCCTTGCAGGAATGGGATTCCTGACGGTCTCGTGGCCAATGCACATCCCCCGCTGCCCGCCTCCCGCTCCCCAGGGGTCCAAATGCAACCGACCCTGAGACTCGGCAGTTTCTGCAACAAACACAAAAAAAAAAAAGCATTTTAGCATATTATTGCTCGTATCACATTCCGTGATGCAAATTCCAAAATTACCCGCGTGACAGATCCATTGAGACGCCGCTACTGGGTGGTTTTGGAATATGTCTGTCCGGGGTTCTGGTGTACTCTGAGAATGAAAGCAATAAAGAAAGACTTTGCTGTGCCCAACCAAGTTCTCATCATTTCCCTATTGGCGATTGCAAGGTGATATGGCGGTCAGGCAAACCACATGTTTAGATAGGTGGTGATCATTCGGCTGGATGGTGAAGCCCTTGACTATTGATATCTACCATGGAGTACTTTGTACGACTTACATGATACGGAATCATGTAAGCAAAGAGAGATTATAAAATGGTGATGTTGGTACCTTGCCTACACTTGATACTATCTATCATCCGTAACACATCAAATACCTAGATATGCGTCGCGCACCCCGCGGTCTCCAAAAGCCCAGAGCCCCGGCCCTGCTGCCCACCCCCCCGTCACCTATTCCTCCAGCTCTTTGGGCCTGGCACCCGTCTGGACCGTACCTAGATTGGGCTGGCGGTAATAATAATAATAATAATAATAAATAATTTGAAGCCAATGTTTGTTTGATTTCGATCAATCACCAAATCAACGGCGCCCCCCCAAACCCCAGCCCAGTTTGGCTGCTCCTAAACTGACTGACATCATCCCACCACCACCACCACCACTGCTGTTGCTACTGCTGCTGCTCCCGCCGCTGCCCTCAACCTCAAGTCAGCTTCTTCTCCAACGACAGGCAATCCGCCCTAAACGTCCCCAACTGATCTGGGACGAGACTCGAGATACACCTGGTTGTCGGGCACCGGCCCAAGCGACGTGCTCCTGCTGCGAGTAGGCAGAGCGAGCTCCTGAGCTGCATCTGGCTCTGGCTCTGATTCTGGACCTGACCGCCCCTCCCTACGACTGTGTCAACTCCTTCCTACCTATCTATCTACCAATCAACCTCGGCCAGTACCGCCCATATCATCCTCCTATGCACCTTGATCGACCGACCGACCGACCGACAGCTACAGTGCATCCTATCCTACGCCCACCCCGGAGCTGATGAGAATACCATAGTCAGCAAGCATGAGCAGTCAAATCTTGACGTCGCGCCAAGCTGACGAACTGTGCGTCCCTCAAACCCACTCACCACTGGCTTCCTCACTTGCACGCAATATTTGCTCGTCTTACAACTCTCACGGACGGCTCACCCTTGTGTGTATAGCATGTTTGTACTGACTCTTCCATCCTACACCGCAGGCACAAGGCCATTGTCGCATACCTCTCCTCTAGCAACCTGAACAACACCGCCGAGGCCTTGCGCCAGGAACTCAATCTTGGCGACACGTTTGATGCTACTACTTCTAAGAAATATGAGGGGCTTCTCGAGAAGAAATGGACGAGTGTCGTCCGCTTGCAGAAAAAGGTGCGTCTGTCTTCTTGCTGCTCTGTCCTTTACTTGCCTTCCTCTCGGGCTCGCTACTGTACGAGGGCTTGTTCCGCCGTAAGGATCTTGTCGCTAAGAGCCGCAGATAATGGACCTGGAAGCACGGAATGCCAGTATACAAGCCGAGCTCGATAATGCAACCCCTACCTCTCTAGCTCGCCGCAGTCAAGATCCTGCTAGCTGGCTGCCGAGGTCGCCTGCCCGGCATACTCTGCAGTCGCATCAGAAGCCCATAACTTGTGTCGCCTTCCATCCCGTCTTCTCGACCCTGGCTTCGGGCTCGGAAGATTACACCATCAAGATCTGGGATTGGGAACTGGGCGAGCACGAGCGCACCATCAAGGGTCACACCAAGGCCGTTCTGGACGTTGATTTTGGTGGCCCGCGGGGAGGTACATTGCTGGCTTCGTGCTCAAGCGATCTAACCATCAAGCTATGGGACCCTGCCGACGATTATAAGAATATTAAGACGCTGCCCGGCCACGACCACAGTGTGAGCGCTGTGCGCTTCATTCCCTCGGGCGCGGCTGGTGCGCCCTCGTCTAGCAATTTATTAGTCTCAGCCTCGAGGGACAAGACACTTCGCATTTGGGACGTCACAACTGGCTACTGCCTCAAAACTATCCGGGGCCATGCTGACTGGGTCAGGGACGTGTTCCCTTCTTTTGACGGTCGCTTTCTATTGTCGTGTGGAACCGATCAGACGGCCAGGTTATGGGACGTGACGCTGACCAACCCAGAGAGCAAGGTCACTTTTATTGGGCACGAAAACGTGATTGAGTGCTGCACACTGGCGCCACCGGCTTCATACCAATACCTTGCCAAAATTGCCGGCCAAAAAGCCCCTCCCGCATCTGCTAGCGCAGAGTTCATGGCGACGGGGTCGCGAGACAAGACGATCAAGCTGTGGGATGGTCGCGGGAACTGTATAAAGACGCTGGTCGGCCATGATAACTGGGTGCGGGCGGTGTTGTTCCACCCCGGGGGCAAATACCTCTTCAGTGTAGCCGACGACAAGACACTGCGATGTTGGGACCTGAGCCAGGAGGGCAAGATGGTCAAAAATCTGGACAATGCCCATGGCCACTTCATATCATGCCTCCGATGGGCGCCTGCTCTCGTCAAGGAACCCGTCATCAATGGAAGTGGTGACGCTCAAAACGGCAACACGGCCAACGGCCCATCCTCCAAAGCGGGCGCCGCACCAGAAGTGCAAATCCGATGTGTTATTGCCACGGGTAGCGTCGATCTGAATGTCAGGATCTTTGCCAACTGAAAAATCCATATCCAGGCATCTCCACCGACGAGATTGACGATTTGAATACACAAGAAGTTTGCCGACAAACCTGATTTATCAGCAGCGGCACGGCAGCTCAATCCGACCCCATGGCAAAGGGCTGAGTCACCATTCCAAGGTTGCGGACCATGATGCAGGGCTCGGTGGTTGTATCACAATTTACGGCGCCATGAGCGGCCACGAAGGGGCACGCAGGCTCAGAACCATTTATACCATAACTCTTGGAATACACTCGAAGACTGCGTTTTCGGAAAGTTGATGACGACCATGTCAGAAAGATCGGTGCTCTCGTCTCGCCACTGCGAAATGCGTGTTCGATCCCACCATGGAAACGAATCAAGAAAGTAGATACGAGAATAGATACCCGTTCATCACTCCAAATCAAAGATCGTCTTAGCATAGTGTCCGTTTGAGTGTCCAGTAAGGGTGGCTAGTTGTTCTCTCTTATCACTGCATGAGCTTGTAGTGGCTGTGAATCAAGCAAGGCCAGAGCGTGATCTGCGGGAATAAAAGTATCCTTTTCTTGATCATTGTGCCTGATCGTTTGTAATCAATGTGAAGACCATCGGCCATTGTATCGATGAGCTTGCATTGCACGACCTCCTGTTCAGATTTAATGCCTGCTGGATGAATATTGATGACTTGGAGTGGTATTACTTGGCTTTGCAGAACTTTAAGGCGAACTGATAATGCAGTTGGAATGGTCTTGTCGTGACCTTGATTCAATCTGCTGTTTTTGTTCGAGCCTGGGCGATTATGAGACTTGTCTACCATAGCGAGCCCAACTTCCGATTTGGTCGAGACCGTACTCTATGGATACTGACTGGAACGATGTTGAAGCTGTCTCTTATGATGGGCCAGCTTGTGTAATGACGCCTCAGTGGAAGTTTGGTGTAGTTCCAAAGTATTTGGGAGATTGAAATTCACCTTCATGATAGATTGAATATTTGTCGTGCTCTATACAAGGGTGATTTGTCGATTTGCCTTTATAATATTGTGAATATCCATTAGACTTTCGATCAAAGAAAGATTGATCCTCTGTATGTTTTCCGAGCCAAGCGCATACATGGCTGATGCCTGAATTCAGCATGATCAAGCTCTAGTTTTCAACTTGTTTTTTCGTTTGTTTTCTCGTCCCCCCTTCGTCTGAATGTTTTAGCCTTTTTGCGTTTTCAACTTTTTAAATTCTTTCACAACACCATTTCTTCTCCATCTCACATCTGATATAAATGAAAACCACTACTACGTACCTCTACCCCGTCAACGACAATCCAAGCTCTTATAAGTTTACCCGTTGAAAGAAATGACCCATGGAGTGAATGATAATCACGT
Organism: Neopestalotiopsis rosae; assembly: GCA_023078685.1. Taxonomy (NCBI): domain Eukaryota; kingdom Fungi; phylum Ascomycota; class Sordariomycetes; order Amphisphaeriales; family Sporocadaceae; genus Neopestalotiopsis; species Neopestalotiopsis rosae. Next base: position 393,639 of record JALGAS010000008.1, on the reverse strand, counting down.
GTATAAAGATTAGTTATTGCATCTTGTTGTAGGGGCCCTTCTTTCACGGAAGGTAAGGAAATACAAGCCAAATCCAGTACACCACTCGTCACGGTCCATCCTTAGGAGATATATACATGTGCCACCGGATCGCGGCCAAGCCCCATCTCTCTCATTGCGATTACCAATAATTCTGATCGAATCCTCCGGGTCTACCCGAATCATCCATCGAAGCCAAAGATTCACATCGTTACCAAAGCTAGAGCAGCTACGTCGATTCAGTCTCTCGGGCAGACCACAGCCGTAAGTGACAGGAGCTCACATACGATGGTAGTCACTCGTGGCACAAGACTCCTGGTTCTGACAATACCAGGACCGTGTAATCCCAATGCTCGTGCTCTGCGTAAGGCAGGCGGTACAAGCAGTCACAATGTTTGATCACAATATTACGTTATTATCTTATTATCTTTCGCACGCCCTGACCTCTCGTTATGTTCACATGACGGCAGCGAGGACTGCCATGCCACCAGCCATGACTTGAAGTCCAGCGATCGCGGTCGGGAGAGCTCCAGCTCCAGAAGAGTCAGTGCCGTAGATGGTGACGGCGCTGTCGCCGGTGCTTGTGCCGTCAGTAGCGGTTGCAGTTGCCGTCGTTGCTGTCGTTGTGGCTGCTACGCCAGTGGCATTGCCAATAAAAGATGCGTAAGCGACACTCTCGGCGCTGACAATGGACGACTGCAATGAGGCAGCCTCGGACTGGAGGCTCGCCAGGACAGCGTTGTATGCTGTGCCAGTGGCGGTAACAGCAGCCTCCTTGGATAGGATCATGGCGTTCAGACTGCTGATTTGAGCTGCGTAGCTACTGATGATAGCCGCTGCCTGCGAGGCGTCGACGGTAGAAGTCTCGGCTGCTTGCGTCTAAATCCGTGGAGACCATCATTAGTTGTCTGGCTCCATTTGGCTCCTTGTTCAAGGCAGTCAGGTGGAATTACTTACAAGAGCCACAGAGGCAACGCCGGTCAGAAACAGGGTTCTCAGATGCATGGCGGCGGTTATATCCCCTTTGCTTGGGTCACGTATGATAGAGAAGACACTGGGACAGTGGAAGAACTGAGGTAATCTCTTTGGAAATTCTATTGCTTTTGTGAGTCTTCTCTCGGTACAGGAAAATGGAGTTCGACGGCGAGTGAAGTGTTATGAATCGTCAGCTCCGTAAACACGTTTGAGCGTGTCGTTATATCAAAAGGCCCGGGGTCGCCCGGCCGCTATCGTGAGCCGCGTCATCGGGCGGGTTCTCGAATTTGGGCAAGGAATTAGGGAGTGGGTTTGCCTATCTAGGACTCGTCAAGGTGGCTGACCATCCAAGTTTAGTATCATAGTGGATTGAGGTACCGAGTAGCCGCCAGCACAGCAAATTGCACTTCCATGCAGCAATACCAAAGTCGTGATAAATCGACATTGTCCCCGAATGAACATTGGCGACCAAGAGCTTGTTGGGTCAAGGTGAGCAACAGCAAGGCGACGGGCTCGATACCGCCAGAGTTTGGTCATTCTCAACGCATACACGTACCTACTTGTGGAATGATTCAGCAAGTGATCATAGCTCTTATTTGATGATGTGGTGCAGTCGTCGTCCCTGTCCAGGACATCCTCGTGGACCTCTGAGGTCCCTCTAGCACGAGTGGATCTACCCATCTCCCTACTATGTACCTAACGCTAGTGTACGGCAAGTATGCTCCGAGCTGGAAAATTTCCCGTCGGTACGAATAGTTTTATTCGTATACCCATCTACCTTGGAACCGATACATGATATCTTGCACCTTTAACTTTGTGTTGAGACATGTAGATGAATATGATATGTCTCTCTAGGCACACGATCAGCCTCGTTACTTGCCTGTACCTTGTCATCCATGCTCAGCCCTATAGCAGCATTCCTGCCGTCCAATTGAAGCAGAAAGTGTCACACTCCTTCAGGCTGTATTGTGTCACTCCAACCAAAGCGGCCTTGATCTTGGCCGCTGGCCAGGACTACAGTGTGCATTGTTTATATGATTCCACGTACGTAGTGTCACTCTGCCTGTATGGATACCACGGATTCTTTGACGGGGGGTGTCGTGGGATGGCGATAGGACCACCAAGGCCAGGTATGAGCCGAGACTTGCTAGGATGTATCGTCAATAGGAACAAATTTGTTTCGGCTGTATTAATTCATCACTAACTCAATTGCGTGTAATCCTCTATCTCTCTTCATGTTGGTATCTTCGGCTTTGAGATACACCACATTTGCAATACTCGAATACAAACCAATAAGATCGGTGATGCCTAACGTTGATTCCATGGAGTGTGCTCCATGGAATCAGTGCACATTATGCAAGAGAAGCAAGGGCTGCAACACACAACTTTCACAAGTTGATGATGACTATAAATCTTGTTATACAAGACTAGACTGGAGCAGGTATTGGAGAAAGCCTGAGCCTGTGCTGTAGCCCTTACGTTGCTAACCACCCCATGTCATATGGATGCCAAAACGTCTTGTAATCATATGGTATCTCATGGAGAAAGCCTATATTTCTTATTGTATGAGTATAGACACATGGCGACCAGCTGACTACGAGGGACGCATTCGGGGACCGCAGCGGGCTGGAACACTCCGTCTGCGCTCTGGCTGCCCTACTTCGGGACTAGCGTGCGCGATTTCTTCTGTCTTAGGTCATAGATGTGCATACGCCACAAATTCTCAACAATAACACGGTGAGATGGCCGAGCGGTCTAAGGCGCTGCACTCAAGCTTTACAGCTTCCTCAGGACACCAGTTCGAGGAGTATTGCAGTCAAGAAATTGGCGGGGGTTCGAATCCCCCTCTCATCACGTGACGGGCGCGTCGGAGCATGACTCAGGCTCGCGATATCTTTTGGTGTTTCGGGGTCCCGGCCCGCCCCCAAGCCACCACCACGAGTCGCGACTGCCAAAGTTGAGACACTGCTTCCCATAGAGGGATAGGAGTGCTCTCAATTCATTTTGCCGTTGGGCGGGCGAATGCTTATGTTCTCGTCTGCCGAGAAATTGGCTCATGTATAGTGAATATGTTTGGCCAATGCGGCTGCGAAGGCGCCACGGCGTTGCTTGCATAATCTAGATTGCACGTGGACGAGTCTGGTTCTTGCTATTGTCGCATAGCGTGCTCCAGAGGCTTTGTTGAATGTTTGAATCGAGCAATGTATCATTGCATGAGATGCGTGTCTTGCCCAAGCTATAGACCAGCGCCCCCAGCCCATGAAGCGCGCCGCGACATCAAATATACAGGGCCAAGAGAACGAATGAGCTCATACTATGTCTCGTAAAAATTCAAGGTGCCGCAATCATCTGGTATACGAAGAGCATGGATGGGTGCCATATTCATGACATGATGTATTTCACCCTGTATCTCCGTGCAGCTCTCGTCCGGTGTTGAGCCCCAAATACTAGGAAGACAGAGAACGACATTGGACGCTTGGAAAGTTGTCAGTCGCGAGGTGCCGTGAAATGTTGTGGTTGACCTTGTATACGATGTTGGAGGCGAACTATAGTCGACTGACTATAATTGCCTATACTCGCGCCGGTCAAGGTCGTGCTTGCCAATTCAAGTCAACCTGCGCTGGTTTATAGTCCAGGCGTGGAAGGTCCGCTCCTACTGCGGCAGCCGCGACCTTGACTAGTGAGGGTATACGAGGCACCGAATAAACAATCACCAATTGACCGTGATGATGTGGCACTGTCGTCTGTTGGGCAGTCTGGCTCCTGGCCAGAGAGAGGCACCTTCCCTTCCTTGGTCGTCGTTTCAAATGAGATTGTCGCTACTGTCGGCTTGTTCAGGACGATAGAAAACCTTATGCACCAGTGCACGCGCATCTCCAGCAACTGCTTCCTACGATGACCCGACGATACAAGTGGAATGACCCTTCATTGAAGCCTTGCAGGAGGGACTTTACATTGCAGTCTCATGAGTACATTTGGCGATCGATATAATATATCGATGTCAGGCTGCAAATCCGACACATCGATGGGTCGTGCACTAAAGGCGCATAGGTAGAGAGACATGCTTGGTACACAATATACTGGTACCACTCATTATGGTCTTATAGCTAAGGTAGCAAGATTATATAATAGATTTGTAGCCCTTCTTTTCAAGAATTCTCTCTTATAAAGATACGAAAATAAATAAATATAAGTTATTATAAAATTATTTTTATAGCTATAGCAATATCCCTTTTCTTTATCTCAATTTATATTTATATATAGCATATAGAGGTAATTACTATTCTTTCGTTCCTCTCCCGCGTTATTGCACCTTATGGTACAGAATGGTGTGTTGTAGAAGCATGACATTCCTATCTGTAGATTGGCCGAAGGCCAATCCTATGTAGTCCAGCTACGCTAGACCCATTGGCAGTGGCTGGTTGCCACTGTGTTGGGCTACGCCTAACACGCGTATAGAGCGAAAAAGAGAACCTATAATATCCCACGGGCCTTTGCTGCAATATGCACCGGTATCCTTCTCTAGGTCACCCCCGGGCCGACGTTGCCATATCCACAATATTCTTCAGACTCACAGGACCGAGCGTAAAGTTGCCAATATACACAAACCGGGAAATATAGAATCCGCGTACAGATATTGAGACAATGGCATCTATATAGCTTTTGAGCTTGGCCTCGGATGCTGGATCATAAGAACTCCAACTGTTGTGAGAGTCGGGATCCAGGACCGATCTCTCGGGCGACCTTGACCGAACTGTTCCCGGAACCACTGGCAGCACTGGGGCAAGGGTCAAATAACTACTGGCAGACAAGTCGCAGGCGTGGTCATTCCAACGTAATAATCTCAAGATTGTGTTTAGACTGGTCTAGGGACTGTACTGGTCTCGACGAGGGAAATGCCATTTGGATGGATGTCGTATACCCGTTCCTCTCCTCGTTTCCACGCTGCGTATTGGTTCAGAGCTATTTGAATTTCACTAATGGTCTTGCCGCTGTACCGAGTAGCGGCGTGGTCAACGACCGCAAATGCTGCAATCTCGTGATGCAAAATCTGTATAATTCCTCAGGATGCCATCAAGCGGTGAGTAATGAGAGGGAGAAGACTGACATTGGCCACACTCAGGATGGATTCATACAACGATACACTATTAACGACTTTTTGTAGGTACAGAACACGGGACAAGAGTGCTTTGATCAAAATGTTAGAAACATGGGCCTACTGCTTGAACTGTAGCCTCTAGGTGTCTTCTTCAGGACTTTTGGGATGACTCTGGTTGATGAACTGGGAATATCAAGGGAAAAGATCCAACCATGACATCGAGTTGATTGTAGAGCGAGTCTGACCGATATACTTCATATCTGTGACGCTGAGTGCTCGATTTTCGCTGATTACTTATTGCCAACTGAATATGGACTGTACGATGGGATTTTCGATCATCCGCATGGTTCTAAGGGGGCAATTGAAATAGTAGCCAGACATGTTCATTTATCTTTCATTGCCCATGATATAGTCTAAAAGATCGTGGGCACTTATTCCCTGGTACCGTTATAGCAATTTGAAGAGTTGTAATCATGGATCATAATGATGTGCTGGAAGGCCAGCCTGTGGTGTGTTCAGCACAAGTGTCTGGATCAGCGACGGTTTTACTGTCAATAACAGGAAGAGGCACACGTCAGCTATCTCGCCTCGCTAAAGGAACTGACTCCCCTAAGGTGCTCAAGGTATTCTGGTTACGAACAACCTTTTTGTACATTGCCATCACGAGACAAGTTGTATAGTGTCATCACTTTCAGGGCCCGCCTCACTATCCAAAGTTCCAACTTAGTTCCACCAACAGCACCGCATGACACGCCAGCGGATATACGATCGTGGCTTAGAGTTTCACCACCGCCGAAAGTGCAATCTATAGCCTCATCGCCTAGAGGTGAACGAAGTCTGTTCATCGATGCCTCCCAATCAAATGGAGCATTTCCGTTACATACTCTCGGTAACGAGGCAGGAAGCCATACAATATTCGAAAGAGCTATTCAGTCTCATCAGCTCTACTGTTTCGGCCGCCAAAATAGCGTCAGACCTCACTGAGCAAAGAGATAAGGGGATTGACAATCGATTCACAATCCAGAGCATGTCCAAGTTTGCCTCGCCAATGCAAGTAAACGGCGCATCGGCAGTACGCATTCTATACTCTGGAGGCAAGATGACCGCCGTGACTACAACCCTCCTCCACACGCAGTGACTCAGGCTGTCCACGATTGGGCGCCTAGTACCAACCCCGAGGTTCCAGACAACGGTTACACTGGACAAGTCCTCTTGCGATCTGCTCACTGCTAGGGCGTCATACAGTCATGAGAACATCATATAATGAGTCCATACACGATGACGGGACTCCAAGGCACTGAGAATCTGAGTTGAAAGGAGAGGCTATGCTAGGCGGACAAGTCCGTACTTGTCTGAGTGAGACGAGACTCAGAGTCTAGATGAACACGAATTATAAGTTATCTATTGCGCCTCAACGAAGCACTTACTACGTAGCTGATTTGTCACCAGAAGCTACTCTTGGACCACATCATGTTTCCTCAAAAACTCTTCCAGAGCCCTGTTTGTCTCTTCACTTTTCTCCATGTGTACCCAATGACCCGAGTCAAGTTGCACTACTTCCAAGTCTGAGGCCCAAGCCGAGAGCATCTGCGACTGCATGTGGCTTGACGCCGTAGGTTCTCTTGGTATTACAAGTAGAACGGGCTGCACAACCCTAGAGTCCACCAATTGCTCTTCATCGGGCACCGACAGGTTCTGGTCAAGCATCTTGTAGTATTGAGAAGGGCCCAGATGGCCGTCCGTTTTGCCAAAAAGTCTCAAGTGCTTCTCTCGTAGTTCTTGCGGAAACCAGTCCCCAATGGCTACGCAATTTCCCGTTTCAAGAAGCGTCGTGAACCCGTCAAGGGGCCGCAGGTGATGATTCCAGCACTCTGGATCCGCGGCAAAGAGGACACTCATGACCGACTCGGCGTTTCGTTCCATGGCGCAATGAGAGCCTGGGTCACGGCTGATATACGCAATATATCCTAGCATTTCCGAACCGGTCGCCTTCTTGGTCATTTCGTTAATGGCATCAAGGTCGAACTTCGTTCCTGGCTTGGAGGCTCCGATGCCCAACAAGATCAGGGCCGACAGACGTTCAGGATTATACATGGCAAAGCGAGAGAGGATCGTCGCACCCCAGTCGTGACCGATACCCACAACTCTCTGCAATTGCTCCTGGTCGAGAATTTCAGCCAGATCGCGCGCGATTAGGCTCAGACGATAGGCGCTGGTGTCTGAAGGGGCGCTACTATCGCCATAGCCAAGCATATCGGGCGCAATGATACCATAGCCTCTGGCGGCGAAATAACGTATTTGAAGGATCCAGTCGTCAATGTGAGATGGCCAACCATGGATCAAAAGCAGAGTGGCTTTGGTGATTGCTGCGCTGGGGATGTGCACATAAGAATAATGATAGCCCCGCGAGGTGACCAACTTCTGTCTTGGAGGCAGTGAAAATTCCATGGCTAATTTGATATTATTATTGATTTGTTTGTCCATTCGCGTTGCGGAGACTAAAAGTCGTCGCTTGATGTCTATTGTCGGATCTACAAGTACCTGCATGTATATGTAGGGACGTGTGCGCAAGAAGAAGTCAAAAGCTCAAGGAATTGGTACTGCTCGTGCTTGATTAAAAGCTCCCTCGGACACTTTTTGTGATGATTCAACGCTATTAGTCTGGGGAGACTCGAAAAGTTTCCGAGAATCTGTGTACATACTACTACGACCTCGGCGTTTTTGCATTACTCTTGTGAACCCCAGTAAAAGGTAGGTATGTGCATGATACAATAACTCAACTATTCAAAACAAGAACCCAACAGCAACGTTTTAGTATCTTGGCACGTATGTCATGTAATGATAATAATAATATGATGATGATTGATTTATTGGTGATAGCTGGGAGCAATAGTAACAGTCACGACAGCCAAGTTGTCTCCATCTCCTGATACTCCGCAATCGACGAAGTTGAATGTTATTGTTATCCTGCTACGACATGGACTCCAGCTCTTTGCGAATCTCTACCAGACCTCGTCTTTGTCGACCAGTCTCGTCAAAGTTCCCAGCAGCCAACCAAGCTTCCAGCGCACTCTTGATTGCCGGCCACTCGTCGTCGACAATAGAGAACCAGGCCGTGTCGCGGTTACGGCCCTTGATGATGAAGTGCTTTCTAAAGATGCCCTCAAACACGAAGCCGTAACGCAGTGCAGCCCGTCGACTCTTGGCATTCAGGCTGTCGCACTTCCACTCGAGCCGCCGGTTGCCCAGCCCCTCGAAACAGTGTCGCATGGCGAGAAAGAGCGCCTCGGTCGCCACCGTGGTGCGTTGCAGCGCCGCTGAAAAGGTCACGTTGCCGACCTCGATTCCCCGATTCTTGACATCGATGCGCATCAGGCTCAGGTAGCCCACGGGACTGCCAGCCGCCAGTCCGGGCAACTCCACTTGGGTGATGACGGTAAAGAAGAGCGGATCTTTGGAGACCACGAGGTTCTCAATGTGAGTGGTAAACGCTTCCTCGCCTGTAAAAGGCCCAGCGGCCATGTATGACCACGTTTCCGCTGGAGAGTCACGGCACAGGCACTGATACAACGCTGATGCGTGTGTTGTGGCGATTGGTTCGAGCCTCGTATATCGGCCCTCAATGACCAAGTGATTTGGGCTCTTGGCTGGTTCGGCATTGTCCAGCACCTCGCCAAGTGGCACGCTGTTTGACATGGTGGTGGTGATGATGATAACGACCAGGATGTTTCCTCTTTCGTCTTCTACTCTTTCTTGGGGATAAGGAAGTTGCTAAGTAGAATTTACGAGACGACAATCACTTCAGTACGTCTTCTTTTTTGACTGGATGGCTGCAATCGTTGGGTGATGCCTAAAATATATGGTGGTGACTATATACATACCTAGGTATGCATTTTGGATACACGCTCATTTAAGCAGGTGCTCCCGACTCTAGTGACTAACTACCTAGGTTAGGTGCGTATGTAGATACCCCAGGTAAACATGACGCGAGTCGGAATCATCCGATACTGAAAACACACCGGTATCGGAGCATGACAAGGGAGGTACCTAGACACCTACATGTAGAGTCCGTACATTCTTTATATACTCCATTCATCTACTTGCCTCGTGGTCATGATATGCGATCAAAAGTGGCACCCCGGGACCGAACCGATGGGTCATGGCTGGTAATCAAGACCCATAATTTAACCCATGTATCAGTGGTATATGAGAATGACAATGAACTCGTACAGAAACAAAATCTTTCAAGGCAGGCAGACAGACAGACAAACAAACCCTTCCCGAGAATTCCGTTCCGAGTACTATACACGCAATACAACCGCCCTGAGCGGCAATCCTAGAAACACATATATTATACATATATCCCATAATGATGCCTCGACCACCGTGCCATTGCCATACAACAACAAGCAGCGTCTTTCTAGACGCGGTATTTCCTCCATATCATTCCCGTGCTCAGCAGCCATCGCTCTATCTTTGTCATGCCAGACATCCTTCGTGCAAACAAGTTCATGCTAATGAGGCTGCAACATGCCTCAGATTCTCCGTCTCTGCCACGTAAAAACTAGCTTCGGAAAACGGGTGGAGGAAAAGGAGCCTAGACAACAACCTCCTCCTCGTCGGCGTCTTCAATACTTGACCGTGCCTTGGCCTCATGAGTGCTCTTGATCTTTCCTCCATCATCGCTGGTAATCTCATCGTGCTCTGACTTTTCAGTTTCTCCCTCCTTTGATTTCTCCTTCTCCTTCTCCTTGTCCTTGGACCCGAAACCTTGGCTGCTGAACGGCCACAGACTTGTGAATCCTGAGCTCTTCTGATTCTGATTGGGAGGGTGGACGGGCAATGGCTTCACAATGACATTGCTCTTCTCATTGTTGGCTTCCTCTTCAGGCATGGCAAAATCGCCAAACTCCTCGTCTTCCTCGTCGCCATGATCGTCATTGTCCGAGTCAGAGTCGTCGCGCCCGTCGCCAAACTTTTCTTGCCGATTTCGCGATAGAGCACTTCGCCACCAGCTACCACGTCCGTGAGAAGAGTTCCAGCCCGAGTTCTCGTCCCCTCCCAGACCATCGTCGCTGTCATCGTCAACGTCTTCGGCATCGTCCTCAAATGGATTCCGCAGAATGCTGTCCGGCTCTCTTGTCAGCTGCAGGTCACCGTCCTCATCTTCATCATCATCACCGCCCTCGATGTGAGCAGACTGAGCCGAAGCACCAGCACTGTTCTTTTGGTGCATCGCTAGGCGAGCTGCCAACTGCAAACGGGCGCGGGACGGCGGAACATTCAACGGCGGCGGCGGCGGGGGAGGAGGCGGGATAGAGGGTGGATCCAGTGACGACTGATCATTCAATGAGCCCGTATAGGAGCGAAACTGTTGGCTGTCAGACCATTGGCCAAAGCACATGTGAGACTTGGAACATGGTAATACGCATCAGGTAGCCGCCACATGGACAGACAAGGGGTTTATTCCTCCTGATCGCACGCAAGAGCAAAGGGCCAATTCAAGGAGGACAGGAGAGGGGAGGGGCACGTACCCGCGAAGGTTGGGACGATGAACTAGTGACTTAATAGAGACTTACCTCGTGAACTGCGTCCTCTTCGTTCTCTTCCGAGTCTTCGTCCTCGTCGCTAGAGTTGCGATCAAAGTCCGAGCCTGATCCAGCGATGCCACCACCAATCGCAAAGGCGCCGCCGTAGCTGCTCGCACTTCCATTGTCGTCTGTCCCGCCATTCAGACCCGCTTCGGAAAGAGCATTGGAGCCCTGAGTACTACCAAGGCCGATCTGACCCAAGGCCATACCGAGGTTGTTTCCAGCCATTGCTGCACGATTACTCATGGCAACTTCGGGCCTGACGCCGCCGAGAATGGCATTATCTCTCTCGCGCGTCTCTGCTAATGCGCCTTCAACGTAATTGATCCAGTCTTGGCTCATGACTCGGTCGAGTACCAGCTCGGACAGGAGCTCCGGTGGGTTGCGCTCTGTGAACTTGACAACCTCCTCAGCAATAAGTGTCAGATGACCCATGTAACCCATGCGGGTCTTGTTCTTGGTCTGCGACTCTTCGCTGCGGTTCTGTCCATTGATAATGGCATTTGTGATGTCGGCTGCCTCGAATAGAGAGATTGCCAGAGTTGGGTTGAACCCGCGATCAATCGGGCCATTGAAGACTTGCTGCACAATGTCATAGACTACATTGTGAAGAAAATTGTTCCACGGATATTTGAAGAAAAATGACTAGAGGAAGGGGAAAAGAGAATCAAAGATTAGCATGGGACTGATTAATGCCATGGCCTGGCGTTGACTTACTAATATTGTTGGGACGACCTTGTGTTCGACAAATTGCATCTTGAGATAATCGCCCACGACCGGCTCAGTCGACTCACTGATGGGGCGCTGTTGAACAGGTTGCCCAGCATCATGCCCAACCATGATGGAGCCATCACCAGACTCGGTAGCCGGTGTCGCCTCCAGCTCAATAGTTCCTGGTTTGACACCACTGATTTGATTGGTGGAGTCGGAATCGCTTTCGGGGGCTTCAGTGGAAGATTCGGTCTTGTTGCTTGCTGTCAGATCCGAAATGGTCGACTCCAGTTCTGCTTGTAGCTTATCACCGGCCGATTGACCTTCTGTCGATGCTGCCTCTGCGGCGGTTTCTGTTTCTATGCCTGCGGTTTCCAGACCTTCATGCCCGGCGGAAGGGACGTCTGACACTGCTGTAGCAGAGTCATCCGAAGCGATTGTTTCGTTGCTCTCAGCTTGGTTGACCTGGGCAGCGGGAGGTTCGGCAGAAACCTTCTTGGGGGACAGCGGTGCAACAACCATGTCGGGATTCTCGATATCTGGCAAGTCAACGACCTTGGCGTCTTGGACATGCAGCCTCGGCGAGCTCAGTGGTTCATCAACGAAATCATCATCATCATCCTTGTCCAAAAATGAAGAGATGGGACCTGATGGCATTTCGTCCTCAGCCTTGACAAATTCATGGGAGGTGTCCTCTGTCATTTCACCAGACGGTGTGACCTCCTCGAATCCGTCGTCGTCGGAAGCATTGGTAACCTCGAGACGTCGGCTGTCGTCCGGTGATGAGTGGCGCCCGCGCATGGTCAGATCCTCGGCAGAAGACTGTGCCTCTTCGGCGCGGACGGGGACAAGCTTGCCCTCGGCTCGCAGTCTTCGTCTTTCCTGGTCCCGGAGAGCAATGACCTGCTCTGAACCAACTTCGTTGAGCAGAGCCATATTGCTGCAGTGTAGCAACTCCGCCATCAATTCACACGTCTTGAAGCGATCAAAACCCAAGGGTTCGATGTCATCATCAAATGTGGAGGCAATACGCTGCTTCTGCGCACTGGTATTCATGATAAGATTCATGAAGTCGGGTACTCGGTCAGCAAAACGACGGAGGAGCGTTCCCAGGTAGATGGGGTCCCGAGAAGAGGGAGCCGCATTGTTATCGGGGCCGACGTCCGGATCATAGTCAGAGTTGTTTTTTCGTATAACTTCGATGATGATGCCAACGCCTACTGTCAAGGGGTTACCGCCGCCGAGCATGTAACCAATCAGCTGTTCGACACAAGGTTTCGAGACGAGCTGACGGGTGAGCTCGTTAGGTCCGATGCACGCTTGCTCGTTCTGGGAGGCATTGGCCGATACAGTGATGATGGCTTTCATAAAGTCGCCGGCCGAAGTCTGGGTCGCCCAGCTGTGCTCAGGCCCAAGGAAGGATAATAACGTGGGCATTACATCTTTAGTGTATAGCCACTAGCAAATTGTTAGCATCTCGAGATGGTCACTTTGGTGCGTTGTCACAATCAGTGCTATAGAGCTCGTAACGTACCTCGACTATACCCTGGCCGGAATCAGTTCTTTCGAGACTAATGATTTTGAGCAGGAGATCCATAATCATGGGACAATCGACATGGCGCAGCATATCAGGGATAGCGCTGTCAAGCGACTTGAGTAGGTCGAGCATCTCCTCAGTCTTCTTATCAAATAAGGACTCGTTGACCTTTGTAAAGTAGCTTGCTTGCAGAGGATCGAGGGGAGCTGGCAATTTCAGAAAATTCCAAAAGTCGCGAAGCAACGATGTGCTTTCCATGAGTGCCTCGTAGATGCTCCAGTTGTCAGACGACAGCACCTCGGCGGCAACATAGGCATAGCGGTTGCGCTTCTTCTCGCCCTCGTCTTCATCGTGCTCGCCGTCGGTGGTGGCGCCTGATGAGGCACGCGGTCGACCAAAGGGGAGAATTAATTTGCCCTTCTTCTTATCTTCGTCTGCCTCCTTGTCCTCATCGGGGTTCTCGACGGGTTCGAGCTTGGGTGCGACGACATATTCGAGAAGCTTTTGCAGGACCTTATCCTCGCGCAGGTACTCGATGAGCTTGGTATTGTGCTGCTTGAGCTCTTGTATCAGATCGCTCTCGTCTAGAAGGTCCTCAAGGGAGAAGTCTGGCTTCTCGAGTATTGTGTCAATGGTCGAGATGTTGGCGTAGCCGCCGAATCTCCAGAACATTTTGACGGGTGTTCTGTTCTGCGCCTGGGTTGAGAAGACGGCGGGCCGGACATGCGAGGTGTCTTTGGCGGTCGAGGTGTATGCAGATCCAGCATGCAAAAATGCTGCTATCGGCGCCTGATCCTTTAGGTCAATCCAGGGTGGGCGCGGAGCGGTGTTTCAGCGACAGGTGCCTTGGGTCGCACGAGGCAGAGAGGCCGTAGGATGGATAATCCAGATGAGACTCTACAAGGCGCGGAAGGAGGTCTGCATCGAGACAGGTCGACGCATGCGTGGGTGATGGAACTTGTTTGTTGATTGAGTCGAATGTGGTGCAATTGATGTGTGCAATGTGTGAGCACACAGCTACCTATCGTCGACGGCCGTTTGGTCGCGCGGGTGGGGGGCTGGGTTTGGTTTAGTCAGTCAGTCAGGGTCCGTAGCCTGTACCTAACGTAGAGTGGTCTAGATTAAGGCAGGCAAGCAGCACAGGCGCTGGGACATGTGGCAGGCTCCAGAGCGAGCGACGGGGTGATCTGAGCTGCGGAGAAGGACGCCGCCACAAGGTGGAAATTCTCCTGCCTGTGGTCAAACGTGACAATAGGATATGGTGGTAGGGGTTGCACTGGAAAGCGTCTGACGATGTCTAGGCGACTTCAATGTTGGGTGTGGGTGTGTGTTGTGTGTTGTGTGCACCTATGTATGTACGCAGTCGCACGTCGTCTGAATGTGATTGAATTTGATTCCGAAATGGCTCTCCAGGTGGACCAATCAATGGGCGAGTGAGTCGCTGCTGACAATGTACAGTACCTAGGTTAGGGAGATGGAGCATACATAGATCAGAGATACAGGTAAGGCCCGAGTGAATGCATAGGTTAGGTAGTGGTGATCGAAATGGCGTAGGTGCTGCTGGCTGTAGATAGGCCACAGCAACATAGGCTAGGCTCAAAGGTGCTAACAAATGGTTCTTGTATGGCGATTGCCTTGATTACCATCAGGTCCCTGTCGCGCTAGAGCCCACTCTCTCCCTCTCTCTCTATAATAGTTTGGATCTTCCTCGCTCTGTCTCAACGATTTTCCCGTACGTGTTTAGCGAATAAATCCTCGTCAAAACAAATGTTAACAAATTTGAAACAGGAGGAATAATGGAACACTAGAAAGATCATGACGCTCTCGCAGTAGACCGGCATATAGGCATAGATGCATCAAGTGATACCTGGGAGGCAGCGGATGTTGAGTGACATGGACCTGCAAGCTGACGTCGAAAGGTCAGAGCTCGTTTGGCACACGCTGTAGCTAGGTGGAGGATGACGGCAATGATGATAATGGACAAACCTCGCGTATGCTGGTCAACCCCGAATACCATGACTCCGGAGTTGGAATGATCAGAGATCAGGAAGACACATGGCTATGCAAGAACTCGCAGCACCAACAGCTATTCACGGAAACGATGTAAAGAACTGTTTGGCCATATTACAGGTTGTGCCTATTGGAGGAAATCTGGCTCGACCGGTCTTATTCATCGGGTTCCGATTGATTGTGTGATCATGGGATTTACCCTAGTACCCAGGTCGTGTCCATAACAACACTTTATTCCGAGACGACTATTGCTGCCCTTGACCTACTTGGAAACTACTTGTCAATAGCGCGGCTAGATATATCATTTATGAAATAGATGGCAACCTCATCTTGAATCATGCAACGAGTTTTATACTCAGTAAAAGCTACCCATCAGCCTTATGATGAGCTTTGAGCCTTTTCACATTCGCTCAGATGGTCACCGTGGCGACATAATCCTTGATTCGTCTTCTCTCTTCCTTTCCCGATTCGAGCTCTATTGCAAGAGTTGCCCGTTCTGAGTAATACACAGCCTTGACCAAATCACGGGCGGCTTCTCCTGGGATTTCTTTCTTCGCCAAACTTGCTTTTTATCTAGCCACGAGTCTTGTGTGAGCAAAAACTATCGCTGCAACATAAGCCCTGGTATCTGAACGTCATGGTCATTGCAACAAGTCAATGTGAATGGGAATTGTGTCATTCACAAATCTCAAGATATTTATATAGGTAGTAAACCCACTTACATGACTAATTGATCGATTTCAGACAATAAACCAAAAGGCGCGTGGATGCTTGGATAATGCACCGGCCCTGATCTACTAGGTTGGGTAGGTAAGTAAAGGCAGATCTGCATATTGTCCCTAGCGGTTTCGGAGACTTTATCGATGAGTCCCAATGAGATTTCTGAAATACTTTTTTTAAGAGGGGGGAACCCGCTTTCTGTTTCAGCAATAGGGCAATGGATAAAAGGGGCGGGAGAAGCAAGAACGCAGCAACATATTCAGGTCAAGTGCATTTTGCGGATTCCAGTTGCAAAGCTGGGGCCAGTATGGAGACAAGACGCCCGGTAAGTTGAACGCTTTGGAAGCCCCAACATTCCAAGCCGGGCAGTGATTTCAGTAATCCTGGGGCCCAGGGCTGAGGGCTCCGGCGTGTCGGCAGAGAAATGCTGCCAAGAAGCCGAGCCACGTGAGGACGGAGCATTCAGTGCTGAATGCGATCCACACAAACCCCACCACTTCTAAGTATAGAGGTTAGGCAAAGAAGGGGACTGATGGCCAAGTTACTGCCGACATGCCTTCTGACTGACATGAATCAAATGCCAGTAAGATCGTGGTCGGTTGCATTACAGCTATCGCACGCAACTCTAAGTACACCCTTCAAGGTTTATTTTTTCTTCACAGGCCAGCTCCCAAAGGCCATTGCGAGTATTACTGGAGACAGTTCAAGCTTTCCTTATACGGCTTGCCTTCACAGGGAAGGGAGGGGAAGAAGAATACCCTCTCTTGAACACGGCAATCGTTCGTCAGTATACGCTTCTTGGCTGAAATTGTAGCTTCGATACGATCAACGTCAACGGACAGAAAGGCTCGGCTTCAATTCATGCAGCGACCATCGACGCCAGCTCGTATGCTGTCGTTTTCTCTATCCCTTCTCCCTGGTGAAACACCCTCTGAAAGAGTCATTGTAGTTGTATTAATATGCTGCTCCTATGTCAACGTATGTTCGCGAATATATTTGACCCACGGCGTAGACCTAAGTTCAAAAAGTTTTCACATATGTTCAGTATTTATACCCAAACTGCAAGTAGCTTTGCGACCAACATCGATGATCAGCTGCCTCGTGCTACCTGTAAGGAGTTCAATACTCTTACCTTCTAAACTGTATCAGCTTAAGTTATCCACCTGGACTTTTGCAAGCTAAAGTTGCCAGTGATCCTATCAACGTCATCAAGACCTCTATTTGCTGGTAAGTGACAGTGGCCCTACCTCATCATCATTATCGGTGTTCGATTACAGTTGCAATTCTCCTCTCGTCGCACATGACCACAAGGTCCACGATCATCCTTCCCTTTAGCTTGCAGTTTTTGGTTTGCAGTGCGCAGAGTATTATAATCATTCTGACAGTAGCCATAAATAATGATCAGAAACTATCAGGATGGTTTTACTCGAGATTTGGAATATTTGTCATACACGCTGGGCAATGACGAAATTGCGAGAGATGAATCAATCCTCTTGATCATACTCAGGCAGTATTGTAATCTGCGGTGCCAGGACGACTTATCTCGACGTGAAAAGTATATTAGCAGAAGTGTGACTAATAGATGCAGTACCATGGTTCAAGTAAGAGAAGTTCCGTTGGAACACCTCGTGGTGTACACAAAATATACTGCCGGTAGGACTTACCTATAACAATTCGCCCCATAGCTCCAACCAAAGTAACTTTTCAACAGATACCAGAACATGTAGAAAAACGAATCAAGAGCCTGCGACCACACAGGATATTTTATCCCGGTTCACAGAAAGCGCGTTCAGCGTGCGTTCTCCATCCATCGACGCGTATTTGGGAAATTGTGTTGACAGAAGTGGCACAAGACTTTTGTGCTCAGTTGGTGCCATTCTCGGTGCCATATGTGGACGGCACTGTCCCAACACTATAAGAACACACAAAGTTGCGTTTGCGAGTTGCTAGAGGCAGTGATTATTTCAGCATCGAAGATGTGATTTTGCGGATGAGCTAGGTCCATGAGCAATTCACCGGCTCCTCGAGATTGTCCTTAAACCTGTTTGTGTCGTGGGGCGTGATTTCTTCACACCTATACAGGACTGGATGGAGCCCTTTTTTGACCTTTGGGGTATTTCATGTTAGATTGAATGGACGCACATCGAGCTGGAAGGGCTTTTTACATGAAGAAGAAAGACAGGTTCTGGCATTCCTGCCGTAAATGTTGCTGCTTAAAGTATCATTTGAACGATATATACCCTTGAGAAAACCCTTTTGGCCAGAGGTAGTGTAGAGTGATTGATCGATAATGAGGTAGACTCATAAACCGCAGACTCGAAACACTGACTGAAGAACCAATGGATCGTACCTGACGTGACTGAGTATTTCGAAGAAAAATAAGCAGGGAAAAATGAAGAAGGGAAACTGAGCTACATGTCCATGAAGTGATCATCAGGAACAATGTTCAGAAATGGACAGACTCAACGACCAAATATGACCCACGTGTGTTAGTCGTGTCTGGGAGAAGAAGGACCCAGCGCTCAGCCGCAAGTTCTTAACTTGTTTCACCATTAGTTTTGACATTTGATTGGCTCCTTCAGGTTTCTGGAAATTAGTCAGCCAAATACGGCAAAGTCTGGCATGTCGTTTCCCATGGATCTGGTAGTATCGCTTATGAGTTATTGCCGCCGGCGACTCCCTAGCCTTTAGCGCGCCCGTGGGGAATACGAGCTCGGCCATTGGGATCGTTACATTTCACTCTCGTAACAACCCACAGCTCGGAAACTTGATGAGTGTAGTGAAAGCATGGCTCACCTTGCAGCGATTGCGGCTTGCGTTCACGAGTTTCAGTTTCATGTCATGGCTATGGGTCGATTGAAAAGAGTGAACACAGGAACAGGAGAGGGTCTTGCAACTTAACGCTTTATCCGCCGGCTGCCTCCCAAGAAAACGTTTGGGGTGGATCTGTGCCGATCAGAGGAGCAACTCCAGCAAGAGTCCATCCATTGGACAATTCTGTGTTGAGCAAGGATATCTAGGGACCACAAGGCCGAACGACAGCTGGGGAACCACCAACAACTAGTCAAGGAGTATAGCGTGCTCCTCTCTACCTCATGTCTCACCATTTTTTTTTTTTTCCATCTTTCCATCTAGCTGCAGGTTTGCTGGGTCCCAAAGAAACAAATATCTCGTTCCTGCTTCATCTGATGGATATCAGGAGCCAGGAACCAGGGGCTTTGGTTTGCGCTAATAAATGTGGGTGCTCGGGTAGGAGGTAGGTAGGTAATTACCTAGGTTGGTATTCCGTAGACTCTGACAAGCTTGACAAGCACCCACCTACCGACGAGAGGGTTTTTCCCCCCTTTTCTCTCTTTCGTCATGTCACATGCAAACATCGTCCATCATGAGATTTCAGATAATATTCCATGGTGTTCTTATTCATGGTATTCTTGTCCATACTTTCAGTTGACCGGCCTCCGAATAATGCCCCCAACAAAATACCTTACTCGTCCAGAAGCAAAGCTTCGAAATGGGACTAATTCCCTTTTCGTTCCATCCAATACTTGTAACTGCCATTGCAACTTGAGACGATTGAGCTACTCGTACTTTGTGAACTGGTTTTGAATGTTTCCGCTTCGTACTGCCTTTGTGATCTGCATTGATGGAGTAACGTTAAGTCAAAGTCAAAAGAGGCTGAGCAAGACGGCAAGCTTATCCAGGGACGGATACAAACATAGGGCAGAAGTGGAAAGCCAAGAAAACTGTCAAAAGATCTGCATACAAGGTCAGTCAGAATATCACATTGAAGAAAACAGTCGAAGAAGAAAGTCACGGAAGTCCGCGACACTCATTCTCCACGAAGCATGGTGGTGGATCGCGATCTGTCGTGGAGTAGAGAAACCTCTTGTCTTGATGGGTATACAGGCAAATCCGACCGAGAGAGAGAGCAACAATGATTCGTCCCTTTACGGTGATGAAGACGACATTTTACATGATCTGGAACCATTGCAGCGACTGCGATGCATAGTGTTCCTCACCGTTTTGTGGTTTTTTGTAATGGAGACTGGACGCATAATGAAAGAAGCGTATCTAGTAACACCCGTTGCCGATGCTTGTTACGAGAAACACGCACCACATGCATCGATGGAATCTTAAAGTCTGTCGAGTGAGTGATCTGATGACAGCATCCCATATGAAGACGACGCCAAGGCTCGCAAAAATACCATCTAGGATGGAGGCAGTCACGAGGTCATGATGATTGACATCCGGGTGGGAAAACAAAAAAGCCCCCTCACAACCGGCCACTCGTTGGTTCGCGCCCGAAACGTCCCTGGTTCACTATTGCAATGACGATTTCCCCCACGACATCGTGATAGAGCCTTAGCATCTTGGAATAATTCTCCGATTTCCAACCGTCCCTCGTCTTGAGAGCATGGCCCGATCGCCAGCTGGGGCGGCGCCGCGCCTGAAGACCACAATACGAGGCTCAGCTGACAGGCTAGCACAACGAGCCAATCAGTGTCGCGCTCTCCACCGTATACCCTGCGGCAACCTTCCGCATTGGCTTACATACGTACAGAACGTGCCCGGGGGCTTGACTACGACACGAGAAGTCAATGAATACGGATTCCCATACTCGTCCTTATCCCTTTATTTGCAGACCCACGAGAAAATTGTCAACGGCCGTGTTGCCCCAGGTCGCGGGCGCGGATACTACGCATATTGGGAATAACGTCACTTTCTGACTTCGTGATGGAGACTCTCAGAATAGATACTCGACCTGATCGGAAACGGAAGCTTGCATCCCTCCACAGGCTGGGGTAACTACTCCGGGAACGTTGACATATCACAACTCAATCGCCATAATATATAGATATATATATATTACCAGCAAGTTCAACAACCATTGGTGATACTGCAGTAGCGCACCGCGTTTGAGGCAATGGCACCAGAGACTACGACGTACAACTACAACCAGAAGCTCGACCATGATTACGATCGGAGAACTATACCGGTCGACCTGGCCACCGATCAGCCGTCCGACGTTTGTCAAGCAGTATGAGATTCGGTCTCATCTACCTATACGGTGAGTTGACACTCTTCGCAATGAACGACGACTCGACTATAGGAATGGTCGAAGGACTTCCATGATGGTCGGGACGGTGGTTGACTCAATATCGAATCATCCACATGCTAACTCGAGAAAAAGCATCTTTTTACCCAGTACATATAACCCTTCTTCAGGAGCAGTCCTGCCCATAGTCTTTACCGTACACGGCGGCGGGTTCTCGACGGGTAGCGCAACAGATGACGACCGCTGGAATCGGCTCATGGCAGACATGCATGGTTTCATTGTGATAGGGTTGAATCATTCCAAGGCACCGCAGGCACCGTACCCGGCAGCGATATACGACTTGGAAGCAGTGATCCTCGCTGTCATGAGCGACCCAACACTGCCAATTGATCGCGCGCGGACCGCCATAGGAGGATCCTTTTCTGGCGCCACCCTAGCATTTGCCGTAGTGCAGTTGCAGAGCATTCGACAGCACGTTGGATTCCAAGCCGCCTTCAGTAGCTGCGGGCTCCTGGAGCTCGGTATCGCCGCATCAGCCAAGGCCAAGACACGTCCCTATAAGGAGGAGCTCAGCATTGCGCGATCGGGGAGCGCGGATAGCCTGAACATGGCCCTATCACCCATCCAATGGAGCTATACTCCCGAGGGGACGGATATGACAGATCCCCTGTACGCTCCCTTTTACGCTCCAGCCAACGCCCTGCCACCTCACGTGTGCCTGGTGGCAGCTGAGCTTGACAGCTTAGCACACGACTCCTGGCGCATGGCATGTCGTCTCGCAGAGCGGCAGATCCCGAGCATGAGCGAGCCCGTCGGCCGGCCCAGATCGAGCGACAGAAAAGCCCTGAAGCTTGACGACGAGAGGTTCTCCTTTGAACGGGTTATACTACGACCATCTGGGGAGAGGAGCAGCGTCAAATGGTTGCTCGTGCCTGACGTTTTGCATGGCTTCGATCTTCGAACGCCGGAAGCGTTACTCGGCGACGAATCAACGACAGAGGATGCCAATGAGAAGACGAAACAAATGATGGCTCTATTGGGACAGTGGTTACGGCACACAGTCTGGTCAATTGACTCGCCGGCTTGGCCGGGAGACGGGAGCTGAAGTCGAACTGAAGTCAAGCCGCAAGCAGTTGCTAACTCAGCCCCGACCACCTTATTGTGCTATATATTGATATGTAATGGGAAGTGTGGCGTTTGGTATTAAAAGTAAGGGTTCGGTGGGCGTACCGTTACCGATTCGCGCCTGTAACCACAGAAGCAGTGGGAGCTGGTCTCTCGGCACTATTCTTTTCTATTCACCCTGTTTTAATAGATAATAGATCATCACTTTGATCGTTTTCACAGGCAGAGGTGTGGCGAGTCACGACAGAAGTCGCCTATCGCACACCGTTTCAGTAATATTTGGGAAATCAACATACAACAATTTGAGATTTTGCATGTACTGTTCAGATGCTGTATATGAGCTAAAGTCTTGATTGCCATGGTAGGCGGCAATCTGATGAACCAAAGCAAGTTCAAAGATGTCTTGTCAGACAAGCAAGACTTCCACAACGGGGGCCCATTGCCACACTGAAATTGTCCCGTCTAAAAGTGCGTCAGTTCCTCGAGTTAACGATCTGATCATGGGCGTCAACGTATACACGCACCTATAGACAAGACAGGGTGACAGCGAGAGCGAGAGACTCAAAATCTGAATCCCGCGTTTGGCACCCCACACAGTGACAGGGTGGTTCGAGAACCCTCGCTCATCCTCAGCTTGCAGGGCGCTGGGCGACCAATGACAACGTGACGGAAGCGAACGCACATCGATCGATCAGCACCATGATTGCTCAAACGGGCACGGCATAAGGCACGTACCCTTGCACAACTAGGATGGTCATCTGTGTGGCATGCGGGAACTATGAAATCACGAATGTTTTGTAGCCCATGCTTGATGGACGTTGTCAAGGCAGAAAGAACATGCTACGGCACAAAAAATGATTAGACCGACCGTGAGCATCCTCCTCCATCAGATTTGACCAGGGCGCAATGCGAGAGAGGAACAATTGGGAGAACCAAGACCCAACAGGCACAGCAAAAGTAATATTCATTCCATCACTTGTTTCATGATATACCGCGGGCACTTTCGAAGAATGGCCTCCGTTATCTGACGCAACAGGTACCCAAGTAGCTACCTAGGTGTTTAGCGACAATATTTGCCTGGTTCTACCAGCTACCTACCTGTATACCTTGCCTACCTCTCTTCTACCTAATGGGATAGCCATCGTGGGGAGGCAAGGAAGATGATCAACCGCCTCTCTCGAGTATCTCAGCCAAGACAAGACAAATCGCAGCAGCAGCCCGCGAAGTTTGACTTTGTTCCTACATATAACCATTGCCCTGGGATCAATGGGGACCACGTTTATCGGCAAGGTCATGTCCTGCAGAGGGCTGATCTGTTTATTTGGGGAGACCAACCCTGCCGCTTGCAATCAGACCAAAAATGTCATGCCTTGTCATTCGCCGTGGCGACAAAATAAAAAGGTGTGCTTACTCTACACCACAGTCCACACTACACTCATAGTACGCTTGGGAAATGCCACGGCCACGGATTACATTCAGCATCACAGCAGTGATCAATCGCTCAATACCTGGCTCCAATAGTCCCTGTTAGGTACAGAAGATATGTGTTAGCGTGCGGGGAGGGGCTTTTGTGGCCTCTCGGTTTCCGGACGGGCATGTTTGCTTGTTGATGGCGAGCGCAACCAAACCAGGTAGGTGGGCAGGTAGGCAGGCAAAGGCAGGTTAGAATGTGGTGGTCCCCTTAGGGCTTAGTACGACAAATGCGCTACTAAACTATATGTACTAACTACATACATACCTACATACTATAGAATCACCTGCGCATTATCTTTTGAACCACGGCAAGGCGCCGGAATGGAATGCGACGACGTTGACAGGGTGCTTGCAGTGCGGGAATCTCGGTACAGCCAGAGGATTCTGAGCCTGGAAGAAGGCTCAAGCCACTCGAGGTCAATGTGTAACATGTTTGAAATCTTTGGCTATCAGTTCTGCACATGGTTCGCCATGTGTACTGGACTGGATAAGCCTTGAGTCGTTGTGAGCCTGGCGCTTTGTTGTGATTCATGATCATCTTAGAATGTATTCCGCAAGGATAATCAATCCAGCGTCTCTTTTCGCAATTGCAGCGAGCACTATCATAACCCGATAATCATCTGAGCAGACTGTGTCGCTTTATCAGCATAGACAGGCGAAATGGAGCAAGATGCTGCCACTTGTGTTGTAGCATTGCAGCAGCAGGATCTCAAAGGAAGTGCCAGGATGTTGATCCCATGGGACCAGACGGGGTAACGAATTTGTGTCTACTTGATTTTTTTCCTGTTGCGGCGTCCACCTCGAGTTATGTAGGTATATATGAAGGTGGAGGGGGTTGGGGCCAGCCTGTACTCTTCTGTACTACCTAGGCCGATTGATTTGCTGTTGGATCGGTATAAATGAATGAATGAGTTCGAGCTTGGTGATGCCTACATGCTTTCCTATATAATACCTAAGGTTAGGTAGGTAGGTACATTATCTACCCATCCCAGCCCGCTTACCTTGCGCGTAGGTATGGTTCTGAGGGTAATGTTTACTGGAGAATACGTAGAAGAATCACTAAGCGCTAGTTGAAATGTCAAATAATCTATCTCTTGGTGTCAACTCTGATCTATGTTGGGCATGTATGTACTGTATCGATCGTGTCGGGTCCGATTGTTTTTTCCCAAAAACTTGCTGGCCTCGGTGCGGGCCTCTGGCCTGTACGTCGTGCGGGTACCTACCTGCCTCTCCCTGCCATTCAGCCAGGATGCATGTACTTTGCCTGTTAGTGGATCGTTACATAGTACAGGCGATTGTGCCGGTGTTGAATCTTGGGATCAGGTCCCTTGCTCTTGGCCTGGGTGACGGATCACTGGAAGTCTAATAGGGTCTTGCAGACAGACTGTCCATATACGCTACCGTCGGTCAGATAATCCATTATGAACAGTATGACGATGCTCTTATGTTGAACAGCAGTGTAGATAATTGTTCTGACTTGTACCGACCTTGCAAACAGTGTTCGAGTCCGTTCATAATTGCTCGCAGCGGCCCCATTCGCACTGCCGCTGCTCTAGTCCAACTCTGGCTAAGATCATTTCTAAGTTTAGGACCCCAAGAAATTAATGTTAGCGACATATCCATGAGGTTGCATGGATGGGATGGGATGGGGTTGGGGGGGTTATGGCATGGTCCATGGAGTCTCCAAGGGTCGTTGGTCGGCTCGGCGTCCTGTCCTCTCGTTTGCTAAACGCGCGGACAGACTTTGGAGACCCTCTTTATTCTTTTCCCACTCTCGCTGCTGAACTGAACCCTGCCCACACGAGCTCCATTCGGCATCCGAAGCCACCCATCTATGACCTCAGTCCGCGATAACAAGTTACCCGTCTGCTCCAGTCGGCCTTCGAGCCTCCTAGCGTTTAGAGCCAAGAATCCCGAAGTCCATCGCGAATGGAATAATTCTTCTTCATGATTCCGTGACGTGTGTGTCGGCCTCCATGCCGTTGTCGTCACCGGCCTGCGCTTGGGTTTTTCTACTGTACGCCTTGAACAGATGACCGATGGAAGTTGAGGGACGGGGTAGGGGACATGGAGGGCGACCGGACTCTCGTCAAATCGTGCCGCGACCGACACCCAATCCGGTCCAGGTCCAGCCCATCCCATCCCAGCCCAGCAGCTTGTTGCTTGATCCCTTCGCTTACATTTCAACATACCTACGATAGCACCCACTCAACTTACTACTGGCTTAGCTGACCTGCTCTGACCTGACCAATTGTCCATTCTCTTTACTGGATTTTGTAGCGCATTGCAGTGCAGTGCAGTGCAAAATGCGCAGTTGGGTACCTAACTTAGGTAGGTATGTGTCGTAGTGCCACCGACCATCCGGTACTGGCCAGATCCGGCCCTCAGCTAGCAATGTTATACTTCCCCGAAAGCTGGCAATTGCATCTTGATATTGCCTCGGCTGTGGAGCATCCATTGGCGGATTCGGCGGTCATTGGCCTGGCTATCGCAGTAGTAGTACTTCTATGTCTACTTGATCCCTCATTCAAAGTTGAGTGCTTACTATGATGGACCAACAACCATTTACCTGCAGATACTCCAGGCTCATTCGAGTACCCTACAAGTATCTAACCCACCTCCAACGCCCAGGTCTGCCCAGATGAATATGCAAAGACATGGTAGAAGGGTGGCCCCCCCGGCCGTCTACCCGTCGTACTAAACCATTCCGTCTTGCTGAGTAGTTCTCACTTGGGTTCAGTCGAAAAGTCGAGACACCCTCCCAACACCAGAGCCCACATTCTCCGTCAGCCTGCCGACCTGTGCTGCGCCTGCGCCCAATGGAAACCTCTCAGCCCATGCCTGAGTTGGTGTGATGTCAATGGGGGGAGCAGTAGGCTGATCCTACCATACCAGACATGCAGATGGTATGTGTATGTAGTTATGTACATGCCTGCCTGCCTGCCTGCCTGCCTGCCACTTGCCCACCTACCTAGTTACATACATAGAACACCATACATATCCCACCTTGACCTGGACTGACCGTCCATCCGCCTCTCTGTCTGGCCCAGCCTAATAATCGTGATACTGTCCCGCTTACATCTGACGTCCCTACCTAATTTCTGTCTTTTTGCTTTTCGAGACTTCCTTCCTCAGTGCATACCTTTTGCAGCCTTGGACCCTATCTACTTGCGGATTCGACGACATTGCGATCTGGAACACTCTCCAACAATAACATCGTGATCATCAATCGCCAACCATGCCGTGCTAGCCTTTTCTGCGACAGTACCCATAGCTTACTGTTTATACTATCCGCTTTCAAATCGCCCTTTTCCAGGATAAAAATTCAATTTTCTTCTTTTTCACTTGGGTAAGACACAGACCAAGATTTCGCCCAGAGCGCCGCGCTTCATTATCATAATACATGTTCACTGACTTCACTCCAGGGAAATGTCTTCAACATATTTAGTATTACCACCAATCGATACTTCACTAGGCTTGTTCGATTCCGATCCCGTGGTTCCCGGCTCGAGGCGAAGACCTTTGCCTCGTATCGACACTGCCATTCGGCCACCGAGTGAAGACATTCCCGAGGATGTCATAGCTTCAGCGGCCGAAGCGGTAGCAGAGGCCCTTGGCGTGTCTCTCAATGATATTCCGGAAACTACTGTGGCGGCAGCATCCCGCCCAGATTTAGAATCAAGGAGGCCGAGCTCATTTTACCCGCCACCGCCTGACAGAACATGGTCCACGCCAGTGCAGGAAACGTCGATAGAGAGACGCTTGAGCATTGCCGTCGCAGAGACACTGGGGATTGACAGCGGCACAATACCACGGGACGAGTCCTTTGTAGACCTCGGCGGAGATAAGCGGGCTGCGATTGCTCTGCGGGCAAAGTGCTTAAAAGCAGGTCTGTCCGTGCAGACCAAGGATATACTGGGTTCCAGGACTATCGCCGAGCTCGAGACTCATGTAACGCCCTTCAGTCCGTCGCCGCTAACGAGCAGAACTGCCGACCTGCCGCCAAACGGTCTAGTAAGCCCGCTTCAATTAAGCTCGCCGTTGGCTGCCGTTAGCTCGGCGACCAAGGCGGCCGCAGCCACGCGCCGCCGCTCGGCGTCGAGTACCGAGACTCCCCAGACGCCTATTGTACCCAAAGCTCATCTCAAACCAAAGTCGTCCAAACGCTATCACAACCAGGTGGAACAATGCCTCTCGCTGAATGGAGACGTCGCAAAGGCCTCAGTGCTTAAGCCAAAGGCTGGGTTGTTTGAAGGTCAAGTTACAGCCTTTTTGACCCTGTCAAGTTGCGTGGTGGAAGGGCCGAACACTGGCGAGATCAAGCTGCTCAATGCTTACTACACCATTCCTCTGCCCTCAATACGGAAAGCAGTCGAGGCGAAGGTACCACCCAACGTGGTTCCAAAGGTATGGATAGTCCTTGAGAAAATGCCGCTGGATGAGAATGGAAAGATCCAGCGGCGGAAGCTCCAGACCTGGATCCAGAACGCAAACGAGGACCTCTACCAGAAGATCATGTCCATCGACTCACAGGACCGTTCCGCCGGATCCCCAGAGAGCGACAATGAAAAAAAGCTGCAAAAAGCGGTAGGCAAGGTCCTTAATCTGGACATTGGAAATGTTGGCATGAACGTATCATTCCAGAGCTTGGGAGGAGACCAAACTACGGCGATGCAGCTTGTGGTGCGGTGCAAATCCCAAGGTCTCTCGTTCAAGGTAGAAGACATCCTTCAAGATATGCCTCTGATCCAGCTGGCTGCCATGGCGACACCCAGCGAGACCTTTGCCGACAAGATGAACGAGGAGGACACCACTGAGGAATTTGACTTGTCCCCGATGCAACGTCTATACTTCCACACTGCTATGGGCCAACGAGCGCCCCTCAGAGCCGACAAGAAGCATTCGTATCGCTTCAATCAAAGCACGTTACTGAAATTCAGGCGACCAACAGCAGTTGAGGATGTGCGTGCAGCTGTCGAGGCCGTCGTTGGTCATCATTCGATGCTCAGGGCCCGGTTCCGAGCCAGACTCGGATCGTGGTCTCAACATACTCTCACCGATATACCATCTTCATATTACTTTGGCCACCATACAGTCGGCACAAACACCGAGATTGAGACCATTATCCAACAAGCACACGGTAGTATCGATATCGAAAATGGACCTGTATTTGCGGCCCATTCCTTCCACACTCATGACGGTCATCAGCTACTATACCTGGTTGCCCATCACCTGGTCACGGACCTGAAATCGTGGCGAGTCATCATTGATGATTTGCAGGAGCTGATGATGAACGGGAGCCTGGTCTCCGGTCGCCGTATCACGTTTCCAGAGTGGAATACCCATCAACGAAGCCATGTAGAAACTATCGAGACAGCGACAAAGCTTCCCTTTGCCACGAAGGCTGCCGATTTGGACTATTGGGGTGTCAATGATCTGAGCAACAAGTACGGCAATACGGCCTCGCTTGGTTTCACCTTGGAGCCTGAGGTCACATCTGCTCTGGATGCCAGCAACCGCGCATTCCGCACCGACTCGTCGGATCTTTTCATGGCCGCCCTCCTCCTCTCCTTCTCGCAGACTTTCCGTGACAGACCGACCCCATCGATCTGGAATCAAGAACACGAGCGGGTTGTACTTGATACCGAGATCGATCTATCCGAGACCGTCGGTTGGTTCACAGCCCTCTGTCCCGTTGGCCTTCAAGTCACGCCTACAGATGAGATTCCCGATGTGCTTGCCCGCGTCAAAGACGCGCGGCGTTCGATGGCTGGGCGAGGTGTTCCCTTTTTCGCCGCCAATATGCTCAATGCGGAATCGGCCGATTCCTTTGTCAAGTCTATGTGCCCCATGGAAATCATCTTTACCTATGCGGGTTCCGTCGAGAGCCTGGACAGTCAAAAGAACCTTTTGGAGCAACTCCCCGTTACGGGGTCGCTGGCTTCTAGTACGTCAGATATTGGGCACAATGTGGGGAGAATTTCATTGTTTGAGGTATCTGCAGCTGTGGACCACGGAGAGGCTAAATTCAAGTTGCTCTATAACAAGTGGTCTCGGCACGAAGATCTCATCAAGACATGGGTACGCAACTTTGAGAAACTAGTACGTGAGACGATCCGACAGCTCCAGTCTCAGTCTCCAGAGCTCTCCATGGCCGACATCCCCTTGATGAACGTGACCTATGACAACCTCGCCAAACTCAACAAGGAGATACTTCCGAATCTGGGAATCGACATCTCAAATATTGAGAACATGTATCCCGTCACGGCAAATCAACAGGATCTCCTGATCAGTGAGCCTCTGAACCCGGGCAGCTCACGTTCTCAAACTGTGTACGAGCTCAATACTCAGGGCAAATTTGTGGACATTGGTCTTCTCTGTGCAGCCTGGCAGCAAGTAGTGCAAAAGCACCCTGCGCTACGAACCGTCTTCATGGAGAGCATCTCTCGGTTCGGCCTCTTTGACCAGATTATCCTACGGCGACACTCACCCAACATGCTGTTCATCGAGAATGACCGGCCCGACACTGCGCTGTATTCAATGGAGAAGTTGACACCTATCAACCTTATGAAAGGTACACCATGGCACCGCCTAGTAGTTTGCCAGGCACCAGGCAAGACACTGCTCATGCTGGAAGTCAGCCAAGCCTTGTGTGATGTAAGTCAAGACCTCCGAACCAGACATGCGTACCCTGTACTGATCAAATGACCCCTCAAGGCCTCGAGCATTACTATCCTTTTCAGTGAACTCCAAGAGGTATACTTTGGTCATGTACTGCCCAACACCACGGATGTACATTACCCGGAGTATTTGCAGTGTCTCAAGACCACGCCCGTCAGCACAGAATTCTGGCGAGAGCTGCTCCAAGGTATCCAAGCATGCCATTTCCCCAGCCTCGTGTCCAAATCGCAAGACACCAGAGCATATGAGCACACTTTTGTGGATCTGGGGGTTGCCCACGCAGAGCTTGAAGAATTCGCGGAAAAATACAAGCTGGATATCGCCGCTGTTTTGAGGGTCGCTTGGGCCCTCGTACTTCGAGCATATGTAGGCTCGGATTCGGCGTGCTTTGGCTACCGTACATCGGGCCGCGACATACCCGTTGATAACCTTTCAGACGCTGTTGGCTGCTTTTCAACAGAAATGATTTGTCGTCTCGACGTTTACTCGTCGCAATTCATAGCACAGCTGCTCCTCGATTCGGCAGAAATACACCAAGAGGCTCTCCACCATCAGCATGTGTCGGTGAACAACATCCACCATGCCCTGGAAACAAAAGGCCGCCGCTTATTCAACACTTGCTTGTCTTTTGGCTATGAGTATATTGCTGAAGAGCCTTCCGCTGGTGTCAAGTTTCGACATGTTCGAAATATGCAAGCCTCGGAATATGATGTCAATGTAGACGTTGTGTTCAAGAATGGCACCGTGGTCATTGATCTAGGACATCGCATCCTGACCTCGGAGCAAGCAAGTCACGTGGGCCATGCGTTTGGGCGGGCGATCACAGCCATCATGGAGATCACCGGTGGGCAAGTCAAGGAAGTCGACCTTTTCAGCGAGCATGACCACCAGCAGATTCTCGTCTGGAACGGCCAACCAAAGATTGCGCCATCAAAGGAACATGTGCACGAGCTCATTGCTAAGAATGCGATTGAGCACCCTGACATCCAGGCCATAAGTGCTTGGGACGGAGTCTTCTCTTATGCGGAGCTCGACAAGATGTCAATGATACTAGCTGGGGCGTTGAGTCAAGCTGGAGTCAAGCACCAAACCCCAGTGCCCATCATCATGGACAAGTCTCGTTGGGTTGTTCCAGCCATGTTGGCTGTCCTGAATATTGGGGCCTGCATCGTGCCAGTCGATACTTCTCTGCCATCCATCTTCTCCTGGGTCATTAAGAGTGTTGGTGCCAAAATCGCGCTGGCGTCTGAGAGTGTCAGGAAGCATCTGAAAGACGTCAACAATTGTGACATTGTCTTTATCAATGAAGAAACCATTGCGGCCCTGCCCGAAGAGCCGACGCTGGTGACCTCAGCGAGAACCGATGACGACGATGTTGCCTGCGTCCTGTTCAATTCGGATGTGGTACAAACACGCAGAGGCATCACTTATAGTCATTCGGCCTTGGCTACGGCTTGCGTTGGACAAGGACCGGCTCTAAGAATCAATCCGTCTAGTCGAGTTATGCACTACTCCTCGTATAGCAGCGACATCGCCTTGGCCGAGATCTTCACGACACTGACCAACGGTGCCTGTATATGTATTGGAAAGTCCGTCAAGGCAGCAGATTTTGCTACTGCCGCCCAGAGGATGAACGTCAACTGGACATATTTGACTCCAACCCTGTCTCGCAGGCTGTCACCCGAGAGTATGCCTGATATGGCCATCGTTTGTTTCCGGACGCAACAGCTAGACGAAGATGTGTACAGCCAATGGGCCGGTAAGGCCAAGATCATCCTGGCTTATGGTTCCGCCGAAGCCTGTGTCTTGGGCCTCTCCGCTTCCGAGGTGCGCGATGCTTTTGCTGTCCGCGGGATCGGCAGCCCATACTGCGGTAACTTCTGGGTTGTGAACCCTTCGGATAGCAACAAACTGATGCCTATTGGTGCTGTCGGCGAACTCGTCATCGCTGCTCCCACGCTAGCTGTGGGCCGAGACCTCGATACTGGTCCGATTCAGCTGAATAAGAGTAAGAAGGCCAACGCTGCTCGCAGTGGACGCTCGAACCGCCCAGGGCGCTTACTAAAGACCGGCCACTATGTTCGCTACGTCGAACACGGGCAGCTTGAGCTTGTTTCGGTGCCCACTGAAAAAATCGACCTCGGAAGCGGCGTCGTGAACACGGCCGAGATTGAACGTAACCTGCGCAGATGTCTTGGTCGCAGTATTGATGTTGCAGTCACCAAGATAGCCTTCAGCTACACCGACAGCGATTCGACCCCAATCATTGCTGCTTTTGTGGAGCTCAATGACGAGCTGTACCATGGAGAGGACTTGTCAAGACTTAAACCCCAGACAAAGGAGCGACTGTACATGGCCAAACAGATGGCATGCCTTTCTCTCCGAGGTTCCACACTTCCGGACACATTCGTGCCCGTGCGGCAGCTTCCACTGACGCCAGCGTACGAGGTCAGCCACCGGGAGCTTCAGAAGATGATCCGGGGTCTGTCCAAGACGCAACTGCTCGGCCTGGCTCAGGTACCCAATCCACAAGAGGTGAACGCAGCGGGCCTTGAGCCCCTTCCGCTGACAGCAGCCGAGGAAAGGATGCGGAGTCTCTGGCAAGAGGTGCTCGGCTTGAGTAACAACAGCCCAATTCGACCGACAGACGGATTCATGAGTCTGGGCGGCGATCTTGATCTTGCCCATAATCTCGTCGTCGCTTGCAGAGAACATGAAGTGTCCATATCCATCCTGGACGTGGTCCGTAATATGCCGCTAGACGAGCTCTGCCGCGGCATTTCAATGCCCGACACTCCTGTTTACCACGCAGAGCAGAGCAGGTATATGCAGCCCAGTCCCTCAAACGCCTTTGTCGATGACGCTATTGTCCCTCAGATTGGCGATCGCGACAGCATTGAGGACATTGCCGAGGCTTCGGCGACCCAGACCATGTTCTTGGAGGGTATGCTCAGTGGTCGGCCAGGAAATGTCAACTATTTCATCATCAACGTCAATGGCCCGCTCGACTGGGGCAAGCTCGAGAACGCGTGCTACCTCTTGACCATGGCCCACCCGATCCTCCGAACAGCCTTCGTCTCGCACAACCGCCAACTGTTCCAGACAGTCATCCGAACCTACCATCCCCAGTTCCAGCGATACCAGTCGAACAGCTGGAGGCTCAGTGGCCTGGCTGCCAAGGTCGTCAAGAGAGACCAGATGATTCCTGTCGACTTTCGCCAGCCGGCCACCAAGTTCTGGTACATTGATGCTCTGAAGCAATCTGTCCTAGTCATGAGGCTTTCTCGCGCACAGTACAATGACCTTACATTGCCAACTCTCATCTCGGATCTTTCAAGATTCTACGAACAAGGCGATCTGCCCACTCCCCGCCCCGGGTTTTGTGACGTTGTCAGGGCCACACAGCAACGTTCTTCCCTCAATAGCGCCGTAGACTATTGGAAGGTCTTGCTGGAAGGGGCCTCGATGACTGAAGTGATCAGCAAGTCGGGTCCAGATATGCCAACCTCCAAGCTAGACTTGAAAACCCTGCAACAAGTCATCCCGACAGGCTCTCTGAATAACTTGGGCATACCATTTGAGACAATACTCAAGGGTGCCTGGTCAATCGTACTGTCTAACCTCTCGGGCTCCGAAGATGTCGTCTTTGGCGAATGGAGATCAGGAACCTTTCCAGGGCTGGCTGATGCTGTAGGCCCTCTTGGTAAGTATATATTCCTCCAGTCCCCAGCATTAGTTTGCCTGTTCTAGTGACTAATTAGTTGGAATAGGCAATATCACCCCGGTACGGACGACTCTCCCATCAATTCCTACTTCGCCTCTTGATTACCTGAGGAATGTTCAAGTAAGTGGTCTGAATCGATCGATTATTTGGGAAAATACACATGACTCACCGGTCGAAATAGAACCAACATATCGCGAGCACGAGTATGGAGAATGAAAACATGCAGTGGTCAGACATTGTGAAAAAATGCACCAATTGGCCCGTCTGGAAGAAGTTTTCTACCGTGGTTGAACATCAGAACCACAGTGATCGCGACGGTCCGATGAGTAGCTTCAATATCGGCAGCGTAGCGTGCAGAATGAACTGCATCGAGTCCAACCACCAGAATACAGACATATACGTACGCTCCACCAAGACAGGATCGACATACGTCAACATATCACTCACCTTTTCGGAGAGGAAGATGCACCCCTTCTTTGTGCAAGAGGTGCTCTCCATGCTCTGCGCAACGATTTCTCTTCTCACGTCGGCTTTCATCATGGAACCGATTTCACTGAGAGGCCTCCACGACAACGGCAGCACACCACGGATCCCGCTGCCAGCACCGAGACGCGACGTACAGTTTGCAGCGCCAGTCGTATCCGTCTCACCAGACCACGCAAGCGCGATACACGCAATCATCTCGTCGGGCTGGAATTCCATACTCGGAGCTCAAGGCGTGGCCGACGACGTGCGCTCAGTTCCCTTCTACCAATTCACATCATCTCTGGTGCCCGCGGCAGAGCTCGCGCGGTACTACACGGACAGTATGCCACGGCTGAATCTACCCGGTCTGGCGCATGCGACGTTTGCGCTCGAGGACATATTAGAGAATCCGACCATGATGAAACAATATGAGATGATCATCTCTAGACAGCAAGTCCCGCAGCAATTGAGACGAAGTTCGAGTTTTGTGCACACAGTCCGGCGGCGACTGACTGTGACGGGCGGACCTGGGCCCAACTCGCCTGGTGCCAGCTCTTCGCCCATTAGGAAGACCAGAGGCGGCAGCGCTGGCAGCTCAATGGAATCCATGACTACAGGCAGTAGTCAGAGCGACGAGGAACACTATGATGAAGTGCCAGAAATGGTCGCTCCGCCTCAGAGGAGAAGGACTGCGGCAAAGCCGTTTGAGGTCAAAAAGCGATCGTCCATGTTGTTTGGAAAGATGAAGTTATCTTCAACTGGTGCTTAAAATACCGGGAGACAATTGTTCTATTCTTCTTCTTGAGGTCGTCTCCTGGATTACTTTTGTTTTCTCCTGTCCATTGTTTCCCCATCTCTTTTGTTCAAGCCTGGGCACAGAGAAGAAGTCTTGTGTCCGTCAACGACAATGCAATGCTATAAGTATATTGTATCATATAAATTAGATACCCATCAGTCAAATGTCATGTCTCTTGATACCGTATATCCTTCTATGACACGTTTGCGGTTAGAAGATGCCCCATTTTGCAACCTCGAACTAGACTGGAAGGGTATTCTCAATCCATGACCAAGGGACGGAGTTTCATATCATTCATGGGGTCTATCCTGGTGTGTGTGACCTGCGCATGTAGATAAGTCACCTCTTGTTTCGTTTCGGCGGTTTTGTCCTTTTGTGGAAGGGGGATCCACGAGCCGTCCAACCTCCTGTTCATTTAGTAGGTAATACCTACCCCAGGTGGTGTAGGTGCGTGTAAGATTGATAATAGTTGTGGTAATGGGTCACTTAGGCTTTCGGCTATAACGCGGCCGGCTTTTGGATTCGGGCTGGCTTTTGGGCGAGTAAAACCACGGTGCCTCCCCAATCTTCTCCATCTAGTCTTACGATCAGACGGGTCGGATGACATCGTGGTGACCCTCACTTACCCCTCCCTGGAGGCATTTCCATTTTCATCGCCAGTCACGGTAAACTGGACCCAGTATTCCTGGGTGCATTGCATGTGTATTACCTGCGATCAGACGTGACTGGGGGACCCATTGATCTTGGAGCAGGAGAGAAAGAAGAGGAAGAAGAAAATAAGAGGGCTGTTCCACTATATCGTATGTAGGTATGGACTTCTACCAGCTAGCTAGGTAATAATGTAGGTATTTATCGTCATCTCCGCTTCTTTCCCCCACGTTTTGTCTTCCCCGCCGCCCCCGAGCCCCCGCCTCGCGTCCCTCTTCCCCGGACCCGAAGGATCGACGTTCCCCGCGACTAATGTGTTGGCTAGTGAGACGATGAGTCGACTAACCTTAGGTACGTATGTTCGATGTTGCCCCCTTGGCATTTGGTATCTTTCCGTTAACGGGGGTTTTTACTCCAAGGGCTCGACAGTGAGTCTTCTTGTTGTTGCATCAATCGATCCGAATCGGTAGCCACGCAGTGTTGTCTCTTCTCGTCCCGGAATACGTAGTTCTACCTCGTCTTGAGCCTCATTTCTTTCCAATCTTGAGGATCTCCCTTGTCCAAGTCACCTAATTGAACACTTTGACCGTTCCTGCTATTGATCCTACTTCCCACAGGACAGACAAACCTAGGATATTCTTCGGAGACATTCCATGCTGCAAACATGTCCGACACTCACGATGCGGCGGGTGCGGACAAGGCCGAGGCGATCGGCCTCGAACACAAGACCAGCGTGGCTGACGGGACTGCCAATGCGCTTCAAAGGCAATTTGCCAGTTCAGCGCCCGAGTACCATCATGACATGACCAAACGGCTCTTACGAAAGGTGGACTTCCACCTTTTGCCCTTTTTGATTCTCATGTACGTCAAGTTCGTATAAAAGCGTTGATGCATTATGTCTTGTTGAAAATATGAAAATTGGAACGAGATCATCTACCTACACCCTTCGTCTCACTCCTGTTGCAGATAATAGAGACAACATGTCATATATACACATCAGAAATGGTACTCGGTACTGATATACACGATTATAGGTATCTTTTAAACTTCTTGGATCGAAAGTAAGTCCATTCCTGATTATAATATTCATCAATTGGCACAAGTAGCAATTTTGAAATATGTGCTGAACTATTGTCGTTAGCAATCTATCTCAAGCCAGACTGGGCACATTGGAGGAAGAACTGGGTACGTCACCTAATCGAGCATGAACTCGTACTAGAGTCAGACGCCGTTACTCACATGTTACAGGTATGACCGGGACCGACTTCAATCTGGCGACCAGTATCCTCTTTGTGGGTTACTTATTGATGCAGCTGCCATCGAATCTGATCATCACGCGAGTTCGGCCATCTATGTATTTGGGAAGCGTCATGACTGTCTGGTAAGTTGCCAAGTCTGCATGAGACCAGCCAGCCTCGTCATTCATCATGAATTGCTCACAAGACCACTGGGGAAATCAGGGGAACTATTTCAGCATCGCAAGCCGCGACGCATTCGTTTGGCGCCCTCATTGCTTGTCGCTTCTTTCTTGGATTCGCCGAGGCACCCTTCTTCCCGGGCGCCATCTTCCTCATGTCTTCCTGGTACACGCGTGCCGAGCTGGCGCATCGAATTGCATGGTTCTATGCGGGCTCGTCGCTGGCCAACGCTTTCGGTGGTCTCCTCGGAGCCGGCGTATTGGGGAATTTGAGCGGTGCTCACGGCATCTCTGGATGGTATGGAAAGACAAACATTGACCCACGCAAGGCCCTTGATATTTCTTGAAAATGCTGACGCGACCCAACAGGCGGTGGTTATTTATTATAGAGGGCGTCATCACCATTGGCGTGGCCATTACGGCGGCTTTTGTCCTGCCCGACTACCCAGCAACAACAAAGTGGCTCACAGACGAAGAAAAGGCCTACGCGCAATGGCGGCTCGTCGACGACATCGGAGAGGCTGACGAAGGTGGTGCGGCTTCTGTCAAGGAAGGTGTCCTGCTAGCTCTCAGGGACCCGAAGCTGTATCTCTTTACCCTTCTCCAGCACACAAGTTTGCTCTCGCAGTCCTTCCAGTACTTTTTCCCGACCATTGTCAAGACCTTAGGGTACGGAAACATTGAAACACTCTTGATCACGGCGCCCGTGTGGATCGGGACCTTTCTCGTGTCGCTTGTGGTCACCTATACATCTGGAAAGTATCATGACCGAAGTATACACATTATATGCCTCATGATTATATCCGTCATTGGCAACATTATCGTTGTCTCGTCCCTAAACACTGGTGAGTTGACCCTCGATTGCTGCATCTGTTATACATGAGAGATGGAAACTAAGAAAAACCCTTTATAATAGCCGCACGATTCTTTGCAATGTTCCTCATGCCAATGGGCGCAGTCTCGGCTTATCAGATCATTGTCGCCTGGGTGTCCAATAGCTTTCCCCGGCCATTGGTCAAAAGGTCGGCTTGCATATCGATCGCCAACATGATTGGAAATTGCGCCAATATTTATGGATCCTATAGTAAGCAGAAAATTGCACCCAATGCGTGGTTTAATCTCGGAAACATATCCTGACCCCAATCTCTTTCAGTGTATCCTGCCTCTGATGGACCAAGATATCTTGCTGGCGGCAGCGCCACGGCAGCAGTTGCTCTTCTTGTAAGTCGTTGCCACACACGTGCAGTGGACATTGATCGTTCTAACCAACATTCCAGGTGGCGCTCATGGCTTTTGGCGTGCGTCTTGTATTGAAGCGAGACAACAAGAAGTTCGATGCTCGCGAGCAGACTGCACGGGAGACAGGGGAGGAAGGGCCAGCGGTAGGCAGGGCTGGTGGGTTCAGATATGTCCTTTAGGTAGTCCAAGTGGAGGTCTAGACGTGCAAGTAAACTTGGAGGGAATACGGCGGCACCCAAGCCACACAATGTCTTCTACGCTGGGTAGCAAAGAAGGATTATTCATGTGTTCAGATGAACTAGATGATTAAGTGTGCTCACTTTTGTAGATTCTAATATACAGATCCTACAAAGCAGTAATGGTTGTTCTGTATAATCAGACCACAATTCAAAGCAGCCCTGTCAGATGGCGTCCGCCGATGGCCAAGAAACATACCCCAACCTAGTACATTTGATGGAGTATATAGCCATGATGGGAAGTAACGTACGATGTTCTAGATTGCATAATTATCGTGCAATCTGCAATCATTTTTGTAGATGATGCGGGCGCCACATATGGTCACGTGCCAGCGATGGTGAAATAGTGTTATGATATTGCGACTTTGGTCTGGCTGCCTTCCCCGCCGTGATCTGTAATGACTCCCAAGAAATTGAAGAGAAAAATAATTTTGTTCACTTGCCTCCTCTCTCCTCTTGTTTGGGTTATCTCTGCCTCGATAATATGCATGTCGCTGCAGCAGTAAACTATAGATGATGGCACAAGAGCTGAGAATAAAATCCGTCGCCATTATAGGTGGTGGTGCGGCTGGTAAGTCTTGGCTGTCTATTGAAATGCACAGTTCCTATTAACAAGCCGCTCAAGGTGCGGTAACCGCTGCAGCCCTCAAAGCCGAAAACTACTTTGACAAGATCACGGTTTTCGAACGAAGGGAGAAAGCTGGAGGGACGTGGTAAAGAGACACCAATATGATGAGAATCATGTAATCAGTCTGATGAGATTAGGATCTATGATGCGGACCCTCAACCGCCGTTGACGATTTATCCTGGCGCTCTTCCAGTCGACATAGATCCGCCATTGGACATCCCTGACCAGCTCCCAGCTATTTCACCTCCGTCGAAGCAAGAAAGATATTCGAAAACGCCAGTATACGATTCATTGACGTGAGATTTTGCCTTTGGAAGAGCTACAAGGATCCTACTAAATGGCCACTAGCACAAATGTGCCCGATATTGCCATGAGCTTTTCTGATGCCAAATTTGCTTATGGGCCCTTTGCGCCTCACTATGTCCCTCGTCAATACATTGAGAATTACTTTTGCACACACGGTATCGACAAGAACTTGGTCTTGAACACGACAGTAGAAGACGTATCCAAGCTGAGTTCCAATACGGACCCTGCTCCAGACAGATGGAAGTTGACTTTGAGAAAATATGACACTGCTAGACATGTTGACATCTGGTGGGAAGAGACATTTGATGCTGTTATCTTGGCCAATGGCCACTACTCTGTCCCTTATGTACGTGGTCGAGCCCCCCTGGAGCCCTCCTTTTACCGTGTGCTCGTCCATTTGCGCTGACTTGGTAGTCTCAAAGGTCCCGGAAGTCATAGGATTGGAACAATTCGTGGACAAGTTTCCTGGTCGGGTAGTTCATTCCAAGTACTATCGATCCCCATCGGTCTACACCGGCCAAAAAATACTGGTCATTGGGAACTCGGCCTCAGGCCACGATATAACCTCTGAGCTTCTGAAAAGCGCTCAGCTACCAGTGTATCAGTCAAGGCGCTCCAAGTCCAGGTGGGATGGCAAAGAGCCTCCACCGGGAATCTTCTGGAAACCAATCATAACCGAGTACGGAGAGGACGGCCGGGTTTGGTTTCAGGACGGTGCGCATCTAGATGGCCTTGACAAGATCATCTACTGCACTGGATACAAGCCATCCTTTCCTTTCTGGAACAGCAAAGCCAACGGTCGCCCGTTATGGGATTATCAAGCCAACAAACTAGTCAGTACTTATTGGCACACATTTTTTCACGACTTCAAGACACTGGCCATTGTTGGTATGCCGCGAGTACTCAGTTTTCGAAGTTGGGAATATCAGGCCATTGCTTTGGCCCGGCTCTTCTCCAACCGGAACGCAGGCTCATTGCCCTCCCCCGAGGCTCAGAGGAAATGGGAGCTTGAAAGGGATAGAGAGACCAAGAGGGAGCGGAGACCATTTCACGGCATCAATTGGGATGAGGGAGAAACGCAAGAGTGGCTGGATGGGCTTTTCCAGATCGCTGGGCTTGGAACGCTCAAGGGCGACGGAAGAATTCCGCCAGTACTGAGCAAAGAGCTTGTATGGGCCTTGGAGAACATAAAAAAGTACCCAGAGCCGGATTCAGAACCAAGGGACGACGAAAGTTGTTTACAAAGAGTGCGGAACGAAGACGAATCAGATTGGGTTCTTATCCCAGAGAACCGCAAAGATTCGCTTGCATTTATATAAATTATGAAGCAGATAGACATTTGTATAATGAAGACCATGCAATTTTGAAATCCCTCCTGGCAGTGTTTCCTCATTCAGCATTGGCCTGTGGCTTTCTTTGATAGTATGACTGCCGAATATGTCTTTTTCTAGCGATGACTGCATCATTCGAATATTGCAGCGGTGGCGACTGATCGTTGTCCATTCTTCCTTGCACATAACTCATCAGTGCTTCCTGTTTTGCCTCTATCGATCTCAAATCTGCTGCCCAGTGCGCAAGGCCTCTGGCTTTTCCCGTCTCGCATTCTGGGCATCCGTGGACAATGGCTTCTCCCTCATGATGTCTGATGCGGCAGCTCTTCTCGAAATCTTCGCTGTCTTCTTCTGCTTCGTATTTGGGTGCCCTCAAGAATTGCTCTGCTGCTCGACAGGGGAATGTTACGGGCAGCGTTTGTTCTGGTAGTGATGTTCTGCAGATGACGCAGCGGTGGGCGTAGGCGAACCTCCAGCACATGGTATATATTGGTACCAATTATCGAGGTAGCCAGTGGTCAAGGGTTAAAATGAAATTCAAATATAAGTGTACAATGTGAGCGATGTCAAATCCAGCTTCTTCCTGCAGAGTGAGGCGCAATGGGTTCTGGAATAGCGAGCATAATGGAAGCGCATCCCGCGTTTTTGAAGTAGACACATACCTTGAATCGTGAAAAACATCGAAACAGATGCTCTGCCTGATACACAAGAGAGATGCGCACCATCGAGACACACATATGCAGTCTTTGTTTCTCAAACTCCAACTAGTCATGGCCTTTGTCGTTGAGGCTTTGACAGCATTGGCCCTTTGTGCCAGTCTCACACAACCTATTAGTTTGACATGTGCCATGGTCTTAGAGAATATCTCCAGGGCAACCACTCAGACAGTCCAAAGCTTGATTTTGAAATGCTTCTCCCAAGATGGACATGACCAGCGCGCAATTACCGACACGTAACGCGAAAATCCAGACATACCTCGGACAGCGCGTCTCGAGCAAGAGACAGACTGCAGAGCCATCGCGGCTCTCGGTCATCAAAGTTAAAGATGCACAAAAGGCAAAATTCTCCTACGGGAAGCCATTGAACGAGGGTGAATCAGGTGTCTCAGGGGAAGACGGGAAGCGCCCTCCCGCGCAAACCATTGACTGGCTCCTCGCGACAGCGACGAACCTAGAGCAAGACATCGAAACTTGCAAGAAGGAACTCGAGCTGATCAGATCACTAATGGAAGACATTGATCAGCGATTGCTGAGGCACGATAAGCTGCCCAGTCGAAAACTTCGTGATCACAAAGTTGTCATGGCTGCGTGTCGAGAGTATTCCGACTCAATGATCCAGGTATGACCGATTATTTCCTTTTAGTCTCTCGCTCTCCGTCCGACCGACCCCGAGAAAAAATTAATAATAATGACAAGAATCGAACTTTCTGACTTTCTCACACAATCCCCGAAATTAGGTCAAGAAAGAACGGTTGAGGCAAGTTAGATTCTGGGCGAGTAGCCGAGAGATGGGGCGCTCCGCCCCCGCTGCAGCACCCGAGGAATGGCTTGACATTGATCTTGAATGGAGGAAATGGCTGAGCGAGCAAGCAGCTGCCCGCTCAGGTGCCTTGCCCATTGAAGCCTCCAAGGACACTACTTGGAGGATTCTAGGACCACTGCCTCACATCATTGCGGCTTACACATACCTGGCTTGAAGGATGAATGGGTAAATGAGCGATGAAATGGATGGCGAAGGGTTCGCACACGTATCTCGCTCAGCTCTACGGTGACACCGGCGAAGGCTTTGTGAATAGTTATATGCTAGTTAGTACTACTGATGGTAGTATATCAACAATACGTCCTCGTACTCGTGGCAGTCATCATGAGTGGGAGGTTTTGTCTGTCGAGCCCACATGTGCTAAACCAGAATTAGCTGTCACAGGTTGGAATTACCTAATTCATCGATCAACCCCAGACTAACTACTCGGGCTGAAGTGCTGCTATCTTGATGGAGCCAGACTAATAATGGCGGGCTCCACGCATCATGCCGCGTCGACTGCCAATGCTGCGTATTCTACGAGAGTCCCACAACTGATAACGGTCGAA
Source organism: Neopestalotiopsis rosae (assembly GCA_023078685.1). Taxonomy (NCBI): domain Eukaryota; kingdom Fungi; phylum Ascomycota; class Sordariomycetes; order Amphisphaeriales; family Sporocadaceae; genus Neopestalotiopsis; species Neopestalotiopsis rosae. Next base: position 350,766 of record JALGAS010000008.1, on the reverse strand, counting down.
ACGAAGCCATGGTAATGAACCGCGGCCTCCACCAAGAGCCTAGAACTGGGGGTTCCAGCTGCAGCATTGGAGGGGAGGATCGATGCCCATCTCGCATCCGCCGCGCCGTGACCTGATGGCCTATCCACCAAAATAGCTCTCAGCTCTACACCACACTTTGGGTACGTATCACTTTTTACTTATCCATTTCTATTACCAGTGCTATGCAGCATGACATGGGAATAGTGGAGCTTTCGGTGTCCAGATCCGTCAGGATGGGTTGAGAAAGTTAGTAGTGTTCCTGGCTACCGCAGCACCATATTTCCCGCCCGCATCTATACTGCTGGACGGTAGATTCTGCAGGATTGCGTGTAGAAGTCGATCTTGCACAAGTCGGGGTAGAAAGCGACGTCAAGCTTATGGACGGATAGGATCGGAGAGATAATGGTATTGGACATGATATAGCAATCATCCGCTCCGAAGACCCGGGCACCCTTCGAGTACACACGGTACCTGCCTGACTATGCATGCCAACTCCTACACGTACACTACGATTTCCTTAAAGATTGAAAGGCTGATAAAGTTGGTCACGTTATTTGGTCCGGTTGAAACCGACCCGAGTCCGACCATACGTGCTGCAAATGCCGGGCAGTCGCTGCTGTTCTACTGTACTGGCCTCAAAAATTGGTCCAGCGTAGCGTAAATGGCGGACTGTACTGTTCGGGGCTTGAGACTTTTGAGTCCTGTGGTACTGAAGTAACCTTGGCTACTGATGCAGTCTGCAGCAGAAATGGCGAGCTGCATATTTCCAACACTTGGGATGAAAGCTGATGAACAGGCTGCAGGATGGACGGACTTGCTCAAACAGAAATTTCGAGTGCTGGCTTATCTTTCCATGATGCCAAAAGATTGTGAGTGACTTCTTTACGGGCCGATTCTGGTTCCAATAGTGAGACAAGGTCAGCTTCTGCTTGTCCTTTGCGACGACCGAAACTCTTGCTTGAACTTGGACCGAGACTTTCAGCAGCTCCCCAATCACAACGCGTGACTTTCTGTAGTTTCCGTGCCTAGCAGCTAAGGCCGAAGGCTAAGGGATTCGCCATGGCAGCCAAGTCGGTTGATTGTCCATTCAAGGTAATGTTCCAGTAGGCTTCCATGCAGTCAAGTCAGCAGGCGTCCCGGCATACATCAAGCCACTGCAATAAACCCATCCAAACAGCATCGAGAGCAGTGTAGCATTCTGAAAAAGGGCCGCCAGTAAGCGGGGACCGCCGGAAGGCGGATACCGGGGAACAGCATAAACTTGCATCCGGAGAGTTTCTGACTGTTCTATCTAACTTCAGCCCAGTTCCGAGTTTATTCAAGGTGCAGCCGGTTGAGGCAGTGAGAAGGCCATAATCTCTGCAAATTGTGAGAAACATGAAAGAGCCACGCGTGGTTCAGAGTTCATTGTATCAGGTATACAATGAGTGATTGAGTAATAAACGGGCACAATTGTGTCGTTCCTCAGGCCTCCAGACATACCCCATCTTGTTAGCCATCTTCTCCGCTTTCTTTATTTGATTCTATTACGTGTGCCAATGCTGCCACCCAGGCCCTAGATCCGCCATGGCCCATGGGCACTCGGGCACTGTCCAATGCGAGCTGGCGTAACAGATCTTGCAACGTTCCTGATGGCTGGATCGCTAGAGCACTTGACTGTTTTTTTTTTCTCGCTCTTCCCCTTCTCTCTGCGACGGCTGGCGGATCGACCCATTTTGTGGCGCTCCCCAGACGCAAGGGGGCTCGGCCCATGCTTGTCTCCCTGTTACCAGCAGTAGTGCATACCCGCGTGTACTATGTAGCAGACAGCCCAGCCCTATAGCGTTCCGCTGAATTGTCTGGGCAAGGGACCAGATTGATCAGGTCAGCAAGTCTACAGAAGAACATACGAATATAGCAAATTTGATCGACGACGCGAATCCAACTCAAATGAAGACGCGTTTCTATTACAAGCATAAACGACAGAGAGGACAAGAAGAGAAAATTTTGTAGCCAAGCGGCCAAGCAGCCAGATATCCAAGCAATTCGAAGGGGCCCCTAGTCACGCCCGAAATTGGTTGCTACAAGGGTTCGTTCGTTATCTTAGGTTATGACCACAAGAATGCTCTCCCCACAAGATACTAGGCAAGGTATGTAGCTGGTATGCGACTAATAATGCTAGCTCTCGGATGAACTTACGTAGCAGCACATTCCATCCATCTCCACACGTCCGTCCAGGTCTGTCTGGCCTCGGGTTAAAGGTTTTAAGTTTTTGAATGACAGTAAGCAATTACTGTTGGTAACAGCCTGTGAATATGGGAAACGGCATTTGATACGTCGAATCCATCTTCTAATCAGCGAGCTGAAGGAGGCGTGTTACCTTGAAAAGCTGCCCGACGCTGTGATTAGCCCCTTGCGGTCATGCCGCGCCTAGGGAAAAGAAAGTTGTGACGCCGCACAACCACGATGCACCTTTTCCCCGTTTTCTGGCACTCGGCATCACACAAGCCTCTTAGCCTCTTTCTTGGGACCTTCCTGTAATACGAAGGATTCGAAGGCGATCCTGAGTGCCAATACCGCTGCCCGCTGATAAAGTTTCATGGAGCTTCTGTCAGATCATATAAAAGGTATTTGTCAATCAAAGCAAGTGACAAGAGATCCGTTGCTTAATGCATAGAGGAGACACCTAGATAGCCAGATTCGTAGATAGACGTTAGGTCGCGACGGATCGACCTTCCTTTCAACGGGTCTGTCGAGATGTCGCGCCATGTGGCTTGACCGAGTGAGCTCCGGAGGAGACGAATCCAGAGAGGCAAAATTTCGATAGGATCAAGTTACCAACGTGGGATCTTGATCCCCACCTCCTCCAGCCAAGACTACCTACATTAGTCTTGGTCCCTTGGAGAAGAGGTACGGGACATGGACATGTTACATAGCAGGTAGCGATCATCTGCATGGGGTATAGTTAGCAGCACATAACCTAGGTAGGTACTGTCACCTCCAGGCTAGCTACCGACTCGCAGGCCGTTCATTTGGGACTCTCGACTGCGCTCTCTCTGTCTCTTTCTGTCTCTGGCTTGCCTGGCATCTTCCCCAACAAGCGTGCGCGGCTCCCGTCGTCTTATTATTTTTTTACGAGTCCCCACACTCTCGAGCTGTGCTCGTTCATATATTACCGCCGCCTGCCCTTCGCGTGGTCCTCTCCCGTGTCTACTTCTTTCAGTCCCATCCCGTTGACCTTTCTTCTTTCATCCTTGATCGCGAAACCTACTTCGCTTTCTTTCAGACAAAATGGCTACACTCGAAAGTGGTCAAGCCAACTCCTCCTTGGAGAAGGATGGAGCTCTTCCTGGCTATTCAGCCCCAGCCCATGAGCATGGCCACCAGGAGGGTGCCGTTCGCTCAGAGAACTGGTTTACCCGCAATGGTCTCAATCTCGAGTCCTTCAAGAAGCGAGATTATGGTCACGGCCTCGTCGAGTTGGATCGCTCCATGAAGCCGAGGCATCTGCACATGATTGCCATTGGAGGTTCCATTGGTGCTGGTTTCTTCGTCGGATCCGGTGGTGCTCTGGCCAAAGGTGGACCCGGTTCTCTCTTGATTGACTTCTTGATTATTGGTATCATGATGTTCAACGTCGGTGAGTCGCAACTAACGGATATACGCTCAATTTGAATTACAAACTTACACTCAACCTCAACAGTCTATGCTCTTGGTGAACTCGCTGTCATGTATCCTGTATCTGGTGGTTTCTACACCTATGCTGTCCGCTTCATTGATCCTAGCTGGGGCTTTGCCATGGGTTGGAATTACGTCATGCAATGTAAGTGACCGCTGTTTCTCACAAGGCCGCCCAGTCACTGACCAGATTCTTTTAGGGGCTGTTGTGTTACCACTTGAACTGACTGTGTGTGGTCTAACGATTGGGTACTGGGACACGGAAGGAAAGATCAGCGTCGGTGTTTGGATTACTGTCTTCTTCCTCTTGATCCTCATCACCAACTTGTTTGGTACCTTGGGATATGCTGAAGAAGAGTTCTGGTCTGCCGTCATCAAGTTGTCTGCTACCGTCATCTTCCTGATCATTGCATTCGTCATGGTCCTCGGAGGCGGCCCCTCAAACGGTTCATACAGTGAATACTGGGGAGCTCGGCTCTGGTACGAGCCTGGTGCATTCAACAACGGATTCCTCGGTTTCTGCTCCGTCTTTGTCACTGCTGCTTTTGCTTTCAGCGGTACGGAGCTTGTTGGTCTTGCAGCTGCCGAGTCCGCGAATCCCGTCAAGGCTTTGCCTGGTGCCATCAAGCAGGTTTTCTGGCGTATCACCCTGTTCTACGTCTTGGGCCTTCTGTTCGTTGGCCTGCTGATCCCCTACGACGACCCGAACCTGCTCGGCTCCAACGCCTACATCAACGTCAACGCTTCTCCCTTTGTGCTAGTCGGAAAGTATGCCGGCCTGAAAGGCTTCGACAGCTTCATGAACGTTGTCATTCTGGTTTCCGTCCTGTCTATTGGTGTTTCGGCCGTCTACGGAGGTAGCCGCACCTTGACCGCATTGGCCCAGCAGGGATACGCTCCCAAGATCTTCACCTACGTCGACAAGTCTGGCAGACCCCTGTTCTCGGTCAGTGCCGTGCTGGTTTTCGGTCTGCTCGCCTACGTCAACCTGAGCGCCAGCGGTACTACCGTCTTCACTTGGCTCCAGGCTCTGTCCGGACTTGCCGCGCTCTTCACCTGGGGCTCCATCTGCTTGGCACACATTCGTTTCCGTTCCGCCTGGAAGTACAACGGCCACACCGTGGACGAGATTCCTTTCCAGGCTATTGGAGGCGTCTACGGCTCTTGGCTCGGTCTCGTCCTCATTGTCCTTGTGCTCATTGCTCAGTTCTACACTGCTGTTGAGCCCATGGATGCCGAGGCATTCTTTGAGTCTTACCTTGCTGCTCCCGTCGTTCTTTTCTTCTGGGCTGTCGGCTATCTATGGAAGCGTGAAGGTAAGCCACTTTGTCCATCACTAGAATGTTTCTTGTGGGTCAGTCTTAACTAATTCAACTTATAGGTTGGCTCAAGATTAGCCAGATGGACGTTGACACCGGTCGCCGTGAGCTTGACTGGGATGAGATCAACGAGCACAGACGTCACTTGGCTGCCCAACCTGCATGGAAGCGCCTTTACCACGTCCTGTTTTAATCTGTTTCAACCGACTAGGCTGAAATATACGGCGAGTGTATCTATGAAAGATCACGTTGGCTTCAATAAGAAGCTACTTACACGATACCCCTTGGTAGGCGTATTCACGCCGCTTTGAGATGAGTTAGAACAGGCGCATGTGGCGACCAGAAATACCATTTAAATTAGTTCAAGCTCCTCGAGTAGATGAAATCGCTCATGAAGCATGTGAAGTTCAGTGTCCTATTCATTCTGCGCACAATTGCCCTGTTATCTCCCAAATTCCATCGTTGTGACTGGAAATTCCGCCAAAACCTCAGGGCTTTTACCGAGCAATACAGACCGATTTCACTGAGCGAAGCAAAGCACTTCTAACACTGGGGAATGTTTCATCACACGTGAATGCCGGATGCGTACGCCATGACTGGCAAAATGACTCCACGAGAGCTGGCAGAGATGAAGTCAGAGCTCATACTCATGCTTGTGGATATATGAACAAGCGTACATTGGGGTTGACGTTCTTTTAAGCATAAGTCAAAGCGTCAAGCTATTCACATAGAAGGTCCCGCTACCGTCGTAAAGAAGGGACGTGTTGCATTTAGAGCTTACAACACTAATTTAGACATGGAGGAATGCTGACTGCGGGAGCCGTTACCGAAGGCGTATTTATTGCCTGAAGTGGAGATCTGCTTCTCCTCGTCTGACGTGGCCGTTTTCTCGATGGTGCTTACTGTCTGACCTTTAGAGTATACTTGTCGTGGCAATAGTACCAACCCAAGGACTTACGCTCTACAAATTTTGGCCGCTAGAGGAGGCTACACGTACAGCAGACTTATCCCGTTGACCATCCCCGTTGATCACAGCTTACATGGTGAGACCTAAGAAGATATGATGGAGCCAGCCCATTCTATAAGAACCCAGAATTCCTGGCTCTGAGGGTTTCATAAACGTACGCAATAAGTTTCTCCAAACTTTGAGAGAAACCTAGCAGCATGGCGTCAAGCGCTTCCCCTCAGTATCGTTTCACTCACCTCGAGCCTTCGACTTTGAGCGAAGTAGTCCAGGACGCACCTGAATTATCGCCTCTCATAAAGGGGTATGACGACGTATACCTCTACACAAGATCCTCAGCGCATTTTGCCACGGCCAGCAAGGTCTGGAATTGGAACAACACTGCGGAACCACTTGCAGTAGCTCGTTGCCTTTCTACCTCAGCTGTGCAGAGAGTGGTCCGCTTCTGCTCGGGACTGAACCCTGATGGGCAACAGAATGGGCGACGATTACCCTTTGTCGTACGCTCAGGTGGTCATGATGCGTTCAATCGATCCACTATCCAGGACGGCCTAATGCTGGATGTCCGTGGCCTAGACTCGATCAACCTTTCGTCCGACCGGCAATCGGTAACAATTGGAGGAGGTGTCAGCGGCGGGAATCTGATAGAATTCCTCGACGACCATGGACTCATCACACCAAGCGGATATTGCAACACTGTGGGTTATGTAGGTTGGGCCACAGGGGGCGGTTACGGTGTGCTCGCCGGCCCGTACGGTCTCGGAGTCGACCAGATCTTGGGAGCGACCTTGGTTGGTGCCGATGGAAAGCTGGTCGATACAGACTCTAACCCGACTCTCCTATGGGCTCTTCGAGGGGCCGGTACTGGGAACTTTGGCGTCATTGTCAGCATGCGCGTTAGAGTATATGAGCGACCGCCTTACCTGGGCGGAATTATACTGTTCCCTACCTCTGAAGTTGATCAGATTGTGAGCGGGCTACGGGAAGTCACAGAGACGACGGAATCCCCTGATGAATTCAGCGGTGATTGCTCAGTGGCCCAGGTAAGCTGTCAGGACATGGATAGGTTGAAATTCGTCGCACAGCTCAGCATTAAGGCTCGATGCCATGGGGGAATCTTTTCAAGCTAATTTACCATGTCACTAGATGCCCGGACTGGGCTCCGTTTTTGTCATCATATTTTCATGGGCTCAGCAACATGAATGTGGTAACGATCCGCTGGAAAGGGCACGAGAAGTACTCGGCAGATGTGAAGGATTAGGTACGGTACTACTGAATACTGTTGATGAAAGTGAGTGTTAGTTTATTCCCCGAATATGGAGTCGTGGCTTGTACCTGTCAAATCTTTATGTCGAGACAGAGGCTCTTTGCGTTGAACCTATATTATGACGTTTCTACGCCGAAACACTGTATAACACCTGATAACGGATTACTAGCAACACCCGCCGCTCTGATGCGCTCAATGCAGCCAATGACCTCGGTACCAATGAAAGCTAGGATGCAGACCTTTACTGTCTCCGGACTGAGCAAAGAGTTGGCAAGATTACTGGCACAGTATCCAGTTCCTAGCAAGGCGTCCATGGTTGTCATTCATCGTAGCCACGGCGCCGCAACATATCCACACTCAACACGGTCCGACGATCCCATGACGAGTATATCATGCATGCCGAATCGAGAGCCACATACGATTCTTTGTATAACGGGAAGCGCAGTCCCTGGAGGTGAGGATGGGGTATCAGAAACTCCGTAAGCTATAGGTTGCCATCTCCAGACCCTGCCTGATCAGTGAGCTACTGAAGAGGAGCCCGATCAATGATTGCATTCTTCAGAAAATCTGAATTTCCAGAATAGGACACTGACACCGATCTACTTAGTGGCGAATACGAAAGAGTATCAGCATGGGTTGAGGAGATCTCGCAGAGAATTGTACAATCAGGGATCGCTTTACCCCGGACCTATGTCAGCTGGACGACGAACGAGGAGGCTGACACCCGTCGCTTATACGGTGATAAGATAGCGGAACGATTGAAGGATCTCAAGCGCATCTACGATGGTCAGAACCTTTTTAGCACTGCTTATCCCAGCCTCGCGTAAAGTGGTGAGTGAAGGAGCGCGCGATCTTGATTTAGCTGATCTTGTTCCCTGCAAGAAGAGATAAGACAAAACCTGCCTGGAGCTTGAACAGGAAAGCAGACCTATCATCAGGATGGAAACAGCGTCCAATATCACCCAACCTTCACAAGTTCGTCCAATAAATGACATTAGGCAGACATGGAACCAGCTTGAACAGACGGTAACAGGTCCATCAAGCCTCGGCAGAGGTAACTGTCTACTTTCCCTGCGACAGACAGCAGACCAAACCTGTGCGACTGTGTATTTACAATGTTAGTCCACTCATGCATTGGACAGCATGCGAGTTGATCCGACAGAATGCGGCTACGTTATGCGGCTACGATGGAGGCTCATTTCAATGGCCACGAATTGGAGATGATCGACTGGGACTTTTAGCAACCCGGCCGTGGCAGAGCAAGTGCCAAGGTGACTATGTGACGCCTCGAGTAGACTCGTACGACCTCGATTTCGGCCAAGAAGTCATGTTCGTACATAGTACGGAATTCTATCGAGAGTCCTTTTGAGCCCACTTTGATGTGCAGCACATTACTGGGACTAGTGCATTGTTGAACAAAGGCGGCTTCACTGCTGGTGGGCGATAGAGTAAGCAAGCAGCACCATGGTGACAATGGGGTCAATAAGTCCTGCCGATGACCTCGGCGCCGTAGGATTTGACTCTTGGAAGATGCACCAATCGCACGTACTTTGAGCAACGGTACCCGGCAGTGAGGGGTATGTTCTTGGGTAGTGACTCGGATATGACCCCGATATAGAAGAGAAGAGAGGCACAGAAACAAAACGGTGAATGTCGGGGGTTCCTGTAGTCACGTACTGTAGTAGGAAGCGACACTGACCTGAACTGCGAGGTCAGCAAGCCCAAATAGACTGATAATTGACAGAAGGTATCGCAGACAATCAGTAATATGTGGATAGAGCGGGGGGAGACAGAACATGCCTTGCATGCGCCCTTTGGCCCTACACGAGCGGTATGGCGGTGCTCTGTGGGAGCTGCAGAATGCAGCAAGATAGTCACAGATGCCACTAAAATTTGTTTGCGCATTATGTGCTTCGAGAAGAGGCGGGATTGCGGCACGTCTGCAGATCATGGATCGATCCTTCACCCTAAAAGGTGAGCAGAGTCATGGGAGATGGAGGGCTGGAGGGAAGTTGCTGTGCCTCTTTGGCGCTTTGCTCGAAGATCATGGACGGTCTACCCATTATGTATCTGACTGCTACGTACTCGCTAGACATGCACTGGATATCTATGCAGACGAGATGGTTTCGCACGATGGTCATGTGGTGCCCGCTACCACGATGGGTGGCAGAAGGTCGGTCAATCGTTTCCTATCTGTTCTCTGTGTATGGTTTCCCCCATGCCCACCATTTACTTGGCAGCTTAAGGCTAGATGCGGCCAGCCGTGCAGACAAGCAGTGGCGTTGGGGCGAGCAAAGCCAGCCAGATTGCCTGACCAAGAAGACTCGCTCGTTATCATATGCGACCAAAAGCATCACCGCCACCTGCCTGATTCGAAGCAGAGCTGACACCTGCGAGCGTTGCGACTCGACAACGTTCTTCAGCCAATTAACGTTGAGTAGCAGCCACCCCTCCCTTCTGTGGACGCTGATGTGTCTCTCAACGTTGCTTTGTATGCAAGTGTGTTGGAACCAAGTGGCATTTTGGGTACCATCTGAGCGTATTTGATAGCATATTTCGTAGCTAGATGAATGGGATAGAACAATGTCAGTTGTGAATGATTAAATAGGTAGTCGCTAAGTAGAAGTACAGTAGTGCAGGAAACATGCAAGTATTATGTAGGTAAGTATTTTAACTATTGCTATGTAAGCTATGCATACCGCACTTCGTGTGGAACGGCTCCTCTATGTTCAGGCGACGGCCGCAAAAGTGAGCCCTTGCAGATTTGAGATTTTGACGTGGCCAGCGGGGAAAGCCAGGAGGCGGGACCCGACTTCGTGTACCTACATGTAGGAAACGCAGGAAGGAATACGAATACATATGTGTATCAATGTCAAGTCAGTATCTAACTTGCCTGGCCTGGCCATACTATAAGAAGAAGAAAAAAAGAAAGACGAGTAGCCTTGAAGCGAGAGCACGTCAACCAACGATATTTTGTCGCTTGTTTGCGACATTGCTTCTCTGCCATGCGTCAGAGTCGTACTATAGTACGGGAGGGACCAGGGAATTGGAAATGCGAGGCATGGAGTCGATGAGTAAGAAAAAGCTTTTTGCTGTTTTTTTTTTTTCTTTTCCTTCCTTCTCTAACCTATCTCATTATAATAGCCATTGCCCTTGACGTTTTTATTGATTGCCATCTTGAAGTATCACTGAAATCCCCAATCTCCAATCGATGGGCAGAGAGTGGGGGTCTCTGATACTCGGAAATCGGCTGCCAATGAGTGACGGACCAAAAATTGAATGTCGACGGGAGGGGCGTGGGCTAGCACTGATCACATACATAGTACGCAGTATGATGGCGCGCACTATAGGCAGGCAGATCACCTTGAATCTCGATTTGGAGATAGCCAACCACCTATTCTAGACACCGTATGCAACCATTGTACGATGGATATGCTATCGTACGTGCTCGTTTTCACTGGAGTTTCTATGGACCTCGCCGTGATCGATAGCCAGGCGGATGCAATATCATGTCTACATAGAAAGTATGATGGTTGCAATGTACGTATTATTCCGCCGTTGATGGTATTGATGCCGGCAAATTTCACAATAGACAATCACTACTTGGCAACAGCATATGAATGATGAGGTGTCTAGACAAGTGGGCTTGTCAGTGCATGATTGCACACTTGTTGAACATTGTATGTCTAAAATTGCTAATTATCATCAGGTGATTGAACTGACTGGTGATTGCCATGCACAGCAGCAACAAGAAGTATGGAGTTCCGCAGGTAATCGCAAGTCTGACTGTACCGCAGGCGCACAGGTTGCTCGAAGCGGACCTTCGTCTCGGTCCAGTATACTTATTTTAGTAGCGGTGCGTGGGCCAGCGGACGGGCCCTATATCTCGATTCAACTCTTCCCTGGGAGGTCCCGCCGAGGCTCGAGCCATGTGGTTGTGTTGCATCTGAAGAAGGATTGCTGCACTAAGATATGGTGAGTGAATGAATGACAGACTGGACCGAACTCCGTCGGGCTGATGATCAGTTGATTAGAGCGGCTCACAAGAAGAGGAAGAAGAAGACGAGGAGGCAATGGTACAAGCATGCAACAATGTGTGTATACACATGAACTGGTAGGTAAGCAAGTAAGCACAGTGAGTATGTAGCAACAACCCGATGACTACGATACACACTATTTCGCAATAGACATACAAGGTGTTGTACTGGCTGCACGACATTATCTACAAACTACCACCCGAGCCACCTCACACTATGCGGGCGCGAGGATTGCAGTACCCCGGGATTCGTGGTTGGTGGGAGTTGCGCAAGCATTGTCGGGAATGCCTGTCAGTCATTTAGCTAGTTGAGTCAGTCTGGCATGTGGTCGTGCGTCCCCCGTCTGGGTTTTACCGAATCGCGTTTTACTGTAGCAGTTGGCACTATCTCGTCTGTTGCCGACGCTTATTACGTGGAGTCTCCTAAAATGCCCATTTCTCAACAGCACGGATTTTCGCTCCAGTTCGTACACTAAATGGATACAAGAGAAAATCCCGGCTCGAGTTGCGACCGCTATTAGACCGCTCATCAGGCAAGAAAAAAGTCAACTCAGCTCGCAAAAAGGCCAAGGCGGTTAGGCGGCTAACCACCCTGTATGTAGGGCGCGGGAGGGAAAACAAAAACAATGAAGGCGATGAGCTTTCCGTGGCTTTGGTAAAGCCATAAGCAAATAGACCGAAAGAAGAAAGATAAGGTCGTCCGAAAGGAAAGCTTAAAGTGCAACATACCACCACGACAAGCCTCTTCATTGGAGAGAAAGACATGCTTTACGATCGTATACTTACCTAGGTATGTATATCGTACTCTGTACTATGTACGTATTAGACGGGTACGAGACATATGCAGCAAGGAAAAGGCAACTACTATGTACCTACCTTATTGTACCTTGAGGTCTGCTGCCAGGGGTCCAGCTCTGCCTATGCATGTTTTCTTCTTTCGCTTCGGTTACTTTATTCTTGCCAATGCCAATGCCAATGCCAATGCCAATGCCTGTGCCGCTGTTGTGCTTAATCAAATTGGCAAAAATTGGCAGAAGCGAAACAAGCTTGCTTGGCTTGACAAGCACTCGACAAGCACTCGACAAGACCTCCAAGACTTCTGGGCCTGCGGTGGCGCCAGCATTAACCCAATCCATGCTCTTTCATTTCTTCTTCAGCCGTCGTTGAAGGAAATCCTTCTCAAGCAAGCCTCTTGCTTCCCGCTGCTTGATCCTTTTCCCCCCTCTTCCCCAGTTCAAAAATGGAAGAGAAATCCCAGGGAAGAAGCAAACATCTGCTCATAATCCCCATGCGGTTTTGTTGCATGATCTGGTGGTCCCTTGCTTCCCCTTCTAAATTTATGTACTAAATACTGCACCACTCATGATCCGCACAACTTCCAACGAACGGGTTAAAGAGTAACGAGCAACGGCCACGCGCCACACGACTGATCTAACAGTGTACGTATTCTTTACACACCATACATACCATGTATCCTACACTAAGGAAAGAGACTCCGGGAGGGAAAAGAGGACCAGGGCCACCGACTTACTTTGGCACTGAAGCCGATGAACGGTTGAAACTGACGCGCAAAAGGACGCGCCGAGATCCGCTATATCGTCTGCTTGATCCTCAAAGTGGAAGGTCGGTTGGGTATCATTCAGTGCCGAGCCCCCCTTAGCATTAAGTGGTCTGCAGGCCTGCAAATAGTGGACTAGGGATTGAGCCGGTGCACCATCTTCCCGCTGGCTACTCTAGCCATTCAAGATCACGGAAGACCCGTGGACCCTGCCTGCTCAACCACACCTTGCACACCCCTCCGGCAGCACTTAAGTTAGTGAGGGTCCATGGTCAGTTCAGGTAGCTTGGCACCCACCCCCAGTTTTTGCGATTCGCCCACCCACCCACTCACTCGAGGTCGAGCCACTATCCATCGCCCCTCAGCGACCCTCTCAGTGGTCGAGTGGGCAGATCCAGCCAGTGGCATACTACTATGTACCTGGGTATCCTTGGGTGCGCCGCAGACATTACACTACACTACACCTGTCCCGGCTCAGGTCCAGGTCCAAGTCCAGGTCCTAGGTGCCAGGTCCAGAGCAAATCATTTTTTCCCACTCTCTCCCGTACTGCCTGCCTGCTGCATGCCATTTAAAAAAAAAAAAATTAAGAGAGGCTAACTCACCCGGCAAGACCCTCCCTCTCACACGAGCAGAGACGAGAGATAGCACCAGAGGAAAGATTTGTGTTCCTTGTCCCCTGTCTATCTACTACCTACCTACCGTTGCGCAACCCGGGACCCTTACCAAAAGTCCTCGCCTTCTCTTCATCTCTCTCTCACTTCACGTTCTTACGGTGTACCAGTTACGCTTTCTCTTGTTGCGCCCGCCACTCACTTGTGCGCACTTGTGAAAGCAAGCCTGAAAAAACAGAGTCAGAGCATTGATACCCACCTCCAAGAACTGTCCCGTCTTGGATTGGCTGAATACGGCCGAACCCACCAAGCGGGAAACGGCAAGGGTTGTTCAGATTTCGTTCCCTCGTCGGCTCTGGGGTCCGGGTCCTGGTCGGTCTGTCTGCTTGAGATAGCCACTCTTATTATATTCACCTTTCCCTTGCAGTTATCATCGCGGGCCAAGCAACCAAGCTGCAGGAGGCGAAGGGGCCCCCATGCAACGATAACGTCTCTGCTCCATACGCTTGGTTCCGAGATTCATTCGTTCGTCTATCAATCCGCGTGCCTGCCCTGACATACATATTTGAGGCCGGCCGCTTCCACACCCCCTCGACCCTCAATCGAGGGTTTCTGAATACCTCTTTTCCTTTCCCAACCCCACCATCTCTACGCTAGAGTTGACTTTCTTCTCGGCCGCCATCATGTCGACCGAAATCGAGTCCAAGCGTGTCGACCCGACGGAGGGTATCCACGAGAAAGATGCCGATGGTTACAGGTCGAGCGATGTTGAGCTCCCAATCGATGCTCAGGTCGAAACGTATGTCCCCGAATCTTTTTCTTTCTTTTCTTTGCTTTTAGTTTTCCCTACGCTCTCTTCTCTCTTCGCTATTATTGCACATTTTGTTGCTATTGCCGGTTTTGAGGTTGGAACCCAGTCGCTGACTTGTTTTTCGATAGGGATCTCAATGTTACGGAACAGGATTTGCAGGAAGCCAGGGAATTGGCTGGCAACCTGACTTTGGAGGAGATCCGCCCTATGATGGAGAAGGTCCTTGCTATACACGAGAAGGATCCCAACTTTCCTTATAGCATCATTGAGAGGATAAGAGATTTCTTGGGTGAGTTTTCTTTGCGGAGCTCACACATGGGGCTCCCCCAGTCGTGTTCCCCCGTCTCTAATTAAACAAATGCAGGCAATGAGGACATTTTTGAGAACCCGGAAAAGCATGCCATCTTGATCGAGGAGATGAAGTTGGAGGCTTCCTTGATTACAGTCAACAGTCCCTACGCCGAAGTCAGAGCCGTCGTCGACAACCACGACGACCCCACCATCCCGTGTGGTACCATTCGTGCTGTGAGTTGCACCCTCATGCATTTCAACCGTGTTTAATCCCGTTCGGTCTTGCTCATGTGTGTTCACAGTGGGTCATTGGTTCCGGATTTGCCATTCTGCTGGCTTTCATCAACCAACTGTTCTCTATCCGTCAGCCGGCCATCAACGTCCAGGCCAACGTTGCCCAATTGCTCGCCTACCCCATTGGTAAATTCTGTGAAAAGACTCTGCCTGATGTTGGATTCACGCTATGGGGCATTCGCCACAGCCTGAACCCTGGCAAGTTCAGCAAAAAGGAACACATGTTGATCACCATCATGGCAAACGTCAGCTGGAATTGTAAGACTAGTTGCCCTCAAGCCGCACAGTACAGACTGCGAGAAATTGTTGCTGACTATTGGAATTTTCAGACCCATACACGAACAACATTATCTGGGTGCAGTACCTGCCCAGCTACTTTAACCAAAGTTATGCCGGCCAGTTCTCCTACCAGATCTTGATCGCTCTTGCCACCAACTTCATTGGCTACGGTATGGCTGGAATCGTCCGCCGGTTCCTCGTGTACCCTTCGTACTGTGTGTGGCCTGCCAGTCTGGTGACCATTGCCCTGAACTCGGCCTTCCACAACGACAAGACTGGCCCGGTCGAGTCTCCCTTCGGAAAACTGTTCACCATGACGAGAATGAAGTTCTTTGGCGTCACCTTTGCCGCCATGTTCGTGTGGTTCTGGTTCCCGCAATACATTTTCACCGCGCTCAGCATTTTCTCCTGGCTGTCCTGGATTTCGCCCAACAACACCACCCTATCAGCTGTGACGGGTTTCAACAACGGACTTGGTGTCAACCCCTGGCCAACATTTGACTGGAATATCCTCCTGTTTGACACCACCGATCCCCTGATGATTCCGTTCTTCTCCACCATGAATAAGTTCATTGGAGCCTGTATCGCCTGTATCGTGATTGCTGCATTGTGGTGGAACAACGTCTGGAACACGGGTTACCTCCCCATCAACTCGAACCGCGTCTTTGATAACACCGGTTCTCTTTACAACGTCTCGAGGGCCATTGACGACCGCGCGCTGTTCGATGCCGCAAAGTACGCCGAGTACTCCCCGCCATTCTTGGCAGCTGGAAACTTGACAGTCTACATGTTCTTCTTTGCCATTTACTCTGCCACCGTCAGCTATGCTTATCTCTACCACCGATACGAGATTGCCATGGGTTTCCGCAACCTTTTCAACAGCTTCCGCAAGAAGAAGGACACCGAAGTGGGTGTTTACAATGATGTGCACAACCGTTTGATGGCCAAGTGAGTTTCTACATGCCCGCTTTCGGACAAGGTTGGCAGATGGACCTGTCTAATTTTGTCTCTTCCGGTGGGTTTGTTTGTTTTGCTAACGTGAGTCTGTTTTATTCAGGTACGCCGAGGTTCCCGAGTGGTGGTACAGTTTGGTCGTCCTTGTCGCCATTGCCTTTGGCTGTGCTGGTATCGCCAACTGGGAAACGTACACGTCTGTCGGTGTGGTCTTTTACGGTCTGGCCCTCTGTGCGCTTTTCGTTATCCCTGTCGGCATTATCAAGGCCATGACGGGTATCGAGGTGACGCTCAATGTGCTTGCCGAGTTTATTGGTGGTTCTTGGGTTCAGGGCAACGCTTTGGCCATGAACTTCTTCAAGAGTTTCGGCTACGTGACTTGCGCTCACGCTGTCTGGTTCTCTAACGACCTGAAGCTGGCCCACTATGTCAAGATCCCGCCGCGCCAGACCTTCATGGCTCAGATGATTGGAACGCTTATTTCGACCTTTGTTTGCGTTGGTGTTCTCAACTTCCAAATGAATCAGATTCCGGATGTCTGCACGGTCAATGCGCCCAACCGATTCACCTGCCCTGGTATCAACACCTTCTTTACTGCTTCAGTGCTCTGGGGAACAGTTGGTCCCGTCAAGGTCTTTGGCGCCGGTGGTCTGTACACGGCACTTCTCGTTGGATTCCCATTGGGCTTTGTGGTGCCCATTATTTTCTACTTTGTCCAGAAGCGCTTCCGCAAGCAGTCTTGGCTGCGTCAAATCCACCCGGTGGCTCTCTTCTACGGAGCCTTGACTTGGGCGCCCTACAACTTGTCCTACATCTGGCCCGCCGTCCCGATCGCTTGGTTCTCATGGATCTACCTGAAGAGACGCTACCTTGCCTTCTGGTCCAAGTACAACTTCGTGCTTTCCGCTTCCTGGAGCTCTGCTATCGCCATTGCCGCCATCATCATCTTCTTCACCCTGCAATGGCTACAGATTGATCTGGAGTGGTGGGGCAACGACGTCGTGGCCCAGGGCTGCGAAGATGATGCTTGTACTCTCATGACCCTGGCTGATGGCGAGTACTTTGGACCCCGCCTAGGCGAGTTCAGCTAGATTCATAATAGGGTCGAGATGAGATTTATTTGAGAGTTGCGCCGGACGCGATTTGCGCGAAACTATATCCATCTCCTTACGTAGAGAGCGGGCAATGACTTTATATATAATCTAGTGCTTACGATACCAAGGCAGTCACTTGCTTCGTCAATTAATGATATATTATGCTATCCCCCAGAAATATTACAATACACTTTTTTGAGTCGTGACGTTACATCAATCAATGGTCTTGAAGCCTTCCTTCTGTGATTCGCCAGCCGCCGGCTGCCCGCTCCATGCTCGTAAAATCCCAGTGTCGCCTGAACCGAGCAACTCCCTGCAGAATCTATTCCAATGTCCATGAGCTGGCTGCCCGTGGCCCAGTTCTCACGTATGGAGCGGCAACGCTGAGCATTGGGGGTGGTCGTGACATTTCATTCCACCTTCAACAGTAAGGGTACTGTTGATGTCTTACCCATTGCCCTTGGAGAGCGGGCCCTGGATATCAAAAGGGTACTGATAGGACCCGTACCTTTTGTAGCATGTTCCGTTCTGGAACGTCACTCTACCGTCGCATGAGGCCTTACGAATGGCCCTTTCGATGCAATGGGTATTGTCATCTCCAGGATCCCACTTCTTCATTTCAAAGGCGGCCTCGAGGCCGTAGAGGGTCCTGCCCGCGACTTCTTGTTTACCGTACAGGTAATTGTTGAAGCACACTGGCGACCTTGCCATTTTGGCCTTCTCGTTGCATTCGGACTTGTACTTGCACTCGCCCTTGAGGTTGTCCATGATGCCTTTGTACCAGCCGCGGGAATCCTGGCCCGACGCGCTTATGTGGATCAGGTAGTACAGATAATTTTCTTGATACCAGTGCTCCCAGGTATATGCGCAGTCGACCAGGACTTCCAGCTGGAGCGTGTTGGCCAGTTGACAGTCAAAGGGTCGACGGTCGCGAGGCGGCTGTCCGGGTTCCGTAGGGGTGGAAAATGTCGGATCATCTTGGGGGCGGATCTCTGCTTGCAAAGTCAGAACACACATTGTACAAGGCTGACCATTTGAGGTCTGCCCTCAAATCCACGAGCGGCAGCCGATGATGCAATTTGCACGTTGACCCGTGCTACGAACGAAACGACACTACTTGATAAAAGAAGAAGAAACAGAAGAAAGCAAGATCAGCTTTGCCTTACCTATGGCAGAATTTGTGTTGACAACACCGGGAGAAAGACGGCTGGACCAGTTACCATTGAATCCCTCTGCAGGTTTGAGAGGGATAGCATGAACAAGAGAGCCTAGGGCAGCTATAATAGCCAAGGCACCAGAAAGCAAGCGCATTGTGTTGACAACAAATCGCAGCGAACGAAGTATTATCATGAAAATCTGTTTGTTGTCGGGTATCTGGAAAACTGTGTCGAGGCCCTGACCCTGCTTTTATAAAGACACAGTAGCCAACAAGGTAGGTAGTCTACCGAGAACTGCATGAAAAGTTTGATAACCTAATTACGGACGAGCATTGCCTTGGTGTTCGTGCTTTTTATTGGAATGCTCTTCGGCGGCGCTGAGTGGTGCCTAAATTTCATAATGAGAGCCCACGCAGAGCTGGCATTTTACATTTTGGTGTTCTTCGTACATTCCATGTTGTTGACCGCGAGAAGTCGGTGTCAAGTCATCAAGGTTTCTTTGGGGTGACTGTTCATATGCTTTTTGTAGGTGGAGCATGTTTGAAGCAGCCAAGAGTGTGTAGACAGATGCATGCGGTTGGAACGACTTGTAGCAATGCAGAATATCTGACCGACTGTTTCTCAGGTGTAATGTATTGATTATATGATCCTCAGCGTAGCAGGCATGGCATCTACCTACGTGACCAGGCTTCGCTCTCGGTTACTGGGCATGTACAGCTGAATATATATTACTGAATCTTCGTTTTACAAATTGATGATAAAGCTGGAAGGACACGGTTCGGCTGAAGTTAAATTTGCTGTTAAAGTATTTGCATTTCAAATTGATACCCCAATCGGTCAACATGCATAGGGTGAAGAGTAGACACGAGGGAATTGGGTGTCTGAGCGATAGACAAAAAGACTTGCTTGACTATATCCAGCCTTGTTCTACTTCTTCTTACGTTTCTTTGACGGAAGCCGAAACCTTGTTCTTTGCTTTGGAGGCGGCGAAAGGGCAGCTTGATTTCCTCTTGTCTATATGGGGTTCCAAATATACAGACAGCGCAATAGCATAGCACCATGCGAGGGCATTAGAAACAGTCGAATTCCCAATAGAGACAAACCATACGTGGTGATATGTATTATTATTAATTAGTCTTCTGATCATATTGACTGGGGCATGTCGTGAGAACTAAGTCTGGGTACCGTTTCTCATTGATGCCATAGTGTTCGCTCACGTGCGCTGCATGATGGCGAGCCAGTCAATAGTGAATGACGGCCTCGGCATCATCGTCCGCTGTGATGGAAATCCCATTATTTACAACTGAAAATGAGGTGCAAGAGAGGACTTGCCTCGGCCCACAGCAAAAAGACATGATGTGGCAGATGACCAAAAGTAGGTCGCAACGTCCATTAATACCTACCTAGGCAGACAGTCTATTGAAGCATGGATGGAGGAAGGTTCATAGAAGAGGGGCATTCTCCATTGCTCGGCGCATTTCCTATTTCCCCCGCAATGAAACCATCTACCCATCTACAAATGAAGAAACAAGTATAATAATAATACATCCTTGCTGACCCTCCGTTTTCTTGGTGATTGCATTGGATCAGAGATGTGACGGGGCAAAAACAACTTACAAGTGTGCGGAAAAAGAGTCCTTGTATCATCGTCATCATTATCACAGCTGATAACGATACCTATGTATGTACCTAGTCTAGGTACGTTATCTGACTACAGTGTTGTCGCATGACGTCAGAGATGAGTAGGTTTGAAGAACAGCAGCGCCAAATTCAGAGAGCACGAAGCAGAGAACGGACAGTGAATCGTGTGTGGAGAAGGCCTAGGTGCACCTAGAGAGCTGCTAATCAATCACTAATCTTTAGGCGGTGGTTCACTTTTGTCCGAGTGTCCAGGTCGCTAATCCACTGTAGGGAACCGGGCAACTGATCTTCAGCCCTTCTTATCTTTTATTTTTTTTCTTTGCGTTTTTAGGCATGCCCTTATAGTTTATACTTTCGTTTTCATTGACGATCTTTTCCCTCCCTTACAGGCGCATCTAGATAATCTAGATACGTGAGATCTAGATCTTTAGCGGTCATGTCCTCAGACCCTTTGCTGCTGACGGCCCCGCAGCTACGAGCCCTGTTTGACATTCTCACTCACCACGAGACATATGCAGAGGTGGAGAGCTTCAAGAATCCAGAGGCCATCGACAACTATGGATTCCCCTTTACCCCCAATAGCGGTAGCAGCAGCAGCACCAATCAAGACAAGGCAAAAGATGGAAACAGTACGGACACGTCAAAGTCGCCGTTGTTGCAGCTGCTGCTGACGCGCCTTGTTTTGCCCATGCCGGGCATCAAAGATCTTGAACCCGGCTTTTGGAACGCTAAATTCAGGGGCATCAGTAAGTAACTTCTTGGTGTTTGTTGCCATGCCTGTTTTTATACCGCTTTTCTGTCCCACGAGCACATGTGCATCCCATGTTATGAAACCATGCATGGTATCCTGGCATCTGTATATGAAATGGTCTATGGAAGGGAATTTTTGAAATTCATCATGATCTTTCGAACTGACTAAGCCAACTACTAACACATATCCTTTTAGTGAAGAGCTTCGCCGAGGCAGATCTTTCGGAAAGCTACGACAAGGGCGCTCTGGGTACTAGAAAGACCCTGGCTACTGCGGCTTCGGCATTCCATGAGTCCATCACTCGCGGCATGCTCGGAGGTGTTCCGCGCAAGACGGACGTAGAACCCGGCTTCCAGTCGGACCACAGCACAGCGAGTGGCTTGGAAAAGGCCTGGGACCACGTTGTTTATGAGATTGTTTATGGAAAGCTCCTCGATGAGATGTTTGAGCTTGCCGCCAAGTCACCTGACCTGGAAAGTCACTCATCCGCTGTCAGCGATGCTGTCGATTATGTGCTTATCCATGCTGCCACTATTCTCCACAAGATCTTTGTCTTGTCTCCCGAGGGACAGTACATGCTGAAACTCATTGAGAGCACGCACAAGTTGCTTCCTTATTCCATGGTCTGCCAAACTCTGCGAGTGGGCAATGCAGCCACCATGATTTCTGGTCTCGTCAGAATCTTCTTAGCCAAGGTCAGCATCGGAGGTCTGACCAACTGGATTGGTCTGACGCAGAATGCAGCCGATGGCCAGAATCTAATGCAGAGGTATAGACACGCTCTGTTCTGCTTTGCTCATATTGAACAGTCGTGCTAACGGTATATTCAGGATAATCGGCATGGTCTTAGGGTGGGACGCTGGCGACTTTAAAAAGACTGTCGATGGGATCCGTAACAAGAAAGAACTCAACAAGTCTGGTTTCATTCCGGCCATTGATGCACACCTAAACGCTACACCTCAGGAGCACGCTGCGGTCCGGCAAAAGAGCATCCAAGAGAATGAATCCATTGTATCTGCGATACTGAAATCCCAGACCCAGAAATGTACTGCCGAGCCGACTGAGCAACAGCATTCTTTGCTCCTGGAATACTACTCGGCACAACTCTCGGCCCAGGACAGAGATAAAATTACCCAGGTCATGTGCCGCCAAAGCCCAGATTATGTCACAACTCTGATACGGGATGCCGTGGCAGCTTTTGACCCCATTATTCGTATACTCCATGATCATGTCGATCTGAGGAAATACGTCACCAACTCTCAAAGGTTCATTGACGAGCTCCTCGAGGTGAACAAACCCAAGAGGGACAAGTCCAAAATGCTGATCCCTCCCTCGATCGAGGATTATGTATTCCTGCTTCGGCGCCATCGCAAGTGGTGGTTTGAATATCTTCATGATTTTGCCAAGGGATGTCCCGAGGTGAGGGATAATTTCTTTGCCTGGCTCAAGAATAGCGTACTGGAATCATTCCGACAGAATAGTTCGAAAGCAAACATGGACGGCCCGAGTCAGAGTTCGGATCAGATGTCGGGTGCGGGCTCAATGAGTCAACCTCTGAGGTCGGCCTTTTCCGGCTTGGACAAGGAAACACAACAAAAGGTTGCGCAAGCATTGGATGCATACGACGCATACACGCAGACCCTCGACGAGCAGTCCAACAAACGGCTACAGGGGATTGTTGAGGGCTTACAGAAACAAAAGGAGAACCCCAAGGATGACCCAAAGCTTGGCAGCATGAAAGGACCCGGAGTGTACCATGCACGGTGGCAATGGCTTCTTGATGAGACGCTCATCACACCGTCGAGCCCATCGGGGCCGCCTCGGCATGGAAAGGATGTGAAAGATGTAAAGGCACGGGGCAAGACGGGTGCGCTGGCTAGCAAAGATGCATGGGACGCCAGCTCGTTGCCGCAGGTCAAGTCGGATGCTACGCCCGAGCCGCCAAATGTTGACATTGTCGTAGCAGCTCTTGGCTCACATTTCAAGAATATAGTGGCAGAGATAAGTAGCCAAAGGTCCTAATAAAGGCAGGCAAATTGACGATGTGACAGTTTGCACAACAAATCTCCGGCCATGCTTGGTGTCCATGCTAGGGAATGAAAATTGACGTGCCAATGCTTTTAGTGTCAGTCAACCAATCAAATTGATGATCTAATCGCCATTGCAATACTGTCAGTGAAATGGCTAGGTATCTTAACGAAGGCAGGTCTGCCATGAGACAAGAAAAGCGGTTGCCTAGCCGAGCCAACGCCGATGCCGATCCAGCATGACGGGATTCGGAGTAGATCCGTCCAGTCCGTATTTACGGATAGGCGCTGGCCCAACCCCTGCAGATACCCTGATACTCTCTCCCGGGCCCCTCTAGATATGATATAGTCCATAGTCATCCCCGCAATCAATAGCCAAAAACAGGTCGCATCTCATCCTCGCACTCTCCCGTTGGATTACGGCAAACCAGGCACCCACTACAACAAACAGACCCCTTCAAATAGAGCCACTATCCGCCTGGCCATCCGTTCATCCATTGGGGCTGTTGGTGTTGGCCGCGGTCTTGGCTTTTCATCGCCCACACCACCTCTGACAGCGTTGTATACTCCAAGCTTTTAGTCGCGACAGTCATCAATTGACCTCGGGCACGATGGCGCCGAAACAATTCATACTGAGCGCCTTGCTCGGTCTGGCTTATGCACAATTTCCACCAAAGCCCGAAGGCGTCACACTCCTCAAATCCAAGTTTCACGAGAATGTAACCATTTCGTACAAGGAGGTAAAACCACCATTCCCTCGAATTATCTCATTGTTACAGTCGTGTTGACACAAACCTCCCATATCAGCCTGGAATCTGTGAGACGACACCGGGAGTCAAGTCCTACTCTGGATACGTACATTTGCCCCCTGGCCTGCTGAATGAAGATACCGGCGAGGTGCAGGACTACCCGATCAACACGTAAGACTTCAATCCGTTACTGTACCTTGTTTTTCCTGGTACTAATTGCACCAAAGCTTCTTCTGGTTCTTTGAAGCCAGGACGGATCCACTGAATGCTCCCTTGGCAATCTGGCTTAATGGCGGCCCTGGCGGTTCATCAATGATGGGGTAAGTGACGTTGTCATCAAATATCAGTGTTGGCCTGTTGAATTAGCGTCCGTGGTTCTTTGCTTGGACCGTGTAATTCGTGGACAATCCTCACCCCTCGCCCCCTGCTGCAACTGAGCTGACTTTACTTAGTTTACTCGAAGAGAATGGACCTTGCTTTGTCACAGAAGACTCAAAGTCTACATACTTGAACCCGTACAGTTGGAACAATGAGGTTAACATGCTGTACCTTGACCAGCCCGCTCAGGTCGGCTTCTCCTACGACATAGCCACCAATGGGAGTCTGCGCTTGAACATTGACGAGAACGGCGAGGCCGACTTCGAGGCCGAGGCTGCCAACTTTACAGAGGGCCACGTCCCCGCGTCCAACCTGACGTACCGCGTGGGCACCTTTGGTAGCCAGGACGTGACCAAGACGGCCAACACAACGGCATTTGCGGCGCACGCCCTGTGGCACTTTGCCCAGGCTTGGTTTTTTGAGTTCCCCTACTACAAGCCCAGCGACGACCGCGTGAGCCTCTGGGCCGAGAGCTACGGTGGCCACTATGGACCGGGCATCTTCCGCTTCTTCCAGCAGCAGAATGAAAAGATTGCCAATGGCAACTCGACCGAGGAGGGCGCCCAGTATATTCATCTGGACACGCTCGGCATCGTCAATGGTCTTCTCGACATGGCAGTTCAGGGAGAAGCGTACATCAAGTTTCCCTACAATAACGTGAGTGGAGAGTTTCTATTCGTGGACATGACATGCACATGAAGCCTGGACACCTCACCCAATTGACGGAACGTCCCCTGAAGAAGGTATGCCTTTCCACTGACTGCATCGGAGAAAATAGACCTATGGCATTCAAGCCTTTAACGAGTCCATCTATGAGACTTTCTTGAGCAATTGGACAGAGCCTGGTGGCTGTCGCGATCAGGTCGTCCAGTGTCAGGAAGCACTCAAGGAACGAGACGGAGTAAGGCCACGCACCGAAGGTACAGAATGGCGTCAAGTGTGCGAAAAGGTGCTCGAAGGATGTTCATTTCCAGCCGTCTCCACCTACCAGAGAACAGATCACGCGTGGTACGACATAGGCCACCCGAATGCAGACCCGTTCCCTGCACCGTATAGTAAGCGATTTGCCATGCTGTCGATATATGTCACAGAATCAGTGATCAGCTAATCTGCGTCTGCCTTCCGCCATTAGTGTATGGATATTTCACACAAGAGTCCGTCTTGTCTGCCCTTGGTGTTCCCGTCAATTACAGCGAGCACTCGGGCGCTGTCGGTCAGGGGTTCCAGGCTAGTTTCGATATCATTCATGGCGGATTTCTAGAAGCTGCCGGATACTTATTGGACACGGGAGTCAAGGTCAGCTTAATACCCCCGGGCATCAAAATCGTTCACATATTACCCTTTCGTAGCACTGTCAAAGAGACTGACGAGATCGCGTAATGAATAGGTTCACATGATGTATGGCGACCGCGACTACGCCTGCAACTGGCTGGGCGGCGAGGCCGCCTCGCTCGCCATCCCGTACAGCCGGCAGTCCGACTTTGCCGACGCGGGCTACGCGCCCCTTCTGACAGAGGACGGCGTGCCACGGGGCTTCACGCGCCAGCTCGGCAACTTTAGCTTCTCGCGCGTCTTCCAGGCCGGCCACGAGGTGCCGAGCTACCAGCCCGAGGCCGCGCTGGCCATTTTTAACCGCGCCATGTTTGGTCTCGACGTTCCCGAGGGCCGTGGGCTCGTGACGGACGACTTTGTCACGGCTGGTCCCAAGAGCACGTTTGACGTCAAGAACATCCCTCCCGAGCGGCCCGAATCCAGGTGCAACGTGCTCAAGCCCAGCACCTGTACGCCCGCCCTCCTCCAAAAGGTTGCACAGGGCAAGGTTATTGTCAAGGACTTTTTCGTCGTCTCCGTCATTGAAGACGATGATGAAAACAGTGAGGTTGATTCTGCCATGGGCACGGAGCAGCAGTCACAGACCGTCATTGGTGAGCTGTAGGACCTGGTGAATACGGTAACACATGGCACCCTGGTAGCTCGGTGGGAAGAGGCCATATTATGCAATGCTTTATAGTTGAGAGCTCTTGGTTATCAACTTGTGCCTCCACACTTGTCAATCTGTCGTGACTAGACTCTAGCTAGCAATGCCCGTGTCCTTCAAGTCGGCCACCTCTACCTTTCCTCCCTTCTCTCCCTTGCCGCTTGTGCTCGATTTTGCCCTCTCCTCATCAACCACCTTTTGCGCAACCCTGAATGCCTCGAGCCCAACCGGTAAGCCCGCGTATATGCTAGACTGAAGAAGCGTCTCCTGGATTTCCTTTTCGGTGCAGCCATTGTTGAGTGCTCCTCTGACGTGGACACCCAGCTCGTTGCTCTTGCCCAGGGCCGACAGCATGGCCAAGTTGAGAAGAGATCGAGTCCGCCGGTCAAGGCCATCGCGGCCCCAAATCAAACCCCAACCAGCCTCGGTGGCGAGCTCCTGCATTGGCCTCGAAAAGTCCGAAACATTGGCCCAAGAACGCTGCACATGCTCGGCACCGGTGACCTCTTTGCGGATCTGTATGCCCTCATTGAAGAGAGTTTCGCGAGCTTTTTGATAACCTTCGTTGCTGCTCGACATATTGAATGTGCGCTCCAAATCAATCTGTTCTGTATAGAATTAAGTTGGTAATGGCGATGTTGATTGTTGAGCCTTATGAAAGAAAAGAATAGGATTGATGATTAATATGTCACCTCCAGAACCGAGTACTGGTCATAGAGGTAGAATGTCTGTAGCATATATACCTAGACCGGGTATTGCGTCATTCACATGCAGGGCCGCTCTCTGTATTATGCAGTGCCGACCAATTACTCCCCCACTTTTAGTTTTAAGCTTCCGCGGGTGCGATGCCAATGCCGAGGTGATGAGGATGCGAATTATCCTTTGCTAGCAACCAATTGTCGGGATAGTCTCAATTCCGGGCCTCACAATCGGAAGCTGCCGGGTTCGGAGCGGCTTCGGAGGGGTAGGGCAGGGGACAGACCCTCGTGAGTCGCATTTCTCATGTTCAGCTCTTGTCGAGCCGCCTCAGGTCGCCGTCGATCTCCTGCAACCGCTTCTCCATCTCCAGCCAAACGCGGGCCATTTCGCGAAACTTGTTCTCCCTGGCAGTGTCTGACTTGGCTACTATACCAAGCCCCCCCTCTTCGGCGCTGATTGCGACTCCGTACTCGCCGAGTTCCTGCTCCCGTGTCCGGAGTTTATTAGACAGCTGCATCTGAGCATCACGCAGGTGGCGACGATAATTTTGCAGTGCAGTCTGAGATTCCGGCGGGTAAATCATGGATCGTGTTTCCCAGAGTTGTAGATTTACAGACGCAGCCCTGGACTGGGCTTCCAGGCTTGCATCTGATGCCCTCAGAGTACTGGACTGCGCCATGACGCCGTGCTTGGCCTCGAGGGCACGAAGCAGGAGGAGCAGTGCCTTTGTCTGCTGGTCAAGATGATCCACCAAATTGCCAGTGGCCATGAGTCGATTCGAGGTAAGAGCCGCACGGTTACTCGACAGTGACGATATCAGAGTCTGTGTCGTGGGAAGTATGTGCGGGATAGCCCGATGTATAAAGGAGGGATTGGTTGAGGGATGCATAACGCGCGCCAGACTGCGTGCTTGTGTCGTGAGGTGCGACGATATTAGACGCGCATAATGCGGCAACAATGAAGGGAATTCCGACATGGGAGAGCTTGACAGGAGCAACTCGAGCTCTTCAAATGACATGTCCTGGCCACGCTCGAGAAATGCGGGTAGCACGATAAGCAAGTCCATGAGCTCTGGGGGTAGCTGTGGCATTTCTTGCGAGACTATCCTCAACGGCTGCGATCTTGTCCGGTTATGCTGCCTGGGAGGCGGCCGAGAGGATGGCGGCGGTACTGTTGCAATTGCATTCTTGAGCAAGTGTTTCCTGGTTGCCTTCAGACGATGTTCTCTTAGTTCCTACATCTACGTTAGCATACTGTCATTTTTCATGATTTACCAAAACTACATAAGACCCATGTAAAGAGAGAGCGAGATGGCTAGTGGCAAGAAGTAGGAGAATCAGTGGCATACCTCGCGAACAGCCTCGCGTTGTTGAGCAGCTGGATCATTCTTGGTAGACCCGTCCGAGTTCAGGACAGTGGTTGTAAGTGAATTGTAGAGCTGCTCAAAGCCAGGATTGGCCGCCAGTAGCGACGTCTCCACTGGAGGAAGCATGGTGGAAATGCAGGCTGTCAAGAGAGCGCCGTTTCCAATGGAAGTTTCAGCCAGTCCGCGTATATCTTGACTTTTGTTGAGTTTGTCTGCTCCTGAACCCGCGGCCTTTACGCGAAGTGATCGCGCTTTATCATCTGATAGGAGTAACAAACAACTGAAAGGCCCGAGAGCTCCGGGACTAGGGGATGTCCAAGATTCTGTGTGTAGATGATCAGTCTTTCGAACTCCAAGGATTATGAATACAGTAAATACATACAAGTACAGTAGGTCCTTTTTTGGGGCTTGTTGCTTCAAGTTCTTCTGGCGTTGACCGCAGGTATTGAATGAATGTATTTAATGGTACAAGGCCTAACATATCACTAACACTCCAGGTCGCTCACCCATATATACCCCTGTAATCAACATCCCCGGACCAGCCTAGCGGGAAAACCCCGGTCAAAATTTCCACTCAGCAGACGCAGCATCCAATCAATCGGCGGATTGAATCCAGAGAACGGGAAATCTTTCAGAGCTTCATTCAAAGCTCGATACCTCTTCCAAGTAGGAGCACCGAAACTCGAGCCCGCCAATCCACCATCTGCTCACCTTGGCGTCAATCTCCAGCGGAGGAGGGAGTCTTGCAAATTACGAAGTGGCCGAGAGACACGATACAAGCAGACACCAGGCCTGGTCCTCATAGGCCAATTGAAACACATTTGCGCTCGTTCGAAAAGAAATAAAAGGCAGTCCATAGCCATGGTCGCCCTCAGGCCAATGGCAGCACCGACGACGAGGTGTCTGCTCGCCCAGCCATCTTCTTCAGCCGCCGCGACCCGCGCAGCCTTCAGCACAACGGCGACAGCCTCGCGCCAGACGCCCACGCACCTCAAGGTGCCCTTTGAGCGCGTGCCCGACTACCCCTACGGGCCCTTTCGGTGGTACAAGCAGCGCAACTCGGGCCTGTACGGCACCTCCAAGATCCGGTTCGGCAACACCGTGTCGGAAGAGCACAACATCAAGCAGCCCACGTCGTGGCGGCCGAACCGCCACACCAAGCGCCTCTGGTCCCCGAGCCTCAACATGTTCATCCGCACCCGCCTGACCGCCCACGTCCTCCGCACCATCGACCGCCTCGGCGGCATTGACGAGTACCTGCTCGGCACCAAGCAGCGCCGCATCAAGGAGCTCGGTCCCGCCGGCTGGAGGTTGCGCTGGAAGGTCATGCAGAGCGCGCCCGTTCAGGAAAAGTGGGCGAGGGAGCGTGAGGCCATGGGACTGCCGCCCAAGGGATCCGCGGAAGTCGCCGAGGCTGCGCCCAGCCCGGAAGAGATTGCTGAGATTGATGCCATGCTGGCGCGGGAGGACGAGTTCGTCATTGGGGAGGAGGTTGTCGAGGAAAAGTTCATGGCCGAGGAGCCAGTCAGCAAAGTCACCGAGACGAGGAATACGCCGCAGTAGGGTTGCCTTTCATGAGCGAGTGGTTGGCAGTGTGAGCGCTTGCCCAACCACGGCGGTTGCCGTTATGCACAACCTCAACTCTCTTGAGCCCAATCTTGCAAACAAATAGCATTGGGGCTAGGCACGATGTGCTCTGTAACACCCAATATTCACTGTACAAAAGACCGCTACCATGCATTCGCATTCACGAGAACACAGGGGCATAGACTCGAGAGCCATGTAGTACATGTATCAAGATCCAAAAATATACATCAATGACCAGTCTCAATTCTGTACTTTTATAGATCGATCTATCTTGTGTATCATTCTACAACAGATATTGCTGTTCAAAAAGGACGCCCCCAATGTCAGAATGATATATCATTTTCCCGCCAACTCCGAACCAAAACATTAGAAAAATCCTCCTTCCTCTAAACAAATCAGACGGGTATAAAGCTCTTAAAAGCGCAGGTCCCAGCCAATCTTGGGACCAATCGTGGGCAGCTCATCAGCCACACTCTGTACATCCTTGTCACCACGTCCACTCAGGCAAATGACAACGTCCTCACCCTTCTTCATAGTCTTGGCAAGCTCAATGGCTCCAAAGATACCGTGAGCACTCTCGAGAGCAGGGATGATACCCTCGAGTTGGGACATCAACTTGAATCCAAGGAAAGCCTCGGCATCCGTTGCAGCAACGTACTTGGCACGCTCGCTGTCCTTCCAAGACGCCAATTCGGGGCCGACACCCGGGTAGTCGAGGCCAGCAGAGACGGAGTGAGTGTCGGAGATCTGACCGTGCTCATTCTGCAAGACGTAGGTACGGACTCCGTGCAGCACACCCTTGGTACCGCCAGAAAGCGTAGCACTGTGCCTGGCAGTCTCTACGCCATCACCTCCGGCCTCAACACCCAAGAGCTTCACGCTTGGGTCGTTGCTGAAGGGGTAAAACATACCCACAGCATTTGAACCGCCACCAACGCAAGCCACGACGGCATCGGGCAGCTTGCCTCGCTTGGCCATCAGCTGCTCCTTGGTCTCGTTTCCAATGACCGACTGGAAGGTTCGGACAATGGTAGGGAAGGGGTGAGGACCGATGGCAGATCCAATGATGTAGTGAGTATCATCGAGGTCGACAACCCAGGCGCGAAGGGCTTCGTTGACGGCGTCTCGGAGAGTCTTCGAGCCGGCTTCGACAGCGACAACCTTTGCACCGAGCAGACGCATTCGGAAGACGTTGAGTGCCTGGCGGCGGACATCCTCGGCACCCATGTATACTGTGCATTCCATGCCAAACTTGGCACAGACAGTTGCAGTGGCAACGCCGTGCTGTCCGGCACCAGTCTCGGCAATGATCTTGGTCTTGCCCAATCTCCTGGCAAGAAGGATCTGTCCTAGAGCATTGTTGATCTTGTGAGATCCGGTGTGGTTCAGATCCTCACGCTTCAACCAGATGTTGGCACCTCCGGCGTACTCGGTCAGGCGCTCGGCGAGCTGCAGATGTCCTGGCCGACCAATCCAGGGGTAGTACGAGCGGTACTCCTCCCAGAACTTGGGATCGTCCTTGATGGCATTGAAGCCCTCCTCAAGCTGTGACAGGCAGTCCATCAAGGATTCGGGCACATATTGACCACCGAACTCACCGAAGCGGTCGGGAATGCTGCCGTGCAGAGCACCGAGCTTGGCCACCAGATCGGCATCGTCATGCTCGGTAATGACACCGTTGACAGTGGGGGCTGCCTCGGGTGCCTTGGCGCCATTGATGGCCTCGATAATACCAACCTCGCGCGTGTGCTCTTCCTCTGCAGAAGTGGAGCGCCCGCAAACGTAGGAGCAGTACTCCTCCACAGCCTTCGGCCCATTGCCGGCCTCGGCCTTCTGCAGGGTGGTCACGATTTGCGAGCCAATGACGACACCATCTGCGACTTCGGCAACGCTCTTGAAGTGGTCCCGAGTGGAGACACCGAATCCAACGGCAGCGGGCTTGTCGCCACTGTAGGACTTCACCCTGGCGACGAGGGCAGGGAGACCGGCGTTGAGCGATCCCGAGGCACCAGTGACACCCTGTCGGGAGACGACGTAGATGAAGCTGTCGGCCAGGGCGCAGAGCAGCTTCATGCGTGCGTCACTGGTGGCAGGGGCAATCAGGGGAACGTAGCTGAGGCCACCACTGCTGCAGAACTTGCGGAAAGAAACAGCCTCCTCGGGGGGCAAGTCGCAGACAATAAATCCATTTACACCAGCCTCCTTGCAGTCGGTGAGTAGTGCCTCCTCGCCGTACGACAACAAGGGGTTGTAGTAACCCATCAACAGTACGGGAACTGTGCATCCTTGTTTCCTAGCATCGCGAACCATCTGAATCACGTTGCCAACTGTAACGCCATTTTCCAGGGCGACGGTGTTGGCAGTCTGAATGGTAGGGCCGTCGGCAATAGGGTCTGTGAAAGGCACACCGAGCTCGATGACGTCTATACAGGTTCCGTTAGCATACTTCCACCAACATCCATGACTTCTGACAGTCCGTACCTGCACCACCCTTTTGCATAGCCATCATGATGTTCGGCGTGTCCTCGGGCTTGGGGTAGCCAGCCGTGACATAGGTCACAAGGGCAGACTGTATGAGCAACAGGTTAGCAAGTCTTCGTAGAGGCAATTGAGCATGCACGACGATCATATCCAGCATCGTGAGGGCAGCTGAGGGTAGTATGGGGGAGAGACAGCGGCTCTCTTAGGGTGACATACCCGGTTCTCGGCCTTGCACCGCTTGAATGTCTGCTTCAATCCGTCCATGTTGACCAAAGATGTATCTTGTCGAGAAGTCTAAGTGGGAATACAATGAGTGAATTGATGAGTGAGAAGTCGAGGACGAGATGGGCAGATCGGAAGAGTAGAAGGTGATCTGGACTTCGTTTTATGGTAGGGTAGTCGAACCTCTGACTCACTGGGGTCGTCGTATTATGAGGGAGAGAAGATGGGGGAGGAGGACAGAGAGGAGGAATATAGAAGGGTAGTAGGGGAAGCCAAGAGGCAGGAGATGACTCTTTTTATGAATACCTAGGCAAGGTAGTAGGAGGTCAAGGTATTTGTCTATTCTATCCTGGGTCGTCAATTTGCAGGGGACAGGCGAGAGGTGGACTCTTTTGGTTGGTGGGATGAAATCGAATAATCAATTGAATAATTTTTGAGCAGTCACTCAGAACGCCCCTCACTCGCACACACTCACATTTCTTTGCGCTTCTGCCCCGCGATCGCAGCGGCCCTGCATAGTACGTCGAAACGGCCAGCGGCTGTCCCTGCGGGCCCTGATTTACACTACAGCTCGCTGCTCGGCTATGGGTTAGAGGGGCAGCGGGCCCGCTGCTGGGCTCGCTAAACGGCGCGTGCTTTTCGCCCCCAGCCAAAATTCAGAGAAGTGAACGTGCGGCGATACCGGCCCCATGTCGTTGGTGACGGAATAGACTCGGTGACTACGATTCGCTTACTCCGCTTACTCTGCTATTGGTTGTCCTATGTAACCAAGCAATTAATCCTTTTTCTTATTTGGCAGGTTTGAATAGTTATGATATTGGCCAGACTCATATATGATGAGTGACTATGTCTACACGTCTTCAACGTGTCATGTGAAAAGATTCCAGAAATGTGAGTCTTGACCAGCTACTACAGGGACATACTGCTTGACCTATACACAAATCTGGAGCCTAGTAGTATACAACTATAGGATATCACGTACGACTGCGCATCGTTTCCTGGCAGGTGAACCGAGGCTTTTCGGGCATGACTCTGGACTCTCAGGGACTCGATACACGAAGTAACTTGTTATCAGGCAGGGGCCAAGCCACTGGCATACTGGGATACTGAAAGCAATACAAGATTAGATAGGATGCGTAAAGCTGACCTCTCATCTGAGCCCAGTAAGCAGCTCCTATAGCCACAATATTGACATTTGATGACAAAAATCATAATGACTACACCTCCTTATTGGCGACACGCTCCTGGTAGCAGGAATAGTTTGTTCTGCGATACCGTGAGCATGATAGTCTGAATTGTCAGGATATCCTCTATCCCTGTCATTGACTACATTCCCACGTGTCTAGGTGATCCGCCCCCGATTGACGGTTGGAAGGGCCATGCCGCCCTGATACAAGCGCGAAGGGATTCTGGGGATACAACTTGTCGCCTCAAGCTCTTCAGCCCATGAGCTTGTTCCTCCTGATCTAGTACGAAACACTTCTGTCACTCGCTGCCAAAACGATCTTCAAACCATTCGGTGCTGGGTTAAGCTCTTCGACATCTCATACCATGATACGAGATTCAAAACGTTATATATTCCATTCTCTGGTTCGTTCCATACGAGTCTGAAAGTATCGGATAGTTTGGGAAGACCTGCAAAGAACCTGCCTTTGTTTTATTTTGTTTTACTTACCCTCCGTTTTCTTTCAGTTTTGGAAGAGAACTTCAGCATATCCAGCCGTGTGTTGAACACCCCAAGGTCCAATCAAGAATCATTACTCCCCAGTTTGGTATAGTTGTCGATACTTGGAAATCTGTTGAGAGCATTTACGCAAATAATTAGTTTCTTGCCACCGCGGAACCGTTACTACAGTGCTCTGTACAGAAGCAGCATATATACGAGACCGTACATGTGGATGCGGCCATCATCGTATTTTATAGGTATACAACTTTACAAATTAATTCTAGATAAAAGTCAGAATCAGACGAGATATGCAAAATTCAATAATGATCATCGGACAAGATGATTGTGCCGGGAGCTCGTGGACGTAGATTTCTACTGAGCTTCCACCAAGGACGGGTGGATAAGTACATGAGCCAGTTATCAGTGGTTGTTTGAACCGTGTTCTAGTACTTTTCATATGGGGAATAACATATTCGTTGAAAGCATCGCCCCCCTGTCTGGATCATTGGTAGATCACGCAGGTTTAGCTGCAGCACTTTCCAAAGTTGAATGCATTCGCTAGGTTGAAAAAGAAATGGTATGGCTTTTGATCCATTCTAGTACTGTTTCAGACCAAAGTCTGGCTACATAGCCAAAAGAAGGCCGAATGATTCCTGTGTCTATGAAGGTATCTAAGATGAAGCCGTCACTCGCTTATCGCACATCAAGAACGCCCCAGATTTTTTTTCATTACATCATTTGTACACAATCTAACCCTTGACCTTGTAGATGGCCTCGGCCAGACGACCAACATTCTCGCTGGTGATACCAGCGACACTGATACGTCCATCCTTGGTGGCGTACACGCTGTGCTCCTGGGCGAGAGCATCCATCTGGGCGGGCTCAAGGCCAGTGTAGGCGAACATGCCAATCTGGCTGGTGATGTGGCTCCAGTCGTGCTTGCTGCCAAGCTTCTCAAGGTTCTCCTTGAGCAGAGCACGCATCTTGATGATGCGGTCAGCCATCTCCTTGACCTCCAGGAGCCACTGCTCGTACAGAGCGGGGTCGTTCAAGATCTGGGAAGCAATGCGGGCACCGTGGACGGGAGGGTTGGAGTACAGAGGGCGGACCAAGATCTTGACCTGGGAGTCGATTCTCTTCTTCTCGTCGGCATCCTCGGCGACAATGGAGAAGGCACCGACACGCTCACCGTAGAGACCCATGTTCTTGGCGAAGGACTGAGCCAGGCAGATGTTGTGGCCCTCCTTGACAAAGTGGCGGACGGCAAAGGCGTCCTTGTCGGTGTTACCAGAAGCGAAGCCCTGGTAGGCCATGTCGAAGAAAGAGTAGTGGCCAGCCTCCTTGACGGCGTCGCTCAGCTCCCTCCACTGAGTCTCGGTAGGGTCGACACCAGTGGGGTTGTGGGCGCAAGCGTGGAACAGGAAGATGCTGCCCTTGGGAGCAGCCTTGATGTCGGCAAGCATGCCCTGGAAGTCGAGGCCAATGGTGTTCTTGTCATAGTATCGGTACTTCTCGACCTCGAGGCCGGCATCCTTGAAGACGGCGCCGTGGTTGGCCCACGAGGGGGTGGGAATGTAGATCTTCTTGGCACCGGGGTAGAATCGCTGGAGGAAGGCAGCGCCAATTCGGAGGGCACCAGTACCCGAGATGGACTGGGTGATGACCAGGCGGTCGAGGGCAGAGGAGTCCTTGCCGTAGGCGAGGACAGCGGCAGCCTTGGTGAAGTCGGGAAGACCAGTGATACCAGCGTACTCCTTGTTCAGGCGGCTGGCAATGACCTTTTCCTCAGCAGCACGGACGGAAGGAAGGACGTAGGGCTTGCCCTGGTCGTCACGGTAAGCACCGACACCTAGAGTGATGATGAGTGAGTGGCACGATCTTGTAGCCAGGTGGCGTAGAACTCTGTCGCTGAGTTATTCCTGGCATGAGAGGCAGACTTACCCAAGTTGATCTTCTTGTCGAAAGAGTCGGCCTTGAAAGCCTCAGTGATACCTGTGAGGAAATATGTTAGTGTACATTCTTGTTGTTGTGATTGATGTGGGCCGCTTGTTCGTTTCTGAGCGTTGCGTCATGTTGGAGCTTCGTCTCGAGGTTGACTTGGGGTGTAGACAGCTTTTGTAGTAGGCGAAAAATCAGTAAATGGTAGACAACATACCTAGAATGGCCTGCAGAATAGCTCAATTAGCTTAATGATTCATACTTATGTCTGCCTCTCAAGAAAACACGTACATCGGGGGGACCCTGAGGGACATTGGCCCAGGTCGAAGCAGCGCGAGCAGCTTGGAAGGCCGCAGACCGGCGCACGGCAGGCACACGGCGCGAGGCGATGCGCAGTGCAGGAAGCATGGTGAAGTCTGTATTATGTCGTTGGAAAAAGCAGATGAAAAGATGTGAATTGACAGAGACGTTGTCCTCGTGAAAGTCTCGCTGGTTCACAGGAGTGGGTTGAGGAAGGGGATGTGGTTCGAGTGAGACAACGTGAATGACTCGATTTTGTAGCTGGCAATAATAGTACGAGATTCGAGGTGAGAGCTCCGGAATATCGGGGTCTTTTTACCTGAGCTTCACGTCGCAATCGGTCAGGACTCAGTCGACGCCAGAGTGAGCTGTTTGGCGGATCCACCGCTGAGGTTTTAGCGCACTGCCGCTGGAGGTCACCCCGTGAACGCCCGCCAGTCGCCCGCTTGTACTTGCTTTGCTGGAGCGGAACATTATTCCAGCTTGCTCCGCTCGGGGGATCGGAATTCTCTCTCATTGGCGCGCTACCTGGAAACAGTGCCCATAGTCCATTGCATGTGCTGAGGTCTGTGGCATGTTCTGCAATTCACCTCCACATCCCACGCCCGTTTCTTCCTTGTTAGCGCCCTTTTCCCCGTAAAATGTCATGCAATTCCAGCAGCCCGCCCACCGCTACGTACAGTAGGCAGCCCTGGAACAGGTACCTAACCTTGGAAGCTAATTGGGGTAAGCTGTCGGCGAGGAATCAAGACTCAAGTATCAATGCAAATGGTCAAGCTGAGACAGGAACTCTATGCAGCTAAGCCCGCCCAGACAATCTGACCAACCTTCGTGCCGCTAGAGAAGGATGTTCGTAACGCTTTTCGTAAATACAATCAATGTCATCCGGTCAATTCAATATAAGTAGATATACGAATTCAATGCATCATCAAGAAAGTCAGATAGCCTATGTCTAGGTACCTGGTAGGGACGGCCAAGTGGTGCAGAAGTCTCATTAATACCTTGAGCTTACAGGCACGCTCTTCAACCAGGCCTCTTTAATGGAATCTTTTGGCAACAAAAAATGTAAATGGATGGTATTATGCAGGTATTGACACTTGTATTAGGTCTCCTCGATGACCGTCTTCTATACAATTGTCTATTCCATATCCTCGGCGTTGAGGTATTCCGAACATACCGTGGGCCCATTGAGATTCATTATGTCGGCAATGGTTACATTGGGCACCAAGTCGGTCATCCAGAGGTTATGGTTCAGAGTCGTCGTTGTGCCATTGTCGCCAAAGTAATCCGTCACCGCAGATGGTGGATAGTCGGGGCTCGAAGGGTCAAGAGTGCGCGGCACGTTCACTCCGCCCATATCATGCAGTCGGGCTGGATAGTCGAGTTTCTGCCTGCGTCAAGGTTAGTGAGAGGCCTCTGTCAGTCAACAAGAGCTTAAACTTGCCACTCCCACCAAAGCTTATCAAGATACGCGTGGTGTAGGTAGAAGAGGGGATCGCCAGGCGAGAATGTCGGGTCAGACATCTGATGAGCATGAATCCCTATTAGCCAACTCTGATCATGGTGTAGTCTCTCGGGGGTGGGAGGGTGGTAGGGATTTTCTCACTATTCCGCCAACCCCGTTATGGCCAGCGCTATGTGGTGCCAACGTGAAGCAATTCCATGCCAGAATATACTTGGTAAAGGTGTTGCACTTGTTGATATAGTTTTGTGCCGCTGCACTGAAGGAGAACTGATCGAATTGGCGGCTCAGGCAGTGGTCACCCAGCTCATTGTTCGCGAGGAATCGCAACGTCAGGTTGGCAAAGGGCCCGTTGGAGATACAACTATCACCACCTGCCCCGTTTGCGCCATAATACTGGTCTTGGAAGAGTTCTGAAGCCGACATGTTCGCAACTTCTGCCACCTCATCCCAGTACGGCAGTCGGCCAGTATAGCCGCACTCGTCCCGGATCAATGTCTCATGTGCTGTCACATAGTACCTATGAAATGGGAGAAAGCCGCCCTGACTATACGTTAGCTGGAGTGCCATCTGATGAGCTCTGTCTTCTGCGTACCACATTATGTATAGTCACAGTCTGCGTGATACTACTCAGTGTCTAGAGTCAGCGTATGATACTCCTTTCCAGGAATCAAGTTGTTGAGATCGAATCATGTTGTATCCTGACGAAAGTGTGAAGGAGGGAAAAGAAATAAGATATGAAGAAAAGGGCATATATAGCATACTGTGGCCATTGCAGGTCATCCCAGCGAGTAACCGCTCCAGCCAAGCCTGCCTTTGAAGGTTTGTTCATCAGACACAAGTCGGCTTCGATATACGACAACTTTTCATCTTGAGAGAGTTTTGTCCAGGGCACTCGTTGCCGAATATCGGTGCAGTTTGTCTCAATATCGTCTCTCTTCAAATTGACCTGAGGCAATGCTGCGGCTAAGGACGATACCAGAAGCAGAAGCCCTGCAGTTCGGAGGAATGACATCGTTCTTGTTGAGCTCAGACGTGGTTGACGACTGCAAGACGTCAGGAGGAAGCCGATGAGATCTACTCCTGTAACGAACTAAGGGTTTTGATCGTCTTGTACATCATGTAGATTATCAAAGTCGATGGCTTACTCAAATCCGGTACGACGGGAAGTGGGTGAAAGGGTGATTTAAACCATCACGTCTCATTCGGCTAACTCGGACGTATATGGAAGCTGTTCAAGAATGCGAAAAATCATGGGTCCACTGAAAAAGGTATAGCTTCTCAAGAAGTCTCTATTCATACCTGGAGGGAACGAGCCCGGGATTCCACAGGCCTGGGCCCGGCACTGCATTCGGCATGGCGCCCAGAGTCGGAGTAGAAGAATAGAAAGGGGACCAGGTCGGGGTTTTAGAACTGCCTGGTGAGCCTGGGTATGGCCATCAATTATCCTTTCCCTTGGCGGTTGCGCGTCGATACCCAGTAAGTCAGGACGAGTGGTCGCCTTCCTAATCGGGCAATCCTCCATTGGCGGAGAGATGTTTGGCCTTGATTGGCGAGACCAAACCAATGCACCTGTGACCTGTGGAGTTAACAAGTGACATATATGCAAGGGGCTGCTAGATGTTACAATCTATAAGAATGGGTATCGATTGTAAATAACAGCCGGAATATGCATGAGGTGACCTAAAGTCCATCGGCCCAAAATACTGCGAGTATAGTGGTTCGGGCCCCGCGGATGCCCTATAGGCGCCTGGCGTTCGGGCCGTTCCGGTAGATGGTGGCTAAAGCTCTATTAATCTTCAGACTATGGCGGAAACACTGTCAATGATCCACTGTCCTTCAACTTTGACCCTGAGAAAAGCTTAAACGCAACTAGCCCGCCCCAGCTTGCAACTCACGAAACTGTCGATTTGGTGTCGTAGGGAGGTATGACTGAACATGTAGAATTCAATAAAACGATCTGAGCCAAGCTGAGGATCAAAATACCGTGCAAGGAGATCACTGCATCGAAATTTGGCCGCACCGTACGTGCCCATCTCATCAACCCTATGATTTTAATAACCTGCTAGGCACCTAAATATGATACAAGGCAATGTAATGTAAGATCAAAGAAGCAGCACATCCTCAGAACGTGGACGCAGTTCTAACTGAGGGCCTTGAATGATCCGAGTTGAGAATCCAAATGCCCACCAAGTTATGGCGCTGGGCGCATTCTGGCTCGATCCAGCATGCCCCCGAAACTTGCAAAGCTGATATGAAGAACGGTCAACAAACGCCATATCCACCCAGATACTCGGTGCAAATAGCCTCTCTACTCGAAGCAAACTAGACAACTTTTGACCTAGTATGTGTTCTTCTCTAGTGCTCTTGTTCGTTACACCTGTCTTGACGTCTTTCCTCCATAGTATCAATCTACTCTCCAATCCCGTCGAGGTGTCCGTGTAGAGACATTAAGATGAACAACATGCGTAATATGTATTATGTAAGACGAGTGCAAAATCTTCTAGATTCGGATGCATTAATCACTGGAAGCCAGACAATATGGAAGCGATGCATGATTGCCCATTGTCTAATGCCATGCACGTAATCGGAAGCGGCTATGTTACGAAATCATTTTGTAGGTCTAGAGTGGGAGGGGAGGCCATTGATTGTGATATTGGGCGATATTCCACGACGTCTGAAGTAGAGAGCTGGGTCATTGACTCTATCCAGTTGCTGTGGACATGAAATAGGTCGGACTCTAGAGTACATTTGGCGCATCGAGTGTAAGGCCACGTCTGCTAAGCGAATTAACCCAGAAGAGTCGGTATTCTGTTGAGTTGATCAAAGATTTTGAACCGGTGAGGGCAATTTATGGTCATGCCCATCCAGAGGCACACACTTGGCCAAATCGCACCTGGTGCAACCAGGGATACGCGAGCTCCCATTGCCGATCGCGATCCTACCGCTATTGTATCGCATGAGAAATTTCTCGCACCATAAATTATCTGCAGCGGCAGTTGCAACATGATATCAATGAATGGATTCTGGAAGCTTTCTCTGTGTCTTGAGCCGGTACACATTGGATACCGTCATCAATACTTGCTGCACAACGTGAGCTTTTGGCTGGTTTGATCGTGTCCTCCATATTGCACTGGCTCGGCATATACAAACGGTGCT
This sequence comes from Neopestalotiopsis rosae, assembly GCA_023078685.1. Classification (NCBI taxonomy): domain Eukaryota; kingdom Fungi; phylum Ascomycota; class Sordariomycetes; order Amphisphaeriales; family Sporocadaceae; genus Neopestalotiopsis; species Neopestalotiopsis rosae. The sequence continues at coordinate 310,048 of JALGAS010000008.1, read as the reverse complement.
TGTATTTTGCTTCATAACAACGGCATGACTTGCACGTCGCAATCATAAATCATCAGCAACCTAGAGTTGTCTACCTCCATCAACCTATAATTTGACTGTAGAAGATGCATGTGTTTTGACTCTTTCAAATGACATCGACTGTGCACTTTTCTGATCCAAGGTCGAACGCAGTGTGAATGAAGCTGTCCTGAAAGTAAGTATGTGGCAAGCTGGAACGTCTGCTCAGGTTGCTTTAGTATCTATGATGACGCTGGTATGTATAGTGATTCCTAAGGCGTAGCTGACCAGAAAGTTTTTTCTGCCCTACATAATCTTCGGGCGACAGCGGAAGATGATCCTTTGATTGTAGACTAGGTAGCTACTGTCGTGACTGACAGAAAGTTAGATGGCCTGGCCGAGGGCAGTCGTGGCGGGGAACTCGGATGATGATTCCTGATGGTCGGTCATGCACGTCAATGAGATCAGATCCCTGTCACGGAAGCCCGGGGTCGATCCGCGATGAGATGGGCCAGGGGTCTCACCGAAGAAAATGTTGCCCAAGTAGCACGTAGCCAGCCTCGCATCCGGTTCTTTTTGGCCAATGTACGTCAGGCTCATGGCTATCCGGTGTTCCGCGCTGCATGTACGGGAACTGTTGGTATCACGACCTCTCGGAAGCAGAAGAGGGTTTGCCGACAAATGAATATTCACGACAGTCACCGGTCTCACTTCCTTTCGAGTGAAAACTTCCTTATTTCGAGCTCTTATCTCGCCAGCAGTCTGACACGATAGAAGCAGGGGTGGTAGTCGAAATTGAAGAGATAATATCTTCCGCAAGGTAGGCCTACATGACGGATCGTTTTAAACATGGTCCTTGGTGTAAATCTTGATCCGATGCGCAGACGCCTGGCCATGAATTTGTTCTTCTGGCTACTGAGCCACGATTGGTAACATAGTGTAAGGTGACGGCCAGATATTTAAATATGGGTGTGTCGTGTATTGAAACTAACTTAGTGAGTATTCCTGCTTCATTTCACGAAGCCTCCGTACAAGATTTCCCAAGAAGGCTTTGTCAGCTATTCTCCCCATAGACCCAGAGAAACAGGATCAGACATTCTACGCCATAGTTCCAAGAACAGCCAATGACTCTACAGCCAGTAAGTACTTTCCTGACAAGCGAACCTCCCATATGTCCTGTTAACAAGAGTTACTGACAATAACCCAGAATGGACGTTGCAGCAGAGAGTCCCCTGGACCCCGCCGAAGGATACAGCACCACCGCCGTCGCAACAGAAGAGATCGCCAGGATCCGTACACACGGCGTCAAGAAAGTAGTGACACAAGTGGACAAGCGGCTGCCGTTAGCAACGGTTCCACGTCTGTTGTGCGTGAGCCCGTGCCCGAGCAAGATACTCTTGAAGCGAGCATAGCTAGCATAAGCTTGGATGAACGAACAACGGCCGAAGACCAAAATGAACCCCAAACCAGTGACAGCTCTGCTCGACTCCCGCAGGGCGAGATGGCGGCAGCGTCTCTATCGGCGCAAGCGATGGCCACAGCTCAATTTTCCTATGATCCGCAGGCCCAGTCAGCAGCTCTGGATACTTGGATTACTACACCAATGTCGCAAGATGCTTGGAACCCTTTGGGAGGGCGATCAACATGATAGTCAAGGGAGGCTTGCAGTTATTGGTCAAGTCAAAGCAACGATTGCATGGCGACAGGGAATTATGCCTTTTTGATTTGGAACGAAAAGGAAATGTTCTCCTATATTGTCACTTTTGGGGCCCTCTTTTGATTCTTCTATAGAATGCTTAGTCTTCTTTATGATTTTGTTGTCTGTTGTTACTCCTATCTTGCAAGATTATCATGTATCATAGCTTCTTTCTGACTTACAATTATATGCGGAGAGAGACTGTAAGCGCGCGCCGCAGCGGAATACAAAAATAACGGTCATATCTCACTCCAACAATATCCGGTCCGGCTTAAGAAAATGGCTTCCTGTGTCGAGAAGAAAACGAATCCAGGCACGGAATGCTCCAGACCCCACTCCGTCCGGTGCTATGCGAGGTACCAGTTGACCACCTATTTGCACCTACCGGCCGGTACCCGCCAGCGCCTAGACTGCCAAGCCTGTTTGCCTAAAGTAGATAAATATTTACTTCCAACTTTTTGGACGTCATCGTTTGGCTCCCAGACCGTACCGCCAACTAAAATAAAAAGAAGAAGAGAAAATATAAAAACAAACAGACCAATTCCACATCTCATACCCCTCCAAAGGTCGTGAGCAGACCATAACACATTACAATGGCTCAAAAATCTTCTCCCCTCTTCAAATCGGGTCATTTCCAGACAATTGACCTCTGGTCTGCAAACGACCAAGTCATCATAGAGGACCAGATTTATGGCCAATTCACCATCACCGAGCCCGTCCTGGTGGAGCTCCTCCGCTCGCCCGCCGTCGCCCGACTGGCCGGCGTGAACCAGCACGGCATCTCGGGCCTCCTGCGCTTCACCCCGCCCGTCTCGCGCATGGAGCACTCGGTCGGCGCCTTTTTGCTCGTCCGCCTCGTGGGCGGCGCCGTCGACGAGCAGGTCGCCGGCCTGCTGCACGACATTAGCCACACCGCCATGAGCCACGTCGTCGACTTTGCCCTCGGCGCCCCCGGCGAGGGCAGCTTCCACGAGGTGCACAAGATGCGCTACGTCATGAACATGACCCAGATCCCCGACATTCTCACCCGCCATGGCTTCGCGGACCTGAACCCACTCGAAGAGGTCCTGTACCCGCTAGTCGAACAGGACGCGCCCCATCTCTGTGCCGACCGGCTCGACTACGGGCTGCGCGACGCCGTAGGCTTTGGTCATCTCAGCCTCGAGGACGCGCGCAGGGTTCTCCAGTCGCTGAAGGCATTTCCCTCTCCATCGCACCCCAAGCGGATATTGATACTGCAAGATCCGCAGCTCGCCTTGGCCCTCTCCAGGGCCTACATGACTTGCGACAAGGACGTGTGGGGGAACACGGCGCACGGCGACATTTACATTCGCACTGCCAACCTGATGAAGGCGCTCATCAAGAGCGGGAGCGTGGGCGAAAACGAGCTTTGGTCCTTGTCAGACGATGACTTTTGGGCCAGGATGCGGCAGGCGGCCGATGCAGAGGGCCAAAAGGCCATGGATCGCCTCGAGACAGAAGGGTTGCCTGATGAAAAGGGCCTTCCATTACCTAGAAATGCAAAGGTGCGGACAATAGATCCTGATATACAACTATCGTCAACATCCGCAGAACAGCCATTGCCTCTTTCCGTGGTGCTTCCTGAATATGCTGTAGAGAAGCAAGAGTATATCAAAGTCCGGAGAGCTTTATATGCCCCTGCTTGAATAGAAGAGAAAAAGAATTAGATTTGCATAACATTTATGATAAAAGATGGCAATTTCTATGGAAGGGGGATTTCTCTTCTGGTGGTATTACACCCAGCTCGCTCATCACAATTCAGCCAAACCATAAACGGCCTTCGCCCATACCTCTCTTCCAACATTACAGCCTCAAAGATTCAATACAATCCTAGCACAAATCTTGAATATGACCGCAGGCCCTCATACCATTTCAAATGACCCGGGTCCCCATTTGCTGAGATAATTAATAGTCCATGACCATATGTCCTCTTGTTTCTTTTTGTCGTAGCTGTCCGTGCTCGAGCTAATTTGCTCAAGGCCTTCAAAGTACTTGCCGCTCACTCCAGCCACATCATCAGCGATCGCAAGCCTGGCCAGCGCCCGGCCAGACTCTTCAGTCGTATGTATATTGGGGGTCAGAACGCGCCGGAGCAAAGGCATAATATTTGGGAGGATCTTGTGCCACAAGAATTTCTCCAAGGGGTTGGCCTCGCGGGACAAACCGGTGCCGGGCATCAAGCCCGGGTCAAAGGCGTTGACGGTAATGAACTTTTCTGGCACCTTGTCCTGCAGATGGCGATGGAGGGCATATGCCCAGAGCACATTGACCAGCTTGCTCGTCGAGTAGCGACCCCGGCCAGGATATTTCAGGTCCTCCCCGGCCGGGTGGGCGAGCTGTTCGGCCGTCTCGTACTTTGCGTCAGTGACGCCAGAGTGCTGGGCAGGATCGTGGGTTCCGCTCGAAGTGAGCACGATACGAGCGCCCTGTGCAAGGTGCGGGTAGAGCATATGAAAAAGAAGTGCGTGCCCAACGTGGTTGACGGCAAAGGTCTCCTCCAGACCATCCTCTGTCATGTGCAACTCGTAGGGATGTTGGATGCCTGCGTTGAGCACCAGGGCTTGTATGGGTGGATGACCGTTGCTTGCCCACTGTTGAGCAAAATCCTGTACTTTGCTGAGGCTTGAAAGATCCAAAGAAACGAATTTGGTGTTTTGCTGGTTCAACGTCTGGTTGATTATGGTTGCTGCATCTGTCTTGTCGGAACGTGAAGCAATCACCACGAGATAATCGGGGTGTGTCTTTGCGATGCTGAGGGCGGCCTGGTATCCCAAATGCTGGGTGCCTCCAGTGACAATAACGGATCGTGTAAAGTTCATGGTTTAGGTGGTTCCGATTATCAAAGATCACAGAAGTCCTTGTTGCCGCTCAACCAGTAGAGGATCGTGGACGTAGTCTCGCAACCATGGAGTCTTTTATAAAAGTCATCCATCCTAAGGATCCCTTATATAGTCACAAATGACCTGGTTCATGGCCAAAAGTCGCGGCCACATTGAAGCCCCGAAGACGTCCTGGACGGACTGCTTCCCACTGAATGATGATAGATTTCCGCCATTATATGCAGTCCGAGAAAAGCGAGCCCGTTATAGCTTTCCTACCAAGAGCGGATTCGCACACGGTCATCGACTTTGAGCGGATGGTTGTGATAGTAGCCATATCGTTGTCAGCGGAATGAAGATGGTCCGTTATAGAAACGACTGCTCACTGTCCTGGCCTAGTGCCGTCTATATCCAAGCTTATGTTTCTGGCCGTTCACTTGGCCGCTGCCCCGCGGGCTGAGGCTTCGGGCCCCGGGCCGTCCGAGCCCGCAACGAAGTCCTGCCCTGCCGCAAATCAAGCGTTGCTGTAATGCATATCACGATTCATGAATGTTTATCGAAATCATTCTCCGCTACCAATATCCAATTGTTTATCGATTCTCCACAGTTTATTTGCGGATAGAACATGATAGCATGACTCGATCTGACAGCACTTTTGTCCCGAGAGATCGGTCTTCCGGCCTTGTATAAAGTGGCTGGTCATATTTGGCTACTGTGATCATGATCTATATCTTACGTAGAGGCCAGTACCAAACCATTACTTGATAATAAACTACCGGTATTCATAAAATCAAAGATTGAAGCAGATAATAAGACAATAAACATTGTATCTTTTCACAGCCATGGGCGGTTTCTTCCGAGGACCGACCTACATTACCTAGCTGGGACAAGTATACCTGGGGGCGGGACCCTTCGGGCATAGACCAATTGCTAGGGTACATAGTAGAACCGTGAACGTCAAGACCTAGCAAAGGTTAGAGCTTTACTACGTGCTGCGAACCTCGGAACGCCACTTGGGAGAGACTCTAAATTGTCTTGTCGTCAAGTTTGCGAACCGACATTTTCCTCATCTCGCCATACAGATCCTGCAAACGACGACTCACTACCACCAGTCTTAAGGCACTGAGTAAGCCTTCTTTAGTCTTTTTCTTTTTTCTTATTCAATCACCGCCGATCAATAAACGGAAAATGTCGCGCCTCCCATCCCTCGCTCGGCGCCTGGCAAGGCCCTCGTCGTCCGCCGTGTCCCGACGCACCCTCCTCTCAGCACCGGCAACATACTCGCAGCACCGCGCCTCGTATGCCACCGGCCCCTTTGCCCATTATCCGTCGCCGCCGCGTCTTCCGGCTGAGGAGCAAGCCGAGTTCGAGCGCCTCCAGCGCGCCGCCAATACGCAGGAATCGCTAGACCCGGCGGATCGGCCCTCACCAAACGAAGCCGCCGCAAAGGACGAAGCGACTACTACTGCACAGCAGCAGCAGATCAATCCATCACCCGACGCGCAGTCACCAGTGGCCCGCGAGGCTCTCTCGAACCAGGCGACGCTGGGCGAGGTTTCGAATCTACCGCTGCGCAAGGGCGCTCCGCCCGAATTCGAGGGCGAGATCAACCCCAAGACGGGTGAGGTCGGAGGGCCTAAGAACGAACCCCTTCGCTGGGGCAGCGCAGGCGATTGGAGCTACAATGGCAGGGTGACTGATTTCTAAGAGTTGAGAGACATAGGCTCATCTTCTCTTCTGGAATTCATGCCTTCACGCCCAGCAAGAGAAAAACATTAATTTGTAATAGCAAGAGCTCGGGTGCATACATGAGAAATACATCCAGTAAGCACAAACTGCGCTGAGAACAGGACTTTTGTCATGAGGAGGATGCTCAAGACAAATGTCTGGCTCGTTGTCATTTTTCCATTGGCATTGCAGCCTCGCGCACCAACAAATGATCCGCAGCTTCTTGCTGGTTCCGTTCGAAATGCGATGCCAGTAGATGATCATACCGGGACTACAGCATAAAGGCCCAGCATCACCCAGGACCATGTACAACAAGTTAAATTCGACATGTATTATAGAAGCCCAAGATCTGGAAATAAATAAAGTTGATCACTTTTCTCAACGAATGGGGGAAACGGTATTTCGTATTACATTCGTATGCGTATGGGATATATAGGTATCAAGCAGAAAAATGCAAACGCCAATGCTATGCTCCCAGGTTAATCGAACCCGTCCCCATATAAGCTCACAGTAGGTGGTGAGCCGAAAAGTTTGGAGCAATACACGCTACAAAAATCCCATGTTTTGTGATGTACAGAGACTCAACCCATCTCAGCCGTTTGAGTTTTGCCTCGACAGTATTGAATTGTCATTTCCCTATACTTCTTGGACTGTGCTGGCTCGGATTCGAGGGTGTAGTCTTGTGGATTCGCCCTTAGGCGCCTTCAACTGTTTGGACCTCGGCAGTCGACGGCTTGTCGCTCTCCGAGGTCGTTGGTTCCGTGTCCATATTCGGCTCCTGAGATCCAGCAGGCTTTTCAGGCGCCTCCTTTTTTGTTTCCTGCGCAGGACTTGGTGTCTCAACTTGCATCGGGCGGTTCTCCTTATCGATATCGCCGTTGCTGGTGCTGGGTTCTGCCGGTTTGTCCACCCTCTTCAGACCCCCAATATCAATGACCTGAGATCTATCCACCTCACTCATTGCCTTGCGGATGCGCTCACGGCGAGCTTTGCCCCGGAGCCTACTCTGAGGAGCAGCTCCGTCTACCCAACGAACCTGCTCAATCTTGAAACTGAGCCCGTCGTGAATGCTTCGGCGGCCCTTGTACGATCCCCCCCAGTCACGGCTCATGATTCCAAATCTTGTGGTGCCGGCATACTTGACCAGGTTGGGCAGAATCAGGACCGTGACATGCAAGTCGCGATCAAGAGGGACATGCATGGGCCCTGTCGCTGGAGGGGTGGTCAAGAGGTCCTGAGAGCTCTTCTCGCTAACATTGTTGCCCCGACTCTTACCCTTGGGCAGGGGGCGTTCAAGGCCGAGGAGGCTGATGTCTACCTCGTCCGCCCATTCTCCACGGAACCAGCCTCCGTGTATACAGGCGGCTACAATATCACTATCATCGGTGTAAATGTCTGTTCCCCAAACAGCCCGGTTCCTTGTAAGTTCCTCACGGCAGTGAGGCTCGAGATGCCTGCGATGGATCTTGATCGTGAGTGTGGAATTCTCGTTGTCTTGTATCAGATCCCTCGGGAGGGGTTTTGGCTTTGTTCTGAAGCCGCCCTTTGAGTGAGTCCTGAAATGATCTGCCTTGATTTCCGGATCATAGAGTATATCACCTAGGTGCTTGCGGGCTTTGTGGGCTACGCTATCGAGTACCATTTGTGAGTCGACAGTCTTTTTGGGTTTGGTGAAAACGACCGGTGCCGGTGGAGTTGGCTTTGCTGGTGCGATACCATTGTTGGTGGTGGTGGTGGTGGTGTTATTTGAAGATCTTGGAATCTGGTGGTTGTGCGTCATTGGAAGGCCCGCTGGCGAAAGAACAGGCGTGCCGGTCTTGACATTCTTTAGAGGTGTACTACCCGCATGCAGAGGGGAAGCTGTGCGCTCGGGGATGCCGTGATGGTGGTGGTGATGGTGACTAGTTAAAGAATTATCAGTATTTTGGATCTGCAGCCGGGAATTGCCTGTGTAGACATACTGATGGTGGTGATGAGCATGGTTCGTTCTAGCACGCTTGGTTCGCCCAACTGGCGTCACACGGCCCGTGCTATCGTCATCGCCTTTATGATCATCATCTTTGACTTTCCTTTGTCGCTTCCGGGGTTGTTTGGCAGGTTGCTCAGCATTGACCTCAGCAGGCGGCGGATCAGCATCTTCGCGGCGTGCGAGTCCAGAGTTGGTAAATGGAAGGTGAGATGGACCGGGGCTTGGCATTCCGAATGCACCAGCACCAGCTCCAATGCCAGAAAACATGCGGCCAAATTCACTCTTGATTCCTGGTTCTCCAGACGGCGTCATTGATTGCGGTTGTGCGCCCTGCACAGCCTGAGGCAAGGGAGATACACGCCCCTTGCGATTGATCTCGCCAATTGCCAAAAAGCCACCGCTTTGCTGGCGAGCCAACGCCGGAGCTTGATGGCCATCGTCTAGCGATCGATGCTGTCTCGGAAGCTCGGACACGGCAGGCCCAGGTCCGCCGTTGTAAGCCACTGAAGGGGGCGGGCTCCCTCGATGCGGCGGTTGCTGTGGTTGGTGGTGCGCGGACATGGGGACAAATCTGTGCCTGTCGGGCGAACCAAATGACTGTGGCCCCCTTTCACCCTGAGTTACAGGAATAGCATGCGAAGGGGGGTGGCCAGCAGGCCCGGCATGCGAGTAACGCTCACCATGCTGAGTTGCGTGGGCGGGGAACGATCCAAAAGGTGGACCCGATGTTGCTGGATGTTCTGGAGGCCCGTGTCGCGGTGCGTATGCAGGCTCGTATGAACCTCTGGCGGGCGCTTGTTCGTATCCCGGCCGTAGCTGCCACCCGGGAGCATCTCTGTGGTCCCGAGTCTCTCTGCCATAGGGCGGCGGCCCTTGGGGACCCGGAGGACCTTGGGGCCCAAAGTCTCCCGGGCGGCCATGCCTACTAGGGTCGGAAGAAGTTCTTTCTCTCCGCTCCCTGTCCCTCATGTCGAATTGACGTTCTCTTTCGATCCGTTCCCGTTCTAAGCGATCCATGTGCTCCCGCTCTGACATGAATGGCGGCTGGTGCGGGTGTTGTGGCGGTGGCGGCGGTTGTTGCTGCTGGTGTTGTTGAAGTCGTTGGTGTTCCTCGAAACGTGCCCTTTCCATCCTTTCCCGCTCCATAAGCTCCCGTTCACGGAAATGAGCATCCCTCTCCATGCGATCACGATATTCTCGATCTTGTTCCATGGCGCGACGTTGCTCCTGCTCGTACATGTTTCGAGGTGGTCCCTCAGGATTGTATTCCTGTCCTGGTCTCAACTCCTCCCTCCTAGGGCCGAAATAGGGCTCACCTGGAGGTGGACCGCGGCCCATTTCCATTGGCCTCCCAGGACCGCCATTATACGCTCGAGGTTGGCTACTTGGCCGGGGTGGTACACTTCCTGCCGATAATCGTCCCGACTGATCTCTTCTGTCATCGTATGGGGGCATCGGCGGGCCGCGCACAGAATGCGCACCAGGCGTTCCATACCTCGTTGACATTTCTGGGGTTCCATGGAAACCCTGTGGAGGAGAGCCAGCGACGCTTCCTCGCTGATCCCTAGGTTCATAAGGCCTTGCGTGATTCGTTGGCGTCTCTGGCCGTCGGGAGAAGGGTGGATAGTCTGCTGCCGCCGCGCTTTGCATTCTGGGCGATGCATGGACAGTAGCCGCGTAAGCTGGACCAGGACCATTCGGACCCGGAGTCGTGCTTGGAGGCGGAAAGGGAGCATGCCCGGGAGGGTGACTCCCCGGGGTCGGTTCCCGCTGAACAGCATGCCCACCGAGCATGTTTGAGAGCGGCATTCCGGCCGTCCTGGCGAGGCTACTCAACGAAGGAAGCTCCCGGCCCGAGGAGAACATGGTATTGGAATTTGTCGTTGTCGGAGGTATTCTAAGTCCCGAGGCTGGCGCAGGACCAGGCCCTGGTTGTTGCATACCATATGGACCCATTGGCTGCTGCTGAGGAGGGTCCGAGGGAGGCCCCATATTGCGACTCGGCGGGCCGCCTATCGACGAAGCGCTCTGATGGCGCGAGTGTGTCGGGCCTGCTGGATGCGAGGTTGAATCAGGCCTCTCAAAGGGCGTGCGGGACTGTTGATGCGAGAAGTAGGGGTGAGAATCGGTCGAGAGTCGTCGCTGATGATCGGGTGAGGGACCTCCATAAGCAACAGGCGCTGGGCTGGCAGATGGCGGATGAGATTGAGAGTGCGAAGCAGGAGGCGGGAAGTGCGGCGGTGGGTTGGCCGAGTTGTGCGTAGGCGGGAAGGGCGAGCGACGATATTGCACAGGAGGAGAAGCGACGGTTCTCGCAAACGGGTTGGCGCCTCCCTGTGGTGGCGGAGGGGGCGGTGGTTGTTGATGTTGATGTGAATGTTGGTGGTGGTGCTGATGCTGCTGCTGTCTCGGATCCATGGTGGATGAGTGAGAAGCAGAAACAAGAGGCTCGGGTTAGGTACGATTTTAGCTTCGATTGTAACTGCTGTGTGTGTGGTTTATTTTTGCAGCTTGAGCAATCAACGACCCGAACCCGACCAGACAGACTATTATTATTACTACTATTTGCTGAGCTCCAAGTAAGTGCGGTGTAGGCGGAGGCGCGCTAAAACAGCGATGCAGGGTCAACGTCGTCAGCGTCGGGGTCGTGTCGGCGCGCAGGAATGGAGGAGCGGCGGCTGGGTGGTGGAAGGGTCGTTGACGTGATGGTATTCGCAACTGAGTCGTCCATGTGTCTCAGAGTCAAAGTAGGCTAATCGTGAGATGGAAAACAGGAAAACACGTCGAGAATAGCATGCAGTAGTTCCAGTGTGGGCAACGAGGTTAAAGCATGAGCAAGGAAGGGAAGGGAAGAGGGAAAAGGCAGAAAAAAAAAAAGAATAGCTCATGCGTCGGTCTGGTCCCCGGTGCAGGATTGGCTTTGCTGCTACTGTACCATGTACTTGACTGGGGGTTTAGGTAGGCGCACAAGCACACGCACCAGGAAATCCGGGGGAGAAGGTTGCGGAAGGTTGGGCTGGCGTTTGGTTCCTGTGGGAATCTAGTAAAGGTTTGAGACGGCTTGAGGGAAGAAAAAAAACAGAGAGAAGCAGCCAGCCCAGGTGTCGGCCCCCCAGCAAGCCCAGCAAAAGCTACCCAGGTTTGCCAAAATGGTGCACACAAGAGCTTTGGAAGGCGTATCCATCTTACAGGGATGAGGCCTGTCAATGCATCTACCAACGCATCAGTCGACAGGGATAACGAGTGAAATCTTTTTTTCTTCTGGTCTTCTGCGTGCTGCTCAAGATTCATGAGGCGACCCGATCAAGACACACTTTGGTCACTACAGGCTTGCTGACTGCGCTATTAACAGTCGTGACGCATGATAAACTCTGTTCATGAAATGCGTTCCCTAATGAAATGCCTTTTTTTTGTCGCATGTATCTATATTTGCGAAGAGAGTCCAAAGGCGGCGGTGGCCAAAGCGCACGCTTTTGATGTTATACTTGGCTACCTGTGTTACGTATCAGCTGGAGTATGATAATACTAGTAGTATGTAGTATGATACCTTATATCCCCCAACGTGAGCGGAAAGTAATATTAGTAAAAACATACACCTATCTGCGAAGTATGTCCTTACATACACGTGTATGTATCTCGTTAAGTGTTCATTGTTGGTTGGGGAGGGGAAAAAAACTAGGCGTGAAACTGACCGACAGGTACAGCTTGACAAGCTCTGTTCTCGACGGGCGCTAGAGTCTGTAACCCCCTCGAGCCCCCCTACCTTTCCGTCTGCCCCCCCTGCAGTTATCGACTCCACCCCTGCCCTCCCTGCCGCTGATCCCTGTTGGCGATATGCAGTAAAACTTCATGGAGCTTCTTGCGCGCGCGAAGTTGTTAGCTTCTGACATCGTTTTCTGGGTCAGAAAATCCCTACTATGTAGACCGGCCAAAATGATAAATACGTGCACCGTCGCCACTGTAGATAATCAGGAAGCTGCGAGTCCTGCGAGGCTGCTTCGCGTGCGTTTCTTCAAAGATACGAAAAGCGTGCAAGCAAGGGAGAAGGGAACCGGCCTTGCACAATGCGCGACGAGCTGAGCCAAGCATAACACTGCATGGTTTCGAGTGGCCAGTCATGTATATTCGTACAGACAGACCTTGACATTTATACTCGAGGCGATGTGAAATGGCCATGAATAGAAACAAACGGTACTTTGTCGCGTGTCTGTCTATTGTCTATGCGCAACCATTATGCAACAAGACCAATCTGACATTCGTGACAAACTCACATTCAACTAACCTACCTTTTGCTATGTACACCAGGTCTGCAAGGCTACGTACTGGGCTTGTTTGTGCCTATTCGTATCCACATATGGGAATGGAGAGTCGAGGGCCAAGCCAAGCACCAGGCGAGAGGAGCTTTGGATTGACTTTGAGTGTGAAAGCTCTGTTGGGGAGAACAAGAGCTCCAGACTCCAGCCTCTCTCTGTACACTACTCGACTCGCGCAAGATGCAGCAGTTTTGTCATTGTTGAAGCCACGATTCGTTCCAACCAAATTTCTATCCTTCTTCGATCTCGCGCCATTCTTTTCCAGGCCCCGGCCCCAGGAGCTCCCCTGTTCGAGCGGCACCCCTGGTCAAGGACCCCTCCATCAGCGCAAGGGAAGATCCAGTCCGCGCGCGCACCTGACTTGACCCCCCCCCCCCCCCCCCTGGTCCCAATTATTGTTCGTTTCCTGTTCACTGCCAAATTGCATTCATAGATGTAGTACATTCCTCATCACCAAAAAAACAAGGCAAAATGTGTCGCGACCCATAGTCCATGTCCTTTGGTACCTGAGAGGTGTTCCATTATATAAATATAACACTGATAATACATTGTCCAGCAGGGCACCCGGGCAATCAAGCAGCCACTCGTCACACAGCCGGAGAATTTGGGGTAGATGAAATCAAATGTGATCTACCCATCCTGCCATCTACGAGCTAGGTAGGTAGGTAGGTACAGAGTACTGTACCTTAACGGAACCGGGAGTAGATGCAGTCATCATCTCGGCATCTCATGTTACGTACAGCCCCAAGTCGCATCACAAACAAACAAGGCCTGTCGCAGAGCACATGAGCGCCTCAGGAATCCCATCCAACGTTGTTTGTGTACTTCATTCACTACAGTGTTGTTACTTGCCATCGGATTAACTTTATGGACAAACGATAGCAAGAGGTTCATCGTCACGTTGGGTCCCATCATGGATCAACTACTACAACAGTACTCGCTGATTATCATGATCTGTGTATATTCATCGCAACGCACTCGTCTGTAGACATCTGTGGACCTCTCCTGCGGCAGTCCTGGCGGCTTTTTAAAGTATGTGCAGACCGGAGGTCCCTGCCCATTTCTTGCAAAATGGACGCATATATGTTTCCTATCCCGCGCTGTTGCATGCCATGATAGAAATTCCCGTCCGCGCGCGGGTTGAGCAAAGTCCCGTCTGCAAGTCTCGAATGCCAGGCACACGACCTCCCCGCCAGTCGACCAATCCCATTCCGCGCACGAATTGGAGCAGCTTCAGTGTTGCACTTCCATGTAACGAATACGCCGCCGCCAACCGACTCCGGATGTGAGCGTGAGTTTCGCACATGGCAGGTGTCCAGTCGAAGAGATAGATCTGTCGCATAAGTCCGTAGCATCTCTTCCACGGTATCTGGAGATGTCTGTCTCTTTCCCCCTCCGTTGATACGTAAAACATGTCAAGTTGGGATAGTAGCAACGTCAACGACTACACAATCATGATCCGTTGTTTGTACTCGTCGGTCCCCCGAATTTTACTAGCCTCCATAACCTAGCAATCTGGGTGGCATCCTACATAGGATACCGTACATATATGTCTTACAAGAAACACATAGACAGCATATTTCATGGCAATGCCATTTGAGCCCAAACCTTGGATCACCATCATATACGTAGTGTACGTAGCACGTAGCACGCACAGAACAACTCCAACAAAAATCATCATCTCCGCACGCACGATCAACCCACTGACGGCAACCCGCAAGGATTACTTTTCCCATCTTCTTCTCCCAGCCTGTCAAGGGGGGTCTGACATGGTTGACCCTGGCTACCGTGCACCACCCCCGAGACCCCCGGAACGACAGCTCACAAAAAATTGCCCATAGTATGTGACCCTCTTTCTCTCCCCCATAACCCGTAAGCAACTACGTATTGTCGCAATTCACGATGCGTCGTTCCTTGTTAGTGGGCAGCAAAAGCGCCCACCCAACGTCAATGTGCACGGGTGACTTTGCCGTACGCTCTTACCAACCAACGCCCTTGCGGTAGGCCAAATACACAGTATCCCACATATGTAATTGCGAAATAAATCTCAATATCTGACTGCCCACTTCCCACCTCAGCCCAAAAAGCAACCCTGTTCTTGCATGATGATATTGTTTAGTGTAGTGGTGAACCATGCCTTTTTGGCTGCACGATTCTTTTTTGGCAATCCGTACAAGGTACGTGTACATTGCGTCTTGTGTCTGACCGCTTTTCGACAATCTGCTTGTCGTTTCTCGGACCAGGCGGCAGATCTATTATGTATCTGCATCCGACCCGGCCGAGATGTTTCCGATCAATTCTCCAATAATTTTAAATGACGTTCCTCTTCCATGTATACTACTCGTGTTGGCCATGACAGGCAGCCTGCTGCGTAAACATTGGTAAGCCTGCACCATGGTTCGGCAATTCCATTTAGACTGGGGGAATAGATTGGGGGAATATGATAATCTGGGCAACTTTTCCATAAGGCACCTCGACCTGGTCCCTGCGAGATATGTTTCGTTGTATTGGCTCCAAACAGCATGTAGTGGCAAAACGAGAAAGCTGTTGACTCCCAAAGTTACGTGCCACCCAGTGGCGATCAGATGGAGACAATCCGTCTCGTTGAAGTATAGGATCATAGTATCGCAAGCAGCCCATAACGTCACTCTCTATTAAATAGGATACCGGCATGTTACATTCATATATAATGCTTCACGGCCTAGGAGAAAATTGTCGATTCATTGCTCACTCAAGCAACACAATGATCGTGACTCTCAATGGAAGTGTTATCGTTATATAGCATGGGCCGCAGCATCTACGAACACCCGCCGCGTGTGGCTTGTGTGCAGTAGAGTTTTAACCGTGCGGTCTTTCAAAAAGGCGGCCGACTTCAGTCCAGATGACAAAGCCTACAGTATCGAGACGTCTATGGCATATATATTGATCCATGAGAGCAGTGTGCCAGTCATTTTCACAGCTGGGTTTGTGGTTTCTTACGTGACGAAAATGGATAAGACTTACGGAATACCGAGCGGAGATTGTATCTTGAAGAACATGAAGTTGAAGCCAAAATATACGCATTTTGACTAATGGTGGAAGAGCTAGGTTGGATATTAGTCCAGCGGAAAGCTATACATGACCATGGCTTAAATGGTGAGATCTCGACATTCCTCATCGGCTGGTCTGAAAAGCTGCCCACTATGAGCCAAGCTATGTAAATTCAATCAGGCTGAGATCAGCCATGATGTAGCAACGTCCAGCAAGAAACAGGCCGACGCAACTGTTTCGAGAGCCCAAGTCGGTAATTTGCGCGAGGATCCAGAGGCCAAGGCTCAGTTTCTAGCAACTTTCGATCCGGACGAGGAGAGACGAATCATGAGAAAAGTGAGCCGGCATTTTTTCGTACTTATTGGTCACATGTACATGATCAAGTCGTTAAGTAGGATCCGCATGATTAGAGCTTGAATGTATCAGAAGTGCTTAACTAACACACAGATCGATACAAACAATGCTGCCAGTATCAGGGTACTCCAAATGGGGCAGCCCAATAATATCATTATCGAGTTGGGAATGAGTTCGGACGAATACAACTGGGTTGCGTCCATTTATGGTGTAAGTCTTGAACTGACACCCGTGTCTGGTGGAATAGATCACTTACCTCTACCAAGATTTCCTATGTCATCTTTGAAGCGCCAGACTGGCGATGATAATGCGAGTAAATCCCTATTGCTACCAATCATCAACACCTCGTTAATGCTCAAGTCAGGGTCATAATTGCTGGCATGGTCACTTGCTTTGTGCTCTTCTTCACTATCAGCAGTCATGTCGGTATCTACATTACTTGCATACTCGGCTCTCTTTTCTATCAGATATACTTCATCCCCTTCTGGGCTTGGAGATCAGCCACCATGTCCGGCTCAACTGGTACTGCATCCACCCTCGGGCTGCAGAGCGGAATTGCCCAGCTCGGTGGCATCATTGGGCCGCAGCTGTTCCAGTCCCGTTTCGCGTCCAATGGCTACAAGACCAGTTTTGCCATTGCAGGTTCAACCATTATTGCTGGGTTTGCGAGCAATATCTAGACCTGGTGGCTCACTCGGAACACTGAATATGATGTGCTTCGGGTCCGTCGCATTATGAATGAGGCGCGGCGGCATGGTAAGACGGTTTACGCAGACGACACTCGTGTATTTGAAGAAAGACGGTTCTACGAAGGTCTACATAGAGCCAAAGGTCTGGTGAGCGAGGGCACTTCGGACGTGTAATACTCAGTCTTTTGGCTACTCAAAGCTGTCTGTCCTTCAAGCCAAAGTACTTCCTCAGCCTTTAGACAACTGATCATGCCGATTTGCTGCCAGTCATTTGTGTATCAGTCTTCCTTGATCCCTTCAGGCGTGGCTAATATCTGAGTATTCAAATTGGCGTTGTGATTTGTGCGTAGAATGAATCTTGGCGACCGCATCTAGGAACTTTCCTGAGTTGGTATGAGGCAAGGGAGGAGACACCAAAGATCTTTACCCACTAGGGCTCAGACCGTGGTTGAAACTATGAAAGGAAGAGAGCAATTGAAGTGAACTGATGGTCACTCCGTGAACTAGGAGTTTGTAGAAGGCAGAGCATAGTATTTTTTGCACAGCTATTGCAATTGACCATGTCGCAACGGCAGAAGTTTACGATATTCCCGTCAGTATGAGCACGTATATGCTTCGTTCGATGGTTCTAGTCTGAGTACTCTGATCCATGAATTATGACGATACCACCAGTCTGACAACACCCCACTGATTACATGTGGGCGACCACTACATCAGTGCTTCAAGCCCTTTTCGTGCTCGACCTCTGCTACTAGCCCCGGCTCAACTCCTTCCTGCGCGAGCCCCTTGAGATCTTCCTCTCCCATCTCTCCGTCCCAGCCATTCGCAATGAGATAGGCCCTGAACCTCTCGTCCTCCTCCCTCAGATCCTCGCCACGGAGGTCGCGCACAAAGATTCGTGTCACTACAACGCCGGTAATACCGCAAATAGCCGCAATTATGAACGTCCACCGCTTACCCAGGTTGGTCTGGATCGGAGTAAAGGCTTCGGTGCCCACGGCGGCACCAACTTTACCAATGGCGGCCGAGAGGCCGTAGCACGTGCCGCGGACGGCAGTGGCGTAGGACTCGCTGCTAATGAGGCCGAGCATATCTCCAGGTCCCAGATTTCCGGACGATTGCATGAGACCGTAGAAGACGACGAAAAGGGGAATGATCTTGGTGATTTGATCATAGGCACAGCCGATGATGAGCCCAAAAACAAGGTAGCCACTGAATCCGACCATCATGGTGTTGCGGCGGCCAATCTTGTTACACAGGAGAGCACCAATGAAAACGCCCGGGAGGGAGATGGCACCCAGTAGGAGCTGGTACTCTGCAGTCTTGACAATGTCCGAGTTCTTGACGACACTGGAAATGATTGTACCCTTATAATGACCTTGATTAGCAAAGGAAATATTGAAAGATAATAGACCTATCCGGTAGAAACGTCAAGAAGACATAGCCAATCGAGCGACACTTACAGAGAAAACGCCATTGGGGAAGGTAATCTAATAGCAGTCAGTATCAGTACTGATGAAAAGAATTTAAGCTGACTAACAAAGTCGTATAAAAACCAGGCTCCTGCCGTACCAATCAAATCCTTCCAATAGTACCTGAGAACGAGGAGATATGGGACTCTTTTCTTGATGGCGCCTCTACGATAGAGCTTCGAATTGAGCATCTTGATTCGAAAGTAAAAGACAACGAGCGGAATGATGCAGCCGATTCCAAAGCAAACCCGCCATACCGTCGAGAGGTGCGTGACTCCGGCAGCCGAGATGACAATGAGGAAGACAATAACGGCCAGCGGGCCGCCAAAGGACAGAGGCAGGTTGGTGACCAAGACGAAGATGGGTCCCCGGTTTCGCAGGGTACGCTCGTTGGCGGACTCGCTGGCGCTGGTCGAGGCAGCAGGGTACTCGCCGCCGGCGCCAAAGCCCACGATGCCGCGAGCCACGGTCAGCATCCAAAACATGCCGAGCGTGGTCGTTCCATGAGCAGCAGTGGCGAGAATTCCGCCGAGGATGACCATGAGGGTGGTGAGAACAATGGCGAACTTGCGTCCCAGGTAATCGCAGGTGACGCCGACTACGACTTGGCCGAGAACTTCGCCCACGAGAAGGGCATTCGAGACCTGTGTCTTCACTGCCGAGGTATAAACGTCGGGGTACTTTTGGGTGAACAGCACATTGAGCATGGTCCTGCATTCCAAAAGTCAGTAAAGCGACATCATGTGCACGCTTCTTGATAGTCTTCTACCCACATCAAGTTGTTCTGGTATCTTGAATAGTTATTAGTCACTGTCTCAAGAATAAGAAAACCACTAGTCAATATTAGACATGGGACTTACCCATCCGAAGCCAAGCCAGCACCGGCAGCAATGATGGTGAAGAGATCGGATAGTTTCTGTCGCTTCCCCGTTACCTGTGCCGACGGCGCTGCGGGGTCTTTTGAGTCGACGGCCGTGACAGCATCTGGCGACACAACGTCTGCATGCTTTTCCGCGGCTTGTGCAGAGGCAGAAGCCCGTTCAATGTCTTGGTCTGTCATTGTCTAGATCCTCTTCGATATACTTGATATGTAATCCAGGCTTATGCCCGTACTGGATTCACCACTGCGGGAGGGCGACGGAACGCAAGACGGAGTCTTAACTCGGCCAAGGCTTCTATTCAGTCGGCGGCTGATGCCCTCACTCGAAAAGCACAGTACGACTCGGGACGAAAACAAAACGTATCTCACGAGATCGAAATGGTTTGGGTTTCTCTCGACGTGAAAAGAGAGGAAAATGTGCAGACGAACGAAGTTAAATACTGGACCTCAATGTTTCCGCTGGCCTGGGTTACACAGGCACGTGGACAGGCGAGATCAGGGTCTAGTCCATGACTACATGCGAGGATGCTGCAAACCCATGCTCTGTCTGTGCAGGAGGAGCTGCATTGCCGACTACGGCAAGTTGGCCGAGAGTTGTTTATGATGGCAGGCATACAGAAGCAGCATCATTCTCATTGAGGTAAGGACTGCGCAGGAAAACCCAAAATTTGGAGCAGATTCCTGGCCCGAGTGCATACCAGATAGTCACCTAGGCCGCTACCTGTGGGGGAAGATACTTGGAGATACTTGCACTCGACATCCTGGTATCTTTCAAGATCTCAACGGGCCCCATCTTTCCTCTGGTCTCTTTTGGGTCTATAAGAACCCGAATCCATGGGCATGCGCCCATTCAAAAAGTCGCCGTGCCCACTGGAAGCAGCACGTGTTGGCCCGTTATGGCACAACGTCTCCAGTTTTCTGCGCAATTCGGTTGCAGTAAACCAGGCTGTTGGAAACTTGAATGATGGCGGAATGGTTCGGTAGCATTGAAGCCTGTTGCATTTTCCTCATACCATCTCACACGTTTACATCCTTGGATTGCCAGGCTCAGCCAAGGCGCAAATCGAAGCCGATTGGTACAAGTTGATCTGCTCTGCCCTGCCAAGAAAAGAGACAGCAAATGTGAGTAGCCGCCAGTGGCGCCTCCCGGCTTGGGGCACCCCACTTGGTTCATCGGACGGGTTCCCGACATGGTCTCTTCTGAATTGACTGCCTAAACTCCAATAATTCTCACCACTTTGCCCACGTGCACAGTTCAAGCTTTTGTCGTCATGCGGCTACAACACGAAGGATTCCACTGAGCGTTAGTGACTGATAGGATCGGCTCCGTATCTATACAGTCCCTACCTAGACATTGCATGATCCAATTCTTCGGGTCGCACGCTCTACCGGAAGCTATATGCCGGTCGGGTCTCGGCACGTCTTTTGCACGTGTCTCCGTTGATGGAGCCTTCTTCTCAACCTCTCAAATCGTCATGTTGCATCAAATAAGAGTTTTCACACATTCATTCCATATTTAAGAGTGATATGAATTTGTACTATGCAGCCATCAATTCAAACTAAACAGAAACCCCTAGATCCAATACCCTACAGCCCTGGCAGTATTTCGAAAAAATAAATGGGGTATATATCTACTACTAATAAAACACGACTTGCCAGGCTCCTTGGTAGGTATAATCAAGATGGTTGCGTTACTTTGGTAATCGATGGCCGGTACAAAGTCCGTAATTTCGTTTCGGCGTGTCATGTCGTGTCATCCTTCTTACGTCTCGTCTAGCTCCATTGGCTTGGCCCAAAGAATGACCCATCATCAGGCAGCACTTTTGTCACGGCCGTCCCCTCGCTATCGAGGTTCTGCTGCCATACGAGATTCCCCCACCAGTCGGGAAAGGTGGCGCCGCTCAGGCCAAGGGCGAGGGCCGAAACCACGATGCACAGGGCTGTGCCGATATCGAGTGCGCCAGACAGCACATAGTTGTAGCGTGTCCACCAGCCAAAGTATCGTCTCTTGATAACGTAGTTGAAGACCAAGCCAACAATGACCCATTGGCCAAGGTACCACGTGGTTGCGGGCGGAATCATACCGGCGGCACCAAAAATGGCAGGGAAGAAAACATATCGCAGAAAGCTTCGAGGGTAGCGCATAGCCAGGAAATACTGAATCACGGGAAGGCCGGCGCCGATTAGCCAGAACCAGTTGACCCATGAGTAGAGCTGACCGATGCCAAACATCTTGGCTGGACCCAATAGACCCCAAATGACCGAGGCGTTGTAGAACGTCTTGGCATGGGGACACGTCAATCCATTGGGTTGTGTTGAGGTGCATATGCCGTCGATATTGCCTAGCAGGAAGTTGTAGACGGAGACCTGGACAATGGATAGCCAAATCACGGCGAAGAGCTGCGCAGCAAACATGGTTCTGGGCGGAATCTTCATATAGTGGCCGATTTTCATGTCAGAAACTGCATCGTAAGTCAGCAAAGCGTTCACCCATAATCCAATCACTTATTCCAGAGAAACGTACCATAGACAAGACCATTGCCTGCAATCATATATCCCCAACTCTTGAAAAGCATCATGGCGACTGGCCGACCGGGCGTCATGTAGCCCACGACCATTTCAGTAATTACATTCAGACCGGCCTGCTGGTTGGTCACAGCCTGAATGACACCGACAGGCAGGATGAAGACGACACCAATGACGACGCAGAGGATGTATGCCCACCACGTCAGGTGCGTTTGCCAGACTTGCGAGGCAATCATGCCAAATGTAAAGCTGATGACGAAGACGACGAGGAACCACCACCCAGGCGCTTCCTTGTACCTGCGCATCAGCTTCAAATGGACGTCACCCTCCTCAAATCGAGCATTGCGAGCACGGGCAAGGATATCCCGGCCGTAGAAAAGGGCAACATGAACAACAGTCGAAGCAAGCGTGGCAAATGACATGCCATAACTCAGCGAAAAGGCCGGCCCGAGCATCAAAGGCGAGTACTCCTCATAAGCTTCCTGGTTGAAGGTATACTCGTCGGTCAGAATGCGGCTGATGTTGTATGACTGGCCAAAGTGATCAAAGTTGGAGTTGGCACTGATGGGCAGGTATTTCATGAAGTCGGGCCCGGCATATGCAAGGCCGATGCATCCCACCATCATGAACAGAATGCCAGCGCCAACGTTCAAGATAGCAAACGCAGGCGTCTGGAGGGGACTGAGTAAGAATCCAGTGATGACGCTCCAGTCGAAAGAGATGGGTACAAGACCTAGACCGGTCTGACCGCCAAATACCTGGTTGATCACGACGCTCTCTGGCGCGATCCAACAGATAAAGGTAAACATTTGGAGGAATGTTGCCATGACCTGGGGGATCCACTCGTAGCAGAATGTGCAGAGCGCAACGATGAGGAAGAATTTGAATCGACCGATCCGCCAGCCATTAGTTGTCGATGGGTCCGAAGGCGAATGGTCGTGCAGCGAATTCATGACGGTAGTGAAGATGAGGTTGGCAGGCCACACCATGGCGGCTGGCTGGACCAAGAAGCGACGAAGGGCACCAGCTAGTCCGAGGCCCATGGCCTGAGTTGAGATGATCAATAAAATTTGAAATCCCCAGCCGAAATATTGGTTGTAGAAAATCTCCTGGGCCAGGAGGATGTCAATGGCGTAGCTGACCGTGGCGCCGGCAGCCGTCATCATGGTGATGAGTGTGTGTTCCTTTACATTAAACGGTCCAGGGTTAAGCTCGAGATCATAACCAAAGACACTGAAGGTCTTGCATGGGACCACTGCGTGCCATCCTCGTCCAATGGGATAGGCGATGAGCTGTACGACAGTGGCCGAGATGGTAGTGGGAGAACGGCGCAGCCCGAGTAAGATATTGCAAGCGGCAACGACGGTACAGAGGACGGATCCAATTACCCAAGCACGAATTGTGTTTACCGGAAGGTCGCTGTCATCGGTGTTATGGACCTGGTCGAAATGTCAGGCTCTGGCACGGTGATGACTGTCCTTGGTCGGTGGCTAGGTATGTACTTACAGCAGCACGCACTTCGGGGTACGGCGAATCCTCGACCAACAGAGCGCCCTCGACGGCAGCTTCTTTCTCGATATCTCCAGTAGCCAGCACATGGTCAACGTCGTCTAGTTTTTGAACATCCAGATGAGGATCCCATTTGTGAATGCGCTTGAACTTCCGCAGGCCGGCCTCCGGGTGGACCTCCTCCCCGCCGATCTCAATAGCAATACCGGTAGCGGTTGAGGCAGACTCATCGGCCGGAGCAGCGCTGCCCTTGCTACGGAACGCGAACCCCATGATTACGTCACCTAACTCGTCGCAATCGTTGGAGAAGAAAATCGTTTGCGAAGACAATATGTTATCGAAGGAACGCAAGTCCGAATCGTGGAAAGACCCGGGACTGGGATCAAGTGTTTTCTAAAGTGAGTGGGTGGGTTACAAAAGAGTGTGCGACAGGACTCGCGCAACCAAAACGTCGCTGCCTTTGGTAAGAGAGTGTGTAAAGCCAAAATGGAATTGGCCCTGCCTGTTGTGAAAATTTGTGGAAATGCGAGTTCCAAATATCTTCTCGGACACCAGCCGAGGTTGTTTCAAGACCTTTCCCTAGAAAGAAAGCTGGGGAGGGAGAGAGTGAATTTGCAAGTGAAGAATGCGTTCGAGTTCCGACTATGCGACTTGGCGAGGGCGAGGGTCTAAAGACAAGAAAATGGGCGTCCAATCCGCGTCGATCCGAGTCCCCGACTCACCGGACACTCTGGACAGGCCCAAGGACTTGGCTCTTGGTGTGAACTCTAAAAAAGGTGTCGAGAACAGGAATAGGAATAGGGGGCGGCTTTGCGGAGAAGTATGTATAATTCCCAGAAGCAGTAATAGCAGTAGGCGTCGTAGTACACAGTAGAGCTGCAGTGCTAGGGCTTTTCGTTTTAGAACATCAAGGCGATGAGAGTCCGGCTTGCTGCCTCTCCGGACTAGGGGTGGTCTCTCGGCGCAGCGAGCTGGATATGGAGACAAGCTAACATTCGTGACGTGTAGATTGGCAGGCCCATGGCAGTCCGGTGTCGACCCTTCAACGGCCCTTTGCCGATCACACAAGAAAGTTGATGAGAATAGCAGCAGGTAGCCGCTGTACCAAGTGTATGATATACTTTGACGATGTCTGGCCGGGACAAAGATCAACAAAATGAATACCTAGGTATGTAGACAAACGACACTGTCGAAAGAAGAGAACGAAAACAATTTGCGCAATGTGCCAAGGTTGGTCAGGTCAGAGAATTTGAATCGTTGCTTTTCTTTTCTCTTTTAGCGCATTCAAGACCCACCAACTGCGCCGTCACGGCCATCGCGCCGCCCTCGCCCAGCATCATGAGACGCTGGTGCTTGGCTGGTATCCGTAGTATTCGAATTGGTCCAGGCTTGCAGGCTTGAAAATAAGTCGTTCGCATTCTCAACGGGCTGTGGGCTGAGCAGGTCCCTGTTAGGTTCCCAGGATTCCCTTGGTGCCGAGGTCACTGGTGGAGACACGATTCCAGGAAATGTGGAAGCGCTGAGTGGCATATTCCTTGGTGTATATCCACTGACAGGTGAACTGATTTCCATCTCTGTCGCAGACCCCGAGAGCAGACAGGTCCCGGCTCAGCGCAGAAATGATATTGTAGGTGGTTTAATAAGAAAATCAAGCTCCCCCATCTCTCATCACCGACCTTGCCATGGGATGAAGGATCCAACCTGGCAGACGGGCTATCGCTGATGAATGGATCGAGTTCCCAGCGAGATGAACCCCGACTCGTCATCAGCAACGACGACGACGCGAGCAGAGCTTTCCAAGTCCCGCTATATATATCGCTTGCGTGTCGAGGTGATAGAAAACTGGGTATCTGCCAACTAGAGGCCGATCAACTCAATCGAGATCTGCTTTTGGTTGGAATTGTATGTAAACATTGGCAGACACCCATATCAGTTGGTGACCAGTGATAGCTTCCTCAAGACGGTCACTCAAAGGCGAAAAAGAAACAGCCTCCACTGAGATGTCAATTTCTCGGCAGGGGCAGCCATCATGGCTTGCATGGGAAGAGGCGTCTCGGCTCAGGTCGAGGTCGTGATAAGTCAAAACTCCTCATTAGCTCACTGCGTAGGTGGACTGTGCTTAAAAATTAAGGTCGAGGATTCTGGTAAACTACCTACTGTCAAAAGTTAATATTTCAAAGCCTGAAGCTATGGATAGCTGGCTTGGTTGGCTTGGCGACAATGCATCAATATGTTCACGTTATCAGGCCTTGCCGTCGCATGGGCCCATTGAACCTGAACGCCAAACTGCTCTGGCAATATCAGTTGAATGAGTTTACAACTGTGTCGCCTGAATGCGAAATGGAAGCGGCATGATACCAACCGACGCTAATCATTCAAAAGATGACCAAGACCTAAGGTAGCGCACAATGGGAATTGGATTACACGCCGTGAGCCAAGTCAAACAGAGATCGGATTGTTTTTGACCTGAAGCCAGTGATGTCCTTCCCTCGATAACATTGAATGCGGCTCTTTCTCTCGGTGGAACGTGGAATTGCAATACGGACATGCCTGCCTTATTTGGATGAAGCAGCAATTGCATTTAGACCTTTAAATTTTCCTGTTCGCTCAGAATGACAGCATCTTCCGACTTAATGCAGGTACGACCCGGGATAAACCTAGCGAATGTTCGAAAACGGGAATTACACAACTCTGTTTTTGGAGGCGCCTTTCCTTTCCATTGCGCTGTGTGTCGGCACAGTCTCTTGATGCAGTCTAGTGGGCTATCCAGCCGAGCTCGAACCCCTGAGCCCTCAGGGATTTAGGTGCGACAGCGTCCCAGTTTCTCGGATTCTGGCGGGGTCTAGCGCCCTAGCTCACCAAGCTTGGGTGGGAATGAAGCGGAGATTATTCACTTGGGAAATGCTGTAGGCTCCAGCTCCAGCTCCAGCCAGCCACAGGCTCCTTTCCGCGAAGGAGTCACTGGACGCAGCCGAGAATGCAATCTTGCATGTAGTGGCATGGCATCTTATCCTCTTTCACATCCTTTGATCAGACAAGACGAGAAATCAATTCACTCACCTGAGACTCATCTTCTGGAAATCATAGCATGAAAGACCTGCAGCACAAGTCAGATCGCTCGCTCGCTCGCTCAACCAACCTACATGTTTCCTCGTTTCAACAGGCACGCCCTTCCACCATTTGCCCGAGCCACCGGGCCACTTTGTGATCGCGACTACCATCGCCAAGCTTGCATCGAGTCAGAAGCGGACCACCCATAGGGGTCAGGTCAGAGCTCGGACTTCCGCGACGTTTCCTCGTGAATGATGGCTTGCTGCTTGTCAATGTCTGTCGATCCCGTCCGAGCAATCACTTCGCCCTTATTTCGAACTCGAAACTTTGGTCTGAACACGAATGCTACCCGCGTACACCCTGGCCATATCAGATGATCGACAGTCATCTCGTGTCCTTGAATGCTGCCACCTAACCGGCCACATCCACCAGCCCGCCCGCTATCAGCCCTATGACTGTTGATCTTACGGTATCAAAGCAATGGCAGATTTTGTATTAACGGCGATCATCAATGTCGCTGGCAGATGTCCATAATTGGAAGGCAGTCTAGTATTGCTATAAACGCGTAGAAGGAGCCTTTCCTAGTCTTGGCATTCTTCATGCTTGCTGGCTTTTTTAATGAACCAGACAACAGACCCGGGCGCACGAAAACATGTCCCGTATCGTTGCCGCATACTCGTCTCCTTGGCCTTTCGTGGGCGGCTTGTTTATTGGTACGATCGATCTTCACCATGTGCTTCTACAACTTGTCGGCTATTTAAATGTAGCTACGTGGTTGCAGTGCGTCGCGACAGACAGCTTCAATTCGTCCTTGTCTTCTCATTAGCCGAATACGCTCGGCGGCTAATAACCCAATACTTTATTGCTTTAATCAAGATAGTAGGAACGAGTACTACATCTCCGTGACAAGATCCTGCGTCAATTCAAACATTGAACGATATAATGCCATCATGAGAGCCGAGCATTCCACCAGCCAAATGCCGCTCCTGGAAGAAATTTGACAATTTGATCTGTCTAGTAGTCTTCTCCCATTCTCGTCGTTGTCCTCACACTATCGAGTATGAGGGCCACAAAGCTGCTGTCATTTTTCTCGCTGTCCGGCCAGGCTCTGTCTGCCTTGGTTGTCAATGGGACAACTTGCACAGTAACACCTCTAGCTTCAGGGTCCAACGGCAAAGATCCCGATGACACACCCCAAATTCTGGACGCGTTCAAGAAATGTGGCAAAAATGGTCGTGTCGTACTGGCGGAGGGACTGTTTCATATTGGCCAGGTTATGAAGACGACCGATTTCTCCAATGTCACCATTGAGATCTACGGCACGCTCAAGTGGTCCTCGGACATACAGTACTGGCTCCGCAGCAGTATTTCAGTGACTTATGCGGGCCGCAGCACGGCGTGGATGGTAGGCGGAACCGATATCACCATGTTGGGCTTTGGTCGGGCGCTCTTTGACGGTCAAGGCCAGCTCTGGTACGATCAGAACCGAGGCCAAAGCAACCAAAACGGCCGGCCCATCTCGCTTACACTATGGAACGCGCGCAACGTGCTCATTGATGGCATCACTTGGCGCCAGTCGCAATTTTGGCACACCTTTGTTGCACACAGTCAGAATGTCACAATGACAAACCTCGACATGAATGCCACTAGTAACAGCCAGTGGTCTACGGTGAACACGGACGGTATCGACACGTGGAACTCCAAGGACGTTGTCATTGCCAACTGGACGGTCACTTGTGGTGATGTAGGTCAAATCCAAGCGTGTTCACTTTGCCTCTGTGCAGTCATGCCAGGGCGAGCAATAATCCCTTTGTGGTATGAGTACCATTGAAATACATAAGTACTGATCCGTCACATACACAGGACTGTATTTCCATGAAAGGTAACAGCACAAATATATCCGTGTCCAATGTGACGTGCTACGAGTCTGGATGTGCCTGTATTGGATCAATAGGGTCCCAGGCGTCCCAGCCAGACTATGTCGAAAACGTCTACTTTAACAATGTGACCTGCATTCACTCGTCCAATGCGGCGTGGATCAAGACGTATTCGGGCACGGGACGAGTCCGCAACATCACTTTTGCCAACTTCCACATCAGTCAGGTGGACCAACCAATTTATGTCACTCCGTGCATTTACAGCGCTTCGGGTTGTGACAGTAGCCGTCTGGGCATCAGCGACGTGCGCTGGGTCAATATTACCGGAACAAGTCGTTACAATGTCGCGGCGGGCATCCATTGCAGCGCGGCAACGCCTTGCAAGGGCTTCAGCATGGAAAATGTCAACATCACCCCTGCCGCTGGGGGATCAGCTAAATGGCTCTGTTCAAATATTGAGGGACAGTCATCTTCGGGAATCCCATGCACTGGCACGTGCCCTGCGAATTGGCCACAGCAGTTGAAGGGTAATCAGTAAGCAACATCAGTTAGCAAAGAATGATAATCCATCATATGCAACTTTGTTCTTTTTGATATATCTATGCAAATTGGCAAGCAAACTTCACACGACCTTGCTTGGGTTTTGACGCGCGTCTCTCACAAGCTCCTCCAAGGTCCTAAATGACATATCCGGAAAGTATTTTGCTCGGTGCCTCTCAACCTTGCCCTCTGGAAAGGCCAGTGCCTCGCTATGACCCATGATCTCATACATAGCAGCAGCGGCGAGTGATTCGTTCTCATTTGCAATCACTTGTCTGATGCTTTGAGCCAGGGACTTCCTCACAAGTCGGTATTCAGGATCGTACGTCTGTATGAATTTCCACAACTCGAGCCAAGTCATTCTTTGACCTGACACGCAAGTGAACTCTTCCCAGTCGTCGGCGTTACATCGCAGTAGAGTACCGACAGCACGGGCTGTATCTGTACCCGAAGTGAGATCAACACTTTGACTCCCATTACCATAGAGCATAAAGATCTTGGTATCGTAGTTTTGCACCCAGCGGTCCCCAAGATCCTCAAAGTAGCGCTGGCTAGCTGGCAAAATATAATCAGACATCCAACCCTGGCAAAATATTGTCCATTTCACTTCTTTCTGCGTTCGCAATGCAGTGATGATAGTCTCGAGTGCGTCACCGGCAAATAGAGGCTGATCCGGGACTTCCTCGTAGTTGCCAGCCCATGCCGATGGCAGAAATCGCTTGCACCGCTTGGAAGCCTGGCAGGCTTCCAAGATGGCCAAGTGGACAGAAAGAAACGCCGCAGAGTGAGCCGTAATGGTCGAAATGACCGCATCGCAGTCTTCGATGTGTTGTCTTATATCGGCAGAGGAATAGTCCGTGATGCGTTGCTCAATGTGTTCCGGGATGGGTTTTTGACTGCGGGTAATCGCAACGACTTCATGACCTTGACTGGGTAACTCGTCGAGTAGATATCTCGCAACGCCGCCGATGCCACAGATAGCGACCTTCATTTCGATGTCTGGAGATATAGGTGTCGTTATGAATGGAGATGCGAACAACGGTAGACCGCACAAGTTGGAACGTGGAGATATGAGTCAGTGATTGATCTAGGCTTGACTTTTTACTCCAAGGGTTCAATCTCTCAGACGATAAGGCTTTATATAGGCAAAGTCTCGCAACTGCCGATGCTCTCAGACCTGTGAAGATGACAAATAAGACACCGAGCCCGCACTAGACGTTGCCCCGAGGCCGAGCAGCCAGCAAGATTTGCACGTATTGAAAGACACCGCCAAAATGACAACTGCACGGATATTATTCTGCTTTGATCTCGGCAATTGCGGATGATTTACGTCAATCGAGTTGGGATAGTCACGTAAGCGGCCTCCTTTGCTTGGCATCCTCCCATTAGGTAAGATGTCATTGAGGGAGAACCCCAACAACTCTCGACAAGTTCGACGGGGACGAAAAGGTGAAAGGCCCTGGCCAAGAGTCTGCCGGTGGGTTGCTGCAGGAGGCAGGCTGAAAAGCTTCAAGAATCGTCACGCCCGGCAAAGAAAGTTCCAGGCAAGAATCTAATACTTTCGGGAAATTGCAAAGGAAAGAGATCAAGTGACCTGCCAGATGAAAATTATGTTCGAGTCTTGCTAGTACGTAGGACAATTGACTGTAATTGTAGCATTGCTCTTCTTAGAAACTCGAAATCCTTGGCGCCATTCAGCGAGCCGGCTTGCCTTACACGATTATTGACATTGGGTGTTTTTACCAAGTATTCGTACCCAAATTGCCTTCAAGACGGTCCGATCATGCGAGTTCAATTTATATCGATCACAGGATTGTTGGGGATGGATCCCAAAAGTTCGCTTTAACCGACTTGGATGATATTGGCAAGTATGTTGCGAAGATTGTATCAGATCCTCGGACGTTAAACAAACATGTATTTGCATATACAGAAGTCATGAGCATGAACGAGATTTGGGACACCATGGCTAGTGTCAGCGGAGAGTCTCCATTCAAGTCATTCGTAAGTTTAATGGTCGATCAGCATGACTTATCTAACTTGTACAGGTTACGGAAGCTGAAATTCACCTGATTAATTAATGAATGCGGGCAAACTGCGAGCAGGTTCTGAAACTGCGCATCATTCAGAAAATGTTATGAATACTGCAAACTTCAACATGGGTCAATATCGACTTTCTTGGTGTATCAGAGGTGATAACACCCCAGGATAGGCTGAGTATCTGGAATACCAGCTCTTCCAAGACTTGTTTCCGGATGTTTCCATCGGCAGGAGTCTCGAGACATTCTATGGACACGTCATTACTACATCCAAGAGCGTTCAGCGAACGCCGTCTTAGATACAGTGGCTGAAGCCGCATGGTATTAGGTCATTCGGATGTGGCAGGCGAGAGGATTAGCATGCCTCCATGAGTAAATTTCGATTGATTGGAAAGAAATGTTCTTCATGGTCAATAATACACACCTTGCCACTTTATTATCACCAGCAAATCCGCTGATTATGTCGCTGGAGAAAAGTTTACCGACCCACGCGCGGTTATTGGGTGTGAAATAGGAAGGTTTCCGCTGCCGACCAAGAATTAGATCCAGCTCCATAGGGAGCCAAGTGAGAAGATTTGCGGCTATTACAATTGGCTAAGCTCCTTATTTGTGGTACACGGCCATCGAAAAGATATTGTGGGGTTGGAAACATGCTCAAAGTACTCATTAAGCACTACGGTCACTTTCGTCAGCATAAAGAGGCGAAGGTCTCTCTCCAGGTTTAAGTACATTTTATACCTGTCCGTATTGGTTGTTATGCTTGAATATGTTCTTCAACTTAAGACTTTAAGCGGAAACAGTCATGTCGTTCTGGGCAGCTCTGGCAGGTTTGCTGACACTGTTCGGATAGCCAATGGCTTACTCCAAGTTGCCTCTCATCGACAGATCGCACTGAAGAATTGAATCTCCATTTGACAAAGTTGGTCGCCACAACAACTTGGTAAACAGTTGTTTTCCGTGGCTCCATGGCGAGATGGGATGCTGAGAAGCTCGAGAACATAATAAAATTGCCCACAAAGAGTCTATCGATCGCTGAGAAGCTATCCAGGCCTGCCTAAACCATAGCAATTTCTGGGTTGTTGAAAGCCACATTCTAATAACCCATGGTTGGTGTGGCAAAAATATGCGTTCCTTTGTCTCATATCTCGAATAATCCAACCCTGAGTCCATTGATAGCACAATCGTGTCGTGTTACAATGCGCCACTGATTTGAAGACAGTATCAAAACCGTATTATTAGCACACTAAGAGCGAGTTTCACCCACTATACTTCTTCCAGCTCAATCTTGCTTCAAGCCATAACCAACATCCGTTCTCTGTTCTAAACTATAAGGCACGCACAGCCCAAGAGACATAAGTCAAGATACCGGGTCATCCCGATTGCATCCAATTCTAAGCACATGTCGACCCTGTGCCAAATGAGTCTGTCCGCGACCGTGCTAGTAGCGGCCGTTCTATAGCGTGAGGGCTCAGACATTCGTCGCGGGCAGCATCGCTCCTCTTGGACCACTTTTCGACATACTCGTAGTAGGATCGATCTCTGCTGTGATATTTCAGTAGGCCAACGCGCAACGAGTCGGCACCGTTCTCAAGGATCCTATGCTTTCCACACCAGTACGCAAATCCAAAAGCGTAGCAAGCCAAACGTGTGGTATGAACCAGCCTTAAGAAAACCGAAATTAGCTCTGCACCTTTCCTATTCCTCGTCTTTTCTTTTGATATATATCCGAAAAGACTACGTGGTGAAAGTAGCAAGAAAAGAAAAGGTCCAGTGGCTCCAACTCACAAGGATATTATCGAGAAAGCAAATGAGGTTACGGTGACCACACAAGCTTTGTAGTATTTGTCTTGCAACCCGCCACACCCTCGTTCGAGGTACCAGGGCCGTGGACTGGGACGTGTCGGATCGGTGAAGTCGGGGGACGACTGCGCGACCACGCTGTACATCCACATGCCCGACATGACTACGTCGTACATGATCTGGAGAGTCAAGCCGCCGAAATCGAAAAAGAGCAATGCTATCCGTGCTAGACATATGGCGGTGGCCAGGAGGGCCACTGCCAGATTAGAGTTGGTGAGGCTGCATAGTCCCAGATATATCCTTTAGTCTAAAGTTTGATCTTATGCAATGATTCCGTTGGGATAAGAAGCGCTTCAAGTGCTTACCTCTGGCTCCATATCAATGGAATTGGAGGTGGTTCTCTATGATTTGCATAGTCGTAGATGCGAAGGCGTGGATTTGAGTTCCAGCCGTTCTCTCCTCCAGCCTCCCATAACACACTCCTGAACTCATCCGGGTAGGCGCAGCAGAATAGGGCAAGCGTGATTGACGTGACGACAACCTCCGTGACCACGGACATAATCTGAAGCTGTTTGACGGGACCGACCATTTTCACAAATGACAGATAATGCTGTTTATCAAGACAAGAACAAACATGAGATTCGCAAGGCTCCGGTTAATGCGAATATCATTAAAGAAAAGGACAATGGGGAGAAAGTAGAATCAGCGCTGTCTAGGTTCAATCCACAGGAGGGTCTGAGGCTGCCTTGCGTCGCACTTTATGTTCTGGATAGCCGCGTGGCAAGAATTGTGTATGCGAGCCTCCCATGGAAATTTGCGAACGCTTCGTACGCCAGTTGGTGTGTCAGCAAGGCAATCCGCATTCGCGCATGAACTACTACAAGCGGCTGGCAGCCTTTTGAACCCGAATTCCGTTCCAAAGGAGGTGATTAACCGTTTGGGCCTGTTAAAATGGCTTAGGCAGGAGGCTATGGGGTTACATGACTCCGGTTTGGGAACAAGGGCATGAGGGCGTATGAGCACATTTTTCTTCTTCTGCGCTCTGATGGTAGGATCGCTGTATTACTCACGCTACCGGCTACCGAAGCTAAATCCAGCAGCATAAAGTTGTATCGATATAATTTTGATCAATACTAAGTCGGTCATGTCGATCAGGCGTAAGCCTCGGCTCCTCTTCGAAGCTCGAAAGAATAGCAGTTGTGGCAGGTGGGATGGTGTATGCCTCCTTGTTCCGGTTGAGCACGTTTTGAAAGATGTGTCTAATCACTCATTGTAGATCAAAATCTGAATTCTGCAGGGCGGACGTTACTATTGATATTTTGGAAGTCCAGCGAGCTCTACGACTGCCTACGGTTAGAAAAGTCGCCTGGCTACCAAGATACCTTTGGCTTGGAGGTGTCACGCCAGACTGGAGCAATGCAGTTTTGCTGCGCTCAACTCATCGTTGGTAAACTAACTCATGTAGGAAGATGTGCATTAAACGAGTCGTTCAATTGGGCAATAAGACTTTATCGCTAGGCTATGTCAAATCGGAATCAAGAGAGAACATATGCCACAATATGCGATCAGCATAATAATCCCTGAGCAGGCGTCAAGTAAGACCATATGATTATATCATGGCCTGATAGGTCCCGCTTCACCCCTTCGCGATATAAGAGACAACTCGAAGGACAAACCACACGATGAGCCAGGATATATATCCTATACGTGATGAATTTTGAAAAACTTCAAGCTGTTTCTCCTTCTTGTATTGTTTTCTTTGAGTATTGCTCCCCTGTCGGAGCACTCTATACGTGTTGAAAGTATCAATTCGATCAATTTCCTTCGTGTTTACTTCTGATCTTATCCTGCTAGTCGATTCTGTGTTGTTTAAACAAAGATCGAGTCCCGTGGGTATGTTGAAATCAGTGATCATCACTGCTGCCCGAAACGCCTGCGCTACATTCCTTCAAAAATCAAAAGAACGATGAAGAAGAAAGGGAAGGCCCCCTTCTTTTCAAAGCAATATCGCTGGCTCTCCCCAACCACCGTCAAGCAAGCCTAAATCTCTATCAACACAAAATTCTGTCTCGGAAGTCCGGGGTCTTTTCTTCCTCGGCTCCATGTCTTCGGGATGCGCCTCTGCGCCCACGCACATCATGACATCTGAGACGGGCGAGGTCATGAAATCCCACGGCACGTTTGTTGTTCTTGGAATCGTCGCAGCGTTGACGGGAAATCCTCCAAGCCCGAAGCCAAGAGCTGCTGACGTGTGTGGAGTCTCGACTTGGGGACTTGGGATGGTGATGTCGTAAGTCGGGCTCGGGCTCAACGGCCCACGTTTCTTTACCTGTATGAGCTCCAATAAATGTTCAAGTGTGCGTTCCATTTGCTTTGACCGGTTTTGGCACTGGCTTTGATTGTTGGCTCTCACCATGCAGTTATATACATTCTGGAGTAGCTCGAAGTCACTTATTGTTGCTGCATCGGACGACTTGGTCTCGTTTTGATCTTGTGATAAAAGGATGCGCCTGGCCATTTGAAAGACCGAAATCGCAGGGAAAGCGTTGGCCATAAACATGAAACCTCCAGTTGAGGGAGAAGATGTGTTGCGAGAATCAACAGTTTTGTGCTTGGGAGGAGAGGCACTTTGAATGGGGATTCTGGCCAAGCGCCCCAGTGATTGAAGCATACGTATCATACCCTGACCATGTTTCTCGCATGAAATGAGCAAAATGAGACAGCTCGCGCGCGCGTCCGCTAACATTGCTTGTCCGTGTACCGCATCAGGGCTACGACTAAATGCCAGCATTCGTGTTGCGAGGAAGGTGAGTTGATACTCAGCCTCATGTATAGACTGAAATGGATGCGCAGACGACTCTTGGCCGTTTGACCAACTTTCTAGCTCTCTGCAGATACTCAACAAGTCGCTCGATGAGCGTTGTGGCTGT
Source organism: Neopestalotiopsis rosae (assembly GCA_023078685.1). Lineage (NCBI taxonomy): Eukaryota > Fungi > Ascomycota > Sordariomycetes > Amphisphaeriales > Sporocadaceae > Neopestalotiopsis > Neopestalotiopsis rosae. The sequence goes on along the minus strand of JALGAS010000008.1, from coordinate 274,811 downwards.
TGGCGTGGCTCAGTGGAGATGCAACGGTAAAGCTGTTCCTGTATATCGGCGAGCTGAACGCGTTGTGCAATTCGAGCATCGGCAAACATGGACGGGATTGTTTCCAGGTGGGAACCGTGGTCAAAGCTGGGTAGCCAACATATAGAAGAGATACTCAGGCTTTGCGACTTGTCTCGGAGATGGAGCGATACAAAAGTCTTGTACCTCTCCACCGATTCGTCTTGGGAAACGTCGCCAGTGGTATTTCGGGCTTGGTGAAGTCCTGTACGTCTTCCAAGAAGACAAGCCTGGGCGAAAATGGCCGTGCTTGTGGCCGCAGAGTAATACTTCTCAGCAGCTATGCTCTAGGACGTTGTTAATAAATAGTCCGCGCAAATTCATCATGGAAGAAATCTCACGAGCAATGCTAATGCTTGTACGTTGATTAGTTTTGGTATCGTGAGAAGATGGGCCTGGTTAAGAGCTGCACGCATCGCCTGGAACAAGGGTTGGGTGAATTGAGATACCATGGGCGGGCCATGACCATGCGTCCAGCCTTCAGGTCCAATGACTAGTAGGATTATCGTGTTGAAGCAGATGGCCCAGGCATCAGTAGCAACGATTGCTGACCGGGAGTAAATGCGCTCAATCTCGGCTAAAAGATGTGTTTGGACAAATATGTCGGTCTGGTAGTCGACTTGCGCAAAGAACTGTGGAAGTACCATCAACACCAACTGTTTAGGTGGCAGACCGATGGTCAGGTTCTCAACTGCTTTGAGAGGTGATTCATCTCTTGCGCTGAAGCACAACCTGTCAAGTACCTCAGAAGACGTATCACCGGTCGAAAAGATGCTGTGCGTCTTGAACTCTGATGAATATGTGCCGTTATCGAAATGTCCCATGACTTGTCCCGCCACTGGGGAACAATCCCCGGAGGCTTTGATGGTATCTTCGCTTGCGACAACATCTTTCTTCAGCTCATAACACAAAGAGAGCAGTGTTCCAGGTCCATAATAATGGTCACCCTGATCTTCCGTACCGCGAATGACTCGCGAGATTGTTGTTACGACCGGTTCGGAGACCTCGAGTTGTGGGATGCCCGCACCCTCAGTGGCATTTTCCAACTTCTCTTCAACTACTACCGTTCCATGCGCGATTGTTTGGGGCTTCAGTTGGTCGGTTAGCCAGGATAGTTTCTCTTCGATGCCTTGCAAACGCTGTTCGAGCCGATCGAAGTTGTTACATCTGCCCGAGTGGTGTATTAATCCTCTGAACAAAATTCTCGAATCTCGGGACAGTGACTGGGTTCATATACAATAACTTGGCATGATTCACCCGCTTCTCCGGTAGACTATAGTCGCAGTCATGACCATCCTGTTGGCAACCTAAACAAGCCGGTCGTTGTCTTCCGCAGCGAATTTTCTAAAAGTGGCCAATCTGTCAGCCTCTTTTTCTTTACTCCTTCCTTTTCCTCCTCATGCTTTCTGTCTTCTCAAAAACACAGAGAAACTTTTGACGTAAAATTATAATTGCGAGTACTTACACGCTCGCGACACCGACGACAAGCAATATCTTGTCGGGGGGAGACCTCTTTCTGCTCCATGTTTACATCAACCGCAATACAAATCTGTGGCAAGTATTTCGCCCCACTTACTTCCCGAGTGAACATTGATGTAGCGGAAGCAACAGCGGCTTGCTCTTTCTTGTACTATCCGCATAGTACCGCCAAGTGTGCCACCACCGAGTCCCCGAATGGCGCTCCGTATCTCTGGACCTTGAATTCGGTCGTACAAAACAAGCACGATCATCGTCGGCGTCGGCTTGCAAGACAGGGATGTAAGCCATGCTAAGCTTCCTGCTGCAACTATATCTGCACAATAAAGAAGGATTTTGCCCTGGTGGTGAAGCACTGTTAGGAGCAGGGCCTGTATGGCCGCTTTTGCGCAGTGGCTGCTGATAAAAAACCACCCGATTCCTGCTTACTTCTACCCCACACACCACACTATACGCACAACACAGCAGGACAAACATATCTCAAGGTTACGTGGGCTCTCGTTGCGCCTGACATTTACCTTGAACCGCGATGAAGACTTTTTTGAGTTCTCCATGAATTACGAATCCTTAATTTCAACCAAGTATAATTCTATGTAAAAGCAGTGAATGCACTATCTGATGCGAGTTGTGCAGCGTTTGCTATAGTACGCGGGGTATTATCTGTATGGAGATTACGGAGTTCGGGGGATTTCTTCAGCAGGAATACGCGGGGGTTCTAGCCGCCCTGGTTGCTCGTCTTGGTACTGGGTAAGCGTCAGCAAAGTCCGATGCAGTCAGCCCGACCCGGAAACGCAGTCAGAGATAGCCTGTAGGCAGGCTTCCATCGTTTGCCTGTAGACGAAAAGTCCCATTCCAAGTTCTTAGGAAACAACCAAACAAACGTAAAATAGGGATAGTCCAGTGTCAAGCACTTCTTACACCGCTTGGCACGTACGGCGCTCAAATCAACACATCATATGTAGGACTTCATATTCTTCGACAAGATTCGATGATATTCCAAATGAGCGCATCAGATAGTGCGGAAGTATTGTCAAATGCATGACTCTGGGAAGGGAATGCTCCTCTTATGATTTTGCACTTCTGACCCTTCAAAAGTGCTGAATATGCCAAGAACCCATGTAGAAAGGAATTACATGCAGGTTTAGCTGACAGCTGGCTTCCCCACCGGACAGAATCACATCGATCATTCATGTTAGTTGCTGAAAGCTTTCGCAAATCTAGTGGCGTTTGTCGGGTACTGGATTTGTAAGACAGAATGTCATGGATGAAATAATCAGCTGTAACTTGTATTTGCAGATTGTATATGGTCTCGGCCTGAACCATCCTTCCACCTCAAGAAACTTCGCATGCACCCTCCGGACTTTGAGCTGACTTACAGGTAACCAGTCTAGTCCTGATTTCGGGAGGAGACATCGGAGGTTTGAAACTTCCGAAAATTGAAGAGATTCGGAAGTCATAGAGACGCTGTACAATTAAACCCCCACGGTGACGCAATGGCTTCTTCCTGCTGAGTCGCAGCCTCAGATCCTCACGGCGCACTAGCCTCTTCTCTCTTCTTCTTTCTGTTTCCTTCGCCTCGAATGGCGCAATATTTCTTACAGGCCGCATATCAGAATGATTCGTTTGGGGATCTTGTAGTCCATGTATCACACCTACGTACCGCGCATAAGAGAGCCTGTTGGGTCAGTGAATCTGTCAGCAATCGAATAAGCAGTATGTTGCAGATGAGCTTTTGTGTGTTTCTGCGTATCAAACTTACAATAGCCCCAGCCAATATGAACCTCAAGCGCTCAGGACCCCGGCTGACTGCCGCGCTGTGAATCGCAGCTGCAGAGGCGGCAAAGTGACGGTAAAAGTATCAAGAAAGTCTTCATCGAATGCCTCGCCGTTTTCTCCAGGCGCAAAGGAGACGTCAAATTGCAGCAGAATCAAAGAAAGTGCTGCACGGATACTGAGTCTTGCAAGACTCTTTCCGGGGCAAGTGTAAGCACCTGTAGTCTCAGTGTCAGTAAAGTTTACTCGTCTACACAGTCTTGTCAACATTCCATTCCATGCCCAACGGACGTGATCGAGGAATCCAAACATCCGTACAAGCGCTTACCAAGGAGGAATGGTAGATATGGTGCCCCATCGGTGCCCATCTCTTCACGCCGCTCGCCCCATCTTTCAGGTATGAAATCATCTGCTTGCTTCCAGTAACGTGGATCGCGGTGGATTTGTCCTGTGGGCACAAGAACATTGACGCCTCCCGGAATATGGACTTCATCAATTTGCAGCCCCTGGGCCGGCGTCTCGCGCGGCCCAGCAAGTGTCAGCGCGGCCTTGACGCGCAAGGTCTCGGAGATGAAGTCATCCAGATATTTGATCGACTTTGCTTTCTCAAATGTCCAATCGTCAGGTCCTCCAGGTATGGTCGCATCTAAAAGTGCTTGTATCTTCTTCTGTTCGTGGGGGTATTTGACGACAAGAAAGAGGCAATGTGTCAGAGTCGTTGCTGTTGTATCACTTCCCAAGCAAATCAGCACATGATTGTATTCACACCTCAACCTAGGAAAATTACCTTCCAGCCAAGAGAATGATTCTAGCATCATCGTCAATTGCCTGCGGAGATGGTGCCGCTGACACATCCTTCTCTTGGATGGCCTTGATAAGCCAAGATGCTATGTCTGAAGGGTCCCTCCCCTTGTCCCAATTCTAGTTCGAGTCAATTAGTTCTACTGTTTCCAATCATGGAGAGAATTTTGTACCTACCTGCTGCTTGGTACGTATCTCGTTTGCACAAAAGTCGAATATTTCCGAATATGCGGCCGCGGCGCCAGGAATTGCGCTCATCAGGTACAGGAGCCAAGGGACGGTTTGGAAGATACCCAGCGTCTTGATATGGGCGTGAATTGGCCGGATAGCCGAATGCTCTTGACCAGTATGTAACTGACCAAAATCCTTACTGAAACCAATCTGCCCCATGAGATCGAAACTGAAGAACATTGACCAGTCGGTCATATTGACCCCACTCTCTCCACGTTGTTTCAATTGCGATATAAGAGCATCGACACTGGATTTCACCCGAGGTTCATAAGAAGCAAGAGCTGTCCAGCTTAGTAAATGGTCTTATACATCAGGCTGTCAACATACCTCTCACCGACATGCTCTTGTCCCAAGCCTTGCGACGCAATCTGTGGCTTTCATAATCACGGGTCATATGCAAAGACGACTTGAGAGGGTCGTTGCCGGTTTGGCCATACCAGGTCGACTTTCGACACAAAGACTTTGGGCCGTAGATGAGGTCTACAGCAGATTTGCGCAGAACGGTGATTTCCCGAGGACCTGAGAGGCATTAGAACAATACACGAGTCAGGAACAAAGCCCGATGACCGATTTTGGCAGGCGTGTGAGCAAGACATTACCGGTTCGTACAAAGTCTCCGTATGTGTCGTGCATCTTGTGCAACTCCTTGTAATACTGAACATTTTTCAAGGACAAATAAGTCGCGTAGAAGCGACTGAGGCGCGCGCCTACTGGGCCAGGGAATTTGCTACACCTATGGAACCCAAGACGATATATCGCAATGCTCAGGAGTAGACAGCCTTGGAAAGTCGCGGCGACTACCACAGACTTTCCTATCGCGGCCATGAGCTGGTATTGGCCGTAGTGGATGAAGAACCCCAATAGCATGGGCCAAGATACGAAGCATACAGCAAGGAAGTGGAGCATATGATCCTCAAACTCGACACTTTGTATTGCCAAGTGGAAGCTGATAGCCAAAAAAGCAGACATCGCGGCCGTGTGACTGAGATCAGCCTTGGCGATGTCGAACATCTTACTATCCCAGTCAGACATGATGGGAAGCAGTCTGTCTAAGAAAGATCTGTGAATAGTATTCTCGAAACCTCGCAATCAATTGAGGCCTGGCAATTTTAATCTGAAGGGTGAAAGTGAGTAGCTCAGCATTTTGCAAGAGAAGAGTTGACTTTGTTCCTACTTGGAACTTGTGAGTCGCTATCTGCTGCCCGCGAGCAAGGATACGTGCCCTCGTACATATTCCCCCGCATGAAACGTGGGCCATCATTGGACATTGAATACGGAGCACCTGTACACCAAGAATCAAGTCGTGGCCATCAGGCAGGGTTCTTGCGACCGACTGCCGTTGAAGATCGCGGAAAATGACCTAAAGTTGTGGTCTCATGTGATAACGGCGATAGACCGGATCCGTGCCGAGCCGGTGGTCGTCAAGTCAAGAATAACACGAAGCTGCTGACAGGGCCCATTTCTCTTGGCATGGTCATCTCAAATATATGATATCTGACAGCTAGGTATAATTGTGGGTCATTGCCGATTTATGATTGCTGAAAAACTTTCCTTGCCTGATCAAATTTCTAGAAACGAAATTACCGCTCTTTCTACCTTCTAATCACGCCTCTCTGGGATGCTGACACTAAACACAATAATCAGCACCAAAGCGAAGAGTGCAGTGGCAACTCCAAAGGGTAGACCGAGCCATTCGTCTCCTCCAAGAGACATGCCATACCGAAACGCCCAAGCCATGCCGGGCGCTGCCACCAGGCTTCCGATCCCTTCCATGGCAGATATCAAGGCGTAGAGACGACCGACGTCACTACTTGATCCATCTGCATTCAGTTGTTCAACCAATGAAGTCACCAAGCTGCGTACACTGGGTGAGAAACCAGACCCAAGGGTGAATAAAACAAGCCCTATGTTCGAAATGAAATCTTAGCTTCTGTACCTGAAGATATGCTTCAAAATAATTTCTACTTACCAATTATCATGAGTGCCGGTGTTGCCGATAGAGTGCAGACGATTGCGCCCAGTACTGAAAGTATGATACTGCCCTTGGCAAGCAACAGGTCTTTGGAAGTAGCTGAAAATTTTGCGAGCACAAAAGTAGCAATTGCAGGTAGAATTGCCATGTAGAGAGCCAAGTTCACGATTGCCTGAACCGATATGAGGAGGCCGGCCTGCATAGCAAGACGCATCAATGATTAGAGAACAATTACGGTTATCAGAGAAGAATCATGGAAAACACACCTGACCTAGAGACCAGCCATACCGTTTGGACGCATACTGAAATAACACATTCGAGGCCTGGCGGCCGACCTTGGAAATAAGGAATGTAGATACCAAGGACCAAATAGCCGCGTGCTGTGTGACGAAGCTGAACGAGGCAATATGGTCCAGGATCCACTCAAGCCATCGTCGCGCGAAATCATGGTGCTTGTCCGGCGCGACACTGGGATCTTCAGACAGATCCTCTCTCTCGTCAACATCATCCTCCACTTTTGAGATTGGCAGTGTTTCTGGCACAGTCAGAACCACCAAGAGGGCCCCCAACCCTTGGATAGCGACAGACAGCAGCAACGGGATCCAAAGGTCGATGGCCATCAAAGCAGCAGTGATGGGAGCAACGACCAAGTCCGCCACCAGAGTTGGGCAGAAACGGTACAAAAAAACCGTGGCTCTAGAGATCCGAGTTCATTAGTGAGTCAATTTCATCAATAGAAAGTATACAAAGTGCCCACTTGCACGTGGCCATATCGACAGCTACAACATTTGCACGTACCTCAGCTCTGGCGGAACGACGTCTGTGACAACCGTCGTAAGGAGGGTCGTCGCGGTAGTGGGACCACCGCCAATGAGATAAAACATGGATGAGAGTAACACATAATGTAGAGGCAGGCCCGAGGCGACCTTCATGAGTAAGTGATCAGTTATAACGTTGCCCACGCACAGGTCAAACAATAAAAGTACGGATGACTACAGGGAAGACTCACCACAAATTCGGCCCAAGCATACGAAAGAGTAAAGCCAATCAAGCCCAAAGCCATGATCCATTTGCGACCATACTTGTCAGCGAGGTAGCCGAACGGGATAGGCAAGAGAATGGCTGGGATGCTGTCAATAAAGGACTGCCACCCCAAGAGTGTGGCGAGCTGCTCCTGAACTGGGGTTACTTTGCATATCTTTTCAGGAATAGTGCCGTCGGGCTCAATGAGTGAGGGATTGGACTGGGAAAAGTATTCAGAGCATATCACAGACTCGTAAAGGCGCATCCGTGGTGCGAAGAACATGGATTCGCCGATATCAGCGAAAACGGCGATGCATAGGACGAGTCCTACGACATGAGTCCATGGCCACGAGCAGCGAGAGCGATGGATTGGTGTAGCCGCTGTGTTGTTGGCGGTATCTCTTGTTGTGGTGGAAGACGAGAGCAGAGGTCGTGTTTCATCCACTTCCTCATGCCCCCGTGGAGTATCCAGTATCATTTGGGGTGATGAAATTGATGTTAAGAGGTGAGGCTGCAGTAGTCTACAAAGCCGAATGCAATAGAAGCCGGCCAAGAGGCTGCGAGGAGGTGAGAAAATGCGTAGAGGACGCTCAGTTGTAAGATATCGAGGCGAGTCTCTTATCTGCCAATAAGCAAGGACATGGGATAAACAAGCTGCAGTTTAGGGAGCTAGTTCCAGCCTGTGCCGCTCCTGTCACGCAATTCTCTAATGCTTCAGCGTTTTCAGACTCTCTGGCGTCTTTTGGAGAAGGGGCCGTGTGAAGACAACTTAAAGAATGGATTTAAAAAGCTGTCATCTAATCAATTTGATGAAGACGATGGTTGAATAACCCATGTACCTGGCTAATGTCTTGACGGTAGCATATTCCGATATGGAAAGTGTTGAGAGATGCTATAATCTGGCCGTCCCGCGGAGTCCGGAATAGATTCTTCATTTCAACTCCGGCTCCGAACTTTGAGTCTGGGGGATCCCGACGCGAGGATTTAGACCGCAAATCACATATTCACTTGAGCCAAGGAATACCCAGAAAGAGTGACAGTCCTGTGAGAATCTATCGAAACAACAGAGATTGGGGCCATGTAGTAATTTCTCGTGGCATGTAGCATGACTTGAAAACATGAATACACCATGAACTCTACATGACTGGCAGCGTCGCTTATAACAGCAAACTGACTTATCAATTATGATATGACACTTCAAATACACCACAATTGGTGCACGCGATATTTACACGGCCCCACGAGCATGCGGACCTGGTGAAGGAGGAAACGAATTGTTCAAAACTGGTTGGAGTATGACCCTAACGCCTTGCCGATGCTATGCCACTTCATGGCTGTCTGTTTTTACAGCTCCTCCTTGAAGAACTTCTCCTCGCTACCCTGCCCGTCGCTCTCGCTTTCCTCGCCCTCGTCGCCTTCTGCATCGCCCTTGGCAGCTTTTCCACCCTCCGTGTCAATTACGCCCTGTATCTCGCGGCCATTGTTGCCAGGCTCTTCGACAACTTGTAGCTTCCAACCATTCTCGCCGGCCAGCTCTTGGATTTGCTTCTTAAGCTCTTCAACAAGCTCCGGATCAAGGTCAAGCTTCTCCAGTTCCTCATCACTGAGTACTTCCAACTGTCCGTCCTCATCCGTATTGCCCAGTGCAATAATCTCCACTATGGGCTCCTTGTGAAAACTTCTCGGCGGCTTTAGCTGAGGAGCTTCCTTTCCATCCTCGCCCTTGCCTAGAACCTGCCGCCCGCCAACTACGACGCCGCCAATGGTGATGGGTGTTTGTGCAGCATCCTTGAGCTGCTGACCGAGCATGGCGGCCTGCGCCTCGAGCGTCTTTTGGGCGTGCCAGTCAGCCTGCTGTGCTTCGGGCACTATGGTGCGGCAACTGATTGTGTTTGCGCGCGAGGGCGGAGGCGGCCGGAAAGCAACATCGGAACACAGTCGTGGGGTATTGACGAGCATCAGATAAGAGCATGTGGTGATCTCCTTTATCCAGCCAATGCGGTCCTGGGTGCTACCAGGGCTGCAATGGTACTGAATCTCAATGGTGCGCGGGCGGTTTGTCAAGTCGCATAGCGTACCGTCCTCCATGCGCTGGACGAGGTAGCGCTGATCGCCCTTGACCTGCAACTCGGTGTTTGGCGGTGAAGCCGTGGGCTTGGCGGCATCTTTGTTTGCTGCGACTGGCGTGGTAGTCTTGGTGTTGCGCCCTCGCCGGTTCGTTGTCGATGACGGGTCTTGTACTCGGCCCAGTACGTATTCCTGGCTGTTTGGGTCTCGTTGCGGCGGTCCTCCCTTGGAGGGGGCGGCATGAAATTGCACAACATCGTGGCCATAGCAGAAACTGTAACTCCACCAGCCAGAAACGTAGTACAGACATGTGCCATCCAGACCATTGACCAGTTCCCAGCCATGTGTCGACGCTCTTGCCAGCTCACGCGCCTCTTCTGCCTTGGCCAGCTCCGTTTCGGTCTTGTTCTGGATGGGCGGCGTCTCGATGACGGGAATCGCACAGAGGTACCTGGTGCCATGCATGGTCATGACCTCGTACGTCTCGGTCGTCTCAAGGCTGTCGCCGCTGTTGCCTTCATCGCTGAGGCCATGTGTAATCGGCTTGGCAGGCTCTATGTCCTTGTCGTCGGCGTTCCCATGATTGCTGGGATCGAGAAGCGCCTTTACTTCATGCTCGGATATGTACGCATCGGATAGAACGACCTCGAACTACAGACAGTCAGTCTTTGTTTGGCTACTTTGTCATTCTTCCTGAGCCCCAGAGGATGCGGCAGCCCTGGAGCGCGAGAAGTATTTCGGGGGGGAAATGGCATGAGCTACTGACCTGAGGGTATGCGAGCAGGTCATTGTGTATGCTAAATCCGTGGCGGGAAGCAGCGCATAGATGCGCTGCGGCAAACAATGTACTGATACGGCGCATGATGCCGGGCGCGAAGGATATAATCGCCTTTACATGAGATCAGGCGACGTAATAAAGTGGTGCAAAGTATTGACGATGTCGGCGAACGTAGAAGCTATGGGGCAGTCAATCACGACCTACCATACACGTATGTAAATGTATGTAGGTACCAACAGTCACGGTCGGCAGGTAGGTCTGGTAGGTACCTACTTGTGCCGCAGCTAGAGCATGGCAAGAGCTAAAGGTTGAGGTGGCTTCAATCGGTGGGGCCCGGGCACGAAGCCAATCCAATCCAGCCTCTCACGTAGCATTGGTCCCTTGGGTACCTTACCTTCAATGTCTACCTACATACATACATATCAGATTCCATATGGTCCCAAGGAACGCACCTTCGACTGCCCGCATTGCATGCATATCAAGACAACTTCTTGGGGTCGGACTGAACTGGACTTGCAAGACCTTTAGGCTGGAGTTGCGATCAAACAGGTGCGCAAGTTTTAACGGTGCAGCTCAAGTGGGCGTCAACCATCCACTGCACCCACGTAACGTCTAATGCAGACTGAGTAAGCATTCATGCTTTACACAACACTACTAATGTCGACTTAACATTCAGGTGGTTGTAATTATCGCACTCTATAGATCTGCTTACTTGCTTGCACATCTGCTGAGCTCGGTGTATGTGATGTCATTGCAATCAGCTGAGCAGATCTGCTGACATATCTGCCAAACAACATTCTGCCCCAGCTAAAGTAATGCCAGGCTCATAGTGTTGAGGGCTGTGTTCGTCAAATTGACCATCATCAGACCGGTGTCGTGAGGTCGGCAGTCATACATCACAATTATCGTCAATTAGAAGTTTGCATTACTGCAACAGCAAAGTCGTTCAAGACGATTAACGAGGGCAAGCATACGTGATACAATATCTAAGACTCCCTGCATCTCCCTTTCAAGAACCATACCCACCCAGCAGGTCAGCAAACGCTGTATCTGGTAGTAAGGTATTCCCATATATCCTACAAACACACTTCCAGTGGTACCAGGGATACGTTCATGTATGACTACATGCGCACTGATTTACTGTATCATGTCTTTGTTAAATTTAGTTTTCCTTCCCTGTTACACTTACCGTGAAATCACTCACCGGTCGGTGAAGACTCCAAAGAAGGATGGAAAAGCGGAAATCTTTGCCACAACAGCAAGACAGAAGGCTTTGTAATCGATCGCAATATAATTGGTGTCTGGTTCAGGAATGTTTTATTCGAACTTCGTAGCGTCCGAAACCAGCACTTTTGCATTGAGAACTCAAGACCAGAGAGACTGCAGCTTACTGTATATACAGTGCAGACCAGACATTAGCATCTTCAAGTTGAAGTACATTTCAATGCTGATAGCGCTGGGAAAGATGAAATCATAATCAGAGATGCTGTTTTTCTTTGGTCGAACCATGGCCTTTGCTCACACCTTCGTACTTTTGTGGCAACTCTTGTTTCTCTATCCACGTAGACATCAAGTGATGAATCTATTAGAGTTGGTGTTTGGGTCTTTTGTGCCCATGGTCGAATAGACTCTCCTGATCCCGATGGCCAAGTCTTCAAAGCCAACACGAACGACTCACATTTTAGGCAAGTGCTCAAGGTTGAAGTCAAGTCCCAACACGGCGGTTCGTGTCTGTTGTGAGTTTGTGCCTGCAGAGCGGCCGCGACGATCGATCTTGGGCATCTTGCGTAGGTACTTTTATGGTCATGTTGGTCCAACTTATCACTGGTCGAATAAAAGTACAATAGATCATTAGTGCGCTCGGTACCGAATTCTGACAAGGTGTCAAAAAAATGCCATGATGGAATATGTAAAGGTCTTTTTGTACACATCGGATGTAAGTTGCTTTTCCAAAGATGGGACTCATGCAACGCATTCCGCTGCCGCCGTTATACGTCTGCAGGGTCCTGGAAAGAAACGGCGTTTTCGAGCCGTGAATCTCGTAGATCGCCACAGCAGGGCCAAGACACGCAGGAGCTCATCGTTCGGTTCTTTTGCAGAATATGTGCAGAATATGTGTTACGACTTGAAGCAAGGAACGGGCTTTGTCAGAATCAAACCCACGTCTATCGGAAAGGGTAACACAGAGAGGGCATCGTATCTGCCACCCGCTCACAAGCATTCATGTCAGCGGTCGGTGCCGCGAAAGTATGTTTTCGAAAAAGAAAGCCACGATGGGCTCAACCGCACCGATACGACCGACAGAGATAGATAGAGTGCATTGCAGACGCGGGGAGCAATTAGTCACATTATTCGATCTCGCAGCGTTCAGGAAAAGCCAATCGGCGGATTTTCCACATCCCAGAGGCCGCTGTACACACCCACCACCGCAGGGAGGCCGGGACCTGGAATCCACTATTGTCCGGAGTAGATGAACTGGGCTTGCGCCGCGCCCGTCATCGACTCCCGTCGATGGACCTCAACCCCCACCCCCAAGAGAAACCACTACACGTACAACATAGGAGCAGCGGTAACACTTTTCTTTCTTGTAAATTCTTGTGCCACTGCGTGCCGCGGCCCAGTGACAGATTGGTCCGTGACACATTGACAGCGGACACAACGATCGAAAACAGTATAGTACTTTTGGGGAATACTATCTGTCAAACAACCGACTATGCATTTTTGGGAGAAAGGGACCCCAAAGGCCCTTTGGCCCTCTAAAGGAGAATCTAGAAAAAGCAAATTGTAGTCTGTAGATTGCGAGATCATCGTCCAAAATCGTACGACAATTCTCCGACCTCCAGACTTTGTCAGTCCCACGTCTTATCTAGTCAAAGTAGCCTAGGTGAATTCTGCTTGGCCACAGCCACCATCCATGATACTGCTCTGAGGAAGTAAAGTCAGGAAGTCTAATGAATAGTACTATTCCCTTGCTTGCCAAGGTCCATTTTTCCGCCCCTCCTCAATGGAGTCAAAGCAAAGAAAGAAAGAAGAAAAACGCAAAAGGAAAACAGAGTTTGTAGATCGTTGTCCGTAATGGGAGAGTAAGAGTCCCACGGTCTGCGAACATGTTCCCCTCTACGAGTAAGTTTTCTGGAGAATCCTGGTCTGCGGTGCAGGTAGATCAGTTTGCGGATTGACATTGGTGACATCAAAAACGTCCGAAGCGGAGAATTTTCAATAATCACGAGGGCCGAAGTTTCTTGTCGGTCTAGACTCACGAATCTGGCGATCATTTCAGTATGAATCAGTCTTCTTTAGAACCAATGACGAGTGCGCGAAAATCTCTTTCTTAAAGAAGCAAACGCTTGGCGAAAGACGATGGACTTGTCTCCGGCATATGGAGCAGACCAGCGTTGCAGCCAGAGACGGCGCAAATACCACGCAGGAGATTGGACGGCGGCTGTGTATACAACCACCATCTGCCGGCTCTGTAAATATGGCTTACATGGTTCCAAATGACCTTTTGGTATATCTGCATCTATTCGGGTTCAAGTGAAGCAATCTTGACAATTTCATCATGAACCAAGACGAACGCGTAGACCTATACTGACCATCTCACCATCGCCACAGCCACAGAGCAATTTGAAGTTTAAGATTTGATCTTTGACTTATAAAGTAATGAAGCGACTGCTTGGTGTACACAGCCGAGACGCTGTTCACTGGTGTGCAAATCGAGGAGTGATAATGGCTTTTGCAGAACTTTGTGATGCATGGTGCACGCCAGGCCAGCTTGGAGTATCCCTGGGAGAGCAGGGACTGTAGGGAGGTAGAGCGTAGGGCAGATCGAGCGGGCCCGGAATCGCAGCGCGACTTTGAGAAGGATTTCCATTAAAAGATGCGATGAAACGAGGGGATGGTAAAATTTGAATCGGTGCGTGGTCGGTCAACAAGCCGGAGAGAGGAGCACGTGCCGGCCAGCGTTGAACCCAGTATCTGGCGATAACCCTGATGGAAACGCATCAACTTGTCGAGTACCTGAAGCTCTGCGAGGGATCCCGGCCTCGCATCCGGAAGTCACGGAAGGGTCAGGCACTGCTGGACACTGGCTGACTGGCTGGGAAACAGTCGGGGACATGATAATCTGGAGTACACGGGATCTGCCTGGTACGATACTGGACAGGATTTCCTGGTCGGCACTGGGCAGCGTTGCACGAAAGCACGGATGTCAGTTTTCTCCCTTCTGTTTCTGGGTATCGGACATAATGATCCTCTGTAGGCTGTAAGACACAGTATGTAGCAAAAGCTCAACTTGAGTTTTGCTGCCTGTATATGCGCACAGTAGCAGGGGCATGTGTAAACCCTTGTTTGAGCTCGTATAGTGTCGCGCGTTGTGGCTTTTTCCTGATTTAGCTAGCTGTTGACTATACTCTATACTGTGTACAATCGCGACAAATTTCGGTAGCCAAGACCCAGAACCAGATGGAGAGTTGCAAGAATTTGTCTCTGGATTCCTACTTTGCCTAGAATACATTGTTGATTTTCATTTATTTTTGATTATTTATTGTAGTAGGACTTTTTGGGCATCTTGTTCTCATCGTTTCCCTTCTTTTGTCTTCTCTGTAGGCCTTATAAGTCTAGCAGGGATTAGGGACCAGTCGAATGCCGACAAGCGGTCGCCTCACTTTGAGAGACGTGTCGAAAGCCAATGGGCAACGCACTATGCCGAGCATAGCCCAGTGCCAACTCAAAAGAGCCAGTCACTGGAAGCAGGGCCAACGTTGTCACCCACAGTGTGCTACTGCGCAGACATAATCTCTTTTCCCTTATGCTGCCATGCACACCCTCGCTTTATAGCCGACTGGACCACCATCATGACACTCACTGGTTCGGTCTTTCTATTCTGCCTTGGCCCGCGCTCAATAGCAGCACACGTGCTGAGCCCATCTCTGGTTCGATCCGACGAGAATGGTCACTTTTGCCGCGTTGCTGTCGCTGATCATAACGCCATGACAGCTGGCTAGTCTGCAAGATCTACTACTAACCGCATTGAGTTTGACCCGTATACTCGACAGGCCATGGTGTGCATCTTTGTTCAGCATTGCGCGCCCAAGCAGTAAACACCCATTGATGAGACGCGAGATGGGACATGGACGAGAGAGGCTGAAAGAAATCTCATCTGCGGGCTTGAGGCTGTTTGCCGATGATGTGATGACACCGGAAATGCTCGTTCATGCCACTTGAAAGTCCCAGTCGAACTATGATGGTCTGAACGTGGATTACTACAGTAGATCCGCAGCCTGTGGTTGTTACTAGCCTCCAGGTGCTGCTTTCAGCTGGAGAGTTCGATCATGTGCATATGCAACAGCAAAGAACCAACCGTAGGCGATGGCACTATTACTACCTGCTGTGCTACCACTCATTAGAACATATTCGCCAGCATGAGAGCCTGTCTCTGAAGAAGTCCGTAGGGGAGAAAAAAAGCCGTTTTGATCACCAACACTAGTTCTAACGGCTGTCGCTGCTTACGTGTTGCATCATCGACATGTTTCTCTTCCGGATGAGCTTGGCAGGGTCTTAGTAAACGCCCAGGAATAAGACAGCACTCTACGAGCAATTCTAACTTCTGACTACCTTCACTTAGTTAGCTCGGAGTAAAATACACAGGTGGTAGTTTTGGTAGTATTGGGGACAGGTCACCAAGACGGTAGTTCCGCCAGGGACAGGTCCGGTGCGCGTCTCCATCCCAGATCAGATCCTCCGGCAAGTCCAGACGCGGATCTAATGCCGCATGGTTTCTTTGTATTTCGGCAGTATACAACACTACAAGTTTCAAAGGTTCCCAAATGTCAGATGAGACGATGGAGATCTACTACCGTTTGCCAGTCCTGACCAGCTCGAGATCTGGTGGGCTATTTGTGGAAGTGGAGAAACATCTTCGGGTGGACCGTCATTGTAGAAAGCCATGATGATGGTGGTGTTCTGGAATTGTGAT
Organism: Neopestalotiopsis rosae; assembly: GCA_023078685.1. NCBI lineage: Eukaryota > Fungi > Ascomycota > Sordariomycetes > Amphisphaeriales > Sporocadaceae > Neopestalotiopsis > Neopestalotiopsis rosae. The sequence continues at coordinate 258,659 of JALGAS010000008.1, read as the reverse complement.
TGAATTAATGGCGCGTAAACAAGCTGGATTCTGGTCATCTTCTAGAAGGACGCCATGGTTTTGGATCTCTCGGTCAATTCTGGACGTGTGCGTCTTGGGGTGCCAGCATGGACTCGACTCTGGTCCATGCATCGTGGCCCAAGGGCTTGTTTATACCTTAGCCTGTAAAGTACCTCATGCTCAGCTCCTGCCCAACCTTAAGCGCGCCAGCACACACAATCAACAGTAGACAATCTGAGCAGGTCAAACCAAGCTAGATACCCACGAACTGTTAGCTGACTATAGCTTTCGACCGTTCAGAATAGTAGATCCAAGTTTAAACATATAGACAAAGCGATTAGGTAGTTCAACGGAAGTCCCGACGAAACAGTCCAAGATAGCGTAGGTAGGCAGTTGGACAGATGACGAGCAAACCAAGTAAGTTAATGACCAAGATTGATGAGAAATACGTCCAAACACTTTATTTTGCAGATGGACAAGGTTCAGAGTGGTAATAGTAGTACGTAGGAACAGTAATGAATTCCGCAGTTCGGAGACCGTGCTGGGGACTGCCCTGCGTCATTGAAGGATCTTAACTTGCGGGTGTGCCGCCATCCCTGTTGATCTACTAGTAATAACTGTCGCCGCTAATTAACTGCAAAGACTGACTTGTTCACCTGGCGTAAGCAGGACGAAAAGGGAAAGAGTGAAGGAGATAGAGTTCACTGGCAATAGTCATTACAGGTACCGGAAATACGATCCAACACCCAGCGCACAAAGTGCAGGAAGAGAGGGAGAGAGAGCAACGCTCATGAAGCTAACCTAGGTACCTAGCTGCTACTGGATAGCATTCATCTGCAACAACCATGCATATAGTCTTGCATTAGCTTCAGTGGGCGCACCCCAGAAAATGAGCTCCAGCTATCCTGCTGGTATGATGCAGCAGTACTAGTAGTATGATCCAATGTCTATCTCGCACATACTAGCACCTAAGACATAACCCCCAAGTTTACGAGCCGAGTATGCCCTTTCTGAGTTCAGCGATCAGGGCAATATATTCGAGATGCAATCAGTAAACAGTATGAGCTTGAATACACGGTGATGGATTGGACGGAGATAAGAGATAGTAAGACACACAGCCACACAGACAGACATTTACATCATGATCATAATCAAACCTGGAGGTGAGGGATCTTTGAGAAAACGAGGATAGGCTGGGAATGGAAAAGCACGAAATCATACTATGCATCCCTATCCAAGATGTTCGGCAATCTGATCTTTGCTGGTACAAGGCATATTTTATTCACTGTGCTATGCTGTCTGGACACTGGATGGAATTGCGGGATGATTTGATGGAGCAAGATCTGTTTCGATTTAGAACGGCGAGGGCGAATGAGCTGTCGCACGAATTTCGTGACTCTCAAACAGTATGCATGCATTGCCCGGCCTTTTGGGAAGATAGCGTCAATCGCGGCAAGCTTGAGCAAAGGTGTATGTAAAGTTGCTGCCTCTTTCTGCTGTGTGCAATAGTACGCAGGATAGGGCAGGGTAGGCAGGGACCAGAGCGGAGGTTATCGCGATGACGATGAAACTGGGGCACCATACTCACGGACAAGAAACTGTGGAGGCGGCAATAATTCCATCCTTCCTCGTAAGGCTTGAGTGGGCAAAAGGCTCCCGCTCGTCCGCACAGAACCCAGCAGCCTGCTGACCTGGCCGTCTAGCCAATTCCAGAACAGAAAAATTGATGATTGGGGATCTGATGGGCTCCCCATAGCGACTCGACCACCAGACTAGGGGTTGCTGGCGCGCCATGAGTGTATGCAAGCAGGTAAGCAGTCGATAGACATGCTGTTTGTGAGTATGTATTGTATCTATGTCGAAAGGTGCCTGGCTTGACTTGGCGTGTTCTTCTTGGCTGCCGGCGCGCCGTTCTGTCATCCATTCATTCGTGGCCCGAGCATTCCACCAAAGAACCAGACGGGTCAGCATGCAAACCTTGAGGCCCTCCTTTGGCCGCTGGAGATCGTATCGCGGAAGGGCAGAAAAAGAAGCACTTCCTTTTCAACAATGCCTTACTATCTGCCCTCATTCGCTGGTTCAAGCGCTGCCGCCTCTTTCCCAGTCTTTGATGTTTCCGCATATGCTCATCAGAGGTACGCTTCGGGTCAAGAGTGGGAAAAGATCTAGGGTCTCGTGAAAACCAACCCGCAGCGGATCATAGGCCGGTGGTCTGCAGTTCATCTAAGTAAAGTCAAGTAAAGTGAAGTACGCAAAGACTGGCCGTATACGGACGCCGCTCATGGTCACAGCATTTGCATGCCCAACCCTACTGCTAGTTGACCTATCTGGTTGTACACACCTTATTCCAGAGGTACATGCCAAAACGAAACAAACGACAAATCAAATGTGCAGCACAGTCACTCAGTCAGTCAATCACAAGTGACGATCTAAACGACCTGGTATGTCTGGGGGGGGTTTCGTCGATTGGGTACCAGGTCCATAGAGGTGGTGGTCTGACTGCGATTTGTCCGCGCATTGCCGAACGTATGCCATATCCCCGATTAAATCGTACATGTTTGTACCTTCTCTAGCGGGGCTCATCAAGGCACGCGTACAAAACTTTGGGTCTACACACTCTGTATGGATGCTAGCTGACAATCGACTTTATTCAAGTTGCCAAAAATACGCGCAGAATGATAATAATAATTAATCATAACAATAATTAATACATGAAAACACAACACACAAATTCTTGTTGTAGTAGTGGACTAACTAATGCTAGCGCATCTGCAGTACCTTAGTACGCCTATGCGAGGCCATGCCGGGATGACATGGATTCATGTTGTATGTCTGGTACCAGTTAGCTTAGCTTGTTCTTCCTTACTTACTAAAATACTGCAGTGTACCGTACCTACCTTACCTACCTACTTTACCTGGCTCGCCCAATCCCAGCCTACATACCCTACCTACAGCCAGCCAGAGGACGTACAACATACTACCTCTACCACACATATCCATACCGACCTTCTGGGGACCCTAAAATGGGCCTAATGGCTTTTAGATACCCAAGGTACCTATCCTAGAAGTTAATCAACCGATTGCCCAGTGCCAGGCTCGACCCACATGGCCTGGCAGCAACCCTGGCTGCTGTTTCCGCTGCTGGCTAACTGCCATCCACTTGATCTGTCAAAGCCTCATCAACAAGCACGCCCCGATACATAATCCCCATTCATCGCCCATCAAGTCCTGACCTCGAAACATCTCTTGCCTTCTAATTCGATGCTTCATCAAACAGATATAGGCACTTGACAGTACCAAGCTGTACTACTACCAACTCTATTGTGCAATATTCTCTTTCTTTGGTTGCACTCATCGTTTCGTCCTGTACCATCTCGCTTCCACATTCGCTCGTCTACTACTACTCAACTTTCTCTCCTCCATCGCTTCACCCTTGCTGGATTAGGTGTTGCTCTCTCACAACCACCTGCAAATAGTACCGTCGATACCCAACGGCTGACCAAGGAGAGATCCAACTTTTTGAACCCGGACAAGGCTGTGTAACACTACCTACCCTCTTCGGAACAACGCACTCGGCCGTTTTGCTTCGTTCCTCTCTCAACCCATACGACTATTCTCCGCCTCATCTTCGACTATCATCTCTCACCAATCTTCTCCCGGCACATATACAAAAATGAATTTCATAAACCACCATACTCAAGATCCCGTCGATATGCAGATGCTTGGCCACGAACTGCGAAAAGAACAACACATGTCGAGCCTGCAAACGCAACAAAGCCTATGCCAGCAATCTCCACTGCAGCCGGCGTCCAGTCCAGCCATGAGTAGCCTCGATGTGCCGTCGCCAGGTTACGAGTTTCAACTGTCTAGTCTGCCACAAGCCGCCCTACCCTTTGATCAGCAAGACATGTTTTCCCGAAGAAAGTCGATTCCTCGGAGTGCCGGTCTTAGCAGCAGCCATGGCAGCCTGCAGGCCCGCCAGACTTTCCCCATGGCCCCACAGTCGGTAAGTGCTGGTTACTACTATGATCACCTGGGCTTGTATACCTGTCTGCATTGGGTATACAACACAAATATCCTGTCAATAGTGCTTACACCAACGAACAGATCCTGCCTTCCCAGGGCATTCAGCAGCAGAGGACGCTGTCGCATCAGAACATGTCATCGCATCACCAAATGCACCGCACCGCCTCGAATATGTCAACCCAGTCAGCCAGCCCTTTCATGTGCAGCGGACCCATTACGCCTCCGCCCAAGTCGAATCCTGCCGCCCAGCAGTACCTCAGCAGCAATGAGAGCGCTGCTGCGTACATGGCCGCCATGCACGCATCGCCCGCCCGGCCCAGAGCCCGGACTGCCATGTCCGCCATGAACATCAATAATGGTCTCAGCACCGTGGCCGAGTCGAAGCTCCTGGATCCCGAAACTTACTTCGCAAATCTCGAAGGCCTTCACGATGCTGCCAACGCCAACATCTACAGCACGTCCATGCCAGCTGGCCAGTTGCGCTTCTCGGACATGCCGTCCCATCAATGGCATCCATCCAGTGTCTCTGTCTGTGGATCAATGACAACTGGCATGACCCCAGACACAGCGCCAATGACCCGGGAGAACAGCAGCTTGTTTGACAACCAGTCGGTCGGAGGAGCCATGCATATGATGCAGTTGGGCTCGCATCAAGGCACGGATCAATCTCATCTCGGCAGCCCGCGTTATGCGATGACTAGTAGCGGTCAGAACTCGCCTTTGAGCAAGCATAACTCGCCGGCCGACGAGGATCTGAACGGCGTGGGCTCTAGTCTCTACTCTAGCTCCTATGGCCACTCCACCACTGCCGAGGACGGGCCCGTGTCCCAAGCAATGTCCCGCTCTGCATCAAACGCCAGCGCAGTTAGCAACAAGTCCGCATCGTCGCTACGCTTTCGTGCTAAGGAGACCCTCCACCGCCAGAACCGCAATATTGCTGCGCTGAAGCCCAAGCCAGCCACTGAGCAAAAGGCCACCGACGGCCACTCCGGTAAAAAAGACGGCAAAGCTGCCATCACCAAGGCCAAGTACGTGCGCCCACGCCAGCCCAAGGTGTTTTGTGAAAAGTGCAGCGACCATCCAGAGGGCTTCCGCGGCGAACATGAACTTCGTCGCCATCGCGATGCCAAGCACCCGGAACACGGCATGGTCAGAAAGTGGGTTTGTGTCGACCCGGCCACCCGCAACCTGCCCGTGGGCGTCGCCGTCATCAACCCTCTGGACAAGTGCAAGGCCTGTAAGGCTGGGAAGAAGTACGGTGCTTACTACAACGCTGCTGCCCATCTTCGTCGTACCCACTTCAAGGAAAAGCCATCCCGCGCTAAGAAGGGGGCCAATGGCGGCTTGAAAGACGATGACAAGCGCGGCGGCAAGGGCGGTGGTGACTTTCCTCCCATGGCAGAGCTCAAGAACTGGATGAGAGAGATCTGGGTCAATAAGGACGACTCCAAGGTTGACTCTGACGAGGACAACGATGACGAGAACGCTGTTGACCCTAGCAATGCTGACATGGAAATCGACCTCGACAACAACATGAACCCAATGTCTGTCGAGTACCCCATGGCACAACTCACCCCTGGTGGCCTCGTCTCAGAGATCACCTTTCCCAACATGTATCCCGCGCAGCTCAACATGAACCACGGTATGGTACCGCTTTACAACAGTCAGCAGCTCATTTCCTCGGCTGGCTTCACCGAGTACCCAGGCTCGTACCCTTGGAATGGGCACATGCCGCAGTATGGCAGCGTTGTCTCCAGCAACGATACCATCACGCCCAGCATGGCCAACTATGGTGAGACCATGAGCAACGTTGGCGATATGCACTACGACGGAATGATGTACTCCCAATGACTGCCGCCACGTTCCAACCCCCAATGACCGCAACAAGACATCTTCGGCAAGTCACGGTCACACGATTTCAAACGAACATTATAACGAAAAATGATTTATAAAGACTAAAAAAATCTGCTTCTATTTTTTTCTTCGCAACCTTTCGACAACACGCAGTTCCGATTTCACGATTATTTCAGTTCATACACTTTTTCTGTTTGATCGGGCTCGCTTTTCCTACAATATTTCTAATGTCTTGCTCTTTCACCTCTTGAGGGCGCGGGCTGGGGTCAACGGGGATTACGTTGCTCGACTTCGAGGCCAAATCTATACCTCGAATAGGCAAGGCTATCAGATGGCGACTCTTGATGAGCCGTTTCCAGATCTGATCCTGGATCATGGGAACATGTATGAATATTCAACGTTTTACAAATCCAACAAAGCCACAGAGCTGGCATCGTTGAGGAACAGGAGGACAGACAAACGACGATCACGAGCGATTAGATTGCCAGTCTCCGCGAGGAGTCTCGGATGGCACTGGGCTCCGAAGAAGCATTGGTAGCATGAGTGGAGTTTTTGAGTTTTGCTTTTCAATGGTTCCGGTTTTGCTTTTTCATCATGACTTATCGACGCACTGGCATTAGCATTTACAAAACGGCGCAGGAGTACTACGGGGACGGCATCGGAGTTCGGCCCTTTCAGCGCGGCATTTCAGCGGAGGTGTGAGGGAGCATGATGGGCTTGATGTCATCATGGCTACATACAGACGGGTAGAACTCAGTATGGGACCAGGTTGTCTATCTGACTTAGCGCGGAGTTCTTCTTTTCAGGGATTGGACTGGACCGGATTGGGCTGGGTTAATCAGGAAGAAGGAAATCTGGACATGTCCTCACTTGTTCTCGTTTCGCAGGCATGGACGAGACAAACGGACTGTTTCTTGTATCTATTTGTTTGGGTAGTTGGATACTCCCTGTCTCGCGGAGTTGTCGTCTTTTCAGGTTGTCTTGCATCATTGCTAGGCTCTCGATTGAGCAGCAGCAGTAGTTGAAAGACTGCCAGAATAGGTAGACTACAATTAAGGTGCGACACGCACACTTGCCAACTCCTACATTACAGTACTCGTTCCATTTCATTCATGCCTTGTGACATCAGAAAGCTCCTGGTAACAGTAGTGAGGGACGCCGTCACTACATCCGAACTAACACCAGACATTCGAGTTCCACTGGTCAAATTGCAGGTATACTAGTGACTGCTGACCGAATTCCTGGTTTGTTTCCCGCCGTGTTTCGCCGTGCACAAGGTCGAGTGTGATCATGGCGCCGGTATAGCGTGCGGCCATCTCGTACAACAGCCAGGTTGGGCGACATGATGCAAAGCAGCCTATGACAGATGATTTGAAACTGCCGTCGACCTGTGTTCTGTCTGCACTCAGTTCCACGTGAGCAAATAGCACGTTGCACGACCTTTCTGTTGCAACCCGAGCCCAGACCAGCAGAGCAACAGGCGTCATACAACCTTGAACGTTGCCGCGTGAGACGTCAGACTGGAGCTGCTACCTAAGGTCAGACCACGCCCGCAGAGCCTCGTTGTGCCAATCTATTTGTTGATCGACACATGAATTTGCCTCTTTCCGACCAATTCTCTCAGTCTTGCAAGCGCACCCATCCAGCCCCAGCCTCGTCGATGAGAATATCATTGAGGGAGATTGAAGGGGAGAGGCCCATGAGAGGTATGGGAGCGAGCGAGCGAATGCAGCCGGCCGATCCCTCTGTAGCATCGGGTCTTGCAGGGAGGAGAGCCGCATTTGTCCCAATCCACATCCTATCGCGATAAATTGCTGCCCAAGCGCAGCCCCCACGATGCTGGACGGATAGTGTATGCAATATATCTCTTGGAGACACGGCGGGCCGCCAATGAGAGCGAAGGCTGTGGGCAGCAAACCCCGCGGGCCAAGTTGATGCAAGAATGCATGTGCAGGGATTCAATCTCACGCTCGGCTCCAACGAATTGACCTGTCAGAAGAATGGGCAGACAGAGTTGCTGGTGGTGCCCGCTTACACTGTGTGTTACAGACAGTTAGACGGATGTACACACACTATCTCGAACTGGGGGCTGCGGCTGATCTTTTGGATTGTATTGTCACTTTTTGGAAGGAAGAAGGGGTCAGAGCCTCATCTCGTATACTTCTGGTAGCCAACTCTTCGCAATACTTGCCCTTCATAGTTTGGTATTCGGATTTCCCCATGATACGTCGTTAAATAGCTGAGAACTGACGGGTCAGCCTGAATGATCGTTGTGTCCATCGGAGGAAAGCGATTTTGCGCAGTGCACTGAGAACAAACGTTCGGCTACATTGGTACGTGAGGAAATGGGCCATATCCATGTGTATGTGTCTCCATGCGAATGAGTGTGTAAGAGAGCGTGATGATTGCAAATGGTGGTAGAACCAGTCAGTGTTGTCCACGGGCATATACATCGTAGGTGGTACGCACGTTTGAACGAGGCACGGCTGAAGCTTATCAATCCCAAAAAATGCTGCAATGCAACCTCTGATTTCTAATGAGCAATCAGAGCAGGGAAGCTCGTCAGGTGATGGCCCAAAATCACGTTGACCTCAACAGCCAGCCTCGTCTTGACTTTTTGTGTACTGCAGTACGCTCTATAAGCTGCATGCCGGCGTGCATTACTGGGATCCCGTCTTTGGTATGAAGAGACGCCTATCATTCAATGTTCGCAGCCGTTGTGTGGTTGTACGGCAGTTGATATATCCACAGGATGAAACAATATTCATGGGGCTGCGCCGCTGCAAAAAGCCACAAGCAGTAAAGTGACCGATGTCATGGTTGCTCAGCCCTTGGTTGCTTGACCCTGAGTAGAACAAAACCCTGTCTGCTGCGCCGCCGCTTCGGTCCATGGTCGCGCAACTTGATGTCGAGCCGAGCGGCGAGGAGCCGTCTTCTTCTATCTTTAGTCTTGTCGCTACAAACATGTTCCTGGTATTCAAATTTCCACAGAGTTTGCTGTGACAAGTCCTTGATCAACAGAGAAATCTGATTTTGCAGAAATCGAGTCTCACAAGTCGGACGGATCAACTGACTTGCAAAGCAACATAATCCAAGATGCCATGAGTATTGGATCAATTTTCATCAAGTGGTGTCCTCAGTCACATAAACTGGGGGCCGTGTATTACCAATCCAGTTGAAATCATACTGGTGACACCCTTCTTATCCCCATCGGTGACACCCTTTTTGATCCTATTCTGGCTTCAAGGGGGTTGCAAGTTTGGTTATCTGTAAACTTATCGAATGCAGTGATTGCTGCGGGATGGTATACAGCATCGCCATGTTGTACAGAGCCTGTGCAGTGAAGGTTTTGGAGGATGAAAATAGATATCGGCAGGGGGGTTCCCCTCAAGAGCATAACGCGGAGCTGCAAGGCTCTGAGTTCGGTCCCATTGACCGCCAACATCCCATCTACTTGACACAATCACTGATAAACTGGGTCGATGCCCTCAAACTGTCATCATTTGTCAGTCGTGAGCCTCTGATGCATCGTTTCGAGAGTTAAACTGCCATAATGGGGTCATACGTCTCTGTTCCAACCTGCAAGTCGCACTATAATGTGACGATTGATTGCAATCTTGAGACTTACAACAATACCGGCAACAATGATACTTTGATTTTCAAGTCCATTGGAGGCGCTGAGAAAGGGCAGGTTGAAACAGACCCGGATATCGCAGGCATTGGGGTTTGTGGATCGCATCTATACTCACTGATTTCTGCTGACTCGTCAAGGTTCTCGGCGTCTTTGTCGGAGTTACTGCGTTCGCCATGTTGATCAGTATTGCCGATGTATTGCGACAACTCCAAAAGACCATGAAATGGAAACGCATGAAACCCGAAGAGTATGTGTCGCTCCTATTTGACAAATGACTCTGTGCTAAAGCCTTCAATGTGTTAGGAGAGCAAGATTGCCGCCCAAGAAGCGCACGTTGACCGACATCCTTGAAGCTCTGCTCCAGTCCTGTAGTGACCAGCAGATTTTCACGGGTGCTGCTTACGCTCTCACCTTACGATACTGGAGAGGGTGTTCGATATCAGCGTACCATTACAATATCGTGGCCAACCTCATGCTTCTGACTTGTGCCACTCATCTGATGAGTGTCACTATTGTATGTGGCTCGTGTATGCACCAGTTTTTGGAGCCCTAACTGACTGAACGACAGATTCGCAATTACTGGAAGTTTCCGCTGTTGGCCCTGGCTCGAGTTCTTTGCGTATCCGGCGTTTTCATCCTTACTGGAGTTCTGATGTCGAACCAAAATGCTCAAAGCGATGCGCCATTTCCCACTGGAGTGCCGTCCGAGGACACAATCGAGAATGGTTCAGCCATGTATTTGCCAGCCGCTTGTTTCCAGAATGAGGATGCGCATCTGACGGATATTTTCCGCGATTCAACTTCGAGCGCGGACAAGTTCTTCAACGGTGCACTCTTGCAGAGCACACCGCGGAATCACATTCAAGGGTGGAATTGGTATCTCGTCACTTTACTCTTCTACGGAGCTGCAATCATCGCCGAGTTCATTCGATTTTGCCGTCGAGGCCAAAAGAGACCGGGGTGGAGACAGAATCTCGCCTTTCGGCTACAACCATATATCCATACTAACACACATCTCCGAGTCCTCATTAAATGGCTATTCCTCATCTACCTTGTCGGCGGGATCGGCATCGGCTGCGCCACGGTTGTATACTCAACGCAATATATATACGCCCTGCGTTCCTATGTGGACAGATCCGGCTGGCTCGAAATCGAATCCACTAATGGACAAAATCCAGAGAATGACGCTACCTCTTTCGGTCAACTGGTTCCCATCTTCCTCAGTGCTCTGGTCTTTTTCACATTCCTACAGACGATAAGTGGTACGTGTTCCAAGTTCTCGTTTTAACGTGATGATGGTTGTTAATTGCGCACAATTCTTTAGAAAAATGGACGGACCACAAGAATCGCAAATATGAAGACGAAGAATCCGCCGATCAGACAGGAAAAATTCCTTTCTTTGACCCTGAACACTACGACCTCGATCAGAGACCGAGCGGTAACAAACCCACGGTGACCTACAGCATTGCGAACGTGATACCGGAAGCCGTGGAAACAAAACCAAAGCCGACTCGGCCTCCTGTCAAGCTGCACAATCAAGTATCGTCTAGCAATGTCACGCTTTCAGGTCTCCAGAAGCCAGCAGGAGAGCCATCACCGCCTCCCAGTGCCCTTCATGTGAGCCCAGAGGCACAGTCGCTTCTAGGAACGAACCAACATGGGTCCGGCCTTGAAGATTCGCATGTTGGGAGCCAGGAAGTCCCTGAACCCCGAACCAGATCAAGAAACATTACTATGCACGGCTCCGACCACAACTATGATGGTTTGGCTGCCGCCCTGGCCTTCTCACCCTTTTCGCCCACTCCATCTCATGGTGGCACAACGCCATAGCCAGAATGTGTGCATTGGTCGTATGCATCATGGGATATCGGCGGCTCTGAGCAACGACGAGCACAGCTCGTCCAGAACACTATCACTACCAATCCAATTGACTTGGTGAGGATATTTGTATCAGGTCTTGAGCAAACATGAATAAGCAGCTTGGAAATCCGGGAAAGGAAAACTAATTATGCCAGGGAAACACTTGTCAAGGATGGGACGAAATAAATGCCAAGAGAAGTAAAAACGTAAGACCATATGAAGGGAGAGCACTTACAATCGTTCGATACATATGTAGTTGTTTCAATTTGAAGACTAGGGATGAGTTCTGACAACACGTTTCGTTGATCAAGCATGTGCAAGTCATGGCTATACGTTATATACTCGCGGACTGGAGGCATTATATAACGCGAACTAAACAGATTAGTCCTTATATTCCACATCTCCTCGGTATCTTACCACTTTTAAGTGCTGTGGCGCTGTAGTATGGCAAGAAGTACGACTAGTACACCCGGCGGAGATAGGAGTAACAAGAAACCAGTTATGGGAATATCCTGGACTGGTGGGCGACCTTTGTTTGACAGAAGTTCCGAGTCAGCATCGGCTTGTGGTCGAGATGCGGAGGGAGCCCGGACCGATTGCCTGGGGACCGATGAGAAGTCGTAGAGAGTCAGACTCTGACGATCACATCGCAAGTCCTATCGATGGTCAAGGCACACACGCGTAACATCACTTTTGGCAGACGTGGCAATGCATAGTGAGGTAGCCTGCAGGCGTCCTACATACACTAGAAAATTACTCAGCTTCTTCCATACACTATCTTGCCTTCTACGTTGAACCGTGAGTCTGGTATTGCGCTAAAGCTGCAGTTAGGTGAACATGATTCAAACGGTCGCGTCTTGTCAGTTGCAGGACAGATGAGGCCGCAAAAGAGACATCCGCGCGCCAAGGGTAGCTGGCGGTAATCTTGGCGATTACCCTTGGGGAAAATAAGAATGGGCGTCTGGGGTAAAGTAGAGCACAACGACCAATCACAGGAGATGACCGATCCCGACCCTGACATAGCGTAGGGCAGGCCTGATACCCTCCATCGATCATAATAGTCTGAACTCTAAATAGGTGGTCCGCCACTTCGACTGACTCGTATTGGATGTGTTCAAGGTGGTTTCGACGGGATATTGTGTCGTACTTTGGCAACGAAACGAACTATCAGGCAGATTTCGGTATATTATGCCAAATGTTGATTACTTAGCAGCGCACTTCTTCACTACGGCAAGGACAGTCTCGGTTGCCATCATCCGCAGTAAAGAGGATCTAGAGAGGCACACACAAGTTGTCCTACAATCCAGTCCCAGGCAAGGCATGACAGCATGAAACCATATCACAGCCCAATTATGGACAACTTTGACGAACATTTTCAAGGTTTGGGCATCCTCGACTCGAGTCCCCCAGGTCCCGAAATGATCAGCGACCCCTATACAAATTAACCATGCGGGCTACACTGCCGACATCCCCGTCCCCAATTGAGTTCAATCAACCCCAGTCCATGAGACTATCAGGACTTCTTCTAGAAAACTTCCCCAAAGCTTCCCGCTGGACAACCGGTCTGTGATGAGCGGTGCTTCCCCAGCCCATCTTGGCACCTTGGAACATGCAGCGAATGGCGTGGCGGTAAGGTTCTCGGACACTCGGTTGCCCGGCAGTGTGACGTTCAATGTGGCCGACTTACTGCTATTCAAGCCGATTTTAGAGTTCGACCGCGTCATGCAGCCCCCAGACATGGAGGGCTCAAGGGCTCGAGACGGCGGCGGGCACCTTTCAACCCTTTTCTACCCGCACTTTGATATCATTCTTATTCTTATGACATTGGAGCGGTGTCTTTCCTTACCCCATTCTACGGTTCGCCGCCGTTTTATTTCGTGTCGTTAGCAAAGAGCATATTTCTACGCTTCCTCATTAGCATCTCAGACACCATGTTGATGGCAACGGCCGTCTTCATCACCACGGAAGACTGCCTACAAACATGTCGCCGTCACGAGGAGATTTTAACCCAGACCCGGATGACTGGGCCACTCTGCTCGCCGTGACGGCCTTTCTGTCGATTGCGCTATACAACTTTTTCGAGCTCAACACCATTGTATACACTACATTCAAGCGTCGTTCCGGACTATACTTTTGGAGCTTCTTGATATCGACAAATGGCATCGCCCCATATGCCATCGGTTTCCTGCTCAAGGACCTCGACTTGTCGCCCAGCGTGTATATCGATATCTCGCTCATCATTGTAGGCTGGGTGTGCATGGTCACGGGCCAATCGTTTGTTCTCTACTCCAGACTCCATCTCGTGATGCGAGAACGGGAGAAGCTACGGCTTGTCCTCATCATGATCATCGTCAATGGCATCTGCTGCCACGTCCCCGCCACGATCCTCGTGTTTGGTGCCAACTCGGCGCACCCTGACCGGTGGCTCAAGCCCTACAACGTCTTTGAAAAGATTGAGGTGACGCTCTTCTTCATTCAGGAAACTATACTTTCTGGCATATACATCTATCAGACCCTTGGTTTCTTCCGGCTCGAGTCCGCACTGCATGGCAAAGCAGCCGCCAAGCTCATGATGCATCTGATTTGGATCAATGTTCTCATAATCATTTTGGATTCAAGCATCATTTCCCTCGAATATGCCAACTTTTACAACATGCAGACGGCAGTCAAGGGGCTCGTCTACAGCATCAAGCTCAAGCTCGAATTCAAGGTCCTCAACGATTTGATCGAGTTGACAAAGGCCGGGTCGACCCTCAATGAGTTTCCCTCGGCAACCTGTGGGAGCCACCACTGCTACTGCGCCAATGGCGGACGGCATGACGGTCTCCAAGGGATTGCGGCGAATGGCATGGTACCGGGTGTCATGATTGGAGACCACAGTGACGGAGGAATTGGTGGTGCCCCGGGCGGAATCTATGACGGCACAGACCCGCGCAGCACGACTGTTGATTTTGAAACTTTCAATGAGACCATGATTAGCCGGATGCGCGACTGCGCCAAGAGTGATAGGGCCGAGAGCGCGTACGAGGTACGCATCTTTTCGGACGGCGAGCAGGCCGGAGATGGAGGCGACAATGGAATTGAAGCACCGGCCGAGGGCGGGATTACGGTCCGCACCGAGACCGAGGTCTGCACGACGCGCCTGGATGACTGGGAGAATATGGAGTGGCCAGGATTAGAGGAAGCCATTGCACACGCCGGCCGGGACATCACTCGGGCTTCTCGTGAGGCATCGCGTCGGCAATCATCCGAGATCGACTTTGCCAATAAGCCGTCCTAGTCTCAACGACCGAGGGCGTGCCTTTTATCATTGATTCGAATAAATCCTCCGTGTCGCGTACAGCATAGCGAATGAAATATCCAGTTACGATTTCCACTTGTCCGCATATTCTTCCCTGAGCCTTTGGTGTCAAAACGTCCCACACATATCTTGCATACTGTTAAAGCACGACAACCTCATGGGATAAGAGCACATAGGATCCGAACCGATCTTCTGGCGTACCTGGAAGTCGGACTCATATTGTGCTAGACTACAACTCATGCTCATTCTTCACCATATCTGAACAGATAGACAATGCATCCGATCAAACATGAATACGCAAAATTGGCAAAACAGTCAGACGAAAGGACGGGCGACATATGCTCTTTCCGATCAAGCAGGTGACTGGTAAGACGGTGAGCAGAAAGTCATGGTGTGTTTCGTTTCTTTGATTGGTGCTCACAATCTATTGGAGGCTACCAGGTACGATAACTGCCGAGCCGCTTGTGCAGGGGGTTTAGGCCAGCCAGCCACCGGCCGACCTGCCCTGCCAAAGCCTGCCAAATGCATGCTGTTGGCTGCCAGGTTTTTCCTTCTCAAGCTTCTGTTCCTCGTTTCCGGCTCCGAGACCCCTGGCTGGAGATCAACGACATCATTTTCGTTTGCTGTATTGAAGCATAAAAACATGCTTTATTCTCATCACCCCCATTAATTGAGGTCGAGTGAGGGGCTCTGACTTCCAGGTTGCGCCAACTTGAAACGACCCTCATCGACACCGAAAAGTCAATTGCTTGCCCATCTATCCAGGTAGCATTGATTCGCGCCTCGAGTTCTGTCCCGCGCCACGTGCCTAACCTAGGCGAGTTCATTCAAGAGGCCGTTTGCGATCTACAAACACTGCGCGTACAATTGGTACTCGGGAAACTTTATCAACCGCCACAGACTCGTGTAATCTCGGCGCATATTGTTGACAAAGAGCACCATCATTGACATTTGATGGCTTCAGCACTGGGCGACGGGGCTCCTCTGGCTCCACCACCTCGTTATCAGCAAGCCCCCATATACCAAACACCAGATTGGGAAACCCACACGCGACCGCAGCGGCGCTCATTCCTTTCTCGCTTGCTGCCTTCGACCGCGGCTGCTACGTCTCTCGCAAATGGACGCAGCGAGAACCACACAACAGGGCACCATGATCTCGAGGCTGCCACGAAAGAAGCAAATGCTCCCGGCGCACATGGAAGTGGGAATGGAGCTGCTCCACGACCCGCCGAATCCACCCTACCCGCTGCCGCCGGCGCAACCACCGGCGCAATGACCGCCCAATCCCCGTCGATGCGACAACGGCTTGACAGC
Organism: Neopestalotiopsis rosae; assembly: GCA_023078685.1. NCBI lineage: Eukaryota > Fungi > Ascomycota > Sordariomycetes > Amphisphaeriales > Sporocadaceae > Neopestalotiopsis > Neopestalotiopsis rosae. The sequence continues at coordinate 242,670 of JALGAS010000008.1, read as the reverse complement.
ATCTTGCCTCCCCATAGAAGCTACTTTGGGCGCTCACGCCGCTTCCTCCTCCTCTGTGCCCTGCTGCCGCTCGCGATCCTGCTGTTTATCATTCTACCCCTTGCCATTGGCCTTGGTGTTGGCCTATCTCACCGCAATGGCAGCGGTTCCTCCAATTTGCCCCTCCCTTCCAACACAGCGACTTTTACGGGCGATTTGACTTATTACGCGCCCGGACTCGGAGCCTGCGGAGTGACTTCGACTTCGAGCGACGATATTGTCTCGGTCAGCCACATCATCTTTGATGCGGCGAGCACCGGCAGTAATCCCAACGCCAGCCCCTTGTGCGGCAAGAAAATACGTATCGAGCGAGCGAGTGGGAGCGGCGGCAATAATAGCGTGGATGTCACCGTTGTAGATCGTTGTACCGGCTGTGCGGCGGCTGACCTCGACGTGACGCTTGCAGTCTTTACGCAGCTGGCGGAAGAGGAGGATGGCAGAGTGCAGATGAGTTGGGCATGGCTGAGTTGATCATCTCGGCCGCAAAAAGGCAGCACTCTCATATACAGTGGTCGGGCATCTCCTTCGTAGCCCGATACGACGATGTCATGTTCATTCGTGTTTTGTTATGATACCCTCCTAGCGAGCCCTTGGGCCAAGATAAATGTTTACAATTGTTGAAAAGCAATACACTCATCAAGTTGCCGAAGGACAAGTTCTTCGTATATATTTAGAATCGTGAATGGCGAACATTTCTCCCAACTTTCTCTGCAGGCTATGTCAATACGCTGGCGAAGATAGTAGTGATTATAGTCCGTGTCTCATGCCTGAAGCTGATTTGTCACTAGGGGCCAACGGCTGGAACCTAGCCCAGACTCCTGCGATATAACAGCATTTCTAAGAATCCTGTAAATGACCAGTGATTGATCTTTCAATACCCCAGTGACCAATGTTTGGCAAAAATACTCGGAAAAGGAATCAGAAAAAGATCCCCAAGTCACTCGATATGGCAGATCTGCAATTGCTGAGTGGCTCTTGTCTCAGGGCAGGATCTCGCTTGAACCATGGGTTCGTCTCGACCGAATCTGAACAACACAGTATATGATTCTTCGTCTTCCTTTTCGGATGCCGACAACGGCGTCCGATCATCTCACACTGGTGAGAAGATCATTATAAATCATAATATTGGCCAATTTTCAACCTCTAGGCAGAAATAGTCCACGCGGTCAACCATCATCCGCACCGTCTAAGCCCACGGCTATGATTTACCTTTATGTCGCGCATCCTCGATCTGTTCCAGTATTTCGGTTCATCTGATCGGTTCTCGGTTGACAAAAAGAGACATTTACGTCACACGGGAGCTACCGATATCCATTCAGCTTTCAAAAAATCTTGGCCTCGTGTCAACGACACAGCCTCTCTTGTCTTCCAAGGTCTTGCGGGATGCCAATTGGTTCTAGCTAACCTTAAAAAAAATCTTGTCAGTCGCATGCAAAGTGGCTCATCATTTATCTGGGTAGATAGCCATGCTTGGCTGCAAGTTTTGTGACATGGGATGAATAATATAGAAATCCATGCAATCCGGCTTGGCGCTGAGTCAAGCAGAGGGCACTGATTATGTCTCGTCCTCGTTGTCGCATTTGCAGCTCCCACTTTCCAATATCGTCGTCTTGGCAAGCCTACATTGGGCGGGCAGTATCTTCCCCCATGAGATCATTTGGTTTCCTCAATCCCAGACTTTTCTGTGCTTGCGTGCTTCGGAGGTAGCATCGTTTCCATCTGGGCGCTGTATGCCAAGCTCACGCCAATCCGCCCGTACCTTGCAGCATTTTTCACATTTCCCTAAAACGATCAAGGGTATCCACTATCCCATCGTGCACTATAATGTCGTCCACTATAAATTGCCTGCCGCTGCGTCTCTGGCCATGTCTTGTGTGTAAGTGAACATCGCGCCATTGACTCGTCTCTGCCATTTGTCGGATCTGCCAGTAATTTCATTAGCATGATGCGGTCTGCTGTGTTAATTTCTACTCTTCTGGGTGCCGCTCTCGCCGAGCGCCCCTTCATAAACGAGCCTGATACTGGGTAGGTTAGCTTTCTGAATTCAACACCAGCAAGAAGAAAGCAAGACAGATTACTGACCCATATATGAAAAGTATTGAGGATGTCTTTGGTGATACCCCCGACGGGGAACTAATCCCTCTTGATGGCATTGTTGGTCTTCCGGACTTTGACTGGGCGGCACGAAAGGCAATGGCCATTGAGAATTACACTTACTACCGCAACGGTGCTGGAGGCGAATGGTCATATCGCAACAACCTGGAGATTCATAACAAGTTTCCCCTGAGGCCAAAGATGATGGTGGATATCTTAGACATTGAGTCAACTCTGCCGTACGTTTGTCCCTTGTCACCAAGTTGAGCCTCGTCCAAGCTAACACATTTGTCAAGAACAACCATCCTCGGCTACAATGTCTCTGCACCATTCTTCATCTCTCCCTGCTCGAGAGGATCCTATGGCAACCCAGAGGGTGCCGAAAGGGGCTTGATCGAGGGCGCCGCAGCCAAGAACGTCCTGTACATGGTAAGTTGAGCTATAATGTTCCGTGAAGACAAGTGCTTTCTTTTACTAACACGTCTTAGGCTGCCTTTTACGCTAACCTGCCCATTGAGGAGATTGGCGAAATCGCTGCGGATAACCAGACTTTTTTCCGCCAAGTGTACCTGGACCAGAATGACACAACTACACAAGATGTGTTTGACAGTGCTGCCGCCGCCGGCGCAAAGGCCATCATTTACACTGTTGACAGTGCCGCCAACGGCGTTCGCCACCGTGCTGCGCGGTACGGTGTCGGCTCGGCTGATACCGCCTACTCATACATTACGGTACGTTATCTGGAAGCCCTCGTGTTGTTGGCAACCGTTGTTCGAGGCTGACCATTCTTTCTGTTCTCTATTAGTGGGATGAGTACGCCCGCCTCAAGACCATGACCGACCTCCCCATCATCATCAAGGGCCTGCAGACCGTCGAGGACGTGCAAGAGGCCGTCGCCCGCGGCGTCGACGCCGTGTACCTCTCCAACCACGGCGGCCGGCAGACGGACGGCGTGCGCTCGCCCCTCGAGGTCGCCATCGAGATCCACAACCAGGCGCCCGAGGTCTTCTCGCAGATCGAGGTCTACGCCGACGGCGGCGTGCGCTACGGCTCCGACGTGCTCCGGCTGCTGTCCCTCGGCGTCCGCGCCGTCGGCCTCGGCCGCCCCTTCATGTACGCCAACGTCTACGGGCGCGAGGGCGTCGAAAAGGCCATTGACCTTTTGCGCTCCGAGCTCGCCTGGGATGCCGCAAACACCGGTGTGACGGACTTGAGAAACGTTAGCTCTTCCATTGTAAGTTCGGCCCCATCCTCTGCCAAAGTTGTGATTATTTGCAAGTTCTGACAAGAACACATCGTCTAGGTCCAATGGTCGTAACGAAGGCAGACAATCGTGACTGCCCGGTACTATTCATTTGTATATTGTTCTTTGTTCCGTATACCCGGAACTGTTATTTTTTCCACGGGGGTATGGGTATTCGATGGGAGTCCACGTTTCTTGTTATTTTTTAGACTTGATATCAGAATGAATTTTTTGTCCGCTTCAGCTCGCTTCGATTGCATCTTACCAATGGCCAGTCGAATTCAGGCACATTATTGTCTTTGGCTCCTTGTGACTCTGGACCACGGCTTGAAAGCTTCCAAATCCGTGAGGGGAACTGACCCTTCAATAAGGTGTGTAGGTCCGTTGCCGCAGGTTGGGACTGCGCTACTGCCTGGCCGGCGTGATCATCGTACCAAGCACCGGCAACTTTTAGTAGATGTGGTAACCTGCAGGATACTCAATCTGGCCTATGGGACCATGTTTCAAAGTCATGTTGGAGAGACATGGACATTCAACGATTCTTTGGAGAAATGCGCAAGCACTATGATCGCGACAGGTAAAAATCAATGTACTGCATCGCAACACCCACGCCGCGGCTCTATTGCGTCATCTGTATTATTCCGTCCTCGCCGTCCCCCATGGGGTCTTGTAATGGTGGATTCGTAGCCCGCAATTAGCAAAGTCATTGCCTATAGAAACTGGCCCGGGCTTATTACCCCGCGCCGCCGCGGCGGTTGAGGTGCCTTATTTCTCGCTATTTCTCGGCGCTCTAGGCTCACGACATCGCGCACATTACCCATAATGATACAACTAGGTAAACTATTCCCGCCAGGTATTACCTCTTTCGAGCATCTAGGCAAGTAGCTAGACATGAAAGCCCGCATTTTTGACGGACATCAATTCCAGCCAATATCATCACAACTTTTACAGATTACTCTGTTTTTCGTGACGCTATGTACACTCGAGTGCTCCGCTCAAGTTATATAGATACTATAATTCCACGATCTACTAAAGGGCAATCATAGTTATAATGTAAGTAGTAGAGAACTGTGTCTCATATTGTTCATCTCCAAACGTCTTCAACTCACCGACATGTTATCGAATAAACTAGCCATTGGTACCCGGTCACTCGGTCAGCATGAGTCTCATGCGCTGGACCAAAAGATACTGAGTGCAGCTAGACACGGCTTTGCTGGCGTGGAAGTGGTGTATGGCGATCTCGAGACGTATGCACAGATCCGCGGCATTGTACTGAAAGCCGCAGCAGAAGCTATACGCCAGCTGTGTCTAAAACACAATATCATCATCATATCACTGGCACCGTTTGAAGGCTTTGAGGGGGACAAAAGCCCACTCGACCAAAGGCTGAGTACAGCACGGCACTGGCTCGCCATTGCACGGGCGCTGGGAGCCGAGTTCCTGCAAGTCCCGGCCCAATTCACCATCGACTGCGACGGCAACGAGGACGTGATTGCCTCTGACCTGCAGCAGCTGTCCGACCTGGCTAGTGCCGAGCAGCCCGTCGTGTCCATCGCGTACGAGCCCATGTCCTGGTCGACGCACGTTTCCACCTGGCAGACGACCTTGCGTATCATACAAAAGGTCAATCGAACCAATTTCGGGCTGTGTCTCGACAGCTTCCACATCCTGACCAAGATATGGGGAAACAATCGTGATGCCTCGGGGAAGTACCCAAACGCGGATGCTAGGCTAGAAGCATCGCTCGCAAGCTTCAAGAAGGATTTCCCGCTGGACAAGTTGTTTTATGTACAGCTGTCGGACGGCGAGAGATTCGACCCTCCCTTTTCACAGAAACACCCATGGTTCCTCGAGGGAGAAGCCGCAGAATTTACTTGGTCGAAGCATGCGCGACCATTTCCTGGCGAGCAAGAGTATGGTGCATACCTGCCGGTGGGAGACTTTCTCAAGGCATGTGTAGTCGACAAGAAATTCAAAGGCTGGATCAGCATGGAAATATTTGATCGAAGGATGCGCGATAGTCGATACTCGATAGAGGACGCCGCTACGAGGGCACAGAGATCGTGGGAGTACCTTCTGCGCCAAGTGTCACCACGCGAGAGATTATAAAGGATAGAGACTGGAATAGAATTATTACAATTGATCAAACTTACCCGGGCGCAGCTGGCGAAGAGAATCTGATGTCGCCCAATGATCCAGCATCAAGCGTACGTCCAAGTAAAAGAGAAGGCAAGAAAGGCTGACATGGCAAAGGCACATCAAGAGGAGAGGAAGCGGAGCTGGATTAGAAGTTGACAAGACGAGAAGGCGAGTTGTTTCGGAGCAATGATTGAGGGGGAAAGATGATAGTACCGCCCATTTCCCTCCCAGCGCATGGTGAACGTCTTACAAGGAGATCGCAGCACGTCTAGTCGCTGATCAAGAGTCTATTTTTGTCGCGCGCCTGATCAGTCACATGTATGGAAAGAGGCCGGCGAACTCTTTTGCCATTGGGCTTTGATAGTGTCGCTTGTTCAAACCGGGTTTTCCGACTTTTCAAGGTTCAGGCAAGAAGGGAACACAAACCTCCGTGCACTGGAGAGCTCTATGCGCAAGTCAGTCACAGTTCATGCTCGTCAGCTTTAGTCCCCATTTCCAACTTCTACTTTGTTGGGGAACAGTACCTGCTATTCGGAACCAGTGGAGTCTTCGCAACGATGATACCGCTATTTTTTGAGGACTCGCAATCATCCAAACAGATGTAACATGGAGAAGGTTATTTGACCAGGTTAAGTCTCTTAAGTGGGTTCGAAGGGACAAAAGAACGTCAATGCTGGAATATGGACCCAGTCTCAGAAATGGCCACCCATTTTTTTTTTTCCATTGAGGGATCTGGGGGGCTAGAAGCAGTTGTGGGCAAACTGAAAGTTGAGCCCGAGCGTGTCCGAACCGATTAACTCCGGGACATGACAGACGCTATTCACGGATTGTGGGAGGAGGACATCAGTCTGGAAGAGAGAGGAGAGCAAAAAGTGGACGCGTCGTGCGAGACGAGCCAAGACCCGAGGGACCACGAGGCCTTTCTGGGTTGACACTGTCCCAGCAACTCACTGATTTAGAACGGGTATGTTTTAGTGTCTTGTTTGAAGTCCACATATAGCAATCATCAGGCGAACATTGTACGTACGTTGTATACTATGTCAGTAGAGATCAATGGCTGGGAGGCATCTCATGTCGGCCAGTATTTCGCCGCGGTAGCGCTACTGCAAGACCCCGAGCGGCAGTCAAATGTCGACACTAATACCTAAAACCCGACGAATCCTGGTGTCAATCATACGCGACTGACTGATCAGAATCGGTGCGTATTGGCAGGCCTGTGCATCATCAATGTTCGACCCGCTTGGCGAGACTCTGTGTGGAAAATTCGTTTACAGCAAGAGGCCGGGCGCAGATCTGTAATCGACCTTGGCCAGGGAAGATCACTGTCCATCATGGCACCCATTCCCCGGCAATTGAGTCGCCAGTGAGTTCCAAGAGAGTGGAGCCGTCGTCTTTTAATAGCCCTCTGGCCAGTCCTTTGCGCCATGCTCTTCCCCACACTGTAACGCAGCGCCGGGGTCGTCTAGGTCTGCGGTGTTTTCAGTGTCGCTGCTGAAACACGACAACCCCAAGCCATGGGCCTGGTGATTGGCTGGCCGTCACCGTGAGCGCCAAGCGACGTCGTCAGATCTTGTCGCAAGTCAGACTGTTACCTAGGAAGAGCCTCAAGAGCCTCAATCCATTGGCAGCCGTGCCAAGACTTTGGATCGTGGGCGAAATGGCCGTAGTATAGTCCATCTTAGCACCTTTACCCACTATACTACTACAGTACTGTCCTTCTGTCTGATGCCTGTCCGTCCCATGTCTGTATGGGTTTGGGCGTTGTTTGACCACAAGTTGGAGAACAGACGACATGCATCACCCAATCAGAATTAGCTCGAGCTTCAACCACGAGCGTTTATCGACACTTGACCTGGCCGAGGAGAATAGAATAGAGTCGAATTTTTTTCGCTGGGTGCCCAGACGAAACACTCTTGCCACCACCGACTACTGAAACCTGTCAGATGGAGTGCGTACTCATCCGACATGGTGGTATTCCCGCCATTCGCTTGGGTAATCGTCCGGTCTCCATTCTATCTATGGCAACGGCACTTGGCACGCTCACCCCAGACTGCCCAAGACTAGCCGATGATTATAGATGTCGTCCGTCTATAAGACCTGAGAGACCGAACCACAATGATGTGTTTTTTTTCTACTTCATTCTCATCATCACAATCATCAATCGGCAGCATTCTCAAGAGTTGATCTCATTTCCTTCTCTGTATACCTCTTTTCCATTCTTCGTCGCCGGTCCGACTTCTTTTATACAATATAAACAACAAGCTTGTTTTTAACATTTTTTATATACACTTTCACAAGTTCAAAAAAAAAAAAAAATCAGCAAAAATGCAGATCACCAACATCCTCGTCTCCCTCGTCTTGGCTACTGCCGTCACCGCCAAGGGCCACAAGAATGGCACCGCCAGCGTCAAGTCCCAGTGCGCCCAGGTAGCCAAGCTCACCAGCCAGGCCGAGCTCGCCACCAACGACACCAGGCTCGCCGACAAGTTTGACAACAACCAGACCGCCATTGACGCCTTCAAGGCAAAGGTCGCCGACAAGCAGACTCAGCTCACCACCCTCTCGGCCAACAGCACCCTGATGGAGAGCTGCGCCGTCATTGCCGCCCACGAGGACGCCGTCGACTCTTGCGACAAGATCGCCAGCTGGGAGAAGAACATTGCCACCGCTGCCAACGACACCAAGCTGACCAACAAGTTTGACGGCAACACCACCAAGGTTGATGCCTTCAAGGCAAAGGCCAGCGACCAGGCCACCAAGCTTGCCGCCATGACCTCCAACACCACCTTGACCGACTTCTGCGCTGCTCAGTCCACTCTCTCCGACTGCAAGACCATGTCCAAGCTGCAAAAGGAGGTTGCCTTTGCCAGCAACGCCACTGCCCTGTCTGCCAAGTTTGATGGTAAGTTCACGAATAAGATACACTTCTCATCATGGGATCAACATATACTAATCACACAATCTTCCAGGAAACCAAACCAAGATTGACAAGTACACTGCCAAGGCTGCCAAGGTCCAGGCCAAGCTTGACGCTCTCATGTCCAACGACACCTTGATGAGCACTTGCTCTTCCCTGACTCAGGCTTCCACCGATGGCACCACCACCTCTGAGAACGCTGCCTCCTCGACCACCGCTGCCTCCGCCGCAGGCAGAGTCGAGGCCGCCGGTGGCATGATTGCCGCTGCCGCCATCTTTGCTTTCTTCCTCTAAACGCTCCCTCTAAGGCTAGAGAATGCAAGCAAGCAAGACATCGCAATAGCGAATACAACAACCACTGATCCAAATAGTGCAAGCGATTCACAAATTATCGCATGCATGGAGGATGAAGGACAATTTGACAAACACCTCCCGACCTACTTATCCAGTTAGGTACACCTAGGTCTATCTAGGAGCCATGATTCATAATGACTCGGCAGCTCTCTCACATTAGCGACAATCACTTTGTTTTGCTTAGTATACGATAGAAATATTTACGCAACACTTTTGCAAATTCAATAATGAAAGTCTGTTTTCTACCATTTCCGTGAAGCAAATCTGTCTTGATCTTGACTGTGACGTTCTCACGAAGTGTACTGGGCCACAATCTTTGTAGTTCTTTCCAGCAAAATTCATCAAAACATGACTTTTCGTTTCTCTATACGCTCTATATCAATTAAGACCGTGTGCGCTTTCCTCCACTACCAATACACGCTTTTTGGCAAATGATTGACAGAAATTCCCATAGAATCCATCGGTTTTGCAATTTCTTGGAAGCCATACGCGTTCATTGCGCGTCTTTCAGAATCTTTGTGTAGAACTCCAACAATCGTGTGCATACTGGACGACTTTTGAGAAAATCGAAATAGTATAGGCCAATCTCGTAGTCGCTATATCCTGGAGACTCTTCCAAAAAGGTTGAACCTGGTGGGTATGCCCCTCAATCAATTGAGTTCAGCGTTTCAACTTGCTCTTAAAAGCCTCCAAAAAATCCGTCAAGGAGTGAGTTGAACTCGTCGTCAGTGAATGACTTGCTTAAGTCATTCTTCTCTGCGTCTTCCAGAATGAAGGCCATCTCTTCTTCAAAGGTCTTGCTCGATTTCTGAGCACTGTTCTCTCCATTGCAAGCCGCTTCGGCGCCATACGAGACTGAGATCTGTGACTCTGTAGGCACACTCTGTTCAACCTGCTTGAGTGCGTCTTGCTTGTACTCATTCTCAGACAGTACATTAGCCGTGGGCACATAGTTCTCCGTGGTGTTCTCTGCAAACTTGTCCTCATAGAAAACTTTCTTCTCGGGTACGACTTCTGTACGCGGGAATGTGGCAGATCCATTGTGAGGCTCGTTGTCCGGTGTTCCTTCATCTATGGACTCGACGGTAGTAGCGCTGGTCATTGATGACATAGATGGCGAGTGAAAAGCGGAATGGCTTCTCTGGTAGTTTGGGGTGCTTGACTTGCCCCATACATTATCAACAGATTGCTGGAGTGAAACAAGATCGCTTGTCTTCGTGTCAAGTCCCAAGAAACTGCAAGACGAGCCAAACATATCACTGGCTTGAGGTTTATTGGTCGAGTTTGGGTTATGGTGAACGTTGTTCTCATAGGAGGCATTGTTGTTGATGGTACTGCCAAGGCTAGCATTGGCGACACCACTGCTCTTGTGGGTTCTGTAAACTCCGCCACTATTGTTCTTGCTGTGAGTATTGCTGATGATGTTTCCGCTGTGGGTGCTAGTATGTGTGTGCGGATGATTAAAGACATCACCCTGGCTATTGCGTGCGGTGGCAGAATATGCAACCTGACTCTGCATCATTCCTTTATTACCGACAGGAGTCTCTTGGAATCGATTGTGCTCAGTGGGCTTTGTAGTTGGAACCTGAGGAACGACTGGTCTCTGCATCATTTGATGACGGCCGACCGGAGTCTCCTGGAATCCTGTACGGTGGGTAGACTCTGGAGTAGGAAGCTGGGGTGTGGCGGGCTTCTCGGCAGATTGGTTGACCTTAACGCCGCCCAGAGACTGATTGTTGTTGGCATAGATGCCTGTGTCGTTGGGAATCACGCGATTAGCCTCGAAACTGGTGTTGTAAAGATTCTCACTGTAATCTGTCATGCCGGCATTTGTTGGAACCGCGTCTGAAACGTGACGATATCCAGGCTGGTGTCTAGGCTCGAGTTGCTTAGCCTTGATGCGTTTGATTGCCCTGTCATAGGCGCTTTCTGGTTGAACTGGGTCAATTTTTCGCTTTCTGTTGGATTGAAGAGGATTCATCTGTCCCCGCATCGGCTGAGAGTTGTCGATGGTGATTCCTGGAAGAGGAGAGCGTCCCTGAAACTCTGTGTTTAGAGCATTGGGCGCTCGTTGATGTGTCTGAGCGATACAATTCTCGGGAATAGGTGATTGTTGTGGAGTACACGGGGAAAATGCCTTTTGGATGGTGTTCAAGTGTGCCCGGTAGTATCCAGAGACGTCCTTGCCCTGCTCAATAGTCGCACCTTGCTGTCCTACGGCAGCAGATAAGGCTGCATCGTTTAAGGCCGTCTCGACTAACTCCAACCGGGGGTTGCTTGTGCTGCTAGTCTTATTACTGTCGGGCTGTACATACTGACTGTTTGGAGGTGAAGTCTGGGCGTGTGTCTTGGATGCTTGATACGAAGCTCTCTGGATCTCGCCTACAGGCTTGAAACCAGGGTTTGTGGTCTCCTTGAGGCTGCGATTCGGAGTAGGAACGACCGCTTGTTGCGGAAGCCTTTCCTGATTCGGGCCCAGCTTTTGTGTCTTTCGTGGCACAGAGTCATCGTCCGTGTCTGCGGATCGCTTCTTGGGGCGGACGCCAACACATCCAGAACACTGACACGAGGCATGAGCTGTGTGCAAGTTCTGGGTCATGTTCTTGGGGCTCGCGAGACGATTGGTGCTCGCGAATTCGGAACCAACCTTGGCGAGGAAAACGTCTGTCTCTTGAAACCAATTCTCCAGCGAAGTTTTGAAATCTTCATCGCCAATGTTATCGCGACCCATGTTCAGACGGATCTTCTTGGGCCAGTCATGTTGTTGGATGTTCTTGCACTTCGGGCAGGGTCTGAGAATGACCGCGGAAGGAAACGTTTCGATACATTTTTCCTTACTGGTCTGTTTCGAGGTGGGATGATTCCGCTCGCCCTTCTTGACGGACTCGCAATAGACCCATCCGTCCTTTCTATTCTCATGGCATTCGGGGTACTCTTGGCCCACCTCTGGATCGGCCAGAAGGCAGTTGCAAGAAAAGTAGCGTCTGCAAGACTTGGGTCAGACCCTATTCATGTGCAAAGACATGAATTCAAAGAGCATCGAGTGACTCACCTTCGGCACATTGTAGCTGCAGCACGAGGAAAAGACGAGAACTTGTTTGTTGCTGGATGTTTGACACGATGAGTGTCGCTAATTGAGAAACGAATGATGACTCGGGACCCAAGCTGTCCGTATCGAAGAAACGTCGAGCTCGATAGTTTATTGAAAAGATTTGATGGCGCAGAAATATCAGGAAGCTGTTGAACGTCGTTGACTTGAGATGTTTGTTCGAAGGCATGTGTAGGCAACAGAAGGACGAAAAGAGCACCAAAATATGCCGACACCGTGTTTTTCTCCGGTCGTTGACAGTCGATCAAACGAGTCTGCCTCGAGGAAGATTGAGAAAAATTTGTAGTGCTTTCTGAACAATCAGATAAGAGAGGGGTAGAACAATCTGCGTTTGCTCAAGGAAACGCGGCGCGTCGAGTTTTCGCGTTGCGTTGCGGTCAACTGGACAACGCGACAGACCCCGAGGCAGACTCGCAGACGAAATTCTTGGGAGGGAAATCATCATGGTTGAAAATTCTGTGCACTTCCAGGCTGGGCCACGTTTGCACAGCGAGTGCCAAGAGCCAGTGAATTATCACGGAGGCGTCAGGCTTGGTGTTCTGCCAGTCGTCCAGCCTCGTCGCTTCCCCTGCAGAATGACTACATCAACGGGAAAAAGTACAACACCGAGAAGTTGACCTCGAGTAAGAGGATCTTCATAGGATAAATGATTCATGATTAAAATGTATATTCATATTGCTCACTAATTCAAGTAATACTCCGTTACTCTGGTAAGACTTGAGATCTCAACCAGTTCTTAACATCAAACCATTTCTCACATAGATTAGTGAAGTAAGATAGCAAGGACGCATAATAATTCCCTTGTTCCTATCTTCCCATAGTAACTCTCATCTATACAACCGTTCCGATATGTATGAGGTGTATGAGTTGAAAAAGATGAGCTTCTCGTCATTGTTCAACCACTACGTAAGCGGGCCCAGGCATGAATTCGGCTTTGGAAAAACTCCAAATGAGATTGCATTTGCATTTGGACAACAGAATTCTATATGCTTTGTACCAAGCACAGCATATATGGTGATCGGACATTAGTCCATGAGGTTAAATTAAGATCACGATTATCAACAGATGTCATGGCAGAACACCAAGAACCAAGCGGTATTCAATTATCAGATCAATGATATTAGATACGTATACGGAAACCACCATCGTTCCCAATCTTCTCCACTGATAATGGGTATTAATTAGCTGAACAAAATTTTAGGAGTCCGGCCCATATGAGACCATCCTGCAACCTCACGATGAATGTTCATCGATTAGGAGAGGCGTTCGGGTTTACCCACTGGAAGTACCATTCATATCCTGCGCAAGGTGCGACGTCTTGCCTGAAAGGTATGATGCGGACCAAAAGCTGGATGTCATGGATAATATGCTTCTTCTTTTACTCATTACAGTCCATTCGGCAAAGAGTGCGAGTAATATGATCTCCGAGATCCACCAAAGTGGACGAAACAATTGGACCGTGACACATTCGTACTTGAAGTTTGCCTGAAAGGTACTTTATGATTATGACGGACCACGCGAATCACAAACGCCCTGTGACAAAACTATCTTGGAAAGAGACCCACGGGTGAGGCGGCTTAGTGGTCGATCGTCACCGTGCAATGGATAGTCGGGCCCGGAGGCGGAGGGCTCGGAAGACGCGGAATATGGCGTACGGCACCAATCTAATAGATGATTATGGGCGAAGGGCAAACCTCAGTACTATCGAGACTTTCAAACTCTGGCTTTCCGCCATCGAATAACGCCGATGCGCCACCTGAATCTCGGCCATATGAAGCTTTTCCTGGCTCATTCTCGGTCTTCGCCCAATGTAGAACTAGAAAAGAACGAATGGATTACCAAATTTTGCCTCGGCTGGTCTTCAGGAATTACTTTGTGATTTCATGCCTCTGACGGGATTCCACCATTCAAAGGTACCATCAAGAGCAATGTTGATTCTGCGCTGGCAGTGAAGTGGCACTAGTATGGGTTGGAACAGAGGCTCTACACTTGTTGGAGATGCGCAAGATGTTTGATAGGCTCTCTCCGCGGTATCCATGCATCTTAGTTGATCGAAATTCATGAAGAATGAAGCCCCTCGCTTTCAAACAGGGTCTATGCATTGACGATTCTCAGCTTCCAAGTCAAGTCTTCTTGGACATACCTCGGCTGTTGTCATCTCTGAGGCGCTCAAGGGCTATCAACTCCTCACCCAGGCATGAACACTCATCCCCAAAATCAAGATATCGCCTCATGATGCTGGCCACCTATGTGTGTCTAAATGTTGCGCCTACCGGGCCATTCGTGCGAAAATCTTGGCACTAGTGGCCATCTCTTCACTTTTCCCCAATTAGGAAAGTTTGCGAACGACCTCCACATGGAGAGAACGTGCCCGCTAGCTCTGCCGGCGCGGGCTGCTCCCCACGTTGCACAGAACCTTTGCGGAGAACGATCAAGTAATGGCCAATCGCAACAGTTGGGACGAACCGCCTATAGCAGATTGTACATGATGTGAAACTAGGTGGCCATGGGCAAAGTGGTGGGTTGCCCTTTTACCTCTGACCTAGTTGCACTTCAGCATCCAGTCAACGCAATACGGGATTTCCGGATTAGGAAGTGTATGTACTTTAGGTATGCCTCCCGAGAGACCTCGATATGATCGATTCACTGATGATCAGGTATAATGGACCGAGGCATGCGTGAAGCACCGGTGATCTGGACTCAGTGCCGAGGCTTTCGATGCGTCTCAGGCAAAGTTAGGCGTTGTTCTGAGTATAGAGATGTGATGACAGTGGTGTATATAAGTCCATGGTGTTCTGGCCATCATCGGCATCTAGAATCTATTGCATTGCCAGACAACTATCCAACGAACATCTCAACGACACTGATTTCCGCCACTCGCAATATTCCACTCCTTCAGAATGCAGCTGTTCACGCTCCTCACCCTCGCAACTGCGGCACTCGCCAGCCCAGTCATTGTCAAAGATGTAAAGAGGCAAACAGTCGGGGATACCGCCAACGAGTTCGTCAATGGAGGATGTCGCGATGTGATCTTCATCTTCTCTCGTGGCAGCACAGAGACTGGAAATATGGTAAGTGTAGATTATATTGTTAAATTCCACTTTCAAGAAATGGCACTTATCAACCATATAAAAAAAGGGTACGGTCATCGGACCGGAAGTTGCCAATGGACTCAAGAGCGCCTTGGGAGATTCGGTCGTTGCGGCACAGGGCGTCGACTACGCGGCTGCATTGGATACCAACTTCCTCCCCGGCGGAGCTGATCCTGATGGTATCGCGACCATGGTCAGCTTGCTGAACCAGGCAGCGTCTCAATGCCCTGACGCAAAGATTTTGACTGGCGGATACAGGTCAGTGACATTATTCGTGATGATACTCTTGATACTATGTTAATGACTAACGCATACGCAGCCAAGGAGCTGCCATGACTCATCGCGCCGTGGAGCAGCTAGATGCGGCCACCGTCGACAGAATCACTGGCATTACTCTCTTTGGAGACACTCAATACCAGCAGACCGGTGGTGTCGTTGGAGATGTCCCCGCAAACAGAGTAAGTCTAGCTGGCGATCAGCACATCTGTGGGGTTGACATATGCTGACTATTCGATACAGGTCAAGATCTACTGTGCTGTTGGAGACCTGGTTTGTCAGGGTACTCTGACCATCACCGCCGCCCATCTCAGCTACGGAGTAGATGCCGGCGATGCCACTTCGTTCCTAGTCAACTTGGTCAACGCAGCCTAGCTGAAGCGGATGACAAGAGCTGGAGGGTCTTACACGATGGCCGATACGTCTTGAGCCTCACTCTTTGGCATATGTGCACTACAAGTGGCAGAAATGCCGTGACGAGCAACGATTTTGTACATAGCTGGCTTTGTGGTCCGAACCTTGATGGTTCCAGGGACATGTATATAGTTGACTTCTTTACGCTCATTGAACGATTTTCTTCCCGGGAGCAGACCTGAGTGCTGAGATCAGTTCGATTACTATGGTGACTATCCTTGCTTACTTGAATATCGTGATCTGGTATTCCATCAATGACCAAGCCGTCTCAAGAGAAGAATGGAGTGCGTTTTTGGAAAGGTGGAGTCTAGTATAAATATCACGACTACCGTTCTTGAGTTACAGTACATTAGTGTCAAGCTAGAGTGCATCCAGATTAGGTACAGTATTTATTTTACCTACTTATTTTTCCAGCTATCTATGGCCATGCTGGGAGTACTTGACGCTGCCGGAGAGTTCCAGAAATGTATGAGGATATAAACATATCCTACAGAATTTGAGTTCAATACGTCTAGTCTCTCCTCGCAATTGCTAGAAATGTTGTCTTGTGGCGAGATCCCACCACAGGCGTACAACGTGAAATCCGCGCCGTGGATTCCGCGGGGTTGCGGAGTTGCGGACTTTTCAGCGTGGCCTACTTAATTCGCAAGGGCCACCTGAGATCTCACCTATCCCCTTCATTCCATATCGAGCCTTGAAGGACTTTCCTCGTACACCATTGCATATACACATTGCAGCTCTCGATTTTCTATCGTTTTTCAACGGTCATGTCTTCAAAGATCGCCCGAGCTCTCGTGGTCGGCGGTACGAGCGGTGTCGGCTATGGCATCGCCTGTCGCGTTGCTCAGGAGGCCAAATCAGCCACCGTGATTATCAGCGGTCGCGCTAAGCCGTCAGACATCCCTCACGCCAACATTGAATTCAGAAAACTAGACGCATCTTCCATGAGCGCAATAAAGACGTATACAGATGCCTACAAGTCAGCGCAGGAGCCTAAGCTCGATCTGTTGGTCTTGACTCAGGGCATCATGACCACCACGGGAAGGGCCGAGACGCCAGAAGGTATCGACCGCAAGATGGCGCTCCACTATTACGGACGACAACTGCTTATCCGCGAGCTGCTGCCTGTCCTCAAGGACGATGCCAAAGTCCTCATCGTGCTGGACTCCCTCAACGGAGCCCCTAGCAAATTGAACTGGGCGGATCTGGACCTAAAATCAAGCTTTAGCGTGTCCGCTGCTGCGTACCATTGCATAACCATGAATGATGCCATGGTTCAGTACTACGCCGAGCAGCAGAAGAAGACTGGCGAGAAACGGCACTTTGTTCACGCATATCCAGGGATAGTGAAGACCAATCTGGACCGCGATCTGCCATGGTATCTGAAGGGCCCGGCGCGAGCACTACTCACTGTCATAGGAGTCTCGCCTGAGACTTGTGGCGAGCACTTGCTTACAGGCACATACGAATGTGCGAAAGTGAGTGAGCAGGAGGGCAGGTACTGGAGCTATATCAATAACAAGGGCAAACCTGTCCAGAACAAGCCTTTGTGGGAAACTGAACAAGTGCAGAAGGTGGCGGATCATACCTGGCAAATCATCGACGCTGTTGGCAGCTCTTGAAAAGACTGCTTGTAGCATCAGGCTTGATCGACACGGCTTGAACACTACCATTGACGAACATGGTGGCTGTATAACATTATAGCGGATATGCTGACTTGGAAATCCTTTTGATGCTTGACGGAGAAGAAATGTCGCGTTTCTTTATGACTAGTAGAAATGTGTATGAATCGATAATACAGGTATTCTATGGTAGCTAAGCGTTGCTTCATTTATGGCTTCAGCTTTTTGATCATTTAAAGGTCGTCGCCTGAATACTCTTGTTCTTTTCAGCAAGTGCCCTGGGAATCTTGGGCGAGTGCCCGGCCACATTTTTACACGTCAGGACTTGTGGCCTTTTCACTTTGAAGCGGCGACCCCAAAGATGGTAATCAAGGATCGTAGTATTCCGACACGCCAGTCATGACCAGACCCTCAATCCGTCCGTATTTGTCGAGTTTGATGTGCTCTACCTTGCGACCACGAACCTTACATAGAGCGGAGACAACTCATGTATTGTCTCTTAGTCAGTACAGGTACATTACAGTCGTTGTACGATGTAGTGCAGGTAAAGTCATTATCCCTTGTTGTCTGTTGGCATCTCAGGTCCAAGAACTCTGACATCCTGACTCTGTGACTTTGTATCAGTCAAGACGTGGTAGGCTTCATTTGCATTATCATCCAACGCATGTTGAAGGGACTGTGTCGTTCCCATTAACAACGTAACTTTGATGGACAATTCAGAGCTAATTTCGGGATGGACTATTTCAAGAGACCTCAGGCTTGGCTTTATAGAGATCAGCCGAGTAATATGCCAGCGGCGGCGGAGAGACTGAGGCAACAAGGCAACTAGCTTTCAACGTGTGCGGCAGTGAGCAAGGCCGAATCTGGGTTACTGGTCAGTGCGACGTTCGCCATCAGGAAGAGAGGCGACGAGAAATCAAATATGAAGGACAAAATTTACGCATTTTCGACTGCCAGATCATAGAGCATCACATATGAGCAGCTTCCCAAGACACTTCGCATCGGATAAAGTCACTGCCGGTACACGTTGCCACCCGGAGCAGATTCTACGACCTCATGCTTACACGCGAGTGTGTCTGAACGCCTGAACTTTTGGTATGTGGTATTGTCTAGAATAGAACAATCAAGTATGTCGCATCTGCATACAAGGCAAAAGGCATGCCATGTATAGGTTCCCTCAAGATAGCATAGTACCAGGCGTTTTCTTTACGTAGGTATAATTGTCAATTTGAAAGTTTGCATGAGATTCTCTGTAGATCATTGGTCTTGGTGGTGGTCCAGTGAGAGGCCGCGAAAAGAATATTTCGTGTTCAAGGGACAAGATAGAGGCGAGATAAACTGCGCTTCCCACCGAAAGAGTTGATTAAGAGTCATGTCATGGGCATCGTGAAGGATGGTTAACAAGGATATTATGGTGGAGAAGGATTCGAGGTTGGCTATCTGAGAACAGGTAGATTCGGTAGGTCGTCGGCGAGTCTCGTTATTAGAGTTTAGCGAGCGGGGGCGAGATTACCGCCGAGACCCTGTGCTTGAGCTTTCACTCCATGAAGCTCGTGAGAGGGGTATTACTATGTACATGGCAAAAAATAGAATGCATTGCTTTGCCAACCACCATATTACAGAGGTACTTTCTGCCAAATCATCGCAACCTGTATGTATGATAAGTGGAACTGTGCCTAGGTTTGCTGTGCCTGACGATCTGGCCCGTCTCCCGCAGGGACGGTGGAATCCGTGAGAAAGCCCCCGCCTACACTAAGTGAAAGGCCCCAGCCGCGTTCTGAGGGCACGTATTGTATACTTCCGCAGACAATGGCTGTCTGCTAGGGGGTCAATTTACCATTCAGGCGGCGTCAATACTCCTCTGTAAGCGACAGACTGTATCGATTGAGAGTTGATTGTGTGGCCGTGATATGTAGACTCGAGAATGACCATGTTTACGGTAGTTCATCTCATGGGTTAGATCTGAGTCTGCAATTACAAGTCACATCCAAGACGCTAAAATCCATGCCTGCAACCCCAGAAAACGTAATAGCAAGTCTTGTCCTTAGCAATGGGTAGCACCAAACATAAGGGGTCGGGATCCTCGCCCATCTGTTGAACTCCATCCTGCAGCAGTTTTCGATTCACTTCACTACCACCCCATTCCCTTTGGTAACCACTGATTGGTCTCTTGTGCCCTCCATTTCGCATGTCTCAAAGGCGAGAACTACAACCGTTGAGTGCTCACTAGTTGACTAGCTCTACATCATTCGCATCCTAGGTACTTGCTACTGTACCAATTACGCGTGCGCAAAGAGCTCCTTCATGCAGAGAGGGTCAGGGTTGCTCTTTTCAGCTTTCCCCGCATAATCAAGCTTCAGACTAAGTCCCCGAACTCACGCTCGTGATGTCAATGTCAATGAGCGCCCAGTGAAAGGGGGAAACAGAACCTTTCACACTCCTTCAGTTATTTGTTGTTTATCCTCTCGCTGATTCTTTCGCAAATTTGAGCCGCGTGCTATGTTCAAATAGTACCGAGATCTGAAGATCTTACTGCAAAGGGGACCCGGTCGAATCGCCCGGGCATTGAAACGCCATATCTCACACTGTAGCTGATTTTCAAGCTTAAAGGATGCAGTCCCTCGAGGCTGTCCCCGTGACTCCAACTCGGGCCAGTCCTCCAGGGACCACAACTTCCACCACTTCCATTAGAGTCAAGAAAGAGGAAGGACCCGGGGATGATGACCTCGGACGCGTACAACCTGCGAATCACAAGCGCACCGTGTGTGACAATTGTCGCAGAAGGCGTAAGCCATCCATCCCTCAAGCTGCTGCTATACCTCTCGGCTTGAAAGCCCCAAGCGATCATCTCTCAGCTTGAATGCAACTCAATCAGAGATACCGCAAAAGATGGCAAAGCGTCACTTTCTCTCAAGCATGCTTAGCTGACCACAAATGACAGGAATCCGCTGCGATGGCAAATACCCATGTCAACAGTGCATGGGTGCGACTCTCACCTGCAAAAGAGATCATGTTCCTAGAAAGAGAGGTCCCAAGCGGGGACATGGACGTGTTATCAATGAGTTGAGAGCACAGGAAAACAAGCAGGTTCCAAGTGCAGAACCCACCAGCGGCTCAGAGTATGACCATCACCCTTCGTCGTGGTTTGGACCTCTACGCTTTGTTTTGAGCTCAGCAGCTGAGGGACAATAGCATCGATGCGGAGAATTACAACTCGACAACGACGTCAGCCGTCGCATCGGCCGCACCATCACCGCCGGCGCAGCTCTTCGTACCATGGACGGCTGTCACTTCAGATCCGAGGAAAGCGCCAGAACCAAAGGGTCCTTTTACCAGCGACGTTTACCAGCCTCGCATTCGGGATTATCGCTACTTGATTCCAAAGTGTGTCGACCTCTATTACGAACACATGTACCCAATTATGCCTCTAGTCTATATGCCGGCGATACGCACCATCATCGCACGCGATATGACATGCTCAGAGAAGAACCTCATATATGCGCTCAGTGCGCTCACGTCCTTTCATATGGCCGGAAAGTCACTCGCTATTGACGGCCAACCACCATGGGACGAAGTTGGTCGCTTCTTTCTCGACGAATGTGTATCCGTCAGACATCGATACGATTTTCTTGAGGACACTTCGTTATTCGCAGTCATATCATCCTTTTGGCTGAGCACGAGCTTTTTTGAAATCAATCAAAGTCGAAAGTCATGGTTCTACCTGCGTGAGGCACTGACATTAGCGACAGAAATTAGACTTCAAGATGACAAATCCTATGCTGACCTTCCGCCCGAGGAGACGCTCTGTCGCCAGCGCGTTTACTGGATTCTCTTCGTCACAGAGCGAAGCTTTGCTATCTTGAGAAATAAACCTCTCACTCTGCGCAAAACTCCTAGCTTGCCAACCACTAAACACAGCTACGAAGCACCCGATATACACGTGGGCTTCATGAAACTCGTCAGCATATACGTGCCATTGGATGAAAGCTTTGTCAATGCTTGGAATGATGGCAGTGATCCCAGAGTTTCAGCTACAACTTATCTCCACTTGCAGCGACTCCTTGCACAGCCACTCGACTTCCTGCGCCCAAAGAAGAAGAGTCCCACTCCACCAGCAGCACTTTTCCCAACCATGGATAGTCCGCAGGACGACGACGGCGACGATCCAGATCCAACGTCGATACAGAAGGCAGATCTAATGATCACTCAGCAATGGCTCCGGCTGATCGTATGGCAGTCCTCATTCAGACAGGGTCTGCTTTCAACGGGCGCCAACGACCAGAGTTTTCACTTCTCCTTTCCCTTGTCCATTGCTCGAGACACAGCGTCCATCCTCCAGTCACTGCCAAGTCGCGCGGTCGAAGTGCACGGCATGGGAATATTCGAGAAGATATTTGAAATTGGTACCTGGTGTATCAATGTAATGGGAGCGTACGACTCTGGGACTCCGAATCCCTCGCGACCTTTTGGCGGAGCCTCTGATGGTGTAGCGGGGATGGATTACGTTGGAGGAGAACTGTCCCTCTTTGGACACTCCGGGCGCAGCGGCGCCGTGCTTGATCCCTTGGAATTCTTCATCAAGACTTTGAGCTCCAGCCCAAATAGCAAGACCATGTATGCGGACAAGCTGCTGATGTTCGCAGAACAGACCCCAGGCGGTATGCGGACTAATCTCAGCCCAGTCATGGCGTCTTTTGGTGGCCTGACGAGGGAGAATTCATGGAGCACCATCAGTGGCACCATTGGAGAAGTTATTAAAGACGAGGCTGACGGAGATGTGTATTGTGATGCGGACTTGACAACGGAGCCAATGATGATGGACACCGACCGCGGCATGAGTTTGAGCGAGCTTGGAATGACATCTGGGTTTGGGAGAGTCAACTCTGCGTCGACCGACGAGCTTGCCCTCAACATTGTGACAACAAGGAGTTCTGGGCACAGTACCTTGGACGGCGGACCACTTTCGGCCGGCTTATCAAACGCATTCTCTGATCTGAGCACGAGCGGAGATGAGTATAGCCTACACGCGGCGTACGCCAACGACATTCTTCCTGGAATAAATATGCCTGGTCTGAACAGCATGAACTCTACGGCAGCATGGACAAGTTCAGACCCAGACGATGAACGAAGGAAGGCCCAAGAACGGTCTTCGACAACGAATCCCAACGCAAAAGCGGAAAGGGTTCTGGGCATTTGGTAGTACTGGCGATCAAGGCTGGGGAGTTCGGTCTCCTGATGTTTACATATTGGATATTGGGGCTGCATCACATGATTGGTTATGGAATATTGGTGTCATAGATAGCCCATCTTGGAAAGGCTGACTCTTACGATCTTGAATGAATTTTAACAGTGCACACGGCAGAACCTGATTTGAGTGATGCTTTCATAATTAATATACCATTCAAATTTAGCAATTTCCTTGTCACCATCATCTCAGGGAATTGATCAAAGTATCCGACATCGAGAGCATGCAAATTGGTTTTGCCACTGGAAAGCTTTGGGACTTTCATCAAGAGTCAAGACGCCGACAGCAATACAACGCACGGACCATCATACTATTTTGCAATATTTTGCGAACCATTCCCGCTTCTCGAGATCACAAAAAGTCAAGTGCTGATAAAAATTTGGTCTGAATCGAAAAGGGTAGCGGCAGATTTCGATATACCGCAATCATTGATAATCTAAGTCAACGTCTATACTCGTTTTCGAAGCCTTGGGGCGAGGAAGGAGGCGAAAAGATATCCCGCCGTTTTGGAGGAGTCGTGGATGTTCTTCGTGACTTGCCTACGCCTGTTGAAAAACCAACCACTGGCGTCCAAACTCTAGACAAACACTTCGAGCTCCGTTTCAAATGGAGGAACTTCCTATCCGGCCGTCAGGAATCTTCTGGCAGGACGATTTTATCACAGTCGAGCATGAGGCCAGATTGATCGACATATTCCGACATAAGCTCGAGTGGCCAGATCGCTCAGGCCGACTCTCGCTACATTATGGCTACACTTTTGACTACAAGACGTTTGGCGTGGACCCAAACGTGCCCTTCAAGGCGTTCCCGGACTGGCTGGTACCGCTGATCCCCATGCGGGAGGGCAGGCCGCCGGACCAGGTCTGCCTACAGCACTACCCGCCGGGGGCCGGGATTCCGCCGCACGTGGACACGCACTCAGCATACGACCAGCTGTACGCGCTCTCGCTGGGTTCGCCCGTGCTGATGCAATTCCAGCTGGGCGGAAGCGGCGAGGAAGGCAAGGAGAACCGTGTCGAGGTCGACCTCACGCCGCGCAGCATGTTGCAAATGTCTGGGGACTCACGGCTGCACTGGACCCACGGCATCAAGAAGCGCAAGACGGACACGCTGCCCGACGGCACCGTGAGAAAGCGCGACGACCGTTGGAGCATTACCTACCGCTGGATCAGGGAACCGGCCGTGTGCGAGTGCGGCGATGTCAAGCTCTGCGACACGGCGCAAAGTAGGGTGGGCATCGAGAAAGAGTATCGGTGGAAGCAGGGAAATGAGAACTCGAATGAGGCCCCCGACGCCACTGAGACGTCATGATTATTTACCTGGGTACCGAAGCTGCCAGTTTTGCACTTTTCGCCAGTGGGAGGATGGCTTAATACTCCTCGTACATTGGCATCACAATCAGACGTGTGCCGTTTGTACTACAACTTACCCGTACAATCGGCTCCAATGCCAGATATGTTCTAGGTATCCAGGATGCACGTCCAGCTTCACCGAAAATAACAGCCAGGATTCCCATCTCTGAGATGTTCCGTGGCGAAGCACATCCCATGAGAAATCATTGGAGCTCTATAGTACGATACTGTAGTAACGGCGAAAGCTGTCAATAATCATGCGGCAATCAGCCCATGGAAAGCCATGTATAATACGTCTAGATAGCGGTTTACACATTGGGTTTTCCGCGCCAAATGGGATTTTTACGTATCCTGAAACTGAATGTAGAGTGCCAACCATCTCATGTGACGATTGCTACATCAGGCGTTGCGCATTGCATATGTTGCCGAGACATGTATATCATGGTGATTGATAGGGAGTTGAACGCAGTGGGGGAACCCCCAACAGAGTGGTGACACATCATCTATCATATCAATGATTGCAGCCGTATCTGGGGTGAATCTTTGGTACAGCGTTTTTCCAATTGATGATCGCACAAAGTCACAAACATCAGACAGAAATCGTGGTAGTCTTGGAACACCTCGCCTGCTTATGTGTCTCAGACGAGCGAGTCATCAAGCGATCACATGAAGCCATGATGATAACGAAACCAAGGAAAGCCTCTTGATGCTGCATGCCATCAATGAGCCATCCTTACCAAAGTCGCTGATTGATGCCTTGGTTTTGGGAGCACATGTTCATGCCCAATATGTATCCTGGCCCAAGTGTAGCGTATGTGCGACATATTCATTGCCACGATATGTACGCGGTCTACCTTATGAGTGCTTAATGGAAATCTGGATCTATTTAGCATCACTTGCGCTGAGCGGTAGATACCATTGGTTTCCCAACTCCGTTGTGGCAGTAGACACGAGGCGGCGCGCTGTTCGGCTTTGGTTCGATTGAGACATGAACGGAGTCGGCGCGACTGCAAAAGAGGAAAACATTGCAAGACAGTAATTAGTTCGATCTGGACGCAGCTAGATATCTTACCGTGAGTCCAGTCCAGAGGTGAATCATGGAGGCAACGAATACAGGTCATTACCTTATAAGAGTGACTTGGCGATAACACTCTTTTTTTATTTCGGCGCAAGCCAAGCTCACGACTCCTAGACCTCGAAGGTGACACGCCCTCGGAAAGTCTTGAATCGCGAGATTTTGCAGACCCAGACCGCCGGTGGCGCGAAGGTTGGAGCCGGCAGCGGATCGGACCTGAGGGAGGAGCCAAACGCACCCACAAGTTGATCTAGTACGTGCCGCTGGAGATATTTTCTTGAGCAGGTTTGCACCGAGACTGCATGTATGCATGCGTGGCCGAAGACTGCAGGTTAACCTCAGTAAGTGGTGTGCGTGAGCTCGCGCGGAATGCAAAACACAAGGTTCCCCATTCGTCGGTCTTGAGAGCATATCAAGCCGTCTAGATGAAATCGCAGTCCGTACCAGTAGGACACGAACAGCGAACTTTCCGTGTAACAATTAAAGAACATGCGGCGGTGACTAATGAACGCCAGCGCTACGCTTGGACTTGCGCGTGTTCAGGCCTTGCCCGAAGACACCCGCGTCGCCGTCGATTCGTTCCAAAGGTTCACGTTGTCTCGGTCGATATTCGAGATACGCTTAACTTCTGTCAGCCAGTCGACCCACGATCGTAGAGGTACTAATCGTAGCGTCGAGTATAGGTAAACACCAGAGAATCGCTGGGAGGTGAATCAAGTCTCTTGCATTGCGCTTGACTGCTGGGATATTACTGCTTCAAAATGCCGATACTGGACAGTCACTCATTCACGACCCAGGGCTGCTGGGTCGAGACGATGCAGGTCTTTCTGCCCAGCCGTGGTTGAAGAAACAGTGGCTGCTACCCTCATCACCAAGTGCCATCAATCACAATCTGGGGGCTGGTCTTGTCCTTGACGCGTTGCTACCCTTTGCGTAGCACCCGTAGCCTGTAGTGGATTAGGCCCTAGAGAACGCAAACCCAGCCCACCTCCCCTTCTCTGGGAGCCCCGCTGTGCCGAGAAGAACGCTGCCCCAGTAGAGCCCGGTCAGCGCCTATCACAGCCCATTCCAGTGTTGTGGACGGAAGCGTTTGGTCCCTCCCTGCCGGTTGGTGCCGCTACCCAAAAGTGTGTTACACTCAGGCTCTCTTTTTCGGCTAGGCAGCTCAGAGGTCCCGTCCCCTGGTCCTCTTACACTCAACAAATCACTGGTCTGGAGCTGTTGATCGTCACATTTCTTTTCTTTTTCTCCTCCAATTTTCGTGTAAAGTGCATGCATAGACAGGTGGAGACGAAGAGGTGCCGTCACGCGAAACCCTGCTGTCATGACCCGTCGCGTGATACTGTAGCACTGTTCGCTTGCTCGAACCGTACACGCCTTCTCAAACCATCTCCATCGTTGAATCGCTTCGAGTCTTCCAATGGTCAATCTGCTGCATGTCTAGAATTGCTATGGCCGAAAGATGCATGCTTGATTTACCAGATCATTGCTGTTGCCATGATTGCCACATGGCATTGGTTGGGTCGGTGGGATAATGCTAGCAGAGCTACAGGTGGGAAGGAACGCGGGGCTCAGGGCTGGCTTATTTTCCAATGATGGCTGGCATTGATCGCTTTCTCATCACTGACTGACCAGGTGCATCACCGCCAAAATGGCTGGCGCACTTGCATAGAAAATCCACAAGGCGCTAAAAGACACGACGGCACTCGCTAATTTCACGTTCCTGGACCCAGCCCAAGGCAAAGCCGCCGGTGCCGTTCAACCATATCACAGATCTTATGCCCCTTCCGTGCTAGCAGCCGTCACTTTGGTCACTCTGCTCGTCCAATTTTCAGCACCCAGCCTAGCCCAGCCAAACAAGATGCAAGGCACCGCATAGAGACAACAGGGATCGCTACAACATGGGGCTTGTCAGTGGAGTTTTTCTGCCTTTCTGATCGTGGGCAGCTCCGGGGGCAAGATGGGACTAAGGCACCCCCTGCAGACAGCGTCGCTCTTCCAAGTAGTAGTAGTAATGCCTGATGCTCGGAAACGAAGCTCTCTTGATGGCAAAAATCTCCAAGGAGGCAATCTTTCGCTCCCTTTCTAGAAATGACAATAGCAATTCTGGATTTCTTGGTATTGCGGCCCTGCCTCGTCTCTTCTTCTGCCGTCTCGAGCTGTCTCATTCCTTCCATGACAGATCGGATCGCCAGGCTTACCGAGAGCTGAGACATGCAGCAATCAGACACCATCAACCCAACGCCTATCAATACTTTGCTACGGGCACTTGTCTTTCCTTCTAGCCTTCGCTCATTTAGCAGGCCACACCCTGAACATCCCTCTATTTGTTCCCACCTCAACTCCACCACTACCCAGGACTGACCACTTACACAACCATCGTCATTGACTATCGAAGAACCAAAAAAACAAAACAACGGCGACAGTAAACAAGACGGTTGCTATCGTGTACGGAGAGGCCGCAATGCTCCATTACGCAGCGCGATACACGTTTTTTGACCACTGAGCGTTCCTCGGAGCAGTTGGCGTTGCATTAGCTACCGAGAGGGGCTAAAACCAAAGTCACGCCCAACGGTCAAGCGTTGCTCACGAGCCAGCGACAGCGACGGTGCCAGGTGCACTGCTTGCGCTATCGCCAGTGGTATTTACTATACCCGTTTCCGCCGCCTTGTTTGCCGCTCATAGACGAGACGGATTTCTTGTCATGTGCCGATGACATAGCCTCAGGCTCAGAATTCGAAAATCTTGGAGCTTCTTCGTTCTTTCCCCGGGGTTACCACGAATGGCGAGCTGAAACTTGGTATGTGTGATTGGTTTTCTTTTTGCTTCCATTTTCCTTCTCTCCGTGCCTTAGGTCGATCTTATTGTTAGGCCCTAGCTGACAAAATCACCATTGACTCGACAGTAGCTTGGAAGGCGCATTCAATTCGAGGCTGGCATTGGCCGAGGCAGGAAGAAGGGAGCGTTCGCCTTGATCTCGACAAAACTCACGAATTACACACATCACCTAGAACACCTTTACTTCATTGCCAACAAGACAATTGCGGCGAGCCTCTATCATGGATGGCGGTGGAGGACCAACCGAGCCCTCGAGCTCTCTTTCGCCGTCTAGGACGAGTACACCTAGCTCACATTCACACCGATTTCACCATGCACACTGCGCCTCGAGCGCTGCGCCTACTCCAAAACCTTCAATTTTCTTGCAGCAGAGAATACAGCAAAGGCGAGCAGAAAAGAAAATGAGTGAGGGGAGTCTCAGTAACTCTGCTGGGAGCGCTCGAGCCGATAGTATCATGTCTCGAAGCTCATCAGTTCGAAAACTTGCTACTGCCACAATGCGTCCAACTCCTCCCAATACTGATGACGACGATCTCAATGTGATGGGAATCAAGGAAATCGAAAAGGTGTGACACCCCCACCATTTCTTAAAACCATGCCATTCGTTGCTTACATTGTTAGACCATTGAAAAGTTAAAAAAGCAGAATTGGGATCTTAAGTTGGAACTTTATCACCGCCGGGAACGTCAGGCCATGCTTGAAGAACTTGCTAAAACATCACAAGAGCGAGCTAAGATCATGCAAGATGAGCACGCCAGCATCATCGCGCAGCAAGCAGAAACGATGCGCCTAAATGACGACCTCGCGCGAGAGCTAGACAAGCGTGACAAGGCCTTATTTGAGGCTATTGATATGATCGTGGATCTGCAAACGACTGTGGCCGAGCTGGAACGAGAAAAGACCATGGTTCGCATTGTCGAAGCAGACCTACAAAGGCCCGCCACATCAGGACAAATCGATAGATTTGATCGAGACGCGGATGCAAAACATTACCAGCCAAACTCATCAGGACTTCCTTTAGCCACTGACTTTTCCGGTCGTCTTGGAGATCCAAAGACTCTGGAGCGCATGTCGAGCTTCCTGTCTGAACGCGGCGAGCGTACCGCAAATCTGCGCGACATGATATTGCATAATAAGAGCAGCTTCTTCCATTCGCGAAAGATCTCGGAGGCAAGCACGTTTCAGAGCGACTTCAATCGCAGTGTTAATCGCAGTGTCAGCCCTGGCGTCAGCCTGCTCAGTGAGAGCTCTTTTCTGAGCGTATATGGTATGAATAAGAGAACACCAGATCACATGCCTTCACCGCCCGAACCCGAGGACACGTTGATTATGCAAAGCATCGAAACCCCGGGGCCACGGAGAAATACTCGCAACTTTTCCGAAGGCTCTAGAGCTTCCAGTATCATGACACCTATGGCGTGGGCAGATTCGCAAAATAAGTTTGTCGACATCAGGTCACCGCTGCAGCAGCTCGAAAGACTAGATGGCAAGCTCTCTGTTGAGAGTGGCTTGCGCTCGACAACCTCTGGCGGAGCAAGAACGGCCCCAGCACCTATTTCACAGAGACAGCGGGCACATATCAGAACGAACCAAGAGAAAAGAGAATCTTTACGGCGAGTACTCACAGCATCACCAAATGCCGACGACTTGGTGAACGCCCGCATGCTCCCACCGACACCAGACACGACCTCGAGCTCGATGTTACGCCGACATCAGAATTCGAACGAAACACTTTCTGCAAGGTCAAGTGTCACTCCACGAGAGTCTCTCGCGCATGAAATCCACATGACACCCGTGACAGCTTTGCCCCCTCAGATCTCTACCAGTTCGGCCCAGGGGGGCTTTTCGCGCCCATCGACCAAATTGGCAACAATGGAGCGCCCAAAAGGCTTGGGACAGTCACTTTCTGGACAGGAGGCATCTAGCCCCGAGCAAATTGTGCAGACAGCACCTCAACGACCCCGTTCGGCTGATGAGACAACAATATCCCGTCATCGTGCTAACACTTGGGATTCCGATAGCGACTCTGACGGTGGTGCTGACGCATACTCTGATGAAGCCAACGACATGGATGATTGGATGCGAGAAGGCGCAAAGCCCAATCCCAAGTCCGCAGCTCCTCGTTCGACTTCCCCGGATCTCTTCAGCTTTCCCACCGAGTCAGGACGGTGGGAGACTGATGTCATATTCGGAGCAATGCGAGGAACCGGCTTTATGGGGTCTCCAGCTCCTGGTCTCAAGCGCGACCCCATGGATCAACTCTCCTCCAGCCCGCTGATTGCCCCAGAAGATGGTGTTTACTATCCACCTGAACCAGATGCACCTGACGGCGGCATCCACGCCCCTCTTCGGCAATCTAGTCGCTCCGCCAGGACCAGCAGCATGACAGGCAGCGAGACCACGCCGGAAAAGCTAAAGGTCAGAAAGGGCCCTGTCCGTTGGAGCGATTCCACACGAGGTCCAGGACGTGCGAGAAGTAGCAGCATTGACTCGGCTGCCCTTTCATCATCCATGAGAGGCCCTCCCAAACCCCTAGGCGATGTTTCAAGTGCGCTCAAAAAAACCAATCATCCGCCCCTCACAGGTCAACCAACGAGGCAGAAGAAATCCAGTACGCTCAACAGACTCTTTAGAAGATCCCTGGGAAGCTCGCAGGACCAGGCAGATGAGGGTGCAGAACAAAGGCTCCCGGCACATTCAGCACATACCCGACCACGAAGGAGTCTGCCCTCGGGAAGGAGTAGTGTGCCACCGCCAGCTACAATGCCTTGGCGGCCCCCGGCAGCAGTGCTAGATTCTGATCTCACGAGCGCGACACCACCTCCAATCATGAGGAGCCGTGGACTTCCCCCAACTTTGGAGCAGCACAAGAGCGGTGACAAACTACAAACTCCCCAAGCTTCCAGAGTGGTTTCTCCTAGTCTACTTCACTCAGGAACATCAGAAACGGATAATGAGACGGACACTCCTCAGAGCGGGCGGCGAAAATGGTTGAGCTTAGGAAGACGAAACAGCTTGAAAGGCCGCAGCTAGATCAAAGACTGATCAGTAATGAGACCCTGAAATATGCATCATGATACCCTCCTTGTTAATATAGGCATAGCTTCGCAGAGCATCAGCTATGGCGTCAATTGATTTCTTTTCTCATTTCTTTTTATTTCGTCAGAAATTTTGGGGACGAAGCAATATAATCACTTCTGGCATACCAATCAATGCTTGTGACCTCCGCCATCCCTCCGGAAGCATTCAAGTGGTGAAATTGTAGACAAAGCCTTCATTGATGAAAAGCTTTCATTGCTAGGTGCTCGTTTACCATGTTCAGGCATAACGTGCCCGATGAGAACAACCAAGGCCGATGAATTGAATATCTGGTCATGGCAAACATTATATCGCCTGCTTATCGCATTCAAGTTGATGCCTTAGCAGTACCCCACGCTATCCGGTCCCCTGTTGTGCTCCTGTGTCCCCGAGAAATTAGCGCCCGATCACTACAACTCTGGCGCAGGGACCGATCGCAACCGCCTTAGTGACATCACCACTTGCTTCATTCAAACACGCCTAAGGCGCCATTATGCTCATATAGACGGGGAATTAGTTTTCATTCGTTCAGTCTGGCATTCATCTCACAAACCATCTTCATTGGACTCGAACCGCGATCTTTTCATGCTTGGAGCTTTGCTAGTAGACCGACAGATCATCAGATTGCTTTCATTGTCAGGGCGAATCATGGCACGTAGCGCAGTCACCGCTGCGAGCAGCACACCGCGGCGGAGCCAGAGGAATATCAACAGCACAAGCAACAATGCTGCCGTAAAGAAAGAGGCCGACTTGCCTGACTCCCGCACGCATGCTCCTAGTCACAAGGCCACTGCAGCGACTCCAAAGAATGGCAGAGTGAAGAGAGTCAAGTCAGAGGAGCCAGACCTTGATGCCCAAGCAACCAGAGCATCGTCAACCCCTCCTAGGTCGCGCAAAAGAGTCAAGAGAGAAGCGAGCGTGGGTAATGACGACGGAATGAAGAAAGAGTCACCTAGTCCAAAAAAGATCAATAAGAAGGAAAGGACCAAAGCCGACAAGCAAGCAGATTTACAGGCCAAGAAGCTGAAACAGTATGCACAATTCAGCAAAGCATCACCATTTCCAGACTTTGCGCATCCAACTCCCGAGGAGTGCAAACTGGCGCGCAAGATCCTCGTGGGTCTTCATGGCGACCGCCACCGGCCAGAGGAAGTGGTGGCGCCGACCAACAGGGCAGGTTGCGGCGATTCGCGGTCCGTCCTGGATGCGCTGGTACGGACCATTCTGAGCCAGAACACGAGCGACAAGAACAGCACGCGGGCCAAGCTATCCATGGACAAGGCCTACGGCGGAAGTGACAAGTGGGACGCCATTGTTGAAGGAGGACAGGCGAAGCTACAAAAGACGATTGAGTCGGGCGGACTATCGCAGTCCAAGTCGCGCGTCATCATTGATATCTTACAGCAGGCCAAGGCAAAGTACGGCACCTATTCGCTCGACCACCTCTTTGAGGCCAGCGACGAGGACGCCATGCGGGAGATGCTTTCCATGCATGGAGTCGGTCCCAAGACAGCGAGCTGCGTGCTCCTCTTTTGTCTGCGCCGCGAAAGTTTTGCCGTCGACACGCACGTTCACCGCATTACGGGACTCTTGGGCTGGCGGCCGCGAGACTGTTCTCGCGAAGAGTCGCACGCCCACCTCGACGCTCGGATACCTGACGAGGACAAGTATGCCCTGCACATACTAATCATCAACCATGGCAAACGTTGTGACGAGTGCAAAGCGGGCGGAAAGAGCACAGGTAAATGCGAGCTTAGAAAGGCGTTCCGGGGAGGCAAAGTCAAGGGTGAGGCGGGTGAGGCCGTCAAGGAGGAAGAAATTGAGAAGATCAAGGAAGAAGAGAGCGACGTGGAGACGGAGAAGGATGCCATTGCACACGCCGTGGAGTAGACTTCGACCGATGGCGGGTTCTGATCTTTCTTGGAGGGAGACTCTATGGGCGAGAAATGCCTACATGTTCACTGGCTGAGCCTTGGGACGTTGCATTTGCACTCGAACTACAATTCGTGCATAGCGGCTGCTGAATACTTACTAGTCTATGGTTGGAGCTCACAAGCATATCCGTCAGCTCTATCGAATGCACACTTCTCCCCGACCACCTGAACTACCTGCCCCGGAGTTCGTAATGACTTCAGACCAAGATTTTCAACCGAAAACTCCATTATCTCGTCATTTGAAAATAGAAAAATCAAGATGTATGGTACGGATGCCTTACTCCCGAATCTTTTGTATACTAGCTTGCGAATCATTTCAATAGTCTTCTGCAACAATAATTAGGCTTGCATATGATGGGCCTTGCCCCCCACCCGAACGGTTGGGAAAGCCTCTTATATCCCGTTCCAATAGAAAGTCTGCAAGGCATGGCGACATTATCCTCTTGCGGCAAGACTGGCAAACTCGGATCTACGCTGTACAACTTCAGGCTCAAACGGGACCGGAGAGTTCCCTATAGGGTAACCAAGGTGGGCCTATACGTTCAGCTGTGGTCTGGGTCACGATCTGATGTTTCATTCACCCATCGACAGCCGTGGACGCATTCGCTGGGTCTACTTTCGTTCCTATGACCTCAAGGCAAATATCATTTGTCGAACAAGATGTCAAAATTGTACAATCTGCAAGCGATTCGAGCATGCCACATCGTATTGTCGAGACGGCCGCTCCATTTCCAGCTCAGCCACCCCTGTACAGGTACTGCTGGGGTGGTTGCAGATTATCCACTACTCCTTGTCAACCACCAAACTATTCTTACTACGGAGTCTAGATCATGGAGCATTACGAGATGGGAGAAATTATCAGGTGATACACCATTTGCGATGCTTCCGAAGAAAGGAATCATCTCACGGCACATGTCGGACATGATAATTCCAAGTGATTCGTAAGCATGCATAGGTTCGTCACTTGACATCTTATCTCGTCGTGCGAATCGGCAGTAGTACCGGCTGTCGGTGGTTGTGGTGTGGATAAACCACAACTAATACAATTTCTAAGAATAAGCCAGAGCAACCGACTTTTCAGCCCACAGACATGCCACCATCACGGAGCCGCGAGATTCAATGCAGCAAGGGTATGGATTATGACTCTCCACCGATGATGCAAGTGGCTCGAACTTGAGCACCTAGCCACGGTCTCTGCTCTGCCCTGCATGGGCCTCAGTGGTTTCTGCCTGTATCGTGAGTCCTATGGTCTATTAGCGAGAAGCTTCAGCTCGCTTCTGTACAGGACAACTCGGGACATGAAAGTACATATATAACAGATGCAGGACAGAACACCACGTCTGGGTTTCTTGACGCAGGGACTAATCAACTCTGCAACTCCCCAGGAGGCTTTCCGAAAATGTATCTACCTGCTTCGCTGCTCCTGGTGAGCACTCTATCCTTCAGCTCTACAGTTCACGGGCTCTTTACACGTACAGCTGGGACAGTCGCCTGTGCCAATCTCACCTCGTCGCTAGGAGCAGTCAAGGTTGTCTCAGCGCCGCTGAACCCCGAATATATTGCAACGACGCAGGACTACTGGAACGCTCGACAGAGTGTATACACCCCTGCATGTATCGTCTATGCCCAGTCTGCACAGGATGTTTCGGTCTCTTTGCAGGCCATACGCGCAGCCGACTCTCGGTTTGCCATCAAGTCTGGGGGGCATAATCCAAACAACTTCTTCTCCTCCGTTGACGGGGGCGTTCTGGTCAGTCTAGAACAAATGACAGACAAGTCGTACGATGCGAGCAGCACGCTGGCATCGTATGAACCGGGCAGCAACTGGGGCGAGCTTTACGAATACTACCAGCAGTTTGATGTGACCGTCATGGGCGGTCGCCTTGCAGGTGTTGGAAGTGGTCTGGCACTGGGTGGCGGCCTGAGTTACCTCTCTCCGCAGTATGGCGTAGCATGCGACTCGTTTCGCGAGCTTGAGGTCGTCCTTCCCAGCGGCGAGATTGTGACGGCGTCCGAGAGCTCGAATGCGGATCTATTCCTTGGCCTACGAGGCGGTGGTGGAAATGCCTATGGAGTAGTGACAAAGTACACGGTACAGAGTCGTCCCATTGGCAACTTTTACGCGGGAAACCTCGTCTATCTATTTGAGCAGTGTGATGCTGTTCTGGAGGCAATTCATGACTTTATTGCCTACAACACCGATACCAAGGCCTCGATCCTGCCCACTTACGAAAAGCTCTCAACGCCAGATGTCAACCTGAACCTGGACGAGGCCATCATCCTGTTCGTGGTCTATGATGGCGAGGACCCCGGAACCGCTTTTGACAACTTCACAAGCATTCCCCACCTTATTGATACGCGGTCTGTCAAGACGTACACAGAGGTGGTCAACATGCCCGTGCCATTTGTGGCGGAGCTGACGAGGGCCGACAATGTGTTCCGTTCCGGCGTCCACCACATTGAGGACGACAGCTACAAGACGGCGCTCGACACGTGGAGGTCATGGGCCGAGGACAACAAGGGTAGCTACATCCACACCGGCCTCTACCTGTACCCGGTGTCACGCAGCCTTACGGACGCGAGCAAGGCGCAAGGGGGCGATGCTATGCAGCTGCCCGACGGCCCCTGGTTCTGGACGGCGTACGACCTCGCCACGCCGCCGCTGCTCTTCGACTCGGTCTACAACGCCATCCAGGACAGCTTCCGGGACATGGTGGCCGCTACCCCCGACGCCGACGATCTACCGCTCTTCCTCAACGAGGCCGCGTGGGATCAGGACCCTCTGGCCACCTTTTCCACGTACAGCGAGTTGCAGCAGACCAAGAAAAAGTATGATCCCGATAATTTCTTTGCCAATAAGACGGGAGGCTGGTCGTTTGCTTGAGTTCGATATAATATTTGGAGTTTTGAGTGATGGAAATTTCTCGTTTGGGATAGGTGGATGCTGAAACTTTGGTTTATTGATGTGTAAATGCCGAGCCATATCGCAGACATGACTTGTAATTTTCAGTCATTTGCATGCAATTCCCTTTTTACAATCATAATATCAATGAGAAGATATGACAAACATCCTTTAGACACTAACGGAAGGGCAACATGCTACTTTGCAAGTCACAGTCAAAATATAATCTCAAGGCCGCCAGTGTACATTGCTTTTATTGCTACAGTATCCGTCAACATACAACAATACCAATTACAAACTAGCCCAACTTAAAAGTATGAGGCCTCGATGAGGAAGCCGACAGTGTACTGGTTTCAATATTAGCCACGATCTTTGACGCGAAACTCTGGACGACTTACCTTGGCGTGCTGGAAGACGTGCGGGATGCTGACTGTGGCGACAGTGTCCTGGGATGAGTGGATATAAGGGCTCGAGTCCTCCATGTTCTCGTCGCAAACATAGGCGGCAGGGAATCCGGCATCTCGAGCAGAGGCGCTGCACAAGATGATCAGTTAAAAGGATCACGCAACATGATATTGTCATTTCCTTTTTCCATAAGGATACTTACTGGTCACTGCATGCGTAGCCGCAGGTATCGGTAGACAGGGGCAGGTCGCTATACACGGGCACAAGCTTCTTCAAAAAGTTGGTGAGGCTTGTGTCCACGTAGTCTGTGTAGACGGCAATGACATTGTTGGGCGAGTAGCCGGTCATGTCCTGGTTCATGACGGCCAGGACATTGACGCCCGAGGTCTTGTACGACTGCATAATATCGCGAGAGCCGAGGCATCCACCCTCCTCGCCTACATATGAGAGCCACACATTAGTATACGTGCTTACAGAACAAAATCGGTTCCATCCTTGCGTCTGCATTCTGAATCATGAACTCACCAGAGTAAAAATGGAACTCCAGAGTGTTGCCGCCCTTGTAGCCGGCCTCGGCAAGAACCCTCAAGGCTTCGAGGATGACAATGATGCCCGACGCATTGTCATCGGCGCCGGGTGCCCTGCCGTTGGCCGGGCTGCCGATGCTGTCGTAGTGCGCCGAGACGACCACGACATCGGTGGAGTTTCCGGGGATGGCGGCGATGACGCTGGGCTGGTTATACGAGTGCGTGAACTGCTTGACCGTGATGGCCGAGTTGGCAGAAGCCACGTCGACGACCGTATTGTACATCCACGCGGCGCTGGTGGCCGCGTAGGATCCCTTGTAATAGCGGTTG
The DNA here is from genome assembly GCA_023078685.1 of Neopestalotiopsis rosae. Lineage (NCBI taxonomy): Eukaryota > Fungi > Ascomycota > Sordariomycetes > Amphisphaeriales > Sporocadaceae > Neopestalotiopsis > Neopestalotiopsis rosae. The sequence goes on along the minus strand of JALGAS010000008.1, from coordinate 205,685 downwards.
TAAAACGCCGCCATGGATGTCAGCCATGAGGACAAGGTGGTTTGCTGAACGTTGGCAATCAGAGCGTTTGCCTCGGTCTGGTGGCTGGGGGTTGTTGGGAAGGCAGCCGCCTGCACCTCGGCAATGTTCATCGCTCTGTTGATGCGAATTGCCTCCAATTCCTGGAAACAGTAACATCATATTAGCATGACCGTGTCATGACAAGTACAAATCGAGGAGACCTACCATGGTGTCCGTAATATCAACAAACCCCAATCCCTTGTAGGTGAACCTCTCATACTTCTCTTCCTCGGTCATCCATGTACCGGGATCTTCATCGGATGCCTTGACGAGACGGAGGCCCTCGGCGCGCCTGTCCGGCGATGAGTTGGCCACGGCGCCGAGGACAGTGGAGACATTGAGCGCAACGGCTCCAAACAGAGCAAGACGGACCATAGTGTCGTTTTCTTTGTCAGACCAGAAGAGACAGAAGTATGAGCGATATCAGCTTGGTTCACACAGAACTTGGTGTCTCATCTCGTAGTATATGATGGGGGCGAGGAAATGCCCCTTTTGAAGGGCACGCACACAAGGCTCTCAACCAAGTTCCTACATGGCATTTTCGTGACGGTCGTGACCTATGGCGTTTTCCACCGGCAATCGTAATGCACAGAGCCGCCAAGCGCGGCGGTCGCCATTTGGTGTATATGGCCTTCTAGAATCGCCTTGGGTTGCTCTTACGAGCTGCCCTCCGCAGCGAAAGCGTCCGCAGCCAAGTCTTTTCATGTTGCACTCGTGGGGCGCATCGCTGTTCGCCAAGGCGCTTATCGGTACTCAAGGTGTTGGAGACAAAGGTCGGACTGGGTTGCCACTCCATAAGGGGTTCAGCCATATAACTCTTGGCACTATAAACAGGAGCGGGCAAACAAAGCTTCTTCGTTTGCAACTTTCCTCACCTGTTCCATCCCATCAAATGTGCAATGCAGTGGTGCTATTGGGCAGAAATCATAGTCTCGGTTCGGCTCGGCGGACCTATACCACCGTCTTCAATGGGGAATATACTCACGTGGTTTCACTTATGCTTAAATCCAACTTTGTTATTCTGTCCAAGCGAGGGCTTTTGCGATTTCAATTTCGTGGAGCTCGGTCCTGGTGACCTAATTGAAATGCGTACCTACAATGGTCAGGTAGAGAGATGCATATGTAGGTGAGAGTCATCTGCCTTGTCTCGTCATTGACTCAATTTCCTACTTTGTGACACCTACCCAACACTCCGATATTTCAGCCAGACCAGAAGTTCTTCAAGACAATATCAAGAGCATTCCATATCTTTGTTTTCTTTGGTAAGCGTTTACAGAGCGACTTCAAGCTTTGTCCACGCCTCATTGCCTGTTTTTTGGCTTGTCCTGTGCACAAATTCGCTGTTATGAAACAAAATAAGTCAAGGTCTACTGAAAGAACCCTTTAGTTACCTGTGAAGTAGTCGGATAAATGTTGTCTGAAATTGCAAAGGTGCTTTTTCTCTGGTGAGTCAAAGTAGATTCAACCGGTCCCATGAAGGTTCAATCAAATCATTGTTCCAGGAGAAGCGCCGTGCGTAGGCATAAGCTTCTCCTGTTTTTATGAAAGAAAACGAAAATCGATCCAAAACTTTTGAGCGCGTCATGTCAAAATGATAGGCTCGATCAATTTGCACGCCACCAAAACATAAGGGCGCCGACTAGATACAATATCCGCCGACGTTGAAACAGCCATCAGTGTGCTTGATCGATATGGACGAACGAGAAACGACTCCGCAGCCTGCCCCAGTCCCATTAATGGACGAGGAGGCTGCTGTCGACGAGCTTCAGGCCAATTTCGAAGCAAATTTGGCTCAGCATGCTCGTCTCGATGGACCTCCGGTATCGCGCGAGAGCGATCAAGATGACACGCTAGAGAATGTCAAGAGAGAATGCTCCCCTGCATCCGACGAGGAATTGGCCGAGAAGGAGCTCTTACCCGGAATTCAAACAGTCATTGACCTGACTGAAGAAGACCAGGCGGTTCACCGAGAAAACAATCGAGCTAGTAGCAGAGATACTACTCCTTCAGCTCGCAATGTCACACCTGCACAAGCTGATCAACTGCAAGTACTACATCACGGCCCTGACCACGTGGCGTTGAAGCCAGGCATGGTAGTCGAGATAAGCGAGGTTTCGGGCCTCTTCCACGCTTCGTTTCTCTTGATCCAATACATTATCGACACACCCAATGGCGCCGTGCTGCGTGGACTTCCCTTGACACGCACGAGATTTCTGAGAGGTCAGCTACCGCGATATCGGAATGAAGTTTGCTTCGTTCTTCAAGTTGATGAAGATGACTCTCGTCCTGACGAGGTACAGGCGGCGGTGGATGTGCCCGTAACAGATGTCATTCGAAGGAGGCAGTTGCATGTGACCAATGAGGACTTTCCAACAAACAGATTCGCGGGAGTATTCCACTCCGTAGAATATATTGAAAATAATGCTCCGCTAGCATGTCGCTGGAAGTATCTTCTCTTGTACAAGAGCACAGCCGCCAGGAAAGCACCGCAGTCGCCATATCACTACGTCCTTGCACACTTGAGAGCTAAGGACATATCGGAGGCCCATTTGCGAGTCAGCGATGCAAAACGCCTGAATCGGTGGAGGGGAAACAAGGTCCGCGGTGGCTCATACAATGTCAATACTTGCAAGGATCTGGAGGCCGTCCAAGATTTGGATTTGGATTTGGATGAAAAGGCGGAAGCAACATGGATCAGTCAGGAACATGGTCAGCGATATACCATGGGCGATATGTTTTGTGGTGCTGGCGGCACATCCCTCGGCGCAAGACAAGCTGGCTTGCATATTCGTGTTGCTTGTGACAATGCTCCTCACGCGTGTGCCACTCATCGCCACAACTTCCCCGAGACTGAACTCTGCCAGGAAGACATATGGAAATTTATCAGGGAGGATCTCAGATGGGGCGGCAATAGGGACTATGTCGATGTATTGCACTTGTCTCCTCCGTGCCAGTTCTGGTCTCCCGCCCACACGGTAGCTGGAGTAAACGACGAGGCCAACATTGCCGTGCTCTTCTCCTGTCGTGAGCTCATCAAGAAGCTCAAGCCGCGCATCTTTACGTTGGAGCAGACGTTTGGCATCCTTCATCCCCGCTTCGAGCACTACTTCAATGCCCTTTTGCACGGGTTTACGCAGTACGGCTACTCGGTACGCTGGAGGGTCGTCGACCTCCTGGAATGGGGCCTATCGTCCAGGCGAAGTCGCTTGATCATGATCGGCGCTTGTCCCGGTGAAAGGTTGCCGACGTTTCCAGAGAGCACTCATGCAAAGGACCCGCGGCCTAACAGCCGTCTGAAACCTTTCACAACGGTCATGGATGCCATGAAGCTGATCCCGCCCGATGCCACCATGCATGAAAAGAAGCATGTACGATTCAAAGAGCCATGGAATCCGAACATCCCTCTCGCTCGTTGCATCACGACACATGGCGGATTTGGTAATTACCATTATAGTGGGAGGCGAGACTTTACAAATCGAGAACTTGCAACCATGAACGGCTTCCCAGCTCGATTTGAATTCCATCCGCAAAACGTCAAGAGGCAAATTGGAAACGCTTTTCCTGCTCGTGTTGTCCGAGTATTGTATAGCCATTTACGGGAATGGCTCGAGGACGAGGATCGTGTGATGCCAGTAGACGAGCTAAGCATGCTTGAAGAGGAGCCCGAGTATGAGGTTGTTGAGTCAGATGTTGACGATGATCTCGAGTACCTGGGTCAGACCGCCAAACAGAGAAAAATCAGTGCTGCAAGTGATCTGATGGAGATTGACTGTCCTGTATCTTGTGTCGATGCTAACCAGCTGGTAGAGCCGCGGCACCAGAGTATTGTGGACTTGACCAAGTCGCCAAATATTTGCATGAGCAGGAGTCCAATCTGGATTTCCGACGACGATGGAGAGATCTTCGAAGAACAGCATGAAGATTCGGCGCCATAATCTGAAGAGTATTGGATTCTGTGACCATGGCTACAGGAGAGGTACGGCCTGTACTAGAATTGTGGTGCCGGTAATAAGATAAATGGGCGATAGTGAGCTATTCAAGACTCAAGAGTAGTGAGAGAATGTTGAATTTGCACCGCTAAGTTGGAAGTATCTATAGGGCGAGAGTCTTAAGCCCCTACATGTGCCTCCCTACTCGGTAACGTGGAATTCGTATACATTTGTAATCTTCCATAGCCAATACGGGACCTGAATGATGTAAAGCTGGTAGATCATCATACAGTGCACCAAGGACATATGATACTCGCCAGCGACGACACGACCCCGCATTCACCCCACCATAACGATAAGATAAAAATTACCATGATTGACAGGACCAAGTGCTGGCGGCAGTAATTCTACTCTACCACTCTCCTCGAATCATCACGATCCTTCTTACGTCTCACCGAAAGAGATCCCGGGCCTCCATCCAACGACGATTTGCGGGAGAATAAGCAAACCCATAGCCTTGTTCATCATGACTAGCACAGACGAGACCAAGCCGGCGCCCGCCTTTCAAGCACAATATACAAACGCCTCGACAACCCTGCCGGCAGAGCCCTTTACACTGACGCAGACGCTCCCGGCCATTCCGTCGCCGTCGCCCTCTTCGTCGACGACACAGCCGCCGAGCGCATATCTCCGCGCCCTCCGCGACGCCGTCACCCAGACGCAGGGCCAGATCAATGAGGCCCTGACATCGCGGATGGAGGACGACAAGCGGCGCGAAGCCGAGGCCGCCCTGGCCGCCGGCGAAGGCGCTGGAGCCGGGACCAAGAACAACAAGCGCAAGAAGGGCAAGACCGAGATTGACGAGGAGGCAGAGGAGCAGAACTATGGAGAAGAGGTTGTCGAAGAGGATTAATCGGGGCCCCCTTGACTATATCACTCGAACCGGCACGAAACGACGAACACCAACTTAGCGCACAGAAGAGGTTAAATCAAGGTTGCGGTGGTCATGGGAGTGATGCTATGCCTTTCGGTATGTGTACCCCATCTTCGGGCTATCAGCTGAAGAGCCGGTCCATCTTCACAGCCGTGTTCTGCGCCACGGAATTCCCTCAAGAGTTGGAGCGAATCAAAAGAAGAGAGCTTGGGCACGAGCCATGCATTATCAAAAGGCATTCGAAGCAACGACGGGATTGCGCGCCAATCTCATTCTCTACGACTGGGTATAATTGACTTCTCCAACTTCCGACTCTCCCACCCCGAAACCAATTGGATAAACGCAAGACACCAATGCTATGTGTATATGCTGCAACGCCAAAGAGCGAGCCTTCATGAACGCCATGGCAGTTTATGTACTTCGACCCCAGGCGCCAGCCGTGACTCTCCCACCACTTGTACTCGTCGGTCGCCGTCCACTGCCTTTGTTCAGACAGCCATAGTGGACAACGCTGTTGTTGGGCAGGACAGCAACAACACTGTTTCCCAATCGCTTGTGGCACACCCCACAAATGCGCTCTTCTCCCACAACGACTCTTCTGTTCCTTCCGCCCTGGCCACCAGGCATCCCATCGCCGAGCAAGAGAAGTGCCTGGGTATCAACAAGCAGAGTCCGACGCATGCCCTCCACGATCCTACTCTCTGCCAGTCTTGAGTTCGCTGCGCGAATACGACTACCAAAGTATGATTCCAACTCCTTGACTGGAAGATCGTCTGGAATGAGAGAAATGGTCGACGATGCAGGCAGACGAGAACCGTGCTTGGAAAGCAGGTCCAAAGCAGGCTCCAGATTCGGCTCATGCGGAGATGGTGGTGTGAGGTACAGACTTAGTAGTGTGTGGTAGATTGAGGGATGCGAGTCTGGATCGTCTTGGTCCATTGACTCGTCGTTGGGACGTTGCTGAGATGAAGAGGGCCGGGAGGTGCGTCCAAATATAGATACTGTTGGCGACGTACCAGAGGCTGAGTTTCGCCGTGTTTTATGCACACGGTTGCAATACCTGGAGTTGTAGTTAGTAAACCGATGATACACAGACAACCTCATGATTGTGACTCACTCCTCAGCCTTGGCGTAGTCCTTCATCTTGAAGACATAAACCTCAAGAGCTTGTTTGTCCTGATGCATCTTGCTAAAAACGACTGCTAATGCCTCGTAGAAGCGCGGTTCTGGATTACAATTAGCATGATGATTCTTAACGATGGAATATAAAAAACTCACCATCTCTAGGAATCAGTCTGTACGCTGGGCCCGGACCATACTGCTCGCTATTCTTGAGGAATTCCACAAGCTTCGCAGACGCCTCGCTGATGCTATCATCGCCTTCCTTCTTCTCTTGAAGCTTCTTTATCCGAAGCTCAACAACTCTGTTGTGAAATTCGGGGGTCGCATCGTCCAGTTCATCAATAATATGTTCCAGATATCTCAGCTCAAGGTCCTCATCAAAAGCGGCAAGGTATCCCACGACGCGCTCTCTGGGTAAAGTCTCGGCATTCTCAGAATCTGCCAAGAATATCTCCATACCAGCGCCTGGGTCTCGCCGTAGGACCCACTCAGAGAACTCGAGTATAAGATCGATCAGATCGGGCGGCAATGCCTGTGAGTACCCGATGGTACGTCTTGTGCCGCGAAGCTGATCTGGTACCTGCTTGAAATCGATGGGGATTTCTTCCGTGCCGCCATTGGCATGGTCATGCTCACTGGCGTGCTCGTGGTCATCCTCATGATCGTAGGCCTTTTCGTTCCCCGTACCAAGTCTTCGCTTCAAAGTGCTAACCAAGCTCTTCTTTTCTTCGTGACTGTGTTCCTCGTCGGCAATACCAAATCTTCTGAGTAGGGTCAATGCTTCCTTATGCAACTTCTTGCCGTAGAAGAACTCTACCAGTTCGTTATATCGATAAGTTTGCAACAGCTTCTCGTTGACCACTTTTGGGTCACAAAAGTTTGGGATTCGGAATAAATGGGTTGCCAAATTGGGCTGCGATAGCATATATACGCGGAACAGACTAGTGTCCACGAGCGTGAAAGTCGCTCTGATGGATTCTTCGAGTTCTTGATCCGAATCAAGCTTCGACGTATCAACGAGAAACGATGCGCTCATGGCATTGATCGCTGAATGATCCTCATTCGTCGACTGCGTTGATTGGGTTCCTGACAAGCCAGAGGACTGTCGCTTGAGCTTTCCAGTCTCCACATCCAATACACGTTGTAGTCGAGCACGTGCTCCATTGAGGAAGAACTTGAGCTCTCCAGCGGCTTGCATCAGGTCTTTGCCTTCGAGCACAGCACTGGCGGCCGGAATGGTTTCAGAAACATGTCTCGATCCCTTGATGCTTGCAGTCTCGCCGTCCTTGTCGACTGCATGCCCCTTTTTCGACATGATGGAAGCCGTATCCGAGTCTGCCTTTTTGGCTCCTCCGCCGAGAGGCCAGTATCTCGCGAAACCACCACCTTGTTTTGGCGACGCAGCGTGTGCTGCAGACTCGTCCTCGGATGACTTCTCGCCATTGGCCTTATCTTCTTCGTCGGCAGATTCTTGCTCTGTCTCCTGTGACCCTTGTTCGGGCTCTGACGGGATTTCTTCATGTGCCACTTCCTCGGCTAAATCCCCAGCAATTGAACGTGGAAACAACTTGAGCACTCTCTCGGGAGGCGCATGTACATCGTCCTCGTTGAACAAGTCCATGCTCTGTCTGTACTTTTTCGAGCGGAAAAGCAACTCGGCTTTTCGCATCTTCACCTCTCTCATTGTTCCAACCTTGTCCTTTAGCAGAGCATCTTCCAGCATTCCAAGTACACTAATGGCCTCATCATACTTCTTTTGCTCAATAAGGTCCGCCACCTGCGAGTCATAGTCAGTCGCTTCCATCTTCCACACCGCTCGATCGCTGCTGATGTGAAAGCCCTTTGCAGCATGAGCTAGGCTGACGGTCGGTGGTGGAAAGTGCATCTCAACAGCCCCAGGTAAGCTGAGGTTCTGGATCAAACTCAAGGTGTCCGGATTCCAGACGTCGAGGAACCCTTTGGATGGTGGCTGCAGTGCCAAGATATAAGGGTAACTGTAGCCAATATTGTCTGGAGCACTCTGCCATGGTATCTGTTTCTTGTCGAGGGGTTTTCCTTCGGTGTCGATGAAGAGCGAACTGACATCCTTTGCCAGGAGCATTTCGCCATCTGCCAACTTGGCGGTTAAGGGTTTCGGCATGTAGCCACCAAGTCCCATGTACCCCATACTGGCTGCACCGAAGCGACTGCCCTGTCCGCCGGCAGCTGCCGCGCCCGAGCCGTTGATCTCCATTGTGGTCAAGGTATCAATGTCGACAAGCACGTATCCCGCGTTCATTCCGCAGACAATCTTGGTGGCTGTTGCCCATGTTACGGAGCGCACGGCCTCGGGCAAGACAATCTCCTTGACCTCGTCGCTCAACTCGCTCGCATGCCAACTCCACAACAGCAGTTTCCTCTTGACAGCTACAGCCAGCCTGGATATGATCTCAGGAATGTCGGTCGCCGCATCCTTGACGATATTACTGGTTACAGCAAAGCAGCTTGCATTCTTGGTGCGCGAAAGAGTTTCAATAAGCTCGTAGCTTGAAAGATCGTAGAGGGAGACGTGGTAGGCGGACAGTGATACGATAATGTTGGCCTCTTTAATCCTCGCAAGCTGTTCTATTGGGCGCGTTGAGAACTTTTCGACTTCGCGCAGGAGATCTGTTGCCTTGGGGCTAGTTTTGCTTTTCGGTTGCTCTGTATCGTTCGGCAGACTTCCTGTCGCAGACGCGACGCCGTTATCGTTGTTGCCGCCATTGGTGTTGCCAGAGTCTGTAGCTATATTGTTGAGACGGTAGATTCGTAGGGCGCCAGTGTTGAGACCGACGAGGACCCGATCGCCTTGGGATTACTGTCAGCTTCTTCGAACGAGCGGTGTCATGCAGGGTGAATTAGATGCACAAGAAGGCATTGACGTACCGTAGGCGAGGATTGTCTCGATCTTTGACTTGTCGCGCTGCTTAAGCTCGATGATCGGCCGAGCTGTGAAGGCGGAGAGCATGGCGAACTGCCAGCTCGGAGATGGCTGCTCCGATGATCAACTGGCACCAAGCATGAGACACAAGTGACTGCCGTGTTAGATGCGCCCGCCGCTATTCGCAAGATTCGTTATGTCTGCGCCCTCATCGGAAGCGATCAGATGCACGATGGTGTAGAAAATGTATGGATTAGCTGGTGGATGTCATTTGACCCAAGCCCAAATGCGACTCCCCAAGCTGCTGGAGCCGAGACCCTAGCACGGGAAACCTTTGGGGTAGCGTCTCGTGGGCCGGCACCTCGGGGCGATGATGGCATAGCTCTGGACTAGCGCCGCCGCCTCCCAAATTTCATTGGGAAATGGGAACTGACATAATACAGAAGGACATTTGATTGTAGATAACGACTCAGACTTGGTAAACAGCCGCGTCTCGAAATTTTTCGTTTATTCCGACTTTTACACAGCCATACAAACTGATATTCGATAAGGGTGCATCCTTTACCACATATCAGCAACTTATTATTAGTCTTTGACGTGGTGAGAGAGTGCAGGCATCTTCTCAACACTTGATTTCGGAAATAGCGCTAGATCACCCATGTAGTACATTACCCGGAAGTAATACCACGATACCTGGAATCAGTGATTTCATCTCTTTCACTTGGCAATGCAATATGGTATGTTCTTGGTACTACAACAGTGATCGTCGTTAGGGTTCTCAGACAGCACCCTAACCATAGGCAACATGACAAAGGCTATTCACTGATTGGCTCCTTTCCGCGGATATATTGCATACGTATCTTGACCACCTTCATGGTGTCCGCTGGATTCAGACCTCCTGGAACGTATTTTGACAGTGAAGTAATTCTTAGGCCAAGGACTTAATTCCAGTGGTCTGTTTGCTAGTCTTCAACTTCAGTTTACGCTTCTACATTCCGGCGACGTATAGCATGTTTTTACGAACATAGTGTAGAGCAGGTAGCAATGCTCAGATGGAGATGGAGTTAAGCGGTGATAAATGACAAACGTCCCGTTTGTGCATTCCGTAGAAGGTGCGCGAACAATCATATAAAATATTGCAAGTACGGGCTATACGAAAGCCCGATCGAATTATTTCGTTAGTCGAACAGCACTCGTCTGACGTGCTGAGTAAACCAAAATATGACATGTATCCAAAAGAGGAAATATCTGGTGCCGACGACGGCAATAATTGATTAAAATCCGGCTCCGTACTATTGCGACTGAAATCTTCCAAAGGAATATAGTGATATAGGCCAGCTTGCTTGTTTAGTATGCGCCATGATACGTAGTACGCATTTCGGAAGTATAATGGCTTGTTGTTCACCTGGAGGCCTTAAGTCCGGCCGTCCTTGTCAATGGAATGGAACCTCCTACAAGACTCATTTTATGATTATCACTTACTTCCAGCAACATGGAACGTGATTGCTACATCACAGGAAACGTCAATGACGAATATAAATAGTCCTAACCATCCACGGAGATTGCCCCGAAATTTTTCTTCAAGCATAAGCATAACTACAACTTGCAGATTCCCAGAGTCAATCTACCAAAACCCAGAAGCAGATCATAGTCATGTCGTCCTATATTCAAGATAAACTTGCATCAGGTTCAAAGCTGCACTTGTTTGTAACCGGAGCAACCGGTTACATTGGCAGCGTCTTCACTGAAAAGGCCGTTGCAGCAGGCCACACTGTACATGGCCTCTCGCGATCCGAGGCTGGCGACAAGAAACTCGAGGCTCTTGGCGCCGTCGCTGTTCGGGGCGATATCTTGACTCACGACGTTCTCAGATCCGAGGCAGCCAAAGCCGATGCTGTAATTCATCTCGCCTGGGTTCACAACTTTGCCGCCAACTTTGACGAGGTGGCTGATAACGACATTGCGGCCACAAATGCCATCATGTCGGTGCTCTCGGGCACGGGCAAGCCACTGATACACTCCAGCGGCGCTGGCGGCTACGAGCCCAGGGCCGATCGCTCAGCTGCCACAGAGGAAACCCCTCGGAGCTCTGGAATACCCATCATGGATGCACGTGGCCGGTCTGAGCGCAATGTTTTGGACCGGTCGGGTGTCCACGGTGTTGTCATCCGGCTCGCACCATACTGCTACGGGCGTGGGGGCAAGGGATTCCTGATGGCATGGATGAGCGAAGCGCAGAAGCATGGGGGAAGCTTTTACGTCGAGGGAGCCGAAGACAAGGTCACTAGCACCTTGTATGTGGACGATGCAGCAGATCTGTACCTTGGTGCTGTGCAGTATGCTGGAAGAAGCCAGATCTATAATGCAATTGGATCATCAGAAACAACAATGAAGCAAATGGCCGAGGCAGTTGGTAAGGTCATGGAAGTTCCGACGCGTGGTGTGACAGCCGAGGAAGCAGCCGAGAAATGGGGCCAGTTTCTCGCCTTTTTTGTCAGTATCGAAACCAAGGTATCCAACGAAAAGGCCAAAAATCAGCTGCACTGGGAACCACGAGGGCCGGGATTTCTAGACGAGATCGTACATGGATCGTACAAGGTAGTGGCTCAAGACTTGAAGGGACACAATGCCGAAAACTTAACCGCAAGGTATGGTCTCAACTAGGCCTATGTATACAGTCCTCACAGTCAAATCAAAGCGAGCACTCAGTATGGATGAGGGAGATCGAGCTTCGAAGAATAGTGTCAATGCATTATTGAATTACCAACAGATATCAAACAACCAAACTCCCAATCAAGCCTGGAACGCCATTCTTTTTCGTCGTAACTCATGACATGTCTAGTGACCACCGGTAGTAGGAAGCTGTGAAGATGTTAGCTCACGATTCCCAACACACGAGTTTGCTCTTCACTTACTCCACAATACACTTTGAAAGAATCATAAATCAACCATTGGAAGGCGGTCAGTGTGCCAATCATAAAGATACGGACTGGCAGACCGTTCCAAAGCCCAGTGAAACCAATGTTCTTGTAAATTCTGCCGACTGCAGTCACAGCACCCTCGCCGGGCTTCCGGTCGGCATTTAGCTTGCTCACCATAACATCGGCCGGGTGCGAGACAACGGCACAGCCAACACCGGCAATGTATCCACCCAAGAAGGAGACACCCGTCTGCTGGAGGGTGTTGTACGACTCTTTGGGCTTACCCATTTGCTTGTAAATCGCCTCGACGGCCTTCTCGAATGTCGCAAACTTGACCATGGTGTAAGGAATCTGTCGCGCCCAGAGGGGATACAGGCCCTTGTACAAGCCAGAGACACCCTCCTTCTGGGCGACATTGCTCCATCCCTCGCGCAGAGTCTTGGCGTATGGGGGAATAGTTGTCTGCATCCTGACCTTGATAGCCTCGAACGGACACAGGGCCATGTCAGCCAGGAACTCTGCCGAAGCAGACGCGCCCAGGTATACAATGGTCTTGGGTGCATTTGGGAATAGCTGCTCGCCATAGTAATACTTGAAGACCTCGTAGAAACCATACTTTCCGGCACCCTGGAACGCATAGCCAACGAAGGTAGGAGCCCAACCGGTGAAGACACCTCTCAGTCCCTCGGCACTGTAGATCTTCTTCCAGGCCTCAATGTTGGACTTGTATAGAGACGAATCTACTTGACGTCGGCACTTGACCAGGTCGAGGGGTGTGACGGAGGTATGTGTTGGACCGCAAGCTGGGCAAAAAATGGGAATTTAGCAGATGCAACCAAATTTCTCAGGAAAGGGAGAGGAGACTTACCAATGATACCACCCAATGTGCATGCTGCAAAATACGTAGGCGAAAATAATTCAATCTTTTGCGCAGGAGCGCTGCTCTTTGATTTCGACGACATGTTGGGCCGCGTGTGGTATGAGCAAGAAGAAGAGGGGAGATTGGTCTGGAGACGGAATCAAGGGCTGCAACTACCACGGACAAGTTATGGGTGAATGAGAAACAGTAAACACAATCGCCCGCAAAAGTTCTCGAAATGCGCACAAGAAAGTATTGAAATACTAGATCTACAAGATCCGACAGGTCCGTTATCTCGGGCTCGCGTTGGAGCTCGCTCTCTTTGACTAGACCTGGGTAGCGACGCTGGGACAGCTCCCTGGAGCGGCGTAATGATGTCACTGGCATTGGCCCGTTACTCAGCCCAGATTCACCTACCCTACCCCTACCCTTGTCCACGATTGGATCAATTCCAGTCACTCGGGCGCTCTAGAGTACAATCCGTCACGGGCAACAAACATCGTCATAGTGAGGACTGGCAGTTGGGTCGGTCATGATCGAGACCATGATCGACGCCTTGCTCGGCTCCGCAGCCGGATTTTGTGTGCAATACATTGTACGTACGGAATAATTCTTCAAACTTGTTTACTATGACCTCTTTGCGATTGGCGCCCAGCGACCTCGAGTGCTGAGCGACGGGAGTCACGGAGCCTACAGTGGAGACTCGCGTGCTCCACGGGCGATCCCGAAATACGCTAACAAGCTCGCAGCTCCATGCTTATCTTAGCTTCCACGTCTTAGTTGCACATCATCTCTGCTGGTTCTTATACTCCCGCCAAGACGCACACCTGGCAATAGCAACTTTGCACAATCATTGACATATTTCGGGATCCTCAGGCTCACAATCTTGTCGAGCCTTGCCCCATCAGTCCAAACAGGTATAATAGTACCAGTCCAGACTCGGTGCATTGTTTCCAATATTGGTTTCACTCATGGAAGAATGATACGACACAATCCCCAACCTAGGTAAGTGAATATGGAGGATAATACCGACGCGAACTTGTATCTCTCTGGGATCCTGTCAAGACAATGGCCATTTTATTGTTTCACTTATCGTAGCCAGAATTACTGTATCACTGGATTCGTACGAAGATTCTCTCCAAGTCTCGAGAACGCATAGCCCATGGCAATTGTTGAGGGGCGAAGCACGAACATCACTACAATATGCTTGAGGCACTCATGGTCATTTATATCCAACGACATCACGCTCAAATACGTGGGATCTCAATGCCGGTTGCGTTCATCGAGGACCCTCTCCCAACAAGTACTGACCTCCTTGTATGGCGGCAACAAAAACAGGGACATTTATTTTCTCGAACAAATACGAGAACGAAAGGGTAACGAACGATAGTCATGTACAACAGCGTCGCCATCCAGCAAGATAAGGTAGCTTTAAGCTTTTAAGAAAGATTAGAAGAGGTCGACCTAATAATCCTACAGAGAGAAAGCCAGGCCTTGTTGGAGAATGACTTGCTATTTTGTTTTGCTCTAGGATTAAGGGACGAGGACAACAATTCAGCTACCAAGATCGCCTCTGCAGTCAGGTCAGTGACAAGTCCAGATATTTCCATTTGCTTTTCTGAGCTGTGGCAATATCAGTTTACCGAATTGCGCATGGTGAGTGGACAACAATCTGTATTCATTACCGTGCCGTACACTCCATTATTGTTTGTGCGTTCTACTTCATTTTTCGGAACGTGATGCATTTCCGTACTTGGTGATTGTTCTGGAAAGAATATCCAGCCTTGTAGTCTTCATCAAAGCTGAAATCTAGATTGTGATTCACGAAACAATAGAGAAACAATCCCCAGACTCCGAACCTGATGAGCTCCTGGATATAAATTTTAATTTCGGCCCTTCCACTTTTATTCAGTCGCAGGGACAACCGACTCTTCTAATTCGCTGCCACCCATTTAGCATCTGATAATTATCAGTCGGGCTCCTTCTTTCGTCTAGTACTTTCCACCTTCCACCCAGCTCCCAAAGCTGCCCGTTTGCGTACTTGGTTTTGAAAAAAAAAAAAAGCCATCAATATTTGCACACTTTGTTCCGGTGTTTCCCATCACTTTCAGGACTGCACCTCTGTACAAGGTCACCATCACACAGTCAAAGCTACCAAAGCGATTGATCCATTTAATCACGAAAAATGGCCACCGACAAGGGCACGAAGAACAACCTGAGCATTGGCGACTTGACCAACAAAGACCTTCGTCTTGTCGCCATTGCTTGGAACTGCCTGGAGGACACCAAGGTGAGCAATCATTCCATTCTACTCCTAGGCATTTGGCACAAGATGGATCGCACTTTGTGTAGACCATCCACCGAAAACTTCCAACTAGTCACTGCATGGGTACCTGAAAATTTACTGACTCTTCATTCTTATAGATCGACTTGGACAAGTTCACCGCGGCAACTGGCTACGCCAACGCAACTTCCGCTCGCGTTTGTCTCAATGGAACCAAGCGCAAGCTCTTGGCTTTCTTCAACAGTCTCAACAAGGAGGGGGACGCTGCTACTGCTCCCTCGCCCAAGCGCAAGGGCGCTGATACGACCGCTGACGAATCTGCACCCGCTGCCAAGAAGGCAAAGGCTGCAAGAAAGCCGCGTGTTAAGGCTAAGAAGGATGTGAGCGAGGATGCCGATGCTCAGGAGGACGCTGACGTCAAGTCTTCTGATCATGACTTGTGAAATCACAAAGCTGAGCATTCTGGGTGGTGGACACGGGTGCTATAATACTAGCAAGAGGATTCCGCCAACACCTAGGAAGGGAACCTGAGTTTCGACCGGGGTGGATGTCGCGGCGAAATTGCAGACGTGAATGGGGATACTGCAATGTTCAGCCTCATACCGAAGAACGGCGTCAAGTCACTGCATTATTCAAGTAGTGAACACCTTGACTTTGGAAGCTGCCAATACATTCTCCACATTACAAAAGCCATGTGTTCTCGTGTGATGCGTTGTAATACTGACCGCTCCGGTGTCATTGTCGAGAAGGTACCTTCGCGGCCGTTGCCATTGACAGAAAACCCGAGGCTTCTCACACTCAACATATCCGGCATGGAGGCCAATATACACATAACTACTAAAAATAATGTAAGTCTAATGTCTTGTACAGTTTCGAGGCGGTTCGGTGTTTATGAGGTTGAAAACGTACCTTTATGAGAAATGATTGTTGTAAGAAAGCTCGTGTCACTCGTCATATGATCACGGTCTGAAAGCCGCCAATGAGATATGCCTGATTATGAACGAGAATGTTCCTAGTCACTCCAAGTGTAAACAACCCCGCACTCGAAGGATTCAACCAAGTACTGTACGGAAGGTGATAAATAGGTCAGACCGCCATAATCCTGCAATAGCCTTCCATGAACAACGTTGTTTTCTTGGCGCCAAGTCCAAACTCTCTGCTCTCTAATATTGCTCTTTCGATATTTGGTGTACCATCGTGTATCTTGTCTTTCTTTGTCTAACTGCTTCACGATGTCGGACTTTCCACTACCCCCACGACCTGCGACGCCTCAGGTTCTTGTCCATCGCCTGCCTGACAAAATTGAAGCCACCGATGAGTCGCGCAAGCCCGAGAAATACGTTGTTCTCATCACCGGCTCCACGAACGCCCCAGGCAAAGTGCAGATTGCCCGGGAAGTCTCTGCTACCTTGTCTTGCCAATGGTATTCTGGCGATAGCATGCACGAGTCTGCCGCCAAAGCTGCAAGTATTGGATTCGGGCGAACGGCGGCCTCGACTGGAGCGACGGGTGATGCTGGCCCAGTCGACACACCTCTACCAACAGGCCCCAATGAAGCTAGATATCAGCGCATGTGGCTGTCAAAGATGACTCGAACTGGGCTTCTCTTCCCAGAGGAGTCTCGAGCTGCTACTGAGGGTTTCTCGGGCTTTGGCGGTAGCTCGTCCACCTCTACCAGTCGCAGAGGTTCTGCGAGCTCCGTCGCTTCCGTTTCGTCGAGTACAGCGCCGGGGTCCAGCATTGCGAGCAGCCGGCGCGAATCCGCGAGCTTTGTGCACTCTGGGCCTCCGCCGTCAAGCACCCTTCCATCAGAGGGTCCCGTTGCTAATCTTCATTCGATACCCCTTTCTGACAAGGAGCGCCGTCGAATTGCAAATCCCGTGCTCATGGTGCTTACACACCCGGAGCTGGAACAGTGGCACAAAGACGCCATTCGATCAGCTGTGAAAGACTACAGCATTGGCATCATCTTTGTGCCTCTGGAACGTGGAAATGAACAAAGTGACGATGAAGAAGAGTTGCCCATCCTTCGACCGCTCGACCCGACAACCATGACAAACTTCCCAACTTCTTTTGATAGCTTCGCCCGCAAGGCCCAGACGGTACCTAGCCTAGACGAAGAATTGAAGCTTCGCATTGACTTTGATAACGATGTTGAAGGCAAGATAGCGGAGATTACCGAAGCGGTACGAGACATGATTGGTATTGGGGGTCAATTTATCTAGCATGGAAAACGTTTAATGACTTGATGAAGTTATTGCTTGAATGAACATATAATAAAGCTAGTAGAAGAGCCCAACGATACCAATCCATTAATCGGTTGAAGTGACGTGACTTGGTGGGAAAGTATGCCATCCTAGTACTATGTTTTCCTTCATCTTGTCATTGAGCACAGTCTTGTGACTTTGTGGCCATCTTGTCCGGAGTTGTTGCTATTCGTTTGACTAAGCCTTTGTCTCAACAGCATCGGCTACAGGCTCATCGTGATGTTTCTCTATTACGGCCTGGATTTCAGCCACAAGTCTCGACTCGCCCTTCTTGGTGTGCCAGGGCTTGGGTCCATCGTGAGAGAATAGGAGCTCAATCTCCTCGAGGGTTTTGCCGCACGTCTCAGGGTAAAAGGCAAAGAACCAAGCAGCCGCCAAGACGCACAACACGCCAAACACGATGAATAGGTTCCATTTGATATTGATGAAGCCGGGAGGTGTAAACATGCCCAAAGCGAAATTGAAAATCCAGTTGGACAGGGCGGCAAGGGACATGCCGGTCGCGCGGGTCCCCAGTGACCAAACCTCGGCCGCATAGATCCAACACACGGGAGCCAGCGTCAACGCGTAGACGATAATGAGGAGATATGAAAAGACGATGACGGTGTTGGCTGGAGCCCCGCTGGTCACGGCAAAGATGACGTTTGGGTTGCCGTCCACGCCCTCGGGCACCGGATAGTTGTGGGTGGCCATGACACCGCCAATGACAAAATGACAGAAACCCATCCCGAGAGCGCCCCATACCAGTAGGGTCCGTCGTCCAGTTTTGTCAATGAAGAGCCACATGACGCCCGTGAAGATGATGAAGACGGCATATTGGACTCCCGATGTGACCATGCCTACGTTGCCCGAAAGACCAGCCATCTCGGCAATGTATGTGAGGTAGTAGACAATAACATTTGCCCCGGCCAATTGCTGCGGCATTCTGGTCAGCTCATAGGTCGATTACAGACACATTTGTGACCGTCGCTTACCTGCCATGCCTGCACTGACATACCGGCCAAAGTACGCTTCCACATGCCGTTCTTGACAAACTTTCTCCAGCCCTTGCCAGCCTCGCGCTCGGCAATGAGAGTGGTCGAGATTTCGTTCCACTCGGCAACGACAAGAGGGTCATCAACATTGCCTCCAGCCTGGATTCGAGCTAGTGTCTCAATGGCCTCCTTATCACGACCGACCTTTGCGAGCCATCTAGGCGAGCGAGGCAGAAATGGCAGGCCTAGGAGCAGGAAAAAGGCAGGGATGAACTGGGTGCCCCAAGCAGTCCTAAAGGAAGCTTTTCCCGGGATAAAAGTGCATCCGTAGCCTATAAAGTACATGATCAAGATACCAAACTCGATGGCAAGCTGCTGAATAATGACAATGGAACCACGCTTTTCGGCTTTAGCGATCTCAGCCAGGTATACGGGAACCTGAGATGAGGTGATTCCGACCGTTATACCGTTAATGACACGACCAGCAATCAGGGTTCCCGCGTTCTCAGCTGCGACTTGAACAGCGGTACCAACGAGCCAGAAGAAACAGGCGATGAATATAGAGTCGCGGCGACCAATCTTGTCAGACAAGGGACCGGCCATTGCTGATCCCAAGACAGAGCCAGCAGCAAGGGCCGAACCGATGGCCCCCTGAAGAGCACCTGCGGGCTTGTTGAAGAAGTCGAGATACTGCTGCGACGTGACAATGGCGGCAATGGACGAGATGTCAAAACCAAAACTAAATTCCCGTGTGAGCCCCTTGACGTTGACCAGGACTTGTCCCTGGAGACAACTTACAGAGCACCACCTAGGGTGGCAATGATAGCCACGAAGTGGACATTATAGATTTTCGGGAACGTAATGCCCATGATGAACGAGTTCCCGAGATGAATCCCAGAATCAGGCTAGAGGAAACGTGCAACGTGCCAAAAGTATCAAAGCAAGCAGCAGTGCTGAATATAATGGTATTCAAGGAAGAGACAGAAATGTCTTGAAAGAGAATTCGGGGTGCTTACCAGCTGGACGGTAGCTATAACTATATCTTGGGGAAAGCAACCCTCCATTTTGTATGCCTTGCAAGGCTTGGAGGCAGCTTGCAGGGATAAGATGCATCTACAATGTCAATCTTATGATTGAAGCAGCCAGACCCGTCCAAGTCCCACGAATGGGACGGTGGAAAGCCAGCAGATCACGAGGTCAAGAGCTTTGAATGGTTCCATCTACCCCAAACCTGACCCAGGGCGAATTGTCCGGCCCCGGTACATTTGCTTGGATCGAGACTCATCCCCACAAGCGTCATTCACTTATTTGCTGTTGTGTAAATGGGGCCGAAAGACTGGGAATCGAGGTGGTTTGTACGTAACCTGTAACTTCTACGCCAAGAATTGGGGAATGTCCCACCATAATTGAGGGATGTTTATTGAGGATGGCCGTGGAGCGGACAAGCAAATTGCTTGGGTAGATATTCCAAGACTCTTCCAAGACTCCAAGAGCTTATGTGAACCTTGTTCTCCAAAATCATGCACTATGGAGTGTAGTTGATGACTACCCAGATAATCATCTTCTTTGCTCCTGGGACCACGATGCAATTTGATTCAATAACAATGCGTCCACCAGATCGAAAGGCTTCGAGAGTAGACACCCCTGCACCATCGGCTGGATTCCAGAACAGAGATCGCTCAAGTAGCCGTTCACTGTATACAGAGTCTTTCCGAGGACAAGTAGCTCTACATAGCTGATACTCAAGTATGAACTCGGCTTGGCTGGCTGGGCGTCTTGGGTCCATCCGAGAATTGGTGGGGTAACCTATTAATGATAATCTGCTATTGGTGCGCATATTCCTGAATTCTCACCTAGGTAGGATGATGATATAATGTAATTTTCTGAAGAAGTGGAATGGAACTGCCGAGCGCCAGACACGCATACCGGTCCGGTTCGCCACCGAGGACCCTGGTGCAGGCTGCTGGTGGTAAATAGGCTTGCACAGAGGCTATAGAGCTGTAGCGGACACAAATTCGCAGCCAACAATGACAAGTAAAGACCAGACTCGATTGGGAATCCTGGAGACGTCCGACCTCATCATCTTGGCGTGCTATATATCTGTTCCGAAAAGAGCAAGGCCCGTGGATCTTATTTGGACCTTTTAAGACCGTTGAGCACAAACTTGCAGCTGCGACAGGGGTGTGATGCAACCGAGGAGCAAGTCAGCATTGGCAGGAGGCTGGTCGCAAAGAAAGATACGAAATGCATCTGTGGGAAGATGTGCCCAAATAACATCGAGGATGGAAGCTGGTTTTACATCTTCATGCCGGCGCCGTAAGCAGCTGTGAATCAGATGATGGAGCATGGCACGATCGCACTCTTGGCCGCTGGGGAAGCTATACTGATTCAAGTCTCCCCATGTTATGCACAATAATTTGACCTACGCCATTTCTCGGATGACAAGGTGACTTTCACTACAGTTGCTTTTGCGATTGTGTGGGTTCTATCAGTATTTCGCATCAAGGCTGGAAACGTCAACATCCTCAGACAAGTACGGTCACACCTGATTGGCACCCATCTCTAACTGGTCAAAGCCATGTAATCAGATCTGGCCACAAGATCTTTCAAGCTACCCATATTGAACGAATACGATCACGTTTCAGCCTTAACACATCTTAGCAAAAAAGAAAGTTAACATTTCAAAGGTATGTAGGGACACTGTCACGGTCCTAAATTACCAAACGTCTGCCTATATTTGTGCATCATTGAATTGTTTTGATCGTCTCATCTGCACATCTCACCTTGCACTTTCCGGTACCACACACAAAGTCCAGGTAGAGTTGCAGCTCTCTGGTGTCAACGTTAATGAATTTATTTATTACATCGACCACACAGGTCGTAGATATCAACTGACATGCCTTTGCTGTAATATCTTCTGCTATGAGCCTATATCAAACGTCTGTTTCGCTGTACTTGTCCCAATCGGTGCCCTTCCAAAACTTTTTCCCGCCATTGAAAGAATGTTGAATCTTTTCTTTCGCCAGTATAGCCATCCAACATTCGAAATTTGCAATAGTCTCTGTATCTACTCCTTGTGAAGCGATAGTCTCCGCCAACTGAGCAGCAGTACGTATTGCGGTATCCGCGCCTGATCCTCCCACTACAAGGTTGGTCGTCAGTCTTGCCCACACGAATGAACAGAGTGAGTGGAGTGAATAGTGATTTCGTCGTGGAAGAAGGGCGTGTGGAAAGTTCATGTATCCAATTCCTTTCGGGAATCGGTAAAAAGAGAGATGGAAGATATGTGAGCAATGCAAAAAGGTTTGTACAGAAATGACTGAACTTACTCGGACTCATTGGATGCGCTGCATCACCGATAAGGACAACACTTTCCGTCGCGTTACTTGAGCAGATCTCTATATCTGGTTTACTCGACAAGACTGGAACACAGGCTGATTTCTCATGAGCTGCTGAAGAGAATATTGACTTTAATGCAGGATGCCAGGCCTCAGTAGCGGCCATCAGGTACCGTCGCTTCTCTTCCACCGTCTTGGGCAAGTCTTTCGAGAACTGGCCTTTCGCTGTACAAATGACCCAGTACAGATAATCTTCAAAGTTCGGTAATCCAAGTTGTGACTCATGATTCACACTTTTTGACCACTGCATTGGCTCAACAATGGCTTGAACGTTTGCATCATTATCGAGATACATGCACCAGCTCAGGAGGTCTTGTGTCAAGTTCACCTTCATATCTTCTGTCAATAGGGTCCGCCCCCACAAGACCCAACGATCCAGATCGAGAATTTTGCGCTCGGGCTGCAATTGTCTGCGCACCAGGCTCTTGATGCCATCTGCGCCGACAAGCAGCTGCCCGTCCACGCGCGAGCCGTCTTTGAAGTAGATATGAACTTGCTGATCAACAGTTGTGTATGATTTGAACTCCATCCCATACTCGATCTCATCCTCAATACCCAGGGTAGACAACATGCGGAACCAAGTCCGGTCTATTGGTACGGAGACTGGATCTACTGGCTTGGGTTTCGAGAAGTCAAGGTTCCTGGCATCAACGTATCTTGGCTCGATCCGGGGTATGTCAGGTGCCGTGCTTGACATCAACTTCTTGTGCTCATACGAAAGAACGGAGTTCAGAGCTTCTTGGCCCTCCGTTGAAATTCGGAAACGATGCCCCTGAGATGAGTGTGATTTGGGGTGGCGTTCAAAGAGCCGAAATGGTATCGACCGAAGCCTCAAGCCTTGAGCCAGCGTCAGGCCAGCCACACCCGCGCCAATGATGATAATCGGCGGCCGTTGCATTGATCTTGCGGTCATTTTTTGGTGAGCGGTCTTCTCAAGTATTGTGTTCAAAACGACTTTCCGTGGTCAACAATCACCCGCAACGATTTCATGCAATCGTTGTCGAGGTATGTTACCGTTGGTGCTTACCTGCATTATGGAGGCCCCACCCACGGTTAGAGGTGCCTATGTCAGTCTGTACCTTGGTAGGTTAGGTAAGTAGGGGTAGTCAGAGACCGCCAGTACGATTGCCTGATGCAGGGTCTTGCTGTGACATGCATGCATTGCAGGAAATCTTGACAATATGATAGTTTATACATTTTCTTTGGATGGTGAGTGATTCGTAGCATGATTCAACCCAGATTGCTTGAATAGCCTTAGTTTTACCATACCCATAACAAAAGACTCTTCACTTTCGCTTGAGTGCACAAGTACTATCACGCTTATCTGTACGTGAGACAGATTTTACATGAATCTGCCAAAGGAATGCTTCAATCTGCATCAATGCCATCAAGTCAGTGTTCTTGAGTTGTATCTATTGGATGGAGTTTGGTCAATCGTGTTGCATCCAATGGAACTTTCCCAAACCTCCATCTAATCCCTTCGAGATAGATATCTGTTTTGTAAACCAATTACCGGGTCTTGCTTAAAACGACGTATTGTATTAAAGGCAAGATTTGTGGTGCACGCTCATGAGAGATGAATACCTGACTGTGGCATGCGCCGGGAGGCAATAAGAGACTGCCGACTTGGGAAATCAAGTGTGTGAAGAGCATCAACGTATGCAGTCGTGATGTGATCGATTGCCCGAATGGGAACAATAGTCTGTATTGAAATGAAGTTTTGGAGAAGATGATCAAGTGACTATTGCATCGTTCAACTTGTGAAACACGAGCTGGCTGATTTCTGTAGTCATGTGCGATAGAAGCACTAGCAAATGAGTCTGCTCGAACGAAACACATGCGCCGCCTGCATGTCATTATTCGTAGCTGGTCAAGTAGGTAGGCTGAAGATTACCGGGCTGTCAGGAAGCCGTAGCCAAGATATGGCGACGATTCAAGCCCTCCAAGGCCGCCCCTCCAGATGAACCCCCGCGCACCTGGTTGGCGGCAGGCTTGATGCTGCAATTACATTACCTGCACGTGGACCTTGACAGAACGTTGGGAGGCGGTTTCCCCCTCTAGACTGGCATACCTGGCAAATATCGGAGCCTGGAGCTCGACTTAGGCTTTAGTTAGCCTTAGCTCCGAGGCCACTGCATTTTCTGGGTCCATCGCGTTGTTCCAGGGAGCAGATAGTGTGGTAATGCGCTCTCACACATGCACACTCACCGATCGATCCATGGATCTATCAGGCATTTCTTGATTATCGTCTGTCCGGTCACAGGAAAACCTTGCTAAATGTGCTCAATTGATTGATTTCCACAGATAAGGGCTACCGATTTCACCATATCTTCCTCAAAGTCTTCATCTTTCCGCCCCTCCTCTTTCCGCGACATCGAACCTACGCACCAAGCTACCCGCCCTGCCTGCCAAACTACGCTAAGCTTGAAGGATAGAGGAGGGAGTAGTAGCCAGAACGAGAATACTGCTCAATCCGGCGAAGAAATCGAGCTCATCGACTATCGAGACGTCTCCAAGCAGACACAAAGGGCCGACGCGGGTCGAGAAGCACGCCGACAGATCAAACGCGAAGCAAAGAGGCGCTGGCTAGTCGAGCAGGACGAGATGAAGTTCTCACACAGCATCCAGTTCAATGCTGTTCCGGACTGGAGCAGCCACTACATCGCATACAGTAACCTCAAAAAGCTGTGAGTTGAACCTTGTATTGCTACATCATGGATCGCGTCGGTCTAACACGCCATTGGCAGCATCTATACACTTGAAAAGACGGTCCACCAGTCCGGCACCACCGATATTGAGACACGGCCACTCCTGCGAGGCGAGGATCCCGAAGCCGTTTTCTCTCGGGCACTTGATGTCGAGCTGGAGAAGATAGTATCCTTTTATCAGATCAAAGAGAAGGAAATACTCGACGAGGTGGAGGAGCTTCTCAGGGATGTAGGTGCCTATGAGGAATTGGGCGAATCTGCCTACGATATAGCCCCAAGACCGACATCTGGGCCCAGCGCCGATCACGTCAGGCAGGTCGCCAGTGGTAGAAGCGCTCGCAGTGCAAAGTCCACAGAGGATGGGATTGAAGACAGCGACAGCGGTGATGATGACGATGACGAGACGTCGGCCTTGACCAAGAAACGGCGACCAAGTGTGCTTGGCGGCAGCCGGAGGAAGACGGTGCCGGCCATCATGCTGGCGTCGACAGATATGTCTGCTTCCACCGAATTCCCACGTTCCGCCCGACGAGCAAGCTTGGCAGCGTACGACGATTATGCCGACATTGGCTCCAAGTTCTCTTCTGGTATTATGATTAAGAAGCGTATCATTGCTCTGTACGTGCAGCTGTGCGAGCTCAAGTCTTATTCGCAGCTCAACAAGACGGGCTTTCGAAAGGTACTGAAGAAATTCGACAAGATCATCGATACAAGCCTACGCGCCAAATATATGCCCTCCATCGTGGAGCCAGCATATCCATTCAAGCCCGAGACGATTCAGCGACTGGACGACCATATTTCAGATATTGAAAACGCATATGCTGCAGTCGTCTCAGAGGGAGACCAAGAGATTGCCAAGAAGGACCTGCGATCTCACCTTCGAGAGCACGTGGTCTGGGAGCGCAACACTGTCTGGCGTGATCTCATTGGTATTGAGCGCCGTGCAGAGGCTGCTAGCCTTGGTCGAGGCCTTCTGGGCGCTCAGCACGACGGCATGAAGACAAGGCTACAGGGCGATGATGCGCCACTTCCTCAGACGAAGGAGGTTGATACTCCCCTGGGACGATTCACCTGCCCAACATGGGTCCTCGGAAAGCCCATGCTGACTTTGCTAATCATCCTGGCCATCTTCATCGCCCTACTTGTGGTACCAATCATGGAACTTCCCGAGCAACAAAACTGCCTGGCCATGCTCGTCTTCGTCAGTCTGTTGTGGGCCACAGAGGTAAGTCCAACAAGACCGATATTGCCACTCAACTAACTAATATCATCAGGCTATACCCCTCTTTGTAACCTCCTTGATCATCCCCTTTCTCTGTGTGGTCCTCAATGTTGTTCGCTCAGACGACCCGCCAAACTACAGGCTCGATTCGAAAGCCGCAACTGCATACGTTTTCTCTGCAATGTGGACACCGGTGATCATGCTACTACTCGGTGGCTTCACAGTTGCTGCTGCTCTGTCCAAAACCAAAATTGACAAGCGTATTGCGACATTCGTCCTGAGCAAAGCCGGAACAAAGCCAAGAACTGTTCTCGTTGCAAATATGTTTGTAGCCGCTTTCGCGAGTATGCTTGTCAGCAATGTCGCGGCGCCCGTCTTGTGTTTCTCCATCATTGAGGTGAGTAGTAGAACATCAGCATAACCCGAGTAGCTGAGCTAATTATGTATTCATAGCCCATGTTGCGAAATCTGCCATCGGACTCCAACATGTCCAAAGCCGTCATCATGGGTATCGCCTTAGCTTCCAACGTAGGCGGCATGCTGTCCCCGATTGCTTCGCCGCAAAACGTGGTGGCACTTGGCTTCATGGAACCCGCGCCCACGTGGGCCCAGTGGTTCTTTGTTGTCATTCCTGTCGGTATTCTTTCCATACTTTGCATCTGGTTCCTCCTTCTGGTCACTTTCCAACCCGGCAGAGGCACCACCATCGTACCAATTCGAACCATGAGGGAAGAGTTCACAGCAGGACAATGGTTTGTTTCTATTGTTTGCCTTGCGACCATTGGACTCTGGTGTGCTAGCCACCAGCTCGAGTCGACGTTTGGTGATATGGGTGTGATTGCCATCATGCCGATTGTCATCTTTTTTGGAATCGGTATTTTGACAAAGGAGGACTTCAACAATTTTCCCTGGACCATCATCATTCTGGCTGCCGGTGGCTTGTCCCTGGGCAAGGCAGTCAAGTCCTCAGGTCTCCTGCATACGGTTGCCGAAAGCATATCCAAGGAAGTACACGGCTTGGACATGTACCTTGTCCTGCTTATTTTCAGTTCTCTGACGTTGGTGGTCGCGACGTTCATCAGCCACACAGTTGCGGCATTGATCATTCTGCCCCTGGTCAGCGACATTGGCAAGGGAATGGAGGAGCCGCACCCCAATCTACTGGTTATGGCTGCTGCACTCATGTGCTCAGCTGCCATGGCTTTGCCAACTTCTGGTTTCCCCAACATGAGTAAGTTACTAACCCTGTCTTCTGGGTCACATATACGTTTTCACGCCTCATGATGAGCGGTCTGATGCTAACGAATTTTGCAGCTGCAATCATGAAAGAGGATGCGACGGGTCAACGCTACTTACAAGTGAAGCACTTCATCAGCCGCGGCGTGCCAAGCAGCATCATCACCATGTTAATTGTGGTTACCGTGGGTTACGGTGCCATGCGGATCATTGGATTATAAGTGCTCATTCGTGCCTTGAATGAAGGTTGGGTGTTTATATACTCTGTTGTTGTAACGGTGCATTGGATGGAGCAGTACATTTACGTATAGACTGGCGGTGAATTGTTTGAAGAAGGATGAATTACATGTGTTTCCAAATGTTTACGGCTGCTGTACACGGTTTGGATTGGACACTTGTTTAATGTCATTTGAATAATCTCAAGCCGTGCTACCAACATGCCACAGCCTGCGAGCATGACGTGAAGCGCTGATTGAGTCTTCACTAACCTCAATGATTTCCAGTGAGACTAACGGAAATGAATTTCCCTACTTGATGTACGAGAAAGTGTTTTGTGCATCCACCGCCCATGTATGGATATCGGTACTAGGTGTAATCACATTTGGAGAGACTCGCGTGTCTCGGCTCTATGGATCAAGGACACACACGGTGGAGGTCCCTGACGAACGCGGGGCACTGGGGAATGGATCCGATTAGGCGCACGTCTGCGGGCGGGTTGATTTGACGATTGATGGTGCAGCAGTAGGGCAGGGACTGTTTTACCTAACGTGCTGCGTAATATACCTAGCAAGCAAGGAAGCATCCATTTGTGTAGGTTACTCATGTATCGGCTTGCGTCGCATATTCCCCATTTTCCTGTCCTTTCCATGTTCCTTTCTTCCAATTGCTGGTCAAGGTGCTCGAATTGGCAATCTTGTTACTAATCCTCTTCTTTGCGACAGCCTTCAATCAAGAAAGATTGGACAGAGACGAGCTGAACAACTCTGAGCTAGGAACCCTTCAGCCGCCCAACCCACCATCCGACTCTGGTTCGGCGCGCAAAGCCACTATCTACGTAGCTCGAGGTCCGGGCAGTAGGAGGGACAGGAAACCAGCGGCGCGCAACATTCAAACATTTCTGAAGCTTACCCACATACACATCTACTCTTCTACAAAATCCTACGACGTGCGCGATCCTGTCAGAAAGCTGCACCACCTACGACGAACCAATACTGAGCAATCCGTTGCCTCTCTTTTGACGAGTCTGCCGTCAGAATGCACAAGATGTGACTGGCATCCTACAGCCTGACCAGATCCATCTCCAACACACCGAAATCGCAACGATGCAGCCGAATCGCGCCCAGCGCGCTCCCGGCTCCTTCTCACCTCTGCCCGGCAGTGTATCCACATCAGCAGCGGCGGCGGCGGCGGCAGCCTCTGGCAGCAGCGGACGAGATGATGGCTCCAGTTCAGCCCCTCATCCTCCACTGCGACCGCTGCCCCAGCCGTACCAGCATCCGTCGGCGTCGTCCTCATCGCAACACTCGGCCCGACCCCAGATACGAAGGATCGAATCCTCAAGTAGTGAAGAACAGATCTCATTGACCAACGTGCGAAGTCCTCAGTCTCCTGTTGAGAGAAACGGCGGGGGTGGCGTGACGAGTCCAAGCTACGCCAGCTTTACGCAGCACGCAAATAGCAGCTCGAGCAGTCTGCATAACTTCTCGCGCCCCGTACGATCGAATCCGAATACCGAGACGAACAGTGTGCGAACTGCATCACCGTTGACGCTACCGTCGAGAGCGTTACACACGAGAAAACATTCGCAAACCCAAGGTCTATTTGATTCCACCCTTCCGAGCAAAAGCAGCCTCAGCCTTTCAACATCGAGCATAGATACTGTAGGCGGAAGTACCCGTTCTCCTTCTGGAGCGCTACCGGCCAGCCACATAGCGGCTCAGGCTGCAGTGCAGCAGCATCAACATCAACAGCACAGTCGTACCCGATCGCAGACTGTGCCTTTTCCTGGGAGCGAAGGGACAGAGACGCTCAGACGGCCTGCAGCGCGGCCGATACAAGGGGGAGGCTCTGAATCAGCTGCGAGTACCAGAGGACCACTCAGTCCGCCAATGCTGAGTCTCACGGAAGCGAGCGTCCGGGAAGGGGGTACACTCTTGGGCCCCACGAGAAGCAACGAACAAACTTATCACAATGGACTGCTTGGGTCGTCGGCTGCTACAGCGGCGGCAAACGTAGTGTTCCCGAGAGCGTCACCACAGTCTTCGCCAAACTTGCCGACAACAGAGCAAACACAACAAGGCGCATCTCCATACCTACCACCACTTACAATCCCAGAAAAACCAGCCAAGGCCGAAAAGTCCAAGGTCAAACTCTTCTCACGGCCCAAGAAGATCGACGTTAAAGGCGACTCGAAAGAAAAACCACTTCCTAGCCCTGGTAAGATTGGATCCGCTCTTGCGTCCTTGCAAAGAGGCAATTTTAGCACAGCTTCACTCGTTGAAAGTCAATCAATGTACAATCTAAATAATTCGTCTTCAGCAACTATTCGACCCATCGACACATCCGCCGATGGACCTGCGGCCAAGGAAAAGGAGAAGAAACACCACTTCCTTTCTAGGCAGAAGCACAAGATTTCAGGAAAGGATGACTACCACTTACCCTTATCCTCCGCTGCAAGCAACAGTAGACCAGTCGATCCAAATGCGCCAACCAGTTTGTACAACTTCAATCTCCCTCCCCAAAGCCCGGCACCCACGACTACCAGCTTTAGCAAATCCGTTTCCGGGCTTGATCTGCGGCATGGTGGGCGCGCCCTACGTGACAAGCGAAAAGAGGATAAATTGGGCATGGCCCATGACAATGAATCCGTCTTTACGCTTAACAACACTACCAGTAATCCAGAATGGCCCGGTCCGAGCTCTCTGGGTTCAAGTTTATCACAGACACAAAGCGGCCATGCTTTAGCCATGTATGATCCAGTCGATGGCTCCAAGTATGGGCTGCACAATATGACGCTTGATGATGCATGGCCTTATATCAAGGCAAAGCTCTTGGCCGTATTTGAGGGAGAGGATCTCAGGCTGCCAATTGAAGATTTCAACCGCGTCGTCACCATGCACATTCAGTGGTGCATACAACGGCGCTCGGCTCATATCATTATGGAGGACCTGCGGGAGCTACTGTTCACCGGCTTCGCAAGCCTTGACCATACTCTGCGCAGAAGCGGGACCGAGGACACGAACAAACTAATTCCAGCACTGGTCGATGTCTGGATGGCCACGTTTACCACGATCCTCCCATATATGCAGGCTGTCTTCCTGCCACTTGATCTCGAATTTTCAGGCAATGGAACTTTGTTGACTCCGGAGCAGGCCCGAGATTTCTGGGGCGGTGTTAATGGTGGGCCTGGATCAACGGCAAAAGAATTGGGGACTGTTTTGGATGTTCGCAGACTGGTCCTCCTAGCTTTCAGAGATGGGTTGATTCTGCCAAGGTACGACAAGCTAAGGACTATATTCTCACGATTGAGTCTTGAGCATCTCCCGGGTAGTCTGGCGAGCCTGGCTTTATCAAGCCCGCCTCCTCCAGGAGAAGTGATGATGTCAAGCTCGCCTAGAGATCACACGAATATACTGGACTCCGCTCGCCCTGGTACTGCCATGAGCCTGGATCCATCTGTTGCATCATACAACAGCTCCAGCAGCACATTGCTTAACGAAGGCAGCAATCCATCCAGAAGTCGTGCGATATCCAACGTATCTTTCGGCTCTGGGGGCAGTGGAGGAGACGGCAGCCAAGGTCTTCTGCGGTCTCTTGGCGGCCGAGCGCGAGCAGATAGTGATCGCGACAGGAACCGTGATCAAGAAGCAGAGACCGGATCCAAACAGGTCACCGATATGGTGGGCCGCATGCTTCAGTGCATGTCTGTCCTGGCTTCAGTAGGAGGCAATGCGCCATCGCCAGATTCGAACAGACTGGAAGATCCTGGATCGAAGCAAGTTGCCGAGCTTGGAAGGCTTCTCAAGCTCAACTGGCTTGGCCGTGGAAGAACAGGTAGAAACAGAAGGGGCATGGTGGGAGGCAGAATCAAGAGAGACGTGTCTGCGCAGCGAAGCATCGGTGGCCATAGCCGAGCCAACAGCGCATTGAGCGGA
The DNA here is from genome assembly GCA_023078685.1 of Neopestalotiopsis rosae. Classification (NCBI taxonomy): domain Eukaryota; kingdom Fungi; phylum Ascomycota; class Sordariomycetes; order Amphisphaeriales; family Sporocadaceae; genus Neopestalotiopsis; species Neopestalotiopsis rosae. The sequence goes on along the minus strand of JALGAS010000008.1, from coordinate 174,718 downwards.
GGTGTTGGAGGAATGAATGGACTTGGTATTGGCCTGGGAGCATCGAGAGACGGACTTGGGATACCTGTTTAGAAGCACAATGTACGACGGGTTGACATGTGTCCTCGCTTGAATGCGCCACCAATGGAGTTCGCGGTCAACATGGGAATATCCGTTTGGAAAAGAGTATGGCGTTACAGAGGTATATCCATGATTTGGGTAGACTTTCTTCTTTGGATGCAAACGCGTATAACAGGAAAACATAGGCACAAGCATTGCGAAAATGAACCGTGGATGGAGCGACAAAGTCATTTCAAGATACCACTACATAGACTGGTTTTGAAAATCTGAATTTTACGTGAATGTTTAGAAACTACAGCGCAATCGCGTTTGCAAGCATTTGGAGCATCATGATTGGCAAACATTTTACGGCCAACAGTCGTGACAGGTTGCAATGCAATAGACATATCACTAGATGGACATTGGAAACACTCAAGAGAGTTGATAGCGTGAAAGCAGTATCCTCATTTTTAATAATTATTCTAATCTGGCCTGGATCGAGTTCGACGACGTTGATTCTGATCGTACACTGATACCCTATTTTTACGTGGATACGGCGCGTTGCACGCGATGGGCTGTGGAAACCTACGACTGAAACAATCTGTTAGCAAATGTCCAACTCTCGTAATGACCAGGACAAATGTGATAGATGTGTATGTTCTTCATACATCCAAGGAAGATTGCTGCCCTCATCTACTTGTCTAAAAAGGCTCGATGGCGACAAGCTCGAGTGGAAACTGCGAATTAGGAATGTTTTGAATCACTAGAAGCATGTGTGATTTGCTGCTGACGTGCGCTGTAAAGAAAATATGCGACTAACCTTTTACTTAGTATAGCAACAGCGACAAGGCTGTGTGAATTAGTGTATAGAAGCATGGTAGGAAAGAATCAAGGACGAGTCCGTCACGAAGAATATCTCGTAAATCGCGATCGCGGACACGCACTGAAGCGTAGTAATGTAGCACAGGATCTGTGGAGGGGGTCGAGTTAGCTTGGAGCTCATGCAAAATGTGACGCGAGCGCTCAATGCGACAAATCTTCCCCCAAAGCCAAGGCGCACATCTTGCGTGGAAACACAGAAGTGCGCGATAGCAATCAGACAATTTTACTGGCAAGTAACAGCCTCCGCGAGGAGACCGACGTCGGGTTGACTTCTTCATGGTCGATTCTAGTTTGAGAAAGAAGAGACGTTGGTTGTCATCCGTTGAATGGGGAAGATGAATAATTCTGCCGATGCGCGCGCTCTTTCGATAGGAAGGGGAAACCTGCTTGCTTACCACATAGAATAATAGGACAGTGGCCAGCTCATGGGAGCTGGCCTGAATGTGCACCTGTCTGCCCGCAGACGGTGGAATTGTGTTTGTTGATATTGGGAAGAAAAAGTTCAGAACGTTTGCGGCTCTCGTGGGAGATATTTGAATACTTTTTTCTGGGCCCCATTCCAACGAGGCAGAAAAATTTAAAGTGGGGAGCCCAGCGCTCACCTGGTTCCTTGACGGGCAACCACTGAGGGCAGGCGGGGCCCTTTGCCGGTCGCATGATTTTCCGCTGGATTCATTCTGGTTAGTAGACGGGTTGGCGCCGACACTGGACTCCAGCAACCTTAGGTTCCAATGAAGGTTGAAATCAAACTTCATCTTTGTGCAAATGCAGCGACCCTCCAGGTGCCTAAGGTGGCCAAGGTTATGATATGAAAACATCAAGGCTCAGGCAGGTACGTAATTGGGGCAGCTGTCGCTCTAATCGAGTTGGCCCCCCTACAAAGTGTCACGGCCAAAAATAGAAGCACCCCCCTACTAAATGCATAGTGATATTCACGGTGCAGACAAATGCATATAAGAAACGGTCGAGGCGGTTTCTGTTTCAGCGACTCTATCAGTAACATATGGCATGAATAGCTTTTGCCAGTGCTAGGAATTGGTACTATCAAGAGAAAGCAGGACCTTCGTTTTGCTTGGAGACGGCCCTTTTTTTTTCGGCACTCATTCTTCCATTCACTTTGAGCTCCCCAAACAGGATGCCGTCGCACAAGCAACGAACCCTGATGTAGCTGCCGGACTTATGCAAGACCCAAGCTTGATACTGAATATTTGGCAATTCTAAATCTTCGGATGTCGAAGTAAGCCCCTCGACTCATCTCTCTGAGAAAATGGCGACGCAGTGATCTTCAGTTGCAAATCAAGCGACTGTAATGTCCTTGTCGCGAATTCCCTGGGCTGATGGCAATGATTTTATACCTACTGATTACTTTAATACATATATGCATTTATTACCCTGCCGTCCGCTTCATGTTCGTTCTCGTTCATGTAAGCGATTGAACTCACTCACCGAAACCATCCCCACAGACACTCGTCCAAGGCATCAAGAACTAGGTTCCAACGGAAAAAGGCCGATGACTGATTTCCACTCTGACATAAATATACGCACTGCCGGCCGGATTTGGCTTTCAGGTAGCAAGTCGGTCAAGATACTTCCAGTCATAACAGCAGACTATTGCTCGACACGATTGTGCATTCCTCGTTCCTCGTTCCACATCAGCAGTTTGCCATCGTCAGCAAGGTATACATCGGCTTAAGCGACTTATTGCACCAAGACATACAGAATAGACCGTCTGGCCTCCTTCCTTTTCCAGCACCACGACCAAGACGAATTTCCATTGTGTGAGCCTAATTGTACGTCGAAAGAGTATTGTGACGTGGCGATTGAAGAACTTCGGATTGCCATTCATACAGCGAAAAAAAAAATACTGATCGTTTCAATCGGTTCATTAGTCCCTGGCGCTCACGTTCTGCTTATGTGCTTACATGAACATTGAATGTAAGTAGTATATCCGTACCTGTCTAGCACGAAATAGATCGGAGGGATCGACGCCCCGACTTTGCACCACGGGGAAATAGTCCCTTAGTGGCCGCTCTTACCTTTATGGCAGCAGATTTCAAATGATATCTATCCATTTGGCCTGCATTGTTGCTGATGCTTGCACGACAGGAAAACGTTTTTCTTGTGCAGACTAAACAGTTGGACGGGGACAACGCGAACTGCCAACGTTTAATCAATAACGACATCCATCAGAATCTCATAGAACGTCCGGTGAGTAGATTTCCACACAGGAGACAAGACCCAAACGTATCATCCCCACCCAGGGAACTCAACCTCAAACCTGTTGGTCGCATCGGTGGATAACAAGCTTTCTACCGTGCTTACCTACATTGCAATTGGGAGCAAACTCTCTGGGTGAGCAATACTCACTGAAGGAGACCCCCTGAGAATTGCGATTTTAGTCCGGATCACCGATCACGTCAACCTACTTGCACAAACCGCTTGCATCCGAGTATTCATTTATCCAGAACTAATACAGAGAGGCAGGATTCCATCAGTCAAGCAGTTCCAGGCCAGACCGGACCTTGCCTGACCTTAATCCCAGGTCTTTCTCCCTCCTTTCCATCAGTGAGAGATCAGCTCGTAGGGGGGCCACGGGCTCTGATTCGTTCAAATCACAAGTGGAGCACGGAGAAACACCATTTTCCTGCGCCGACCCTCCAATCAAAGCTCGTCTTGAGTGGGTTTGACCCCATTCTGGGTCGTGCTCCCATTTTCTCCATGTCCTCGCATCTCTCGCCCTCTACCACGCACTGATCCTGGACTGGGCCTTTCCCTTTTTTTAGCTTGTTACCCGCCATTCGGATTCATAAACACGCCCACGTCTTTTTGCGCTGCGTCTGCCGCCCGCTCTCAGCATCCCACGACAGACACTTGGGAGAATAGGCAAAAGCGCAAGATCAGCGAGTCTGTCATACTCCGACTGCTCGCTCTCGATCTTTCGTATTCTGCACGTGTAAATTTTCTTCGCTGCATGTTTCCCCGGACCACCACCGACGCTGCAGCCAACGACCCCGTCCCAGTTCCCAGTCAACGGGCACGACTAGCCCAGCCGCGCGAAGCTGCGAACAAGGCACGACGAGGGCTGACTGTCATCTCGGACTAGATTTGCGCGTCGCATTAGCAATCTCATTACCGCGCGACCACATCTCGTCCTGTTCCTCGCCCAAAACCTTGGTCATATCTTCGTCATCCCCTGTTGGCACGTCAAGTCGCCGCGATATATATATGAACCAATTGGGAGCCGCGTCCCGAGTCCCCCGATCCGCCCTGCGCAGATAGCAAACGCCTAACGACTAGGTCAACAAGCTCCACGCGACTGTGTTCGCACTTGTGAACGCTCTCCATCTCTTGTCGCCACAGACCGACGTTGTCGCATGTCTACTTCACAGATCACCATCCGTCGCGACGAAACCCGTGCATGAAATAGCGCAGTAGGGAGTTGGGCGTCGATATCCACCGAGGTGGATCGTCGACGAGTGGAATAGAGATGATGACGATGCCGGGTGCATTCCATCCCGGAATGCCTCAAGGTGTCCATGCTGGTCATGCCATGGCCCCGGGGATGGCTCACAATCCTAGCCAGCCCGGAAGCCAGCCGGGGATGGCCCCTCAAATGGCTGGCCACATGGTTTCTGCGCCCGGCGGTCAGCCGAATCCGGCAGCATTCATGGCCGGTATGCATCCAAATCAGCATGGACAGGCCATGCAGCAGATGAACCCCCAGCTGTTCCACCAGCAACAGCAAGCACAACATCAGGCACAGTTGAGTAAGTGCCCGCCCAGAACCTCGCAGTAAGCCCATGGTATGAGACTGACAAATCTTGTGTATAGTGGCCGCACAGAACCCTGCTTTGGCTGCGCAAATGAGGCAGCAGCAAATGATGAATCAACAGCGACAACAGCAAATGTTGGCACAGCAGCAGGGTATATATGGCAGTATGGCCGGCAACGGCATGCCTGTAGGACAACATATGAACCCAAACGTCCAAATGACTGCTCAGCAGTTTCAGCAAATAAGAAATAATATGAATGCTGGCATGCGACCGATGGGTGTCCCGGCGCATATTCAACAAGCCCATCTTGCCCAACAAGGCCAGCACCCACAGCAACATATCCAGCAGCAGGCTGTAAGTCATGTATACTCGAGCCGAACGCATGCCATGCTAACACAGTCCATCAGATGATGCAGCACTTGATCCAGCAGCAGCAGCAGCAGCAGCAACAACAAATGCAGCACGCCGGTCAGCCTGGGCACCCTGGACAAATGAATCCTCAGCAGCAGATGATGAGCCATAATGCTGCCCTTGCTCAACAGATGGCCACAATGCAGCAGGCTCAGCAGCAGGCTCAGCAGGCACAACAGGCACAACAGGCACAACAGGCTCAACAGGCTCAACAGGCCCAGCAAGCCCAGCAGCAGCAGGCCCAGCAACAGGCTGCTCAGAATCAACAGGCCCAGCAGCAGCAGCAGCAGCAACAGGCTCAGCAGGCTCAGCAGGCCCAACAGGCTGCCCAGAACCAGCAACAGCAAGCTGCTCAACAGCAACAGCAGCAGCAAGCCCAGCAGCAGCAACAAGCGGCTCAGCAACAACAGGCTGCGCAACAACAGCAGCAGCAGCAAGCAACCCAGGCAAATCAACCTACGCCTCAGGCTCCCGGGCAACAACCACAGCCGCAACCAGCCGCACAAGCTGGACCACAGGCGCCAAACACCACTCAGCCTCCCCCTCAAGCCTCGACCCCAGCCAATAGCCAGACGAGTCAGCCACCTACTCAACAGCAGACGCCGGCTCAGGCAAATCAAACCGGGCCTCAGGCGCAACAGCCGCAGCAAGGACAAGCGGCAAGCCTACAACAGCCGCAGCCTCAAGGCCCTAATATGCAGCTTTTGCAGGCTCAGGCTGCTCAGATGAAGAACTTCCAGATGCAGCAACAACAGATGCAGCAAAAGAATGAGGGCAATATCCGTGGCCAGTGCATACTGAAACTGGTCTCTTTTGCCGAACATCTCAATGCCTTCGTGGTAAGTAAATGTCGTTCTCGATGGAGGGAGATGTATGAATATGACTAATCAATATGTAAAGGGGCCGGTGGACGATAACGATGAGTACTGGCCGAGTTTCGTTCGGCAATTCTTTTCGCCGAATGGCACATTTCGCTATGGTCTCATGGACACCAGCTCGCAAGAAGCGACCGAGAAGACGTATGAAATTGTTGCATCTGCTCTTGCACGATACTTTCAATTGCATTTCCGAGGTGGTGTTACCCGTATTCAACTTGCGTTTGGCTCTCGCATGAGCGACAAGAGTCTGGGAGATGGGTCTCATCATCTGGAGAATACCGACTCGTGTATTACGTACTCGTTTGGCGACAACACGCGAGTGATCACGAATGGTAAACTGCAGGCCATTTTCGACTCAAGCCAGAAGCTATCACTGTTTGAGTTTACTACGACTGCCCAGGAGGAATACCTATCCAGGTCCATGGTCCTTCATTCAGCCATGCCCAACCACAACTGGGTCAAAGACTGGACAAAACTCAACTTTGGGGATGCCAAACAGTCGCCGGAGATGAGCAAGAAGGGCAAACAAAAGCAGTTCAAGTCGCCGCCTACGGCCCCTCCCGAGATTGATTTGCCGCACTCCTCCATTAACCAAAATATGGGAGTCCCATCGTCCGTATTTGAGTATTTGGAAATGGTTGAGGTCATGAACCTACTCAACCCTCTCATGGCGTACTCGTTGTCAAATCCCCAGTACTCGCCCAAGACAGCACTTAATGAATACGTCAACCAGAATATTGTAAACGGAGGCGCACAAAATATGATGAACGGTCAGCCTGGAGGTGTGATGGGCAATCCCCGGACGCCCAGCTTTAGCCAATTCAACATGGGAGCTTCCCCAGCGGCCGCCCATCATCAGCTTCCCGGATCGCCTCACATGGGTGGTAGCCCAGCTCTGAGTCACATGCAGGCTCCTGGTATGGCTGTGCAGCGGAGTCAGCAAGGCACAAGTTCCAGTGGGCCCAGCGCCAACACAAGCCCGGCAAGCAATAAGCGTCGACGACCGTCTGGCGTAAAGAACGAGGACGACAGCGGAGCTGCCACGCCAGCGAGCATGGGCGGAGCACCCCAAGTCAATGGCATGGGCAAGACCAAACCGCCTACGCCGCGGATACCACAGAAGCGTGTCAAGGCCAACTCCTAGTATTGCCTTGGGCCAACTTCTATCATGATGACAATAGTCTCTTGATTTGTAGCGCGGGGGTTTTCGGCTTTCTTTTGGCATGTATGCTTTTTGACATGTATATGCGTCGGAGTAATATTGGGTATTTTTACTGGAAATAGGTCCGCCCCATTGTACGATATCATTCACTACGGGCAAACAGGCGTTTGGCGCGATCATTTCCTGGCTAGTCTTCTGTCTCGTACCATTACTGCCTCGCATTTGATGGTTGGCCGTTGTGGTGAATTGGGTTGAAAAGGGAATGCGGGACGAGATCAGCAATAACCTCTTTCCTGGGTTGTCGAAACGGGTGGGTTGGTCTTTAGCCGTGCATACCCATTTGCTTAATTTAGAAAATATGATTTTCGCTTAGCGGGCGCCGCCAATATGATTGCATATCGTGAATGTTTTGAGTGCATCCTACAGTGGATCGTTGCGCTGTCGAATACTGTATATCGAAGGGACCTTGCCAATAATGAGGTGATGATATTTGCAAAATGTCAGTGTAGTCTAACGAAGGCACTCGGTGACTTTTGGGCGACGTCTTGCACGTAACGACTGGATGGCTCCTTGGGTTATGATGTCTTCGATGAGTCAGTGTGGTCTGTTGACCCGTGTTATTCGCGATCCCTTTGAGAAACGCTGGAGCGCCATCTCGTTGCCAGCACGACCAGATCTGGCGGGCAGTGTGATAGCTGAGAGACATAAGGCGCAGGGCGTGCGATACTCGCACGAAGGATAATAGCAGGGCAAGATTTTCACAGGGTTTCGTCTGGCTGCATGCTCGTACACAATCTCGCAAAGATGACGGAAGCTGCTCGGTGTAAGACGGTGTATGTACTAGAAGAGGGAAATTCGACAAGAATGGGAGGAGGCTGGGAGGGTTGTTGCTCCGGGAAGAGTTTTGGACATGAATGACTTTTTGGTATTATTAATCCCAACATGAAAAAAAGAATTGTCTGCCAGGACAAACAAAGATGGAAAACCCGAACATGGTTCCTCCTGGTGCCAGTAGGTGCATGCTACTAGCCAGGTTATCCGTAGTGGTGGATGATGGGGTGGTTGCGCCGTGTGGATTTCGACAAGGGGCGGAATATAGAAAACTGGGCTGAGCTGGCGATTTTGAGGGTCCTGTTCACGATGGGGAGGAACCACTTGGGGAAAATGTCCGTAGCGGAAGATGACGGAATACCTACACTAGCAATATCGTAGAGGGACGAGGAAACAGCGTTTTCCCTCAATTCCCATGTGTCCAAGAACATCACATAGGGTAGAGCACCTGCAAGAGAGATAGGCATACGATCGGACAATGGGATTAGTAAGAGTAATGAGATGAAGTCCGCGAATATCAATTCTCTCAAGACATCGATCGTATTCGCAAGAGGTTGCAAATTATGTTTTGGAATAATCTTGTATTTGTTTTTGCTCTTTTGATATGTTTTACTGTTTTGTTTTGTACCTGGGCTTCTAGTCTTTCAAGGCTAGATTGAGTGAAAAATATTTTGTGGATATCTTTATAGTAGTCATTGTCAGGTGCTTTGCTTGCATTTCCGATGGGAATTCGCATTAGCCAGCAATGGTTACATACACTTTCTGCAATGAAAGTGTCACGAGCTCAAGCCCAGGTGATGAGGTTCAGGTGAATGAAGCCTGGAAATGGATACCGTTGAGCGCCCGCTCAAAATTGCCCCATGCCAATTCCCATAACGCCAGTAATCCGTGAGGAGTCGAGGTGTGGATTCCCATTTCTAATAATAATGCAATTGTCGAAGGAGTAGGCTGTTTTTTGTGTCCATGGTGGTGTTATAGGTACAAGTTGTGCATGTTTCCCCCCCTTTTCTCTTTCCTCTTGATGGTTGTACAGTGTGTGTTGGTTGTTGAAGATGGAAACAGTGTCGAATTCATTGGTTGAAGAGACCCTTATCTTGCTCATTGCACAGTCCCCAGAAAACACAATCGACCCACAATGTATTTGATTGAGTTACATTGAGACCTCCATTGCGTTTCCTGAGATGACGTTGAGATCTTTCGACCTCAATCTCGAGTAGAGGCTCACCGGGAGGGTGGAGCCACTAGTCGAGTCGCAATCTTAACGAGCCCTATTTCGGAGCCGGAACCCGAGAGCCTGGCATCGGCGAGCGCGATCGCGGTCTCTGCGTCTGGCCTGAGGAGGGCGAAGATAGGTTGTTGGGTTGGTTGATGGGTGTTAGAGGTGCGATGCCAGAGAGGATGCGCTTGGTGGGAGGGCGAGTGGCAGGCATTGTTACTGATTTTGTTGGTGACGAGAGGTGTTGTTGCTAGTGCGAGGTAAATTGATAGATTTGGTCGCTATTATTCAATTGTGATCACTTCGAGCTCTCCAGGGGCACTGTTGTTTTCGCGTTGAAGAATTTGTATGTTATGATGGCAGAACTCGCTGCTTGTCGTTGACTGAGATTCGTACAATCAAGGATAGTATAGAAGTAGAGAAATCGTGAGGAGCGTCTCGCACTCGAAGGTTGTAAATCCGCAAGTTGAAAGGCAAAAAACAATTCTCAAAAAAGGAGTGTGGATAAGGAGTGGTGGGCGTCTGAGTGACTAGTTGCTATGTTTGTACGTTGAACGAGACACAAGATGTGAATACCAAAAGAGGAGGAAAGGGAAAGTTGATGAGGGAGAGGATTCGGCAATGATATAGTCGTCCACCATCACTGGAGTACAGTACGACGGCAGGTACCGTACTTCGCGAGAAGGATAGGTATGATACCTGCTGCAAGGCCAAGATTGCATGTCCCTGACTGGTTCCTGCTATGCTGGCGAGCTGCATTGAACCGTGGATCCCCTACCCCGGCTGGCTTATTGAAACTAACGGTGCGTATTGGTCTTAATTGGCTTGACTCGGGAATTTTTGACTACCAATAATCGAACGATGCTCGAGCACAAGCGATAGGGGTCGTCCTTGTGCCTGCTTGGCAAACACACAGTCAACCCACAGGCAAGACAGGCACCTCAAGCCATCGCGTGCTTTTGTGTGGGTGACGTGCATTAGCCTATTGACCCGTCGATCTCTTAGTGGCGCCACACTTTAGGCTTGACGTCCAGGGTGAGCGGCTCTTCATCGCTCGTCGATGGTGGAAAAGCTCTGATCACTCGATGGACGTGGTGATTCGATGAATCAACGGGGAAAGGAAAAACAAGGGGAAGACGGGAAGGGCCATAGGGGCTCAGAGAAAGGAGCCAATTGGCAATGGGATGTGATGGGATCATGGCATGACCATAAGATGAGTTGGCATGTTTTGGAGACAGGATGGGCTGGCTTTACCTTTGGGCTGTGCATAATTATTCTAGAATAGCTAGAATGTGTTTACGCGATATCTCAGGGTCCATCCTTGCATAGTGGGAAACAGATAAACCAGATAAACACTGAGGGTACCGACTATCTTTATTTTGGGGATCTCTAGATTGTGAGTGAGGCGATCTGACCATGATGCTTGTTGTTTTTCCCGGCATTCTATACCCTCATCAGGCGTCAATGCATAGGTACCATCAGCTTCTCTGTGCTTCGGTATAGCCCGTTGCTTCTGCCAGTGCCAAGGCGAAATGAGAAGCCATTGGTCAAACTGTGATGGGCAGCTATCGAAGAGGATTGGCGTCATAGGAGCATTGTTCGGCTAACTGTCTAGTACAAAGCGTAGCCTAGCATGTTTGGTAGGTCGATAGCTTTGTATGGTTGAATGGGGATCGGCTGGGTATCGCGATGCGCTCGATTTCTTGACTTGACGAATACTAATCTATTAGAGTCTGCCGAAATCTGTGTGGGGAGAGGGACCACAAGTATCAACGTTTCACGACTGATTCGTAGGACAGGAGCACGGAAAAGTCCACGTAAAGGCGGACAACGCATAGTATAATCGAATCACAGCAGCAGGTTCTAGACATCAAAGACATTGTCAGTCTGAGAATCAACTCCACCAGTTCCTGCGTTCCTCTGATACTGAAGTACTCATAGAACAACAGTCCGGTGCATGCCGGAATACGCCGGTGGGTTTCATCCCGGGACGGGATTCGCCCTGCTTCTCTATCGGACGAGGACCGCCACGCTCATTCGCTGCTCACCTTGCTTCGAGAAGGAGTGGGCTGACTAGTACAGATTCCAAGTAACGTTATCTCTCGTCAAGGGGCCAACGAAGGAATCTGAACAAGCAGTAGTTTGTGCACAGATACAGAATGGTCGAACGCGCTTAGGCTGTAACGGACTGCAGATGGTAAAGTGAATGTGGTTCCTGGAGATTTCCGTTCGGCTACAACAGTTCTCGTAAGGAGATTTGGGACGACCGAGTTCAGATGGACGCTTACGGAAACGTCCGTTGGCCTCTTGCTGCACATGGAGTCCTCTACTAGCGGGTGTGACGCATGTCATTGCAGTGTTCCATGGTGCGACAGACCAGGAACGCCACGTTCTAGAATTAGCACGCACACGGCATTTGATAACATTGTGGCTGTCTAGTACTTGTTAGCGAGAAATCAAGGAACTCCAGCATGTGATCAGACTCCAGAGTAAGCAACACATATATATATGGTATGCCGACTTATGTGTTATTCATGAGCAAGATCTCTGTTTCATGCAGAGTCAGGCACAAGGCGAGATCTTTCAGCCAACACTCATGGGTCAAATGCTTAGTGTTTCAATCAATCCCCGAAGTTAATCAATGTGGAATGTATGCAAAGGCGGCAAGGCTAAACTTTCTGGAGACCCCTCTTTACCTGCCGCAAGTTCCAAGATTCTTCATATATTGTATATTGTTGGGAGATTCACAGGATTCGGCCTCGACGTCTAATAACGGACCCCACTAACAGAGCAATGATCTTGAATCCTGCCCATCATGGAGACTTTTGTTCCTTGTTGTCGAGGCGGTCTGATAATATGGGCTCGCACCGACACGATATGCGCATTGATAGGTAGGACCCAGTGCTTGAATTTTGCGCGTTCACTTCGATCGTGCTGCAGTGTTACCAGCAGTCTTTGGCCATGTTTAATACACAAGCTAAAACGCTGTCCCGTCTGCAGCCATCACATAATTTGAACGTGAACGAATTCACCTATACAGCTCTTCTCTACTGCGCAGACAGGCTTAGCCCATCCTTATTGGATGATGAGCTCATCGACAAATATTATAATGATTCGTCTACGAAGAGCATAAGACTGAGAACAACTTCGCAGATTCAAGAACAAGGACTGAGCCGTGCATGGCTGATATCGTCAAAACATGATTATAGCTATTCTCATCTCAATTGTATCTCATCAAGGATATTTTGCTCGCAGAATTATTAAACCAAGCGTCGTATATTAGCACCAGTTTCTCCGTTTCGCAAAGGACTCTGATGCATTGGAGCGTCGCCTTCATGGCTAGGTCGTGCTGTTGTCGCCGGACTCACTGGGCTATGCGCGCCTTGTCGTGTAGGTGTGACTGGACTGACCAGCGTATCACCTTGTCCATAGCGCGATGTTGGTGGCGCGAGTGTGTTCGGATTATCAGCTTCCAGCTCAAATATCGCGGCTGGCTCCCGCATTCGGCCCACAGAAATCGCTGTCGCGGGTAGTTCCTGTTGTGCATAATTTCCTTCCATCTCTGACACTTCCGCGCCCCCAAGCTCTGCCGCCCGTGTCGATTCCTTCCGGTCTGGGCCAACCTTTGTGGCACCGAATGACCCCGTATTGCCTTTACCGTCTTCTGCCACTGGGGGCTTATCCTTTCTTCTTGCTCGCCCGACGAAGAAGGCGGCAATGAGAAGGAGAATCACACCTACGCCGACGCCGACACCAATGCCGACTTTGGCACCCGTAGACATGCTACCGCCGGACCCAGAGGATGCTGCCGCTGCTGTTGAGGTGGCCGAAGATGTCACGCTAGATCTCAACGAAGACGGGATCAGTGATGCCACTGGATCTGACGTGGTAGTTGAGCTTCCCGTTTCCGATGGCATGGTTGAGCCTGTGGATGATGGACTGGCGGCATCTTCGGTTGATGTGGGCTCTGACTCTGATTCGGTCGTTTGAGGTAAATCCGAGGCTTGAAAGTTTAGCTGATAGAGTGGTGCGTAAACCGTGAATGTCTTCATGTCATCATTGGGCAATTCGAGCAACGAAAAATCTTCGAAACTCCCCGAGTTGCACACTACTGTCGAAAAACTTGTCGATGTAGCGAGGTTGACGCAGGTTGCCGCGTACGTATTGAATGTCTCGATAGATGATGGCGTGAAGCCGCTATTGACCATTTGTTAGCTGGCCTGAAAGCGTTTCTCTTGTTCGCAGAGTATTGAACTTACGTAGGACAGCAAGCTGCAGCCGTCTCTCCATCAGTTAGACTATATTCCAGACCCCAACCAGTGCTTCCCCCAGCTGTTGCCATGGCCGCGGTCGTATAGCCCTGTGGACAAACAATTCCAGGAGAATAGAAGCCCCAGCCCATCATCACTCCAGGGTCTATCATGGAGCTTGCGCGTGGCGGCCAGCAGTCGGTCCAATCGTGAGCATTGCTTGCTGAATTACATGTTTGTCCTTGCCATCCCGTGGAGCACGTATCGCACCCCAATGCCATAGCATAGGAACAGACCGGAGGAGCGGCCCATGTCGTCGTCAATGGACCGAGCAGAGTGCGCGGCGATGTCATGGTTCCTGCGCTCTTCGCATTGCGCGTAGATGATGATCTGGAGTCCTCAATCCAGAACTCACAAGTCAAGCTCAAGGCAATAACTCAATTTACAGAATGGCGAAAATTCTGAAGAGGAAAAGAGATGCGACGAATAGATGAATTATGTCAGTGGTCCGGATGTTCCATTTGAGCCAGGTAACGATTACCGGGCACTGGGACTGTTGATTCGCATTCATGAGCTGGTTGGTGGTATCTCATTATTCACCTACATATTCCCGCTTAATCTGCCATGACGATGACGTGCAGGCGACAGAGCACATCCTGATCAAGGTCTCGCAGAAATGTGTGCACAGCTTAATGGTTGTGCAACATGCTATTGGTCGTCTGCCACTGCTCGTTATAAACCTGATTTGGAGGTTCAGACAGGCAATCAGTACGATCTCGGAAGGCCGTTCACCGTTACATTGTCGAGCCGAATATGGTTTGGCTTGGTGAAACCCCAGAGTTGTCGCAAGGATTCTCCTCTGTACCAGATTGTGTATCTAGACTTTTGGTAAGTACAAAGAAAAATTCTGATTTCAAATCGTGTTGACCAGAAATAGTTCATCCCGTCCCTAATTCGGTGGTGTTGGGACCTCCAAACCAGCTGAATATCATCGACAACAACATGACAAACCCAAATGCACACTATTGTAAGCATCAATATATTCCCCTCCTCTTCCATATCCCCTCCTTTGCAGTCAATGTCCCAACAGGCCAAGGAATTTGACTTGCATGCGATCCGTGGCTAATTTATATACGTTGCCTCCAGCATCAACAAGAACAATGTCAACTTCTTGCACAATACGCATTTCTTGCCGCATTCGATACAAGCGAAGCGCCTCCCAATACTAGTTTGTAAATTGTTCATTCTCTGTGCGATTCGGCCGGCCATGTGGCACTTGGAGCGTGAGTCGTCTGTCGCTTTTCAGCCTTGTCTTTGCATTCATGTTGATATCAAACGGTCCGCCTGCTGAAATTAATCATCTTGGGCAAGCAAAATCACTGCGCCTCATCCGTGATGCCAAAGGGTGCATCAATGAACGGCGCAGCAGAAGACTTTGTCACAAGTGCATTAGCGCAACGGTTTTCACTGCAGGTCAGCAGTAATACCATATGAGTTGCGATGATTCATAGTGAGCCATGGATGCTAATTGGATGGCTTGTCAGCTCAGGCCCACAAAGGAGCTTCAAGGTCCCTCGCATGGAAGTTCGGCTGCTGACTTGTGTCACTGCAACTTTCCAATTGGCCTGCACTGTAGTGTTACTTCCTATAGACAAAAGAGAGATTTAAAAAAAAAAAAAAAAAAATCCTACTTAAAAAGACGACCAATCCTCTTCACGATTTCGTTCTCAATAGGAATTTTCCATTCTCATATTCATACTCAGAGTCAGATGCTACCAGTACTTCTGAACTACGACACAGCGACAACAACCACTCAACAGCACAAGATGGATTACCAAATACCCCAGGGGATGCACGCGATCCCATCTGAGCTTCTGGATCTGCGATCAGATTCAGAGATTAACCATGATATACTGCATCCCCAGCCCGTAACCGACGAGAAAAACATCTGGTTCTTTTGGCACAGTGGCTTCATCAACATGCACCCATACTCGAAGCGCAACATTCGTGCCTGGTTCCGTCGCTTCTCCAAGCTAGGCTGGGTCATTCGTGTCATGGACAAGGAGCCAGGATCGCCGCTCAACATTGAACACTGGGCAGACACAAAGGATCCAAATACCTTTCCGCGCGCCTTCATCGACGGTACTCTTGTCGGCGACCATGCCGTCCAACATACTTCGGATTTGGTGCGGTGGCCCCTCCTGCTTCAGCACGGCGGTGTTTATGCAGACGTGGGCATGTTGCAGATTGGTGACCTCGATCGTCTGTGGAGCGAGACTATCGGAAACCCCAACAGCCCCTACGAGGTCCTCTCGTACAGCGGTGGTGACCCCGAGGACATGTCCTTGACCAACTATTTTCTCTGCTCGAGACGTAACAACCCGCTATTTCTACGCGCACATAAGCTTTTCTTGGCATTGTGGGCCGAGGACGGCGGCAAAACGAGTACCGAGGGTATGCATGCCAGTCCGCTGCTCAAGGATGTGCCTCAGATGACCTACAGCGGCTCCTTCACTGAGAATGGGAGAACCTATGGTCCGCTCGAGGTCGGAACCATGCTTTCAGACTACATAACCCAAGGCCAGGCTCTGAAGTTAGTCATGGGTATGGAAGATCCAGAAGATGGTTGGAATGGGCGGGAGTATGTCCGGGACCATGTCTACGCCATTGAATTCATGGTCGGCGCTCAACTCATCAACGAGTATACCGCCTGGGACGGTCACTTGGCGTTCAAATTAATGTCACTGCCACTCCCGCTCGAGGGCGAGAGAGAGACCGAGGAGCAGGCAAAGGCAAGAGAGATTGTAGAGGGCTGTCTGAGCAGAAGTTTCGGATTCAAGCTGGCCACCGGTCTCATCTTGCGGGTCAAGGGCGATACACTGAGCTCATTGTGGAGGAAGAATATAGGATCGGATGACGTGCCCGGAACATATGCCCACTGGCTTCGGCACGGCACTATGTATTGGACACAAAACGAATTGCCGCCCACAACCGAACTCAAAATCGACCAACCGTTCAAAAAGGGCCCATTGCTCCAAGCGGTTTGATATATTAGATAGATTAAAGTGCTTTGGAAGAGACTGAAAAGAACAATACAAGCTAAGATTTCTGGACTCGGTCGAATTGAAAAAATGTGTGGAACGACACGACAGCGGTGAGACCACCGGCTCGCACAGCCAACATTGCCAATATTTGGTCGAAACGCATGTTTGCACTGGATTCCAAGCTTCTGTAGGATTGTACGTATAATATATCTTAGGACACAAATCGGAAACACTTGAGACCACAATCAATCGCTAGGTCTGTTGTATTTCTGAACCTAGTACGTCTTTGCTACGCGTGTCTGTAGAAGAATGAAGTCCATCCAAAAACCGACCACGATTGCTCCAAAAATTTCGCTCTATAATGTATGATGGTGGACCAGTGGCTATATAGTATGTTTCTCTTTCGCGGCAACTATCTATTATCTTCATTGCCCCGATGTTGATTGCTTATTGATTCTGGGAGGTGTTCGGTCCTGCTGGCCCTGACACAAATCTGGAAAAGTCGTTAGATGTCGACGTTGCGATGACGCCTGGTTCATTTGAGCCTCACTTTTGAAATACACTGCCAATGACACCTGGTTTTGGTTGCTGCTCCGAAAGG
This sequence comes from Neopestalotiopsis rosae, assembly GCA_023078685.1. Classification (NCBI taxonomy): domain Eukaryota; kingdom Fungi; phylum Ascomycota; class Sordariomycetes; order Amphisphaeriales; family Sporocadaceae; genus Neopestalotiopsis; species Neopestalotiopsis rosae. The sequence continues at coordinate 157,631 of JALGAS010000008.1, read as the reverse complement.
GACTCTCGCTTAGCAACCGATTCTGGGTCCGTGGACCGCTTTTGCAGATACATGTTGTCGAAGTTGGGCCCAGAGAGCTGTGTGTGGTCAGCGAGTATTTCACGATCGTCTTGAGTGAAAATATACATACCCCGGAATTTTCTGTTGTGTTGGCACCGCCCTGGATAGGTCCTGCCTTTCCACCGATCGAGGCTTGGTTCTGCTTTGAGTCGCTCATTTTGTATAGTTCAACATGTATTGTGGTGAAGATAGTTTACAATATTCTCGAATTTCTGAATCAAGCAATCTATATATGCTCATGACTACCAGAATCAGGCCCGCGTTCTACATTCATGACGTTTGTCGTACATACGTGTCGCGTTGCTTAATCTGCTGTATCCACGTCACTGCCTGCAAAAGTCTATGAGGTCATCAAGTCAGTAATACTACTAGTTCCCGTCCCAGATGAAGCTATGCGCACGAGCCACATATGATGGTATGGATGATCGTACTATTTTTTGCTATGGCCGTCGCTCTCATCGATTGCGTGGAGAATGCATATACTTTACAATTGTGATTTGCACGAGAAGATCACGAGCTTACGAAGGGCATCTATAATATAGCTAATTTGACGGACCACCAATCTGTGCTTTCAGTCTTACTTGACCCTGGCCTGTCCAATTGCGACATACAGAGAGGTTTTAGTATGGATCGGCTAATAGTAGTTCAAACTTATTTCTGCAGACCATCGTGAAAGCCCAATCTAATGAGTATGCCACAGGAATATGCTGGAGTGGCAGCATATTGAGCGAATTGAAAGCCATGGCAATCGCAAGCGGGCAGGTTACATATTTTCTAGGCATTTGCGACACAATGACACATCAAATTGGAATACTCTCGGACTTGATCTCATTCTGGTTCCGTTTTCTATTTCTTACGGAACCTGTCTGCCGTACTTATGCTTGCTTTGGATCCTGCCAGAGAACATCCCAACTTGATAAAACCATATGTATCACAACCAAGAACATTTAAACCATGTATTTATTGATCAGCATATAGACAACTCAACATCCGAGACTTCAGAACGCTGAGGAGCCGTGTCCCAGTATACCACTAAGCATGCTGCAGAACTACAAGAAGAGCATAACGTACGTTCTGAAATGGGACAATTGCATCGAATTGAATCAAACCGCAGGCAGCCACAGTTTCCGTTTGTCGTGGGCCGCTGCAAGTAAGACAATAGTACACAACTTGAACCAATGGCGGGCAGCTAATGTTGTGCAATCCTATAATTCGCTGCAGCATTGCTACGAGTGGTATACCTTTGCAAAAAGAAGTAGTCTTGCCCAGTAAGGTCAGCATCAATAACTCTGCAAAACCAACGCAACAGAAACCAGGTCAATGACCTTACATGCAAAACCTCCTTCCTCGCGACGCCGGATCAGAGCTGAGGATGTTTCCGCTGAATCCTCATAGCCCTCAAACGTATCGACCCATTGCTGACAAGTTGGAGAACTCGATGCTTGGCGACTTTGGAAATTGCATACCACCTCAGTAAGCTGCAGCCAAAATGCAAAATCGGCAACCCCATGGTTCAATAAAAATGCACGACTTCGTATAGACGTCTTGGCGTTGCAACGGAGAAGCGGGATCGAGACGTTATAAAGTGAGCACATGTTTCTGACAGCACAAGATGGAACATGCCACAAGGTTTTATACAAGCATCTCATTATTATAATGTCCTTCATCATCTTGAGCGTCTTCAGTGCAGTGGCAACGGCCTGCGTAATCCCCGACGTAGGACTTCCCAACAATATTGCTGAGCCTTTCTCTGTCCAGCTCCAGAATTCCTCCTATCCAGATGTGCACAACCATTTCCTGAATCTTTGGGACTGGGGCGGCGGGGACCAGCATCTCTTTGTGAGCCCAGCCGGCAACTCCACCAGCGAGCTCACGCTCGTCGACGGCGTCATCACTCTGCCCTGGGACCCTATTCGCCGTGCCGTAATCAACGGCGAGTACGAGGTCAAGGACAATACCACCAAAATGTTCATGACGGAGCGTGGTGACCCCCGTGCCATCTGGGACGTCGTCTATGGGTGCAACCCCGACACGGATGCCCTTCAGACAGAGCTGCACTTCAAGTCGCGTGGTGACATTGAAGAAGGAGGTACCATGGGTGTCAGACCATTTAACGGGGCGTATGACTTTCGATGGAGGCCTGCTGGAACCTCAGGTAAGGACTGTAATCCACAATGACATAAAACTCACTAACCCTTGATTTGTAGTCATCGATCCAGACCGCCTGTGGATTGGAGTAACACTTGTTGTGGTGAGGTCAGAATGATTGGGCATCGATTGAATACCCCCAGGTAGATCAGTCAGATAAAGTCCAGAAATTGAAGTATCGCCATAGTTCTTGCTTTCCATGATGTCTCTTCCTTCCACGCTTGTCCATCAGTATGATAAATTCGCGACTTTGAAAGGGTTGCTCAATACTGTGACCGAGACAAATCAGCCTATCGGAGTCATCCACAAGACTACGCAAAATTCATGATCTCAATCTTCGACATACGACACTGCGTTCGTTCACGAGGGTGCGGCTTCGCAGACTTTCAGACAACCCTTACGGGGCAAATTGCACAAGTTCAACAATTGCGATGGGACCATGCCTTTGCATGTTGCAGGCAGTCTTGAGGTATATCCTACTTACATGTTCAAAGCACCGCTGATTGCACTCTATATTTACACAAGACTCAAGTGTGCTATCACGTAGGACGCAGAAACGTTTCACCTTTGCTGTCCTGACTTCGGCAAAAATGGAGCATCACATGTTGGACTGATCTCTGGTATCAGGAGGACTGCTATCGGACACTCATGTGCAAAACAGCCATAAATGGGGAGAACTTGCATCACACTGCTGAATCCAAGCTACACTTGCACTTTCCATGAAGAAAAGGGATCGAGTTGAGCCTGTATCATGTTTCAATAGAGCGATGAATCAATTAAAAGCAGATTTGGTGGGCTAACAGCCACTGTGGTATAATTGACGATCTGACAAGCACAGCAAGGCATACGCAACTCCATCCACTGAATTCGGTGCTGGTAAATACCAGCTGAATTATCATAGCATGGTACCGGGAGCATCTTTGACAGTCGCGAACCGTATGCAAATGTGCCTCGCACAGCTTGTCGGTTCTTGCTTGCCAATCCGTAAAGCCTGACCGAGCCAAATCTGGCCTATCCTAATCGCAAAACAACCCATCATCATCGCATGGTGTCGAGTAGCTGCTAATCGAGCAAAAGCCTGAACCGTAAAACGCCGGAGGTAACAAGGAGGTAATTGCACAGAAACAAGGCTTAAGCGGACTCGCCAAAAGTGTTCTCGCCCGAGTACGTAATGTAGAGGAAACTGCAAACATTCCAAGTCAGCCACGAATCCCGCGAAATATTCAACGAGGAAGATCTGAGGGAGACTTACCCATCCTCGTCCTTGTGTTCCTCGTAGATGCTGCTCATGAGAGCAGCCGTTGGGGGCAGAACCTCATCGACAAAGATGAAGATGGCCTTTTCCGGAGACAGCTTGATGCGCTTCCGGATAACGTAGACGAACTGGCCGACAGTGAGATCTGCGGGGACAAGATACTTCTTCTTATCAATGGTGGCAATGTCGGACTTCTCGACCTTTTCGCAAATAACCTGGAAGCAGACGTATTAGCACTCGATGTTAACAAGCATAAAATGAGTTCATGAGGAGTTCGATCCAAGATGCAGCTGTTGCGACGTGCTGGCAGCAGACAAAGTGTCATGGTGACGATACGGTGGTTGTGGTGGCGGCGGCGGCGATAAGCGACGATAGCAGGCAGCGGTGTAGATGACAGACGGCTGGGCAAGACGTTCCTGCACAGGCAACGAAAGACTTGCGCACGGGAATACAGGAAATGACTGTGAAGATGCATTCCAAATGGAGTAGTAGCAAAAGAGAGTGAACTCACCGGAATGCGGTCGGCGTACTTCTGTCGGATTCGCTCGGCCTCGGCCTTGCGCTTCTCGAAGGGGTGCTCGTCCTTGAACTTGGATCGCATATTGGGCGGGTGCGATGACGTTGTCGGTGAAGTCCGTGTGTATGAGATGCGACTGGGCGTTGTTGTTTGGATTAGCGAACAGATGGGTTGGAGATTATCGTCAAAGTTGTTGGCAATAGTAAAGATGGGGAAGAAATGGAATGAAGGTTGGTAAGTAGGTCAAAGTGGGAGAAGGAAAGCAAGTTGTGGTTTGGCTGGAGGATTGGCGTAAGGTTGTAGGTATGCGGAGGTGACCTACATACAACCTTGAGGTACTGCCTGCCTGCCTAGTAGGTAATCACCTGGTTTAGTGACCGGATGGCCAGCAGGTACACACCGGATTGCGTGCGTCGATTGCTTAATCGGAGTGGGCGATTGACTGACTGGATTGCTCAGCAGGGCGGGGTGATCGAGTGTACATCTTAGTACACTGGAGCTTCCGACGTCTTCTGCCTTGGGGATTCTGGGGGCCAGATGATTATCTGAGGCAGGATCGAAGTACCTCCAGGACGAAGCAACATGTAAAAGAGACTTCTCAGTTACTCAATCAGGCCACTTAGAGCTTCGGATCACTAGATCTCAGCCAGTGTCATTGCTAGAATTTGCAGCCATATGTGCAGTCACGAGAAGGTACTTAAAATAAGGCGGGGAGCACGCGGTTGATCCGTGGGGTCAGGGATCAATGCTGCCTAGATAGGTACGATACCGTAGAGAACGGCAATAGATGAGGGGCTGGTGACTTGACTAGGAAATAAGCTGCACTGAAGATCAAAAACCTACCCTCTTTGGCTATCTCTGCTGAGGCAGGAAACAGACGAAATCCGATGGTGTGAGGAGATGTGAAAATGTCAAATAATTTAGCTTGCTGGCAGTCAGGATGAAGGGCAGTCAAGGAAACCGGTAAAGAAGGAGGAGAAAGCGACGACAGAGAAACGGGTTGTGCCCGTTTGTCAAGTCAGCTACTGTACTGGACGGTCAGAGGCAGACAATGGAAGTGAGCAACCACCCACAGCGCTCAAGGCAAGAGGAAAGCGGGGCGAGGCAGTGCGACCAATGGGAGAACATGAACGTGATGTCCGTCGCGGCGATAAAGAGACAGCCACGTGCGCCTTCCCGAACACGGTTTAGTCTCATACTTGTTGCTGGCCTTTGGGTCATCCGGTGAGTGTGAATTGGTCACATTGAAACCCTAGATGACCTCGTCTTCCTTTCTTCTCTGCCCCTTTCGTTTGCCTTGTGCTCGTTTCTGGGTAACAAAGAGCAAAGCTTGAATAGCTCTGAGATCAAACAGTCTCGGAATTTTCGATCGTTACCGGTCATGACCTACGCGTATGCTTCATGCACAGGAAAATAGATGGGAGAAGGCGTTTGTCGTTAGTCATCATTTGCTTCTTTAAGATCTGATTAAATATTTGCAGGATGAGAGCACGCATGCCTATCAATAAGCAGATTCCGAAGACTTATGCGTTCCTTATACGTATACAAACAAATGCGCGACAAATACGTGCACACTCTGATGCCGACTGAGATGTAAAGAGATGATGTACTACTGGTTTCCTGTCCCCTTTCTTTCCCAGGGGCGCGGAACCCTCCGATGTATTGAACCGGGCTGCCTAAGCCCCACTATTGGCCGGTCGGACAGGAGGTTGATATATACTATTGACTTCGTCATTTTATGTTTCCTTTTGTCCATACTCCAGCCATCGCCGGCCACAAAAAGACAAGAATTGACCATGAAGTCTATACGCACAAGTTTCGTGCCCCCTTTTTTTTTTTTTTTTTTTTTTTTTTTTTTTTTTTTTTTTCTTTTCGTCTTTTCAACCCGAACAGGACTCTCTCATGTTTCTCCTGCATCCATGTTTTGTCGTGAGGCAACCATTCCCACTGTCCAATGTCGGATAATATCCCGACTCGTTTAATGGGAGAAAGACGTTGTATGGACGTGGTGGAAAAGGTAATGTTGCTTGTACATAGATATGCCGACAATGATTGCGCCCATTCCATGTTATGTTAAACCGATACTTCCCAAATCGTTCAATACGTTTGAACAAAGATCTCTTCTGCACTCTGCTCGAGTCTGGATCAATAGTTGCTTCGGGTATGATCTCTGTTCAGGAGATAGGTACTTGTGCCGTTCTCACATCATCAGGTCCGCTTGAAATCCCCATAGAATGTGGCACTGCATCGAGTCGACAGATGCCAGTATCATGGCCAGTTGACGAGTTTTTTCCTGGAGTATTGACCATATCCTTTGTGCTCCCTGATCCAGCGTCGAGCGCGACACCATGAGAGCCATGAACGAATTCATGTAGCATCTCATACTCACGATCGATACTGTCAAATTGGTAACTTGGATCCTGACGCCGCATTCGTTTGTTTGTCTCCGTAATAACTCTGATTGGACTCCTCGAACTCGTTCTACTCATGAGGAAAGCCGCGTATCTACAAGAGAATGGCTGTAAAGTGCAAATCGACGCACAGATGATTCCAATGTTGATCTCAATGAAGCCGGGGTTCGTTTTCATACCTTCAATCGGAAATCGATCAGACTGATAGTTCCGGTTACTCACCACACGTATTGATCAACAACTATGTAGGTGTCATCTTCGCTGGCAAAAAGGCGCGCCAATAGGACAGTCCGGATAATCGCTGCCGCACAAAGACTGGAGACACAAAACATTAGCGGAACATCAAGAATGTAATGAAAACACCACTCACAAACCGCCTGTCAAGAAAAGTCGCAAGAGGCCCAGCTTCCGGCGCAAAGGCATCTGCATGTTCCAGAATATAATCATTCGTAAGAGTAGAATGAGAAATCCGAAACAATGTTCATGATACTTGTGGCATAAATGGCAGTGACTTCAAGGTTCCACATTGCGTCGACGGGCAAACACCCAAGCATGAGGGTGCAGACTGAGGTGAGTGAGTAGTCTATGACAAGTGCCAATGTCCCATAAATAGTGTAAACAATTCTAGGCGGTGGCGAGAGCCTCAAATAGAAAACTAGAAGTGATATCTTCGAGCTCGTAACTTTGATTGCCCAGATTGCCGATGCGAGCTCTTCCCACTAGCAATCCTATCAATTATCAATGTGGATGAAGGCTTGCAAATTCCATACACTTACAAACAGAAAATGAGGCGAATAGACATGGAGAGGGACATTCCACTGATTTACACCAATGCCGTATTGCGCGTCTTTGAAACTGACGCCCATGAACACGAGCGACAGCGCCATAACCAGAATGATGGCATAGTCATCGAATCCTAGACTGCCTTTTAATGAGATGGGTCCAAGTGTAAATTCTCAGACAGATAACAACAAAGCTAACGTTGTAAAACAGTATCCAACAATGAAGACGTCGTTACCGAAGTTCTCCGGATTGGTGAAGTTGGAGACTTGTCCCTCTGGAGGGGCCATTGCTGACACCCTCTCTGATATGCCATCTTCGCCGTTTCGTATCTTGAGGATGTTTGTCTCTGGAGATGCCATTACGCTCAAATTCTTGGTGTAGAGACTTGCTCAGCAGGTTCTTGGCCAGATGTCGGGCTCGAAAACAGTATATGAGTCGTGAACCGCAGAGAAGCTCGTGATGCGAGCGCGCGATGCTTTAAAACGAGTAGAGCCAGCATGGTGCATGAATCCGGGAGCAACATATTAGCAGGTTGTTTGCTCACGCCCAGGGTCAATAGGTGTTATGGAGCAACGAGTTTAGGAACCCGTCGAAATTCTCGAAACAAGTTCCATTCTTGGTGCAGAGAGATGGTCACGGACGAAACGCTTGAGATAAATCTTGATATCTGCTATCGTCTCTTTTGGCGCTCCCCAGAGATACTTTTTCGTGCCGCCCCCCCCCCCCCCCCCCCCCCCCCCCCCCCCCCCCCCCCCGGGGACCTGATACAGAGCAGATTTTATGAGCGAACATGATTAACAGTAACCGAGGAGAACAAATATGATTATCGATACCCACTTACTATGCATGAGAATTAAATCGATGGCTAAGCCGTCGATATAAATGGGGACTGTTAGCTTCCACTACTGCCCGTTGGGAAGGTTTCCAATTCGCCCATATAATCTGACGGGTCGGGGTCTTCGGCGCTGATCAATGACTGTTTTGTTATTCCTACTCCACATCTGTTCGAATTGTTTGCTATCAATACCTTGTAATATTTGCCACCAAATTCCACACCATGAATCTCTTCCTAATATTTCCTTCCGCTTCTCCTCTTGCCTTCAATGAGGCTTGTCCGAGAAGAGACCCGCATCGAACAAGTGTCCGTTGTATTTATAACGATACTGCTGTGCATAATCCATATGTAATGACTTTGGGGTAACATCGCAGACCTGCCACTTATGGTCAACCAGGTAATTTTGTAGTGGGGTCATGTGTCTTTACCTGGAGAGGCCCATCAATCGTCCTTAGCTGTACTTAAGTTGCAAATAGCCCCGAATGATCACACTATATCTCTCAAGAGATCCATGAAAAAGCGCGCCCTTTTTTCTCCTCTCTACTTCATAGCCCTACACAAACCACCTATCTACCAGATGATTTGGTACCATATTGGAGATGTCTAATCATATGCCAGCCAATGAGCATGTGCTCCGACCCGAGCAAATTCCACTCGAGGCAAGTTTCAAGGGCAAGGTCTATGCGATTTCAGGAGGATCTTCTGGAATGGGGCGTTCAACAGCACTAGCGCTTGCGCACTTTGGCGCCAAGGTATCCTTCTGTGGTCGGAATAAGGAAAGAATCGCAGAGGTTGAGGAAGAGGTTGCAGCTTTGTCGTCATACGGGAAAGACGGCGTCCTCTCATACAATGTGAACATTGAAAACGAGGATGAGGTTGAAGCTTAGATCGAAGCTACTATAGGCAAGTTTAGTAGGCAGGACGGTGCTGTCAACGCAGCGGCCCTTCAGGCCTCTGAGGCCGTCCCTATCACCGAGATGAAGTCATCGACTTGGCACACTGTCATCAATGCGAATCTCAGTGGTGTATTTTACAGCATGAGAGCCCAGCTCAAACACATGACGAGAGGCGCTGCTATCGTCAATGTGGGTAGTATTCTTGGTATTATTGGCCTCGAAGCCTACGCGCCATACTCTGCAGCAAAACACGGCTTGCTCGGTCTCACACGAGCCGTTGCAAAGGAGTATGGGCCTAAGGGTATTAGAATTAATGCTACTGGACCGTGAGTAAGGTACCAACGAATGAAATTCCACCCTTGCTAACCTTTTTAGTGGTCATACCAATACTCTGATGATGAAGAATGCAACAGCTCTTTTGACTGCGGCTGGCCTGGAAATGCCAGACGTGACATCTCAAACGATTCAACAACGAATTGCGGAAGCACACGAACAGGCTCAGCCGATATTATTTCTGCTGAGTGATTGGTACGTGGCTTTTGCCTACATTGGCGCCGGACTCGGCCAGTCACCAGTTTGTTAATTTTTATACAGGTCATCGTTCATCAGCGGGCAGCAACTTGCCGTAGACGGTGGCTGGGTCGTCTAAATGGTTTAGTTCGCCCTAGAAATGCACCCATATCGACAGGTAATACACTTCAGAATACTTTGTTCATGTAGATAGTTCAAGTCATGGGTCTCTTCTGTAACATCTTATTCGACGAACGTTGCTTCCACACTGTCATGATCACGACTCACTGCATGATAGCACCATTTAACCCCAAATTGAACCAAAAGGACACCCTATTGCGATGAAAATGCTTCCTTCTTACGATAATTCAGTCTATAAACAGTTGAAAGCGTAGTTAGGCCATTTTCCTTTCAATAGCCTTGGCTTGGACCGCCGCCGGCCGTGGATAGTCCTTCCATATGAGGCCTTACTACCATAGTGCCCGGGGGCCACCCGAACTTTCTTCCAACAACGACGATATAGTTCGACACTGAAACAAAGCTCGACTTTCGCCCCTGACATCTTTGCCACTACAGGGCCGAAACATTGCAGATACAGCCATACTCTCTTCTTCTTACTCAGTGCCTGAAGGCTTGCATATTTAGTCAGGGGCAGCTGCAACACATGGCGACAGCTGAACCTTACTTTGCAGTGATTCAACACACTAGAATATGACTAATGTCGAGTGTCAACCTGTTTCAGAATATGCGCAACTAAATAGATGAATTGGTAACTGGAAAGAGTTCAGCTACTTCCACGCTGCATAGATATGAATCATATATGTCAATTTGAGGAAAACTATTTTTGTGTAAAGGTAAGTAGGTAATTAAGCTACGCCGATCATGTCAATAATGTCCCTAGGGCGACAAGGGTTCGCACAACGGCAGCGTGGGGTGGTCCGGAGCCTCAAATTCCTAATATAGCACCAATTCGGCAACTTCTCTGACGACGAAACGTCCACGCCACTGGACCATGAAATTTTATGATTTCGCCGCAAGAATTTGCACAACAGTTGAGGACAAATTTCACTTCTTTGACTGACATTTCAAAGTGACTGCGATCCGTGAAGCTTAGCAGACCATGGTTGAAAAGCTGTTGTCAAGCCGTTCTTCAATGGCTGGAAGCTGGCTGACTGACTATACCCACCTCTAGTTCACCTAACCGTCCCGCCGTTGTGCCGAGCCGTAGTGCCAACCACGAAAAAGCCCGTTCGACCACCATTATTCAGATCCCGTCCAATGAAAATAAAGAGAAGGAGGTAAAACCCAACACTATCATGACAAGTCTCCGAATCTCGGCAAGTGACCGAGCCAGGATGACATGTCCCTCTTCCCCAACCCAACCCCACATATTAGTGCGTATAGAGATTCTAGAGAGTTCGGGGGCATGTGACATGTTTCGTAGCCTCCGAAATGCTAGCCTCATTGACGGGCCACACACATCTTTGAAGGGCCGTCTGAACAGCCCAACGAGCGTTGAAAAGTCTATTCCATGATTAATGCCTATGCAGGTACGATGCATCACGGGACATGCACGTAATGACTGACATTTTCCATGCACGATGAACCAAGATCCATCAACAACGTGAAAATTGCTCACCATGACTCGCACCTGCATTCCTCTGTCTTCTCTGTGTGGGCAATCATCCTCCTACGAACACTAGACGGCGGTCAGAACTCGTGGCAGGTTGAAAATATGATTCTTGAAACGGCGGCGCGGGAGGACGCGTGATCTGGAAAAGCTCTAGAAGGGTTCATACTGTCAGTGGTAGTCACTTTGCCGCACACCCTACAACTTCCGACGAGTTGGGTCTCTACCGTCTTTTCCAGCCATTCCTGGCCCGAGAATCGTATACCAAGAAGGTTCGGGGACGATGGTTTCACGGCCCGAGTAAGGAAAGGGGGTGTTAGCAAAGGGTGATCCTCCTACAGTGGATAATGTGACCTTTGAAAATCACGAAAATCATCGTTGACCGCTAGCCTTGCCGATGGATATGGGGGAAATGGATACACCCACTCTCGTCGGCTGGGAGTATAGTCAGCTCCGCCTCCACAGACGGCTTTTCCAACGGGTCATCACATGGTCTGACTGGTGAAGAGCATCGTGGAGTTGTTGTGTGGCAAGTCCGCGTCCCGAGCCCGCAAAATTTGGATATATAACAAGTAGAATATCTCTGGAATTAGACGTTTGAAATATTATCAGTATCATTCACTATTCATCTGTCTTCTTTGCTACAGTCTCTAGTATTGGAATTTGTTTGCCAACAATAGTCTATACAGTTTCGTTAGTCAGCCAAAATGCATTTCAGGCAAGACTTTGTACTACCATTGCTATCGATGCTCTGTGCATCTAGCTTTGCGGCGCCGATGAAGGCTACACCTGGCACCGTCAACGACCTCATCATCACCGAAGACAACACCGTCAATGGCACTGCTATCCCCGTCAAGACTCAAACAAATCTTTCCAGTGGAAATGGCACTTCCAGTGGCAATGGCACTTCCAATGGCTCTTTTCAGATATCCATAACCAACAACATGGGCGCAAGCGGCGTCAATGCGTACATCACTGGTCGAAACGCAGCCGGATCTGTCGTCTTCTTGTCACCTCAAGGGGGCTGGTACTATCCAGATCCTCATGGCAGTGCAGCTCCTGTTCAGATCACCGACAACGTCAAGCTACCACTGGGTGGAGCTGGAAGCAGCAGCACCTTCTCACTACCTGGATACTTGAGCGCGGCACGAGTATGGATTGCAGAGGGTGAACTGAACTTCTTCACTGTGGCTTCCGATGGTATCCAACTTGTCGAGCCCTCCTTCGCTAACCCCAAAGATCCCTCAACCGGAATCAACTGGGGCTTCGTGGAGTTAACCTACCTCGCGGAAGGCCTCTGGGCTAACCTCTCCTTTGTCGATTTCGTTGGTCTTGTTATGGGTATGACCTTGACGTTGGGAAGCGGCGAAGTACAGACCAGAAAGGGACTCCAATCAGATGCCATTGCGGGTATTTGCCAGGACCTTGTCTCGCAGAGCAACACCGACGGGCAGCCGTGGGGCGACCTGTGTGTAACTGACGATAACGGCACTCCTCTGAGGATCGTTGCCCCTAATATCTACCTGAGCGACGACGGAGAGGCTTTCTCGGATTACTTCGAACAATACATTGACCAGGTGGTAAGTGACATGAAGCCGTCTTCTCCGTAACGAAACCTTACTAACTTGTGAACCTCAGTGGACTCAATACACGTCCGACGCTCTGACCATTGACACGCAGTCCGACCCGGGCCTGGTTCAGTGCCGTGTCCAGGGTGGCAACAATCTCTTCTGCGACGGCGACAACCGAAGCTACAGCAAGCCCTCGGCTGCTGATATCTTTGGCTGCAACTCTGGTCCATTCGCCATCCTTGACAGTGATAACGCAGTCCACAAGGCTGTTGTTCCACGACTATGCGCTGCATTCAATCGTGGCACATTCCTCCAAGGTGGAGGAAGTGTTCAGCCTAAACAGCCCAGCAGCGATTACTACAAGACAAGCCCCAACAACCACTACTCTCGTATCATCCACCAGTACGAGACTGATGGACAAGGCTACGCCTTCTCCTACGATGACGTCAATCCCGATGGCGAGAACTCAGCCGGCCTTGTAGCTGGCCCAGACCCTCGACTTCTGCACATTGTCCTCGGAGGCATCCAGTAGATGGGCATCAAAAGGTTCAATGTTTACGAACCTACATCAGCACAAATCATTCCTATCTGTCAAAACTACACAGTGGCGAGAGAGAGCAAGCATCCGTCTCTTTTGTCTTGTCTCTTTGTTTTGATGACCCTCGCTTAAGATACCACTCTCGCTTGTCTTTGATATGTTTTAAGTTGCATCGCGCTTGCGGGTTGGGTTTTCATAGCATACATCACTATCATGCATGGCGACTATATGGAGCATTTAGATATGTATATAAGACTCAGTCTAACAAGAAGAAATTGAATCATCTCATTATCAGATTATTTTCAAGGCTTTCAATAAATATGAAATGTAATGATCGAAACATGTTGGTGTCCCCGATCGCAAAGACGCCTCCGCTGGGCCAACTAGTTGAGAAAATTTGGCTTCGTGACTGCACACAGCACCCCTCTCTGCATTTGAAAGCTTAGGTCAGATGACTGTGCCATCGTTCACAAGCTCTATTGGCGGCGAGTCATCACATGCGAAAAGGACGAATGAAAGTCACGCAAGCGCTTAAGAGAAGGCGAGCAGATTCATGTTTCGCGCCTATCTGTTACGCACAACATTGGTTCGATGGACTATTTGACAAGGGAGCTTCTCCTCAAATGGCAGTCTCTTTCCCTTGTTCGGGATAGCTATGCTTTACATCTTCCACCACGACCTTGGCCTCAATCTCCACCTCGATGACGCTGTGGTCCAGAGAACGACTTCTTCGCAACGACTCCTGACTTCCATGTCGGCTATGTTGATTTGGAGGCGAGCTTGTTACAGCGGCGCTTAGTACCTGGCGTGGTGGCCACCAACGTCGTGCTGTATTCCCGTCCGTGTCGTTGCCACCCTGAACCATTACCATGTTACCATACACTCTTTGTGGTGTTCTCAGAAAGGCAAACTTTTCCAAGCCTGTTTCACGAATATCATGGTCACCAATAAAGATGATGGTGGTACTCCACAAAAGAACATTCAACCAGCCTATTGTGAGACACCTGTTAGTGGTGTTCATATATTTTCGGCAACGCCGGTAGTGACTTACCATGGGACGCAATCATTGCACCAGCGATGCCGTAAAAGACCCAACCTGACTTGGTTCCAGTCATTGCAGCCATTCGACTAATGGCAAGAGGCGCAGTGCAGATGATGTAGATGATCTGATAGATGAGAAATGCTGGATGATGACCAGACGGCTTAGGTGGTTCATTCTTCTCTCTCAACTCCATGGAATCACATAGAACTTGTGGAAAATGACGTGCTGACTGTTTGTTCCGTTGTAGCGAGAATAAAACCCATGTCAAAAGACATACCGTGACGGCCATGGCGACAAAAATCCAGAAATATTCAAGCCAGAGGGAGTACACGGTGTATTCTGGGTTGACCCAGCACTGTTTCCACCAGTCAGTCCTGAAGTGAGCACGTACATGCCCCAGAAGAACAAGACCTACCCAGGCACCGGCTCGCGAGTAAAAGCCACCATGATCTACCCCATTATGGGTGCTCAATATACTGATGAGGGGGAATGCGAAAGCGATGACCCAAACAGCTCCCGTCAAGATATAAATGAGCATACGAGGTAATTTATAACCTCGTACAATCGTAGTGTATGTGTTGACGCCTACAGTGCATGGTCAGTATCGAAATTAACATGGATGAACACATCATCGTGTTGAATATTGATAGGTTCGCCTTGGAGAGATTGGATGAAAAGTTTGGCTTACTGATGAGCACCAACATTCCACTACACACGAGCTTTCCGACTTGCATAAACCAACCCTGCGCCCAGCAGGCGGCAGTGGGCACATAAATGCCATCTCTTTTCACCCATACCACTACATAAATCGGGATTAGCGATGCTGTCCTCGGCTCCATTTGTTTATTGAATTCTCAAAGCACCACAAACGACAAAATGTGTTTCTATAATCTCCGAAGATAGATAGACGGAAAACCATGATACGTCGCTACTTACCACTCAATAGAAACGCCATGGCTTCTATCAGGTTTGCACAAAGCAAGTTATAAATGAGCATAAGTATTGGATTCCATCTCTTGTCTTTCACCTCCTCCAGCACTCGGTCTTTCTCGAATCGTGGTGTTGGGGGCTCGCTGTTTGGTGGTGATGGCAGTTTCGCCTTGAGATAAACATAGTGTCGCTCCTCGAGACCCAAAGACAGATCATTGGTACCATCTACTTCGGTCTGTCGGATCATTGCATCTTCTATAACCTGTTGCTTAGTCTGTTGTACTGCCACGTCCCATTTCACGAGGCGATATGTGATGTAGAGGACGAGCAGCGTAGTCGACACAAAAGAGAGCAGAGCCAAGGTTGTGACGGCAATCAGACTATTCCGAAGGGGCTCGGGCAAAGGAGCGAGCGTGCTGCCGTCAGCGGGAAGGAGTGAAGTCATCGTTGTCGCTGCCAAGTGATGTGCACTCCCTACAGGCCCGAAGATTCCCACCACAAGGCTTGGTGTTGGAGTGGCTCGATCGCGACATTGACAGCCGGTGATTGAAGTCAAAAAAACACGAGACGAATAAAGAAACGGAACAACCACCTGGTAGTGGGAGAATGAAGTACAAGAGTCGACAGGGAAGTGCATGGGTAAATACTACCTCCTACTGTTATTGGACTGGCATCGACTCGACGAGGGTCAAAGCCCAATCGCTCCCCGCGTTTATGGCGGCAGATGATGGGCCAGGCCATCAATAAGCGACGGGAGAGTCCTTGCTTGAAGAAATCCATTGAACATTGCTTCCTATGGAGTACATACTGCATAGTAGTATGTACTGTGTATTGTAAACGGTCGACCTGTTCGATGCAGATTCTAGCAGGGTTTCTTGCTTGAAGCGAGGGTCCCCGGGAGATTTCCGCGCGAGAGCGAATGCACCTCTATCGTGGTCCGGAAGATCCTAGCGGCTGCTGGCCATCCACATCGAGGCGTTTCGGCCGGGAGCAGACAGATCCGTGCATGGTGCGGAGGGAAGCGGTCCAATGATATAGAGACAAGACCTGGATCTGAATCCCTGTGCGCGACCGTTGCGCCTCCAAGGATTTGCAGATGAACAGCAGCATTGCGCCCATTTTCGCACCATTTCATTGCAAACCTCGCCTCCAGCTGCCAGCCTCACCACATCATCGTCCCTCTTTGGCTTGAAGATGTGTCCTACGGCGGGCTGATCCGCCTTAACCGCTAGCTTAGCTGAGGCTAAAAGGTGGCTACCATAAGTGGACGAAGCACAAAAGACGTCAAAGCGTGGTCTTTGTATTACTATACTACACAGTAGATTGGACGTTTAGATGACGTTCTTGCGTATGCAGAAGTAGAACATGGCTTGCGTCTACGGAACACAGATTCTTGGTCGTAGTCGAACGAGTCATTTGCACCCCCATGTAGGTAAGCCTTTTTCAATCTGCACCCGGATAATCTTAGAAACATTGTTTCTAAAAGCTTCACAGCACTCCCCGTAACATTCATCACTCACCTCGTGCGTGGAGAAGGGAAATTCCCCCTCCCCTCCATACCACTTGGCATAGTACATTTACCACATGTACATATTTGCCGGAACTACTCAAAAGCACGCGTGTATTTGTCCTTGAAGCGAAGACTACTCCTACAGATTGCGAAAGAGGTATAATGTCATAATATTCAGCAAACGAAGACAAGTAATCATGTCCGATTACCCATTAGCATAATACATTCCGTAGTCCAGATGCATCTGTACAGAGGTTGCTCCCAAAAGTCATAAGCGGCCCCACTTTGTTACAAGGTATACTCCTGCAGCTGCTGGCATAGTTTACCGGCTGAGGACCAGGTGCAGCTCTTAGTCAAGCGCCAGAAGTCCGCTATAAGCGGCCCTGTAAGTTTCCCCGTTTAGGGGGTGCTGGCAGCACCACCTGCATCCCAGCTGCAGCTCAAGCCGCCGAAACCTGGCAGCTCTAGCAGAATAAAAGTGGGGGCGCTCATGACTTTTGGGAGCAACCTCTGTAGTCTGTCGATGGTGAAACAGTGGGCTGCAGAGGAGTCCGTGTGCTGGCATATCATCCAGCATCTTGCAAGCACTGTGTGATTTACTTTTAGACGTACCCTGAATTCTCCGATCTCTGCCTCGTACTCTCTTACCGATTAAGGACTGCAGGCAACAGGTAAGGATGACCTTTGCCGAGACTACCACGCGTGACTGTCGTCGTTCATTTGCGCGGGACGGTTCCATCAATTATGAGGACCAAAGGCTCTTCTATCCGCTTGCGATAATGAAAAACGAGAAGATTAGTCGGCTTTCACGTGTTGACATGCAGTGGAAGATGGTTAAGGTTGGAACAGAGGCAGACAGGAGCAGACTGACGAGGGATCCTCCTTGCGGGTTTTCTGCCAAAATTCTTCCCCTAGTTCCATTCCTCTGCCTTCGCCATCACTTCAAGGCATTGCATAACGGCACCGACGCTCGAGAATCGAGCTCATCAAAGAAACATATGACCACGCGCAGACCCTAGCGGCAATCCTTTCCCAGCCATTGATGATAGCGGTCAACGCCACCCTCTCTCAATGCTTCAGATGCTCTTTTTAGTAATTATTGTCTTAGTACTGATTGCTTACACGCGAAAAAAAAAAAAAAAATTGCACGACAAGCACTTTTGCATGACTATGATCATATGCAAATTGCAAATTAGGCATGCATAAAACTTCCAGACTTTGAAAAGCTTGGAAGTAGCAATAGAAGTCACCACCAAACCCCACTGTCATTATGTCCTGGTTCATTTGTCAAAGTTGACTAAAAGCCAGCACGTCAGTCGAGAATATTTTCGTTTTGAAGCATTCGGTTGATTTGTCTAGGCATTAGAATGCCTTTCAGTCATTAGGGTCTGCACTAATGAGTGCAGAGCAGCATGTGCGTCATACTGCAGGGTAATTTGCGAATTTGTTCTGGATCCTTAGTTGAGATGATTGATTGCCCGTAGCCTTTTGATGAACCCTCAGGAGGCTGAGTCTCGATAGAGTCTCGGGCAACGCGATATGTTGTTGATCAAGAGCAACAAATATGCTATTGGCGCATAAAGGCGGTTTCGTTGCAGCTGTTGCATAACTAATGCGGGCTTTCTGATCCTGTTGATGCCTCGTATTTCTACCTGTTCTACGTCTCGCTTGTACTGAGCCAAGGCTATGATCGGAACAAGAACTGAATCGAGAACAACAACAACATTAAGCTCTAATCATAAAGGTCGGATCTCTGTATTATCATTCTGGCTATAGCTACTCATGCATCTTGATGACTGCAATCAACCCATTGCGTTGTGTCTCAGTTTCATACTAAGCTAGGCCAGGCCTGCCGCCCTCTCCGCCATTCTTTCTTGGCCAACAGAAGAAGATTGCGCGCCAAAGCTATGAAATGGATCGCGACGTATCAGCGTATAATGTCTCCATCCTTGTCGATGCCCTTAGCCATTTCAATGATCTCGCTTCCGCCGAGAGCACCAGGTCCTGTAGCAGCGACGGATCGTCCACGAGAAGTGCCCCAAATCTCATGAAACTTGACGCTTTCATCGCTTGCTGCAACAATCAGGCAGCCTTCTCCCATCTCTCTGTTTCTTCGGCCCGTTTTGCGTCGGTTATCATTGCGCGCGCTGGCCTCTTGGCTTCCTGATTCACGGTTTCCATCCTCCAAAGGGCTCCCTGAAGGTAACTCCGCATCATCCAGAGCAATGCCGCTAGATCCCAGCGATAAACGTACCGTCGGACTGCCAGGGTACGTGACTGCGAAAAGCGCTCGATGCTCGCCATCCCATTTAACACTCCCCACCATTTTGCAATCTGGCCAGCTAAATACTGCAATTCTCACTGGATGCTCAGGTTGGGCATAACCAAAGGTAGCTGCGATCTCTCTTCGAGTTATACTCCAGTTGAGACTTGTGACTTGAGCACTCACGGCAATTGTTGCCAAAACTGCACCTGACGTGGTGTGGAAAAAGTGTATCATCTTGTCGTTCGAACCGCCACCCGTTGCGATCAGGTGAGGACGCCACGGACAAAAAGCTATGGCCTTGACTGCGGCGTGATGGTGCCACGTCTGATCAGCTGACGAAGCCCGCCATGTCTTCACTGGAGGATGCGGAGGTGTTGGTGGAAGCATATGTGATACTATGTCATTATTACCATCATCATTGTGTTCCCAAGTGGTGCATCGGGGAGTATATGGCAGCTGTATGGATGCCATTGATTCATCGAGCCACGATGGCCATGGAGTATTTGCTGTCAATCTGTTGATCGGCGTAAACTCGGGTGCTTGTGGATTGAGAGTGGTTGGAACCTGTTTGTATGGCTCTTCCTCCAAGATACTCGACTGAATCTTCTCAGGGACTGTAGGACTTGTCGATCGAATGGGACTTATTGGCTCAGTCTCGATCTTCACATCATCTTGTTCATCCTCGGACCCTAGAATCTTGTCGACACTGAAGAGGCAGCATAAGTTGTCATTGCCACCCGTAGCAAACTGCTCGCCGTCCAAGGACCAAGCTAGACCACAAATCTGCTGTGTATGTACCTGGATGCGAGCCAGTAATGTCATAGCTCCAGGCCATGTGTCGCGGGCGACCTCCTAACCGCCGGGCCACTCAACAGAGTAGTAGTAGACATCACCGGCTTCTTCTCCAACTAGCAGGTCCTCGGTCGGGATGGGGACTCCTGGGTTGAAAGGGTTCATGGACGGTCGGGTCGTAGTGACCGGACGCCAACTGAGACATGCAATTGGTTCTTGATGTTGCGCCTCAAAGCGAGGTAGCATACTGTCAAACAAAGAGAGCAAGCCGATGTGACCATTTGAGCGTCCAAAAACCAGTATGGATTTGCCGCCCTCTTCTGATGAGAACGATACCGATGTAAGCCAAGATCCATCCTTGGGTCCCGCATTCAAGAGCGACACGCCAGTCGTCTCGGACCAACCATACAACAGACTGCCAAGGCCAATGGCAAGAACATTGCATGTCGGAGAATAAGCCATGATTGAGCAGTAGAAGTCATCACGGAGGCCAGGTGCGTCAAGGATCCTAGGAACGATCAGCAATCAAATAAAAGATAATACAATGGAAGCCAAAGTTCTCACTTGAAAGGGGCTCTGGGAAGTACCCGTTGCTCTCTGACATGTTTCACTGATTGTCAACTCTTAGCGATAGAATCAAGATACAGCCCACGAGACATACCAGCCTTTTGTCCATCATTCAACCACTCTGTTCCTGTCCAATTGGTTTTGGTAGCATTCAAGGGCGGTCGTGCTTTGCGATTACGTTGGGATCGGGGGAAGGTTGGAAAAGATTCGCTGCCAAGTATTCGCTGCACTGGATCTATCTGCAAGGCTTGCGCAAGTCTTCCTTCGTGCTTGTCCTGGTGTTCCTCTGATTTTGGCCGCAACCTCGTGAACGGCATCGCGTAAAGCGGCGCAGTCGTCCCGCTGCCCAGAAAGCGACCACGTCCACCATCAACGGCAATCGTTCCAGGCGCGGTGCCACCAACTGACCAGACAGCACCGGCACTGACCTTCCAAGGGAGTCAGAACTTGTTCTCATTACAGCCAAGCAAGTCAAGTGCGTGAGGACTGCGAATGACACTTACTTGACGCTCCACGGGGTTGAGGGTGACGGCATTGCGCGGCAAGATACCCACTGTAGTCCCTATGACTATCAGCATTATAAGTGAGCAGACTTTTAGCCACTTGGCTCACCGTTTCGCCTGTCACTTCCATCTGAGCGCGAGCCTCGTAGTGTAGGCCTGGCGGCTGCAAACCGCTGCGACCTGGGTATAAAGGGATCTGGCATTGCAGCCTCGTTTCGAACGATTCGCTCAGATGTCGACAGTCTGTTAGAGTCCTTGACCGTCCGAAAGCGGTCTGCCATTAGGCCTGATGACTCTCGACTTGGGACGAATCGATCAGAGACCCGAGTGAGCCCGCCTCGCGTGAAAGGAGATTCCTCGGTCAGAGCTTGCCTGCGATTTCGACGTCGACTGAATTCAGAATCTGACCATAATGCCGTAAGCATATTCGGGCGGCGGCCGACGTTGCGAGTATTAGTGATGGTTGTTTCGTTATGCACGACAGGGGGCTGACCTGCATCATCATCCGGAGCCTCACTGCCTGAAGAGCTTGAAGTCGACTGGGCTCCGTCAAGGTAAACATCTGCAGCTACTAGGCGTCGCCTTTCGACGAGACAAGTTTCGGTTCCATCGTAAGTGTGAGACGCCAATCTTCGGGTTGATGACATTGACGAAAAGCGTCTTGCTTCACGCGTGGCGAGCAGCGCCGTCTCGTCGTCGCTGCATCCTAACGGTTGTGGTCTGCGTCGTTTAATCTTGAGTTGTGCGGGAGACCGAGGGCGGGAATCGGGAAGAGGAGGAGGCTTATGCCCGTAGCATACTGAAAAGTTCCTGTTCTCCTCATGCTGGTCGTCCATTCTGACCAAGTACACAAGATATCGATAATGGATAAGATTGAAACGAAAGAATGAGTACGAATGGTGATTGTGCACCAACGAATTCGGCAGTCATAGACGCGAACAAGATGGGAGCTATTGACCATACTCACCAGTCCTGTCGCGGATGCAATCCTGTATGGACCTGGGGGGAAAAGGAGGAGTTGTAGGGTAGAGATGACCACTCATACATGTTAACTGTAGGAGCTGCACGTGCTGTTTCTGAAGAATTACATGAAGTTTCAGGCAGCAGACTTGGAAGCGACATGGGGCATTCAGTGACATCACGGATAGAGTCCAGTCTTGTTGTTACACTTGTGCCAGGAAAGAGGGAAGGAAGAGACGCAGCCACCTTATAAAAAGGTAGGCTCGTGTTCTACTCCTCGCCAGGAACGCTGGGCCAGCATTGGACGTCTTCTCATGCTTGAAGAAAAGCATCTGTCGTATATTAAGTATGTCAAACCGAGCAGTCGTATTCGGTGCTACAGGTTCTATAGGCCTTGTTCGACGTCATGCCATCTACCTCTGCGAAGAGGGTCGAGCTGTTTCAATTTCGAAAGCCAACCTACGAATTCGTCTTGAGATGAAACTTCACTCGCAGCATCGCCACACGCCTTCCTGAATGCATCGAGTGTGATGCTGTATTCGAGAAGTGCCTCGTAGATCCACTTGACGTCGTCGTAATCTTCCAGAAGATCAGAGATCTCCTCAATCTCCTTCTCAGCATATGCCAGTCGTTCCTCCTTGGTCAGGTTTGGTGCTATGGTAGGTCTGCCTACGTGATCGAGGAGATGCGACATGAGGAACTGATGATAGTACCACAGGCTCTGGTCTTCTGGTCCGACGTTGAGCCCTTCTCTGACAAGATCCAATTCCGTCTCCAAGAAGCGTCTGCGTGCAGCGTCATCCGCCCCTCTCTCATCCAGCAATCGCAGGACCAATTGGCTTCGATTGTGCCAAGCGGAGAAGTTGCTCAAGTCACTGTTGATCTTTTTTGTTGTGTACTCGAACTCGCTTTCCACCATACTCTGTCCGTGCAGCTCCGTGCTTTCCAATTTCGCGACCACCTGGCGGCGGTAGCTCCACGCGTGGAAATTGCGCTGGTCCTTGTTCAGCATCTTAGATACCAGTCCCAATTCAGCTGTCCAGATATCGCGCGCGACATCAATCGGGAGATGAGCTATGCAGAGGTGCAGTATGTATGAGCGATGATTCCATATCCAGTAGCACTTGGGAAATTCGAGCAGCAATGGAATGGTGAATTGCAACTCGGACTGTAAGACGGCGAGGTCATTCTTTGTGTTCAGGTCCTTCTCTCCTTGACTAGCAGCGTTCTGATCATGTACTGAGCCACTCTGCCCACTCCTCGTGGCTTGTTGGAACTTTGGGTCGAGCGGGGTCGCATCCGAGGAAGAGGGCGAGGAGTCGGCGGAAGGCGGTTTCGTAGTGTCGCTCACTGAAGTATTCGGCGACGCCTTCGAGGGCCATGACCCAGCCGACGGTTTGGACAATGAGCCAGATATTAGACAACGTCGACGGACGTTCCATATTGTATAGTACTCGGGGTTCAACCGGAGAAGCTTGGTGGTCAGTTCGAAGAGTGTAGGATCAGTGAAATCCTGCTGCGTAGCCTAAACGAGGTGAGCAGGGCGCATGTGTGGGTGCCGGTATGAATTCCTAGTTCCTGTGCATACCTTGTCGCGTATCTGAAGCTCCAAGTCTTGGTACTTCTTGATCTTCTCCAGGTCCTGCTGGCGTTGCTCCTCGGTACGCTTTCGGATTGTACGGGCTATGCCATGTGAGCCTGCACTCTGTTCATTAGATCAGCGATTTCTTGTGCGCGGAAGGCTCGGTAGGATGGAGCATACACTAGCCATGTCGAGTATAATTATATGTCACCGAACCACAGTATCGAGACCTGTTTTTGTGGCCAGTCCGTTTTCTGCGAGACTTGAAGAAAGATGCAGAACCGAGGAGCTGCCACGCGGAACAACGGAGTTGAGGTTGCAGCAGGGAGTGCCTACATAGTACACTTCAAATAGGAACCCCTGCATTCAAGGTGGAGCTGGCCGCTACAAGGTCGTTAAGGCTGGTAGGCTGGTGGTCTCCAACAATTCTACTGTAGTACGTACCTACAGACCTATGTATGGGCAAACGGTCTGGTAGCTGGAGCCTGGCATGCCTCTTTACAGTGGTCATCTGGTAAAATTATTCAAGGCAATGCACCAGGTACAGGCAGAAAACTTTCCTAACTTGCCGGCAGCTCCATTACAAGCTCCGCGTTCCTAATCATTCTGATAGACATATTTTTAGTCAAGCTGGCAGATGCAGAAGCGTTCTTCGCTTTGATTCCTTGGTCCTCGCGCACCACGTCGATCGCTGCTTTAGTGATTTAACGTTACCCAAAGTCCAGCGCTCAATCCAACACTAACTGCCCATGTCTGCATGGACGTGGTTCAATATATCCGACCGACCTTGGAAGGCTTCCTTGTAAAATATATGGTGCAGACAGGCCCAGGAACACCCTGATACTTTCGAGTACGCTGGTTCGTTCGCCTCAATGATTCTTTGTACACTTGATAAGCAACTGGGCTATTACAACATGAAAACTAGAGGCAGGAAATTATATTCGCCCATGAATCTATCCCTTGAGAGACTTATTTGAAGGTCTACCGAGGTATGATGCCTGGTCAAGGGCCAGCCAAACCAGCGGAGGTCAACGGCTAGCTTTGATACATAGCCGACATTTCTCAATAGTACATGCATGCCTAGGTAGGTAGGTAGGTACCCCTCACCCATATTGTACCTGCCCACCAGGCCTCGCCTACCTGAATGCCATTCTAGAACCAATTGCGATCACCTACAGCATCGAATTGGTCAGTTTGTAGGTAGGTGACACTGTTCAAGCAAATCGTATATATTGATCTCCCCCTTGCAATGGAATGCATGAATACCGTGCCAACCTTGATCGAATAACCAGTATGAAGTGAATTCTGCTTCATTTTGCTCACCAGTGATATAGTACACCATCTCCGCTAAAGCCTTTCCCCGTATCTCTTTGCATCAATCACGTCGGATCACCCTGTAGCAAATGTTCGTAGATCTTCTCGAATCATCGAAACATTACGCCAAAGTTTGCTTACGGTTCGTGGGGTAGCTGCATCCAAGGGTTGTAGGGTAATACTATCGCAATGATATGGATATATCGATGCTGATATGCATCGGGGAAACTATACTACTGTTTGGTAAGCAACCTACAATTGGGCTCCCACTAGAAGCCATGACCCTATATGCGTTCTACCAATCCGAGAGCACTTGAGCGTATTAGTAACGTCATGCCGTTACCAAGCACATGCATCGCCAGACATCATAAAAGAGGGCACGATCCCAATAATGAGGCCAATTGCTGGATTGAACGATCCACTTCTTGCACAACGGCTTCTGTTCAACCCCACGTCTAGGTGAAAGCTATCCTCGCCAATTGTTGTCCCTTGAGCACGCCCATCATTAAACATTTCAGCCGCTGCTCAACCTCAACCTTCACCCGTATTTTCGCACTTGGCGTACATTACTTCGAGCCTCCCAAGCATTCCCAATCACAATGTCTACCATGAGAGCTCTTGTCACCATTGAGGACCACAAGGTCGCTGTCAAGAATGATGTGCCCGTTCCTACTCCCCAGGATGGCGAGATTATTGTCAAAGTTCATTACGCTGCCCAAAACCCTACAGACTGGAAGGCCGCTGCTGCTGCCCCTCCCGGCCGTGTTGTCGGCTGCGACTTCGCGGGAACTGTACACAATGCCAACGGCTCCTCGTGGCGACAAGGCCAGCGCGTCTCCGGTTTCGTTCAGGGTACCACCAACCGCGGCGCCTTCGCCGAATATGTCGTCGTTGAAGCCTCGCTTGTCTACCCCATCCCGGACGCGGTGAGCTACCAAGATGCTTCGGTCATCCCATTAGCTTTTGCAACCGCCGCACAGGCTCTCTTTCAACGCCTTCAACTCCCCGAGCCCAGCAAGCCCGCCAAGTCAGCCTTCCCTGTGCTTATCAACGGTGGTACTTCATCTGTAGGCAAATACGCCGTCCAGCTTGCAAAGCAGGCTGGCCTCTTCATTATCGCCACGGGATCCAAGAGAAATCACGACCTGCTCAAGGCCCTGGGTGCTGATGCAGTTGTGGACTATAATGATGCCGACTGGGTAGATCAGGCTCGGAAGCTGAGCCATGATAACCTGCAACATGCATTTGATACCATTTCCGAAAAAGAAACCACCGGACAAGTGATCAAGGCCATCTCGCCGACCAAGGGTGGTCATGTCGTTGTGATTTTGCCTCGCAAGAGCTCGGAGTACGGTGACGAGTACAGCAAGGTCAAGATTGAAAGCACCATCGTGTACACAGTCTTTGAGCGCACCCTCAAGTACGGAGCATTCGACAACTGCGGCCAGCCTACACCTGAGGATAAGGCTTTCTGGGAGAAATATCTTAGTCAGCTTCCGCAGTGGCTGGAGAAAGGTGTCATCAAGCCGAATCGTGTCAAGGAGCTTGGCGGCCTCGAAGCTATTCAAGAAGGCTTTGACCTACACCAAGCAGGCAAGGTCAGCGCTGAGAAGTTGGTCTACAAGATTGCGGGCGAGCAGTCGAGTTTGTAATCTATGTTTAGGGGGAAAACATAGTTTGACGGAGTTTGCAAACGCAAGCTCGCTCTCATGATAATGAAAATGACTCTCGTAAATAGAAACAGAGAATAAACACATCTAGCCAATTCGAATACATTTCGCAATGGTGAAGCTGTCTGAAACTCATTGTTGGCTTGGTTCCAATAGTTGGATACTTGAGTACTGACTGACTTGAATCTAAGCCATGTATTATGACTTAAAACTTCGTTGCATTGTTTCAGATGCCAGGCAATTAGTCGGTACTTTCGCACTTGCCCTTGATCAGATTGGCATTCTCACCGACCAAACCATCAAAATAGGACAGCAAAGTGTCCACCGGCACCATGTCCAAAAGTCCAAGGCTTGGATTGCTTGACCGCATGACTTGTCCGCCAAACAAGACACGTATGTAATGCCCCGTCTCGCTGCTACTAGTTCTTTTGTGGGCATCTTTCCTATGCAAGCCGGTGGAATTGGCTTTCGTTTCCCACAATTCAAAGATGAGTTCACTGCCCATTCCCGGCCAGACCATTTGATCAATCTGTAGGATGCTCAGCAGTCGACTCATGCTGCCGTCATGGGCGACGTTGTGCCAATAAGCGATCGTGCTGTTGCCGCTGATGGCAGCTCGCAGATGGACCGCTAATTCTGCTATCCAGACCCCGTACGTGCTGACACTGGCGGCCAGAGAGTCTTCGGCATCGCGATAGATCTGACTGTATTCCCAGAGGCCCAGCCTGTATACAGAATCGGCCTAGACGAACGACACAAGTCAGCACCTTCCGCCACTATCTGAAAGCCAAATGCTATACCCATGAATCGTTCTAGTGTAGCTGATTTGGAGGTGTCATGGCACTCATCACTGACCTGCTCCTGTGTGATGCATTCCCCAGTTGTTTCGTTACATGGTAGTGGCTTTTTGTGGCACTGCCTCGCTGACAGATTGTCATAATAATGGTCAAACCACGAATGAAAGCCCGAATCCGATGGAGACACCCCAGACACGGCATCAAGGGCCTCATACAAATCGGCAGCCCGTGCAAGGTGGTCAGTCCAGACTGGATTGTCTGAGGACTTTATGCTGTTAAACAAATCGCTGCCCGTTGTGCACGTGTACGTAGGTTCGAGAGAGTCAATAGTGCTAGCTTGCACGAGAAGAGGTATGTTCTGCGATGCAGATCCCCACATGCCTGCTATCAGCATACCAGCGACCTGGGAAGTAATTTGATTGTTCGTCACGCGAAATTTGACCTTATTCTGCCAATCCGAGGTTCTGTCGGGCAAGAAAGCGAGAAGATCATGGTACACTCCGTACAGGTCGGCCCCGTGGACCCAAGAATCATCGAGACCACCAGAGGTTATCTGAGGAAATTGGCATGACCCAATCCACCCAGACGGTACGAATGGGTTTATGGAGGAGTTGAACACATCCCAGTACGTGTAGGCCGAGCTGCCTCGACCACTATCCGTCGGAAGATGCTGGCCATAGTAGAACAAGCCTTGGTCGTCGCAATTCCATTGGTATGGCTCTACAGGGAACGCATTGCTTGCATAAGGTGTGCGCTTGTGATGCCTTTGAATCTAACACTCATGTATCAATCTTTGTCGGCTTGTGCTGGAATGACAAGCAGCTCACCACTTCAACATATTTTAAAGTGAGATCGCTGTTGCTAGGGATCGGATATTCCGTTTTGCGCGCATGTGGCATGTTGCACCAGTTGTAAGTGCCATAGGGTTTGTCCCCGGTGTCCGAGCTGTTGAAGATGAATCCATATACCCCTTGTGTGCTGAAGACGCGGGTGATATTATTGATATCTGATTCCGCTGGGGCGTGCCATTCCAGATCCACCACGGCCTGAGCTGCGACTGGCAATATTGCGGCAAATATGCCGATCGAAGACGAAGAAGCCAACATGTTGGACCAAATGTCAATAGTGAGGACAAATACCATGACAGCGCTGGCCATAATGGTCAGCTTATATGCCCATGCAGCGAGCCGTCCAGAGCACATCTGTGTGATAATAGAGGTAGCACCCACGTGCGACGACAGTTTAACAAAATCTGCTTCGTTGCTGCTAGGTCATAGCTTTCCTGAACATATTCAGATCTGAATATCCCCAAGCTTCAATGTTTTATTCCGAATTATCGGCGCCAGGCTAACCACGTTGCTTCGGTAGCTTATTTGAGTGGTTGGAGCTTTTACCAGGGTGCCTAGGAGTTCTTGCAAGCACTTGCTGCTGGACTGTTCAGCAGATGCCGTTGGAAAAAAGAATGGGTCACGATGCTACGGACAAAACCTCTGTATGGTAGTTCCCACTACACGTTAAAATGAATATATGTTCGTTGGGCATGTCATCTTCTTGTACGATATATACATAGTTACGTAGGTAGGTAGCTATCTCCGCTTGTCAATGAAGCACTTGCACTTTGGCTAGGAGTACCTCGTACCTAACGTTCAAAGTCATTTGTGCCTGCGGGGCAGTCTTATTAGCACAACCTAATTCAGTGCCTGCCTTCATCCGATTCAGGTACAAAATACATTGTTAAGAGTTCCGTATCTACTAATAGTGCACAACACATACACATACATACCCTTATGAAAGACGTAGCACATGGCTGGTCGATCACCATGACTTCAAGTTTTTCAGAGTATGTTCTCATCTATCAGCGCCTTTTCCACTCTTCAAATTGGATACATACTCAGGTAAGGCGATGCACACAACTTGCTGTGGCAAGGCGTCCTTTTTACAGCTCCACGAAGTGCAACCCCCTCCCTCCAATGCTGGGTGTCCACTATGAAGTCCCTGGATCTTGCTCTTTGACAGCAACCACCTGCCCTCTGTTCGTCACTACATTCTTCCACTCGGACCGAGACTGGCAACATCTTCAGTGCGTAGGCACTATTTGGCTTGAGGAAGCAGTCCGTATGCAGCTTTGCGCCGACCAGGGGCGCCTCGGGAAGTTTGGTCACTGCAGGTCTTTCGGTGAGCCTAACTTATTCCACAAGGTTGCAAGAACCCTTCTGGAGGCCGCAAAAAGGTTCAATAACGAGGCAGGAGCATGAAGAGAAGAATATCTCCTTCACGTATAAATAATGTGTAGATATAAATTATAAATATTAGTGTCTGGTCGTGGTTTCCCAAATTCATTCCAGCAAGTCGAAGATTCAACATATCTGCACTCGGTACTGTTGCCATTGAAGGCCTGCCAGAACCGAAAATCCGACAAGGGACAAATATTGACCTCCTTCCCGCATCAAACAGAACAAAAGGAAAGATGCAGATGATTGCGATCCTGCCGTCATTCTTACTCAGCCTGGCCACGGGCCTTGCCGCGGTGCAGTTAACCAGTGCTACTGCTACTACCGGCATTCATGAAGCTGTCCTGGCGCTGAATGGACTTATGACGACCTATGACCCGTCCACAGGCCTATGGGGCCATAACGAATCCAATGCACCGTGGTGGCAGAGCGCAGTTGCCCTCCAGGCTGTCATAGACTTCATGGCCGTGACAGAAACCCGAGACTACGTCCCTGTTGCCAACAACACCATCGATATCCAGCGAAAGCCTGACCCATTTGGGGCCCAAGGCAGTGGCGACTTTCAAGCTTCAAGCACGGATGACACAGCCTGGTGGGCTCTGGCCCTACTTTCCCTGCATTCAATCACCGGCGAGCAGTGGCTTCTCGATGTGGCCATCGCTGACGAGGCCTACATCTCACAGTATTGGACCACCGAATGCGGCGGGGGTCTAATCTGGCAGATCATGGACCTCTCGTATAAAGCCAGCATCAGCAATGAATTGTACATTGAGCTTACGGCAACACTTCACAACCTGATTCCTGGCGACAAGATGTACCTCGGTAAAAGCCTACTTGCCTGGGACTGGATGAAGAAGAGCGGCCTGGTGAACAATGCCTCTCTAATCAATGACGGCCTGACCAAGACCTGTATCAACAACTATCTCACTCCAACCTGGACATACAATCAGGGCGTCATCCTGGGTGGCTTAGTTCAATTATACACAGCAACCGGAGATGAGGAATTTCTCTACACGGCACGCTCCATTGCGGATGCAGTTCTAGCGAGCAGTGAACTTGCACCTCAGGGAGTACTTACTGAGCCGTGTGCTGGCGAATGCAACACGGACCAGCATTCGTTCAAAGGTATCTTTGTACGATATCTCGCCAAACTCAATGCAAAGCTTCCGGACCGACCTTATACCTCCTTTATATCCAGCAATGCAGCGGGCATGTTTGCCAATGATCGATCCATTGGCCAAGGACATCCGAATGCCGACTACTATGGGTTATCATGGCAAGGCCCTTCTGACAGGAACTCTCTTGGCAGTCAGGAAAGTGCACTCATGTTGTTGACTGCAGTACTCTCTCTCTCGGTTCAGCAATGATGAAGAAAGGGGGAAAGGAGTATAGAGGAGGCAAAGGAAAAGCTCTGATTCGTCGAGTCTTCAGATCAATCTGGTACTGCATAATAGAGGAACTTGAGATTCTAACTGACCACAGATGATATACGAAATATTGCAACGATAATAAACTTCTGTGGATCGTCATTGCTTGTATTGTTGGTGGAAATTTTGGACTAGCTCCCCGCAAGTATGTTAATGGCATTTGCAGCCTCTGCAGTTTGTGTAGTGATCGACGCTAAGCGAGTTCCCTTGCAGGGATGTTTATAGCACCATCTCAACTTCCTCTTGTGGTTCTGGCGGTTTTGGCAGCTTTCATCATTACACAGCCGCGAGTGGCTCGAACCTCCAGCCCTCTACCATCTGTCGTCTGATACCATGACCAGATGGGCTTGATGGGCCGCGTTCATTCGTCTCGTCTCGTTGGGCCCATGCAAGAAATAGCGCATGGGGAAGTAAGTCAAGTTTGAAGGGTCCGTGTTGCTACGCAACCCTGTCGGTTGGGGACGGGAATCCTCTGAGAAAGGATAACGTTTCCATTTGTTGAAATAGCCGACAACCTCCAGTCATCGTCTTAGTTGTTTCATGAAACACATCAGGAATGTGGAAAGCGGTTTTGGTGTGCCAGGATGAGGTTCCCCACGTGTGCATCCCCTGTTTCTCGCTTTGACCGTAGCTTTATACCCTGGACTCGCGAACTAGACTCGGGACAGAACAGGGGTGAGAACCAATCCGACCACGACCGCTCTGACATGGCTGTAGGTTGAGATGCAGCACGTCTCGAGCCTTCTGCATCATGACCCTCACCACGTCACATTGTCTATTCCTCCTCCATGTTTAGAACACTTGCACACTGTCTGAGCTTGACAGGGCCGTGGTCTCTTGCAGACCTGCCTCGATCTGCGCTTGTGATGGCGCGGGACACGATGTGACCCACGACCGTTCGGCATTTCTAGCACTATCCAGGGTCTTGATTGTACTTATGCTGGAGCAGCGCAGACAGAGCCTCTATTGATCCCTTAATCATCATGTTTTGCACACCTCGGAATTAGGGTCTGGTTTCTTCTTCGAATTGTAACCGCCGTATCAACATCATGGACTCGGGCAGCTCTGTGTCGCCCAACGGTTCGCCGCCCTCGGATGGACTGTCTGGAGGCCCGGCGCGTCCAGAGTTCACGTACAACGCCACAGAGGCACAATTTGTGATCATATTCGGCGCTTTCATGTCAGCATTGGCGACAATTTCAGTCCTCGCCCGCCTTTATAGTCGATATTTCATCGCAAATCACGTGGGCCTCGATGATATTATGGCCATAGGATCATTGGTTAGTGTTGCGGCCCATCTGCTTCTCATTCACTCAAAAGCTCAACTTTACCAGTGTGCCACGATCGTAGTGAACGTACTACAGAGCGTATACGCAGCCGTCTATCTTCCGCAAGAGAATGGCTTCGAGCCTCCGAGCGGCGAAAGCGCCAAGGTATGAATGAAGTTGCCCCTTGCTCCAAACTGTGGCTGACAACTCTCTTCAAACAGCTTTTCTACGTTATCAAAATCATATACACCATAGGAGTGGCCTTCTACAAATTGACTTTCTTGATTCAATTCTGGCGCATCTTTCGATCTATCTACTATATGCGCATTCTATACATTGTCGCTATAGTTCTGATTTCGGGTTGGAGTATATCGCAAATTTTGGTCACGATCATGACGTGCTTGCCTATATGGTCCAATTGGGAGCAAATCGATCCCACCAGCGCCACAAATATTGTTTGTCTACCCGTATGGGTGTCGACATACCTCAACGCCGGGGGCACCGTCTTGACAGATCTTATTGTGCTCCTACTGCCAGTACCAACTCTTTGGAGCCTGAGGCTGCGTCGTTCTCAGAAATGGGCGGCTGTTGGTATTTTTGGAATTGGTGGAATGTAAGCCGTCTCATGGACCCAGAAACTTTATTTCGACCGATACCTAATCGTGAATGATAGTGTTCCAATTATTTCAGCTGGGCGAATATGGTCTTTGGGCATTGCCCCTCCAAATGGCTTTGTCGCACAATCCTGCTTCAATACTGCGGAGCTCTCAGCGGGGGTGATAACCGCAGGACTTGCGACGATACGCCTCCTGATTAGCCGTCACCTTTCTTCGACAACACTTAGCACTTTACGTTCTCAAGGGGACGGTTCGCGCACGGATGGACATTGGGCACCTAGCCTGCGGCGTAAATTATCGTTGACATTCATGTCAAAGGTTGATGAGGCTCTTTCGGGTTCACGCGACGGCGATCCCGAATACCATGATATGAGCAATATGCTGAGCGGGGCACCAGGCCGACGGGATCAGATGAACATGGGTAACCGAGCTATAGTGACAGCTGAGAGGTACGATCGGCCAATGAGTGATGGCGGCGCTGAGTTCTTGAAGGAGTTTGGCATCATTGTCGAGCTCAATTGGGAGGTCACAGAAACAATTGTAGAGACAAGATGAAGCAATCGAATTCAAGCTTGGGAAAGTAATGAGAACTGCCATAACCGGTGTTTAAGTGTAATTCATATTTCAAGAATGCTGATGCTCGGCTCAGTCATGCTCGCCAAACTTTGCGGGATCACAATGTTTGCCATTAGCATCTAATGTACAATGTGTGTGCGCAGTGTATGGTGTACAGACACCGTATCACGCCTTGGAGGTATATCCACGCAGCCAGGTCACCTACCATGATCTGGCCGGTAAGACCAGGAGCTAATGTTTGCTTTCTGGATAAGGGCATCTTTCACATCGTTCCTGGCTTCGCAATATCGATGTGTACGGGTACGGGAGCGAGGAACAAAGTATCCCCCAATCTAAACTTAGACGTGACGATAGGGAAAATTTATTGATTTACAGTTAAAAAAAAATACATTATGTCATTCTTCTGGATTAATAAAGCAATCTCCTGACGCTTGAATCAGGTGTTCTGATTATCTATTGCGCCGTTGGCCCCACCAAACATTCGCCATGAGCGGAGGTGCCAAGTGCGTCTCCACGACGGCTGAAAGGTCCGCTGATGCGTTTTCCGGAGCACCGTACGTGCATGTGCACGCAGGGAAAATATGCGTAAACTGGCGATTCCGTCCAATTCCGCCTCAATTTGACAGTTGTCAATTG
The DNA here is from genome assembly GCA_023078685.1 of Neopestalotiopsis rosae. NCBI lineage: Eukaryota > Fungi > Ascomycota > Sordariomycetes > Amphisphaeriales > Sporocadaceae > Neopestalotiopsis > Neopestalotiopsis rosae. The sequence goes on along the minus strand of JALGAS010000008.1, from coordinate 123,789 downwards.
GTCCCCGCATAGCGCCACAGCCGAGACGAGTCTCTCAGATACCGGAAATCCTCGTTTCCAGATCGTTCGCGAACATTTCGATAGTGCAGATGACGCGCGGGCGCTGCGAACGGTACCGGAAATACAGCCGAGGCCTTAGGAGAGATCCACTTTTACCCTATTTTCATGCTGAGATAATGCGGGAGGATATTCGCCCTGCTTGCTAATAACCACTTTCTAGAAACTAGAATTTGTTATACAACAGTGGATATGACTGCCCGATCAGGATCAAGAGTATATAAGGCAGCGACTACCGAAGTCTAATATATTGAAAAGAGAACTATTTTCCGACTCAGCGAATCAATCACTTGTACATTCACTTTTGAGTTTGAAATAAACCCCAAAACAATGTCTTCGGAAGCCATCAGCAACAAGGGCGCTAGCGGCGTCTCTTACTTCACCCCAGCACAAGAGCCGCCCTCTGGATCGCAACTGAATGGCTCGACTAAGCTCTTCTCTCCTCTCACCATCCGTGGCACAACCTTTCAGAACCGCCTCTTCCTCCCGCCGCTGTGTCAGTACTCGGCCAAGAATGGCTATGCCAACGATTGGCACCTCACCCACCTCGGTGGTATCATCCAGCGCGGCCCTGGGTTGACCATCATGGAAGCCACCGCCGTCCAGCCCATCGGTCGTATCACACCCGAGGATCTTGGCCTATGGGAGGATGGCCACATTGAGCCCCTCAAGCGCATCACCGAGTTCGCCCACGGCCAGAACCAGAAGATTGCCATCCAGCTTGCCCACGCTGGGCGCAAGGCTTCGTGCGTTGCCCCGTGGTTGAGTGCCAACGCTGTCGCCACCAAGGATATCGGTGGCTGGCCTGATGAGATCGTTGCCCCGTCCGCCATTGCCCAGGAGGCTGTCAATCCCGTTCCCAAGGCTCTGACCCTCGACGATATTGAGAAGCTGAAGCAGGACTGGGTCGAGGCTGCCAAGCGTGCTGTCAAGGCCGGTTTCGATGTGATCGAGATTCACTCTGCCCACGGCTACCTGCTTCACTCATTCTTGAGCCCTGTCAGCAACAAGAGAACCGACAAATACGGTGGTAGCTTTGAGAACAGAACCCGTCTTGTCCTCGAGATTGCCGAGGCCGTCCGCGCCGCTATTCCCAAGGAGATGCCCCTCTTTGTCCGCATCAGCGCTACCGACTGGTTCGAGTTCGACGCCAGCTTTAAGGAGGAGTTCCCAGAGACATGGACCGTTGCTCAATCCTCTGAGCTTTCGTCGTTGCTCGCAGAACGCGGCGTTGATCTGATTGATGTCAGCTCCGGCGGTGTCCACGCCAAGTCAGTTGCTGCCATCAGGCCTGGTCCCGCCTACCAAGTTCCCTTCGCCCAGGACATCAAGAAGGCTGTCGGTGACAAGATCCTCGTGTCGGCTGTTGGTGGCATCAAGACTGGTCAGCTCGCCGAGGAAGTTTTACAGTCTGGTATTGACGTTGTTATGGCTGGCCGATGGATGCAGAAAAACCCCGGCCTGGTCTACCAGTTTGCCGACGAACTGGAAGTTGACGTCAAGATGGCTAACCAGATTGGCTGGGGATTCGGTGGACGTGGCAACCGAGGTGCCCGTAAGAACCGTCTGTAAACGATGCTATGATGATATATAGACTTGGAGAAGTAGAGAAAACAGCCTGTACATAGAGAGATACCTTGAGAATTAGCGATTATAATGCATAGACTTATATCATCTTGCATATAAATATCATGAGACATGATGGTTGTGATTGTACGTTTCGTGGGTTCTGGCTGGGGTCTTGCCACAAGATAGCCTTCATCCGAAGGCTGCTTGTTCCACGGTGCGGGATCTGGAAGAAACATCGTAATGTAGAGAGAAGTTGTGGTCCGTACAATATTGTACTAGTCTATTCCTATACATCCTTGTGAGTATGGTCGTATGTGCTTCCATTTCATCACACTCGAGCACAAGCACATCCTCGACGACAGAGGAGGGCAGAAAATTGATTTACAAGTTTGGTGACAAATGGCAACCATTTTCTCCCGCATGAGTGGATCTAGGCTGACAACAGAGAAAACGGCTATTTAAAAAGCAGGCGCCTAATTTCCGTACGGAGCACATACTAGAATGGCACTAGTCACCGTCATAGGGCAGATTTCTTTTCCATTTATTCCCTGCCTCTAACAAACACATTTCGGGTGTGGATGAGTCTGTATTGCATTACTTTTCTGTCCTCCAAAGGATCCAGCACTTCTCTATGTCAATCGGGTGATCAGACCGTGGACACAATATAACAAACATGCGTGATCAACATTGCGGGAGAGGCGTTGCGCCCCCCAGACGCCCAGGCGGAGTGTAGATGTCGGCGCTCAGAGTGAAGGTCGTGGCATGAGCTAAATGCTAAGCTTATTTTAGGTCTCAGCCGGCCTGGGCCCAGGCAGTAATTAGAAATCGCTAAACCCCGATTTAGTGAGCACCAGGCACGAGATTGGCCTAGACTATACACTGCGCCGCCTTGGCACATACAGAAATGCAGCATCGGTGCTGGCCCAGGGGCATCTGGCATGATCCTACGAGATTTGCCAGTCTGTTGCCTGGCGCAAGAATTTGCATTCTTAAATGACACCTCAACTGCCCGTTTTTCTTTGTTGGGTGATTTAATTCCTTTTCCTTGTCTTGCGTTCGAGCATCTGTCACTCGCTATATTCACATTCCCGTGCAACAATCTTTATCTATTCCATTATTCAAAAGGTCGGGATTAGGTTTCCATTGGCATCAGAATCGTCTTGTGACAACCGAGATAACTTTTGCGCTTATAAAACGCCCCGAGGAGAAAGATAGAGGACTACGCGCAAGGGAGAAGAGACGTGCCATCTCAAAATGTCGGAAACGAGGGCTGAAGAACCTATCCCTCCAGCGAGGACTGCCGCGTCTCAACAACCTACACAGCCGTCGACAGCATCAACACCAGCACCCGCGCCCATTGCTCAGCCTGGTCCAATGATGTACCAACCTTATCCCTACGCGCAACCACCGTTTGCTGCGCAGCATCGAGTCATACCATTCAATAAGACACACTACTGGGTCAAGATTGGCTTAACGGCTGCTTCATTGGTCTTTTGCGTTATTCTCCTGGGACTATCCGTGGCTATATCCGTTGGACCTGGCTACGAAGCCTGGAATGTCACCATCTATTGGATAGGACCACTCATCGGAATCGCGGGTTGTTGGGACATTGCCGAGCTGATTACCTTGTTTGGTTGCGGCAAGCGACATGGTGGACAATTTCGCCGTGGAATTCATCCTGGAGCACACGTTGGTGTCAACTTGATCTTGTGGCTGTTGGGAATCATCTGCATCTTCTTTTCCGTCTTGTCGTATATCAATGCAAGATCCCAGCTGGCGAGTTGTCAAGAAGCAAATGAATCGGACTCTTCAAACAGTTATTATGGTTACTACTACTATTACTGCGATGACGACGAATACTCGATGCTGTCTTCTGGGATCTACATTCCCGCACTCCGTGCAATCGAAGCCTTCGTTGCCCTATTGACGTACGTGCCCTCTGCCTGGGACTGCCCATATTTCAAAGCTATATACTAACTGCCAATAGTCTCGATCATTTCGTATTCTTTGTCTTGGCCTGCATCGAGACCAACCAGCGGAACAAGTCCCGGGCTGCTGTCATGATGATGCCCCCACAAATGTATTACAACCAGCCTCAAGGCATGGCGCCGTATGGCTACCCTGCGATGCCTCCTCAGGCGTACATGGGACAAATGCAACAGACTGGCCAGATGGAGAAATCGTCAGCTGCGGCCGCTCATCCTCACACAGCCAGTCCGAATCCGGCAGGCTACTACGCTCCTGGAGCCTCAACGGCCGCGCAACAAACACCGGCCACGGCGGCAGCAGCGGCACCGGGAGCGGGAAGTAGTGCATGATGGCGATAGCATAAGGAACACTCTTCGTGAAACGCTCCGGCATACGATCCAGAGAGGAGCAAGTTTCATCTCTTCAGTTACCAAAACCAAAAAGGTGTCTGTGCCTGAGTTAATAATATGTCGCTATCTGACATCCTAATCTTAATTAATCAAATGCAACTTTACATCTCGTACTTGAATGATCGATTAATGCACTATAATATGAAGTTTTGCTTCACTGCGGTACGTTATTAGGAAGTAGCTGATTCTGCTCACTTCCTCCCTATATCAACCACGTGGTTATCAGATCGTTGCCACCATGGGAACAAAGACATGTCCATGGGTGTTTCCTGTATCAATCTTTGCTCATTCCCGATTACATCCGACTTGTTTCTGATGATCTCAAGGCTGATGAGTTTCGAATAATTCTAGCTTTGATAATCGCATCATTTGACTTGCCGATAGATATCTTATTCCGGGGAAACGAGACCAGGCGAAATGTTATGCGCCGTGCTTTGATAATCGTGGGCGCGTAACTTGAGGTAGCCTGACCGTTGTTCTATTATTTTCATTCCCTGAATGGATGCAATTTGAAATATGACCCGATTCAATTTTCGAGCTCTGACGAGAGAGGGCTACTGAGAAAATACATCACTCAACTAATAGTTCATCATTGGTCTTGCACGACCCGACTTGGGCCGATTGAATTGCCTTGAGGGAGACACAAAACAACACAGGCATACTTGACAAATGAGCCGTGAGTAAAATTGGAAATTAAAGACCAATCGGCGTGAAGTGCAGATGACCAAGAATGGGCCTCAAGGAAAGCCATGATTTGCCATGATGGCAGTGGCTGTTTGCATGATTCCGGGAGCATGCAGGTACTTTGCTTTTTCTTTCCTTACCCTGCCTCTGGCATTGCATTCGGAGCTTTTCGCCGTGGTGAAATTGTTAGGCCCTTTTAAAGGCAAGGCCTCGAACCTTCTATGGTTGAGGGTTGTCGCTGTCGATTTGCTTCTTCCAATTGCGCTTCCATCAAATGCAAGAGAATGCGAATCTCCTAATAAATTATACTTTGGAGGGAAGAAGAAAAAAAAAGACGGAGAGAGGAAGGGTTCCCACCCGTGCCTCATCCTATAACCGCCGGATCGCTACTTGTTTCCCTAAAATTGAGCCATCTCCATCCATATGCAATCGATCAAATCGAGTTCATTGAACAAAACATTGCTCTTCTTGAAGCGGCGGTCAGCAGCGGTGGCGTCGCGGCTGGTAATCATTTATAATGTCACATGAGTAATGGGACATGCGGTATTGCTCGGCTGAGGTTTTAAAGTATTCAGCCTTTTCTGGTCCACTGCAGAATGATGTTGCGATCAAAATATGATATTTGTTCTATTGCAGATCCATCATAACTGCCCCGCGATCGCTAAGCGGCTCCAAAGCCAGCGCGGCGCCTCTTTTGTTGTGTTTGGTTACATGGCTTGACGGATCAAAAGTTGCCGAGGGCTGCAATAAATGTAAGGTCTGTACATTGTCAACGTGGCTCGCAGCTGTGGTTCTGCATCCTCGGTAAACCAAGACTCGATTGCAGGAGTGGCAATGCGGACCATGTATCCCGATTTACCCCATGTTCTGAAAGCAACAAAAAAGGCATTGGAAACTCAAAAACCAACATGTCATTATGAAAAGAAACTTATAGCCCAAGATCAAAGTGCACAAACACAGAGTTGGACTTTTGGCGCACTATGACTTGTTTGCAATTGTATCGATACTCCAGTTGATCCTGTAGAACAAAGCGCATTTGGGCATGACTGAAAGAGATGGACTGTTACACTCCATCCTACGCATTATCCCTGGAGGCGAAAGTACCAACCGTTTCCTGTGCCACTCGGTGAGCCTTATCCGAGCACGAAAATTAGACTCAGGTCTCACCGAGTGGATACAATGTACAGTTTGGTAGGGAGGACGAATGGGATTTTAAGTATGGAATTTCAGTGAGCTCGTCGCCAGCTTTCACGGTGGAATGACTTATTGGTAAAGAGACCCTGATAATCCTTATCTGCAATACCACATCAGGTATACCTACCGTTTTGTTCCGTCTTTCAGATCAGGGCTCAACAACAATCCATTGGCCTTTGAGCAATACAAAGTCAAAAAGAAAAGTACAGCTTCCCTGATATTCATTTTAGCAAACGCCGAAGTCTTGTCACTGCTCCAACAAATGCTAAAACGCAAAGATTGCCCGTGATGTGGTCGAATCAGGACTGATAAGCCTTATCATGCACATGAGTGGCAGGTAAGAAGGCTAGAACATTGGGAAACTATAAACGCGTGAAATTGACACGCCACGGTCCACTATACTTGCTCATGTACAGTCTCTGTACTGTAGTACATGGCTCCGGAATGGTCTTTTTCGCGTACGTTCAAACTGAATTACGGTGTGCAATTTTGGAATGTTGATGCGTATTCCCTCCTTATCCACAAATACCTGAAAATTCCTGCACGTCAACCACGACAAAAAAGAAAGGATCAGGCAGAGAAGGGAAGAAAAAGAAAGAAAAAGGATCAAATCACTCCGTTGTGCATTGCATAGCAATGGCTCTGCCATGCATCATTGTATGCATTACAGCTTTCCGATTATACACTTGACAAGGTGCATATTCCGTACGCGAATCAAAAGCTAAATTGCCGACAAGCAGACTTGACGCTGGAAACTGGACATGTCAAATATTGCTCATCCCTCTCTACCGCATCTTGTCGTGTTGATACAATTGCTTTGGATCACGCAATGCATTGTAGGAGTAGCATCAGCCTCGGATGATCCGACAGACTCTCCGATACTTTTACTTGATGGATGTCCGAAGATAAGGCAACTTATGAGGACAGGGTCCAAGAAGCGCTGAAGGAGTGCCTATCTGGGTATACCGTCTCCCTTTTGCGCCGCAGAAAGGTAGGTTGGCAGGCAGCCTAGGTAGGTCTGTTTGTCAACGAACGAACACTGGGCACCTGTTTGCAGGGTTATTTGGCACGCTAGTGGTGTGATTTAGCATGGATCTCATACTCTGGCGAGTAGCAGCAATGCAACTCGGGAACTTCTCAGGACTGTCAGCAAGTGAGGCTTTCCCGCAATCACCCACGAGGTTGGCAACGGGATGGGGAATGGAGCTTAGCTGGAAAGAGAGGTGATCATCTCAACCTGGTCTGCTTACTGGCTCACGACATGCCATGTATCCATGCAACATTTGGAGGGGCAATGCAAGCATACCACGAGTTCACGTGTCAATAAGCAGGCAGCGATTGAAGACATGCACAAGTGATCATTTGAAGAAATCAATTCTCCCTTGGCGTCCATGGTCGAAACCGGCAGCGTAGAAAGAGTATTTGATCAAGTTCATAGTATCTTGTCAGAAGCAGTCAGTGCATTGCCACACGCCTTAATATATACATACCTATTCTATAGGACATGTCGTATAGCGCCTGTGGCACTACCAACGTGTTCCTACCGGCTGGCAATATATGCACAGCCGTTGTGATGGAGTGAATCATGGTGCCGCCCCTGGCACATTGGATGCAACCATGTCGATTATGTTCGAGACTTCGCCTGATTGTATGCTTGCTTCCTAGGTACAAAATCGATCTTTCTGCATAGCACAACACTGAACTAATGTTGACGCGGCCGACTGGTATTGACATTATGAATAGTAAGGCCTTTGTGCAGGCAGCTACCTCGGGTCGAAATGTGGTCCGGCCCATCATCGCTGTCCAAATACTGTAGAAAGTACGAAATACAGCATCATACCAAGCCCACGAGACCTTGGAAGACGAGCCTATGAAGCTTGACACGACGTGGCAGCGCTTTTCTTTTGAACATTTTTTACGCATGCGCCAAGCATAGCCAAAGCAAAAATTTAATTGCTTTATGGAAATATTACAAGTCAGATTCGAGAGTGATAGCCGAATCATTTCTGGAGTCAAGATCTCAGCTCTTCATGTACTGTGTAAAGGGATGGTCGCAATAACTACCCCTCCACCTCGTCATATACACAAGCCAATCAATTCCCAGGACCCCTCTTGTTCCAGGGTGTTACCGTCAAAACATGCTCCCTTCCTCACTCGGCTGCACTCAGCCTTCCGAGTACGGCCCGCAGAGAGTATGGATGGATGGATAGATGCGTTGGAGCACACTTGCACACGAAATCTTCGAGCTTCGCGTGGAGTGGAGAGGAACTTGTTTCGAATATCAGTATTTTATGATATTTCCTAGGTTGCACATGGCTAGAGATTTTCCTCGGCCCAAAACCCCCAATTTCGAAACGCCTTTAATAGCCTGGACAAGTGCCACTCAAAATAAACAATCCAATTCCCAGAGTGCCAGTGCCATGCTGCCGTAGTCCCCGATTCGCCAAGCTATGCAGCAAGAAAATGTCAAATCCATCCAGCCCAAACGGTTTGCACCTCGATGTGTAATCTTATTTTTGTTTTCGTATTGCGCCTTTCCCAAATTTCATGAACAAGCATTCTCATGGCGGGTATCCAACTGAACCATGTGCGTTGTGAACGATCCGAAGCCAGATCTTACTGGTTGGCGATGGCGGACGTTGATGTCGCGGAAGCATCCTCATTAGATGCATCTGCACCAGTCGCTCCCTTAGACGTATGGTGCACGTCGGTTGCTCCGTCGAATCATCCATTCCCATGCCGGAGGGGAATATGGTCGGCAATCACCTGTAGTTGAACCATTAGTAAAAATCCTGCCCAAGTTCATGGTTAAATGATCGTGATCGTTTGGTATGATAAATTTAACCCTCCTGGCATTGTGAGCCAGAAAGGCTAGCATCATGGCACATCCATGAACTGGGGAAGGTGTTGCAACGGAGCAATTCCTGTTTGTACATACTGCATACTTCATCGGACCTGTGAATGTCAGTTATTTAGTCCTATCTTATGCGCGAGACAAGAAATGGCATACCTATACTCTGCCGTGATCACATTTGGGGAGCACACTTTGTGTGTCCGCTCATAACTTGAGCACCACCTGAGAACACGAAAACGGAAATGATCGCAGCAATATTGCACCTATAAAAGTTCAAAAGCACGCAGTCAGTCCGCCGGTCCAGCCCAAAGTGCGGCAGCGTCGCATACCTGCGTGTAATCGCACATGTTCGTCTTTGCAATGTCGGTGAGTATGTGATTTGGCAACGCCACGACTTTTTGTAAGTCGGACCCGCTAGGATCTATGAGTCTGTTGTGCCAGGTCCGTCGAGAATTACTGGGTGCACAATAGTAATGAGAGCTCGAAGTGGGAGCGTCTGATCAATGCTCTGGGACCTGACTGGCAAGTCGACGGTAATTGGGATCAAAGGCCCTGGCTGTGCATCAAACACATCGAAACAGGGCAAACACAACAAAGGTAGACGGGGGAGCAAAGGTATTTAAAGAGGATGCCCAAAAAGTGACTTCAGCGCGTGGAGTTTATGGAGGCCAGGACCAGGGATCTTGAAGAACTGGCTGGGGTGGGCACTTCTTTCTTTTCGTTCTTATTTTCTTCTTTCCTTCTTTTACTTTATTCTTTTTCTGGTCTTTTTTGGGGGGTGGAGGGGGAGGGGACCGAGGGGACTTTTTGTGCACCTTTCTTTTTTCCCTTCCCTTAATGCCAATCCGGTACTTGTAGACCGCAGAATTTTAGTGCACTCCGCTAGCACTATCGTACCTTGTCGGGTCTACGTACTTGGACCTGGAATCCCGGTGCCTGTATCCACTAGAAACCTTCGAAGAAGAGTTCTTCTCTTAGAGGGAAAAAAAAAACGATCCATAACCCCTGCAACACGTCAACACGCCTTGGAAGAGAGTGAGAGGGGAGAGGGACAAAAAAAAAAAAAAAAAAAAAAAAAAAAGAATGCCACACCGCACACGCATACACATACACACACACACACACACACACACACACACGCACGCACACACACACGCATGCGAAAAGAGGACGATGGGCTGCGGGTTACAGAACCATAAATCAAGGCCCCTGGATTGAACTACCTAACCTACCTACCTAGGCATCGAGAACGCCGGATCATTCTTTAATTAGTTGAACATGTGTACCACCACATATACGTCTCTGCCGCTGGCTAACAAGACTGCATGACCATCGTACACACTCACAAGCATTGCTATTGAGCGAGGGATTGGTACTCGATCGGCGCTCACTCTTTCTCTCTACAACGCTCACTGCCTATTACCTCGACGTCTACCCACTTCAAGGGACGTGCTGCCTCAGCCAGAAATAAATTGGTAATTATCATCTCCAGGTCTTGGTACTGCTTGACGCAGTGATGATGTCAGCCAGGAGATGTACATTGTCATGGCAGACAGTTCTCTGACGCATCATCGTGTCGATGAATATTTATGGCAGCACATTCAAAACTTGTAAATCTCGCGTCGCGGTGGGCACAGTTACACCCACCACTGGCTATGAGATACCTACAGGCACAGGTACTTCCACTCCTTCCAATGAATGCACATCAGCCAGATTTGAACTGCCACGACGCGTTAATTGGTTTTCAGGGTCTCCGCCTAAACATGACAAGTCAGTACCTAGGGGAGTAATGTCCAAAGAGATCGGAGCGCGAATGTTTCACCCAGTTGTGCGATGTGTGCACGAGAGATAATTTCGAACAAGGTCTATCCCGTCATATCGAAAGAACACCATCTGCCAGGCTTGTGAAGCAGCACTTTCATTCGACGGTCCGCGCCAGTCTGGCCCTGGTAATATCCGTACCTAGGCAGGCGGTGGGACTGGTTCTCTTTCTCCCATGACTATGTGGAGAGGTCTAGTCTCGTGTACTTACCCTCAACTTCGGTAGGTTGGTAGCCAGGCAAGCTTGGTTACTTGATTGTTTGTCTGTTGGTTATTCTGCTGTATGCACAAAGTACGTGCGTTACAACCAAGTCTTTTGGTTCATGGGCCTGCACTGTGCATGATGAGCTGGTTGCATCACCTCAGCAAAAGGCTGTCATTCTGTCTTCGTTTTCGACTCCCAGGGTTTGTCTCGGACAATCATGTCGAGTATCTCGCGGTTTACACTATTGCCAGTGCTAGCCGAATCTTCTACATGCACCTCAGAAGTCAGCTGCAAATGCCGAAGGCTACCACTTTGAGTTAGAAGATCGATTTAGCTGGAAGATAGGCGGCAGGCATCTTCTTCTTGCAAGAGTCATTACATAGCATAAGTGTTCCCGCTGAATGGTCCAAGAGAAAATAATTACCACGGCGATGCTCATAACGCATCACGTACATAGTATATCTCGATGCATTACCTCTTGGGAAATATTGGCCGTTGCCCGTGGCTGTTTGCTGCACCTGGCGCTTGTACTAAAACCGCCACGTTTTCCCTTGACAGAAATCTTGGTCAAGTCACAAAAGCTCAAACCAAGCAGATGGCATCATTCCAAGCCTGTGAACTATCTACTATGTACATGGCAGGGTAGGAAGTAATCTAGTACGTTCGTTTAATAGATACGTGGTGCACGTTGCGACTTTTCGTGGAGTGGCGGCTCACATGGCAGCATCTGGCCACGGCACATTTGTCGTCTTCAATCAGATTGTCGTGCGTGGGTAAATTGTTGTGGTCAAAACGGTGTCACCGCATAGATGAAGTGTTACGATATCGGCCAAGTTGACAAGGGCAACCTGTATTGCCTTCTTGCATCTACATAGTAGTTGGAGGCGACTGGAGTCAAGCTCTCAATTTGGTAGAAGTTAATGCCAGGTACGTAGGTAGGTAGACAATGTACTGTAGTGTAGACAAGCCTGGGAACGCATCAATGTTGACTGTAGTGTACCTGGGGGTGTGGAGGCACAGATACGGTCTGCGACATGGAGTCTTTTAGCCTCCAATGGCGCTTCCAGATGGCCCTCCTGTACATGCCAGACATGCTTCAATGCTTGAAAGCCCGGCCACCAGGGCCAGGAGTCCAGGACTAACACATTTTCGACAGAGAGGAGAAGACCGATACCCGACACAACACGTGGGCATCCATGACCCTCATGCAATCAACATGGGTTGGGAGCAAGGAGAGCCCACAAGCGGGGCGTTGTTTTCCAGAAAAGCTCTTCGGTGTTCCCTGATGGAATCTCGCGACTGGTAATATACGCTATGATGTACTACTTCGCACGCGCTTCACACGTAAAAGGCTGGCATAGGGTTTAACTCATGTAGGTACTATCTGGTCTTCGCCTTAGCCAGACCTCGTTCGCTGTTGCGTGCACTCGGGCACCAGCTCCGATGTTTAATCACCGGAGATCTTGTCTCGCTTGCTGGTGCCAGGGCACGTTTTTCTTCCCCCTCCCACTGGTGCGATCCACTCTTTTCTTCCTCGTGCTGGTAGTAGTTGGGTTGAAAACTATGTTTTTGAGATGTGTACGAGTCTGCCCGATTAATCCGTGAACAGAGCAAGTACGTCGCTTGCGTAAAACGTCGAATGTAGATTGGTGACCAGTACGCACACGAGATCCAATGTCTGGTAGATGGTGGAGTTTTCGAAAAAAAAAAAAAAAATCTTGAAAGAAAAGGGGAAGCGCAACGACTAGAGTCCACACTTTTTCATGCCAAGACACTCAAAACATTGTTGACCTTGGTCCAGCGTTCAAACATGCCGAAATGTTCCTGCTTGGGAGAAAATGATCTTTTCGAACAGAATGGGCTAGGGCGAGCTTGTGCGGTGCCGCATACAACCTACGCCGAGAGCACGATATGCTATCCTTTCTCTGCTTCAATATTTTGTTCACTCTTGATCTATCTCTATCTCGAGGCATGCTATCACAAAGAAGAGACACAGGGGATTGAGATAAATAGATTAGCGGACACAGAAAAACGTGCTTAACTAGCGGACAGGTTCAATCCGTTGTCTCGGGTCTGCTAGTCTCGTTAGAGCGCTGGTCCATCGGCGCTTTCTCATTTGACAGATGCTCGGATGCGAAGGCCCCTTACCGCCCCGCTAGAGCTTGCTTACCCTGACTTCTCGCTTCGTGTAGGTCGGGAGGCAGGGACTCCGCTACATTTCAAGTATCTTCCAGGCACCTTACCTGTTGGCCCTATGCAGCACACGTGGTATGTGACTACTACTACATCAAAGCAGATGGGGAGATACTTTATATAGAATGTGCCGTCATCTCTGTGATAGTCTTGCATTCATACCATGAATCCTCAGTGTTTCCAAGGGGTGGATCTCCCGGATGCCACAATTTAAGCTGCTGATGCATATTTTAGTTCCTGGTATTTTGCAGAGTGTTTTGGCAACAAGACGCCCACGAAACGGGCCACGCTATCAAGTCAATGAGAAGCCAAAGAAGCCCCTGGTCACCGACTGTCTTACAGAGCCAGGCAGACGTGCACTGTAATTGTCGGTGGCAAGGCCGTATATATCTTTTGATTCGCTTATAAGAATTATGACATACATTGGAATACTTTCCACCGAGCACGCGGCCTTGGTCTACCTAGTACCTGACTAGGTACATTAGGGACCTTACGGTGAAGAGCCTTCGTCATCCGCATACTTTGGTACATCAGCATCAAGCCATCACCGCCACTACCATCATCATAAATGATGCTTCGTACCCTAACAAAATTATGGTTGGTAGGCCAGCCGGGCCAGCATCCTTGAGAAAGAACTAATCGCCGCTAACTGGGAAATTCTGCTCCCGTCATCAACGCGCCTGGCGCCTTGTTCATACATGTCAGAGATGCCTATTCAGTGCCAGATGGGCAATTTCAATGCGCAATGGTTCACATATTTTAGCTGGGTTACCCGTGGCCCGGCTCCGAATCCTTCTCGAAGCCAAGGCCATGACTCGCCATGGGCGTGGGGATCGGATTCTGCTGTATCGTACTATGATAAGCCTACTGACGTTGCGTAGGTTCGTAGCGTATTGACACTTGCCTACCTAGGTAGTGGGATATCAGTTACCAGAATGGCCGCTTCACACTAACACACCGGGCCCATGGCCTTGCAGAGAACATTATAGTACTTTGACGACTCGGCGCGGTGATTGCTCAGCGTCCGCTCACCGGTCCAGCGGTCCAGAATAGTCAATGTAACCTGTTACCAAGCTTGGCAATCGCGTGGTCTTGGCCGCTTAGTATGGATAAACTTTCACCAATCACCAACTGGACCCCATGCGCGCTGCGGCTCGTCCCTCGTTCACGATTTTCCATGCCACAGTACTAGGTGATGGCTGATCATGTCATAGCGGGAAGACACGCGCTGGTTGCTTTAGTTTCATGAGAAAAGTTGAACGAGAATCAGGTAGCATTCGTTGAAATCTTAGCCCTTCTGAGGTAAATGGCCAACAGTCAGCAGGGGTTGTTCTTAACCCTGGTCGCTTTGTATAATTTTATGACAGGACTTCCAAGAAGAGAACCACTCTTGCACCTGCCCTTGCCAGTCAAAACGAGAGTCTGCGACCAACCAGGCCTCTGTGGCATTGCGGCGGTCTCTACTACCGCACCCCATGCCTTTGGCCCTCCCTCTGATCCATCGCAAGGCGACCGACCTGCCGACTGTCAAGGGGGTTGTTCGGCATTGTCTTCACCACGAGCTCCTGGGCTCCCCACTCTCGAGCGTATTCAATGCCAATGCATTGATCGACACCTGGGCATGGACGCTGGTCCGGACATGCCCGCGAAACGGAATATTCTTTTTTTCTTTCTGATACCTTGACAAGCGGAGATCTGGGCGGCAGCCCGCATGAGAGCAAGTCATATGACTTGACAGTCCTGACGCCGAACTCGAGCTCGAGCTCAGGGCGGTGTCGATAGCGTTCCCAGTATTCTGGGCGATCTGTTGATCGGGTGGTCCATGGAGCAGACTTGACACCCGAGGTATGCGTTCAGTCGCGTGCCACCCTCGTCAAATTGCTTATGTACCAGTGCTGTCCCTTACATTTACACTTTCAATCCAGGATGATGGCACAAATTCACAATTATCTACACGCCATCATTCAACATCAGGGTCGTCGCTGGCACGGATGATCAAAACGTCGCAATCGAGCGGATCCTTCGTTCGTCCCTTAACGGCGGGGTCACCGACGGCGGCCCCCAGCAGATTCTTTCTACACTATGAATCTACGCTACACTACTGTCGTTACAGACGTGCACTACGAAGTACGCTCGGTACGTACGCTTTCGTTCCCACTGAGGCACCACATTCTTGCCACGGGCGGACGCACTTGGCAGTCAGCGCCATCCAGGAACGCCTCTTGACCATTCGATAGCTTGCTCGGCTCCGTGTTGGCGGCATTTACTAGTTGCTGGGGGGATAGTAACTCTTGTGAAAACTTTACATCACTAACATTTGGACTTTGAAAAGGAATGATAAGCTTGTTTGCCATGAGGCTGATCGAATATCAGCTATTTATAGTCAACGTCTGAGTCATAAATGCCACCCGCAGTCTCTCGAGTGAAACATTTGTAAACTCTGTGGACTATCATGCAAGTCGAGGGGCCAATTGTGCTCATCATTGGCATTTCAAGTATCAGCATCGACGTTGGTCAGTAGATTTCTAATTCAGGTGGCGAACCCCTTTTCAACATTCAGTCGCTGTGGCATTGCGGCGACAGCCGATATTCGCGAAGAAATTGTCTCTATTCCAATCTACTTGCCAAGTCATGACAGCCATGATTCGATTCGTGAGTGCCTTGTCATGTCCATTTGAGACTGACTTGTATGGTACAACACCTTCCGTCCAGCGCAATTTCCATGATCGCTTGACTACCTATGATGACTGTGTGCCAAGATCATGAAGGACTGAAACACCATTATATCACTGTTATGTTCCACAGCAAGTCCTGTCACCTACGTCAGGTGTCATTTCGTGGCAAATATAAGTGAATACATATAAATATATACCTATCGGTACACACATATAAGTTTGTGTATCTTTTTCGACGATGATGC
This sequence comes from Neopestalotiopsis rosae, assembly GCA_023078685.1. NCBI lineage: Eukaryota > Fungi > Ascomycota > Sordariomycetes > Amphisphaeriales > Sporocadaceae > Neopestalotiopsis > Neopestalotiopsis rosae. The sequence goes on along the minus strand of JALGAS010000008.1, from coordinate 107,914 downwards.
CACGAGAAAACGAGAAAGTCATGATGCGCAGTACAACATCATCGGGACAGTGGTAGTTGGCTGTGTCCTCAGCCTATCTCCCCGAAATTCATGGCATGGTAGTCAGACGGCTGAACTCCTTGATGGACACAGATACGAGACAGACGGAGATGATTAGAGTCCGACACACCAGGATCGTATAGATGATTATGTCGACATGGAATATATTGCTACATTGGTTTCCTCATCATTCAGGAAGACTTGGTATCAGATACCGCAAACTGAATAGTCGATAGCAATTCACCACTCAAGCTCCACCAAGTCAGAGGCAGGCATTGCTGAGCATGTCAAGATGGTCCCGTCCATCTGGATCCCCCCATTGACGGATCCAGAACTGACTTTGCCGGCACAGCTCCCACAAGCGCCGACCCGGCAACCATAGTCTGGCTTCAATCCTACAGATTCTGCCAGCTCTAGAATAGACTTTGGATTGTCCTGGTTCCAGGTCGCACAAAGGCCAGATTTGGTGAAGGAAACTTTTGCTGTTTTGAGCTCACCTACGACAGTGCCAAGCTGTGAGAATGATTCGCTTTTGATCATGGGAGCTGGGATTCCGACACTTTTCAGACATTCCTTGATCGACAACTCAAACGCAGTCGGTCCACATATGTGGTAGGTTGACATCTTTGCGTCTAAAGTCAATACTTTGTCACTGAGCGCGGCCCAATGATAAGGAGCGCCCAGAATTCTTGCCAGAATGCCAGCATCCGGCCGCCCTATATAGTCGTAGTCGAGATCTCTCTTGTCTGACTCCAAGGGATCTGTGAAAAACAGGTGTCGCGTGAAGCGATCGTCAAATTTTGAAAGCTCATCCCCGAAGTTAAGGGAATTGCTGTTTTTGGTTACATGAACCCACACAGCAGGCGTCTTGCTGTACTTGGGATGAATAGTATGTGCCTTCATCATGGCAAGCATAGGCGTGATTCCAATTCCCGCAGATATATAAACCTGACGGAACGGTATTTGCTGGGTCCAATCGAGGAAGAATCGTCCCGCGGGAGATCGTGAAGGTAATATGATGCCAACTTTGCAATGCTTGTGCATCCATAAAGATGCTGAGGATGTCTTGTTGGCGTTCTTGATGATGCTGATTCTGTAGTAGGGTGGGCCAACTCGCACTGGGAAATCCGAAATAGACCAGTTGCGAGTTTTACCAGTGGGAAGTTGAAGTGAGAGAAACTGACCAGGCAGGTAATTCGCCAGTGGCAATTCGTCCACTGGTTTGAGATAGAATGATTTGACCCCCTGCCCTTCCTCCGTGATGCGAAAGACTTCCAGATCTCGCCACCCTTTCCAAGCAGCCTTGCCGCAATTGAGCTCGTCGTCCTGTGATATCTGCTTCATAACCATGAACACTTTGTTCATCCTTAGCAGAAGTTCGTGATTCGCGAGTATGTTTAGTGTGTCCCTTGTCTTGAGAGACGTGTCGAATGCAACTTGGGTGACGGCTGCTACATTCATTGCATCGTTTGAAGCGTATTCCAAAAGAGCCTGGTCCCCGGGCGAAATCCGACCAGCTTGTAACACGCGGAGATAAACTCCTACGCGCCCAGTATCTGCCAATGGCTTCAGCCACTGATCTTTCTGGCCACACCTCCATGCGAGCTTGGCGCATGGAATACGTGAGCCACATACTTCGAGCCTCACCGATTCGCCGATTTTCCACACATCACCCAGATGGATTTCATCTTCAAGAACAACCCGCTCCTTGTACCTGAGTGTGATGTTCTCACCCCAATGACACCTGGGTACAAATCAGATTATGTAGCACTTTTCCACTTGGAGTCACGTACCAGTCCCATGACGATCGCTCAACACCCAGTTCGGAGCACCAGTAATCGTAGTTCTCCGCAAAGAACACATAAACAGGTCCATCATGAGCAGCTGTCTCATTCCCCACCACACCATTCTCATCCAGCTCAATGTAGTCTTCTTTTGAAGTCAAAGGATCATGAATGATGGAAGAGGAGATCTTCATCCCATGTAAGTTGTACTCCTTTGGGCTCGAGCGACTAACAGCGAGTACTTCCATGACGAAAACAAAGGTTGCAGGCTATGTTCATTGATAATGGATCGAAACAAAATGATCCCAATAACATAATTCAATCGTGAGAGGACTATATCTATTATGATACCAGCCTTACCCCAAGAATAACACTATTTCCGGACTTCGGGCTCGGGGCCGGAGAAGATTCTCGGCTTCGGCGAATTGCCGGGTCAAATTTAGCGGACAGTCTGAGGGTTCACCAGACGAGAGATGCTGTCATAGCCGATGCTTAGTCGAAAGGGTCTCCTGTAATTAATTGGTCATTCATGAGCAGCCAGGAGTACTACCCGGCCATCGTCGGCGATGAATTACCCTACGGAGACCATAAAGAGCTTAGTTGATAGAATCTATGGGTTTAATGGATATATGGTGTCACCTAAAGTACCCGGGCGAGAACTCGAAAATGCTTTACGCTTCATAACCCTGGTGGTGGTAACTGCCGTTTGCAGCGGGAAACTAGCATACTTCGGAAATTCCCGGGACCCGGGAACGGGAGAACCTTGGCTTTCACCTGCCCATTCTCTACCATAATTCAATTCTCCTGGTTCTACTAATTCCTATCCTTCGCAAATACTGCTGTCCGTCATCTGAACAGTCAGGCCCCAAGTGGCAGATGATGGTGTGAAACTGATGATCATGATGAGAACATGGGCGATAATGTTTTCTTCCCGATGTGACACCAGCCTCATCAGAAAGGCTGAACTTGTCCGCTACTGTGAACCACCTTACCGACATCCTCGTCTCTCAAGCCCTCCACTACATTCTTAATGAAGACGCCACCGACACTTGGATGGCCAGCTCCTCTTGACCTCAGCAACTCAGGTTCATTGCCCAGGCCCGTCGCCAGGAAACCTGGTGAGACACACCAGGTTTTGACGCCATCCTCTGTCAATCTCCACGCCCAGTTGACCATCATCATATTGAGCGCTGTCTTGCTCGAACGGTATGCCATGGTGTCGAAATCGAGGCTCTTGGGCCATCCCGCTTTTGGCGGATTCGGGGTTGGATAGAACTTGTTACTAGTCTGCTGCAGGCTCGACAGACCGCTGGTCACAAATAAAAGCCGTGGGTCTGATGATTCAAGGAGAAGTGGCATAAATATGTGGGTCATGATATGGGTTCCAGAGACATTGATATCGAAGGCCTTGTTCCAGGATTCTCGCAAGGTGATATTGCCTTGCTTGTATTCCCAATCAAATGAACCGCCTCGAGAGCCATTAATAAAATCCCCCAGTACGTGCATGTTTGAAGCAGCACTTACCGGCATTATTGACCAGTGCATCTATGCGATTGAAAGTAGTTTTGATGTAGTCGAATGCCTTTTCAATAGATTGGTCGCTGGCGATATCAATCTGCACGACATCGACGGTATTGGCGGTTTCCGGAACTTCCGACTTTAATTGTTCAATTGCAGCCATTGCCTTGTCGATGGAACGGCTTCCCATCAAGACATGGTACGATTTGTCGGACTGAAGAAAAGCTTTCACAGCCTCATAGCCAATGCCGGTGTTGCCGCCTGTGATGAGCACGATTCGTCGATCAGCCATGGTTGTGAGAACAAGCTACCCTGTGATTTCTCTGGGATTGAAGAAGATAGTAGAGGAAGGTGGCAGAGTGGTGGAGGACCTCAATTCGTCGATTGACATATTTTATCTCATACTTTCTTGCTTTCCCAACAGCGATGACACCAGAGCTCTCTTCATGCGACCCGTCACCCGTCTACCTAACGGATGATTGCTCCCGATGGGTTTAGGGATCCAGCATTGGTGGGGTCACACTGAAGAAGGTGGTTCGCGTGCCTTTCGATCTTTGCATAGTACTCGGCTTTCACCTCGCTGGCAAGCCAGCCAATGCCGACGCAACTTACAGCCTTTTATTTGTTGATTGAGTCGAAAAGGTGTTTGGAGACGAAAGATCGCGGTGTGCAACATGCTACATGTATGTGGACTGTTATCGCGTGCGACGGGAACGACACTACTTTGAGCAAGCAACATTGAAGAAGGTCAGACCCAGTAGTCACTTCCATCCAAATCGAGAATGCATGCAAGAACATACCACGTCTCCCCTTTGTATGCATGTAAACAACACCTTTTTGTCCTTTGCGAAAGTGGTTTGAGTTATTGTCGACTCTGCTATGAGAAGCTGTATCACGTGAGCCTAGAACGTTTATTACCTTTCTGATGGCAGATAGCAGAGGCGGAAGCCCAAGAACGGGTCATTACTACGTACAACCGGTCTATGCTTGAGCAGTACTCTTAGTCTTGTAATAATATGTCTCCTCTCGTCATACTCGAGCCTAGCTGATCGGCACCCTGAGGGACTCGACTGTTGAGCAATTGCGACAGATTCGACGGATACTGAGGATGCTTATGCCGGGTATCAAGGGTTTCACATTTCACTTCTCCTTCCCAGTGCGTGCCCATTCCCATGTCAAAGCCATCGCATTATATTGCGATACCGAGGCTGTGCCGCAGTCTCATTGAGAGATTGTGGCAACGTGCCAAGGGAATCTCCAATTGCGCTTTGATTGAAACCAAAGTAGGATCTTTGTTGCCAGCGAACTTGGCATTCATACCAACCTGCGCACCGTATGACGAACAAGCCTCATTGGTGCTTCGAAGTGTAAGTAGTGAGGATGAAAAACGCCACGATGTCAACTGATGGACAGCCATGTTGTCAGCATAGTGGTCGGACGACTGTTGATATGGCTTCGACGCCCCGGTAGAGTTGTGGAGGCAGTTCTGTCGCTCGACTCAAATTGTCCCTCTTGCGTGGACCAGCAGGTCGTATGAACGACTTGAGATCTGCGCGCATGATTCGATGGCTGCAGTATCACATTTGCAACATGGAGAATTGTCTGTAATTGGGCAAACCGAGTGAATGGAAAATCTGTGGTGAGAGATAGTTACTCGAAGCCTACACACTTTCATTGCCCAACCAAGTCCGCAAGGCATAAGGAGCCCGCATCCTCTCGGAACCGGTAGATGCCAGTGCCATCTTTCGTGAGTGATGGGCTGCCCCAGCCGTCGCAACTTGAGTAATGGACCTAGCAAGTGGTTATGGGCTGCATCCCATTCTGTGGTCTTGAGTCTTCTTATCATTTTCAAGTCCAGCCGCTGATTTTTACCCTCGTGACGAGGTATTATCCTCTCCCGTAGCGCAGCATTGCTCTTCCCCAAGAACTGACGTTTCTAGCGTCGCCTTGGGTCTGAACCTTTCTGCGTACCATCCGTCAGCCAGTGCGTCACAGCTAACGACTGGCTTGGAGAAGAGCTCAACCCTTGAAAGTAAAAATTTTCAACAGCGGTTCACCAAAGTATAGCCATGCGTCGCGTGCCCGTCTCCGGAAAGCCGAGGGAGAGGGATTTTGCGGTCTCGGCGTCTTAAGACGATCCTTGTTGCCTGCCCCTGTGGCTTTTGCATCGGCTCCGTCCGAGAAATATTCGAGCCCCGATTTGCGACGTTCAGCCGTCTGTATGAGTTTCGTACTGCTCGCAAAATACCTGGGTATCCTTTCGACCGAATGCAAGTTGAAGGACGTCTTATCCAGGGTCAAGTACTTTTGCACGACTTTCCGAGAACCAGCCTGACAGCCTCTTCATTCAAGCTTCGGCTTGCCACGTGCAACCGTTTGACTGATGAGGTAAGTAAGCAGGCCTGGCTGCAGCCATTCCGATTAGGGGACCAGTATCGATCCCCACGACCGAGTCAATGTGCACATGGTATGTCGTAAATACAGTGACATATTTTGCCACTGCTTCAGGGGCATTGCCACGTGTTCTGGGATAGCTGAGCTCTAGGGGCAAAAGACAGCTGAAAGCATTAGCGCAGCATATTCTTTTGGAAGCTCTACCCTGGACTCTGGCCTGCCGCATTGATCAACCTTACGCCTGTTTCAAAACACATCTGCTGGCAGGTTCTCATCCAAGAAGAGCAAAACAGTTGGTTGGCCGCGACAGCTTTTGGCATGACCGAAATACCGCACAAGCTTTAAAAAAGGTAGCTACGTACTACTTATATGTCTTGCTCCGAATGATTACATGCACACAGAATAACAAAAGAGCTCAAGTGGAGCTTGTTCCTCATCGCAAGGCCGCCGTCGCGCAGAAGGAACGTGGGACAGACTCCACTGAAACCGGGCTGACGGCCGACAAAATTTACTGGATGTAGCGGCGAGTCAGCAAAGCACTGAGGTATCCTCTAGTGGCCGTTGAGCCAACCACGGTCGGCCTCCATCCCGACAGCTTGGGCAGTCTATGGGGACTGGACTGCACAACTTGACTCGTGACTCGCGGGACGTCTTCAATTTTCATAACCAGGCGAGTCGTGCGTAATTACACGCATCCACGATTGCGCACGTCTTTGAGCATGGGCTGAATCGTGACCGACAGTTTCTTCACTCGAGGATTATCATGGGGGTCGTATTTCACCCCTAGAAAAGTGTTGTGTTTTGCTGTTTGGCGTCGGAGTGGAAAGATGTCCCACGAGAGGAGGAGGAGGATAGAGGTCAAATAATTCCATCGTGGGCCGGACCGGCACTTTTCCGCTCCGCATCATGTCTACTACAGATATGAAGTCGTCGCTTCATCGTTTCCGTGTGACGAGCCGGGCGTCTCCATCGTCCCAGAGCGATCCCTCTCCAATGTCCGACCGGCCGCCGTCCGAGGGTGGATCTGAGAAGCCACTGCAACTTTCGTCCGCAGCCAAGCCGAGTCACATACCAGCATGCGACAGGTGAGTTCACTGTGTAATTTATTTGGCTTAGGCCTCTTGCGATCTCCTCATCCGGTACTTGGCATCGGCAGTTAACCCTCCGCAAGATGTCGAAACTTCAAGAAGAAATGTAGTCGGACATTTCCCGTCTGTTCACTCTGCGCCAGTGCCGGAACGAAATGTTCTTTTTCCACGCCGGCGTCGTCCTCCGACGCCCAGACACATCACTTGAGGGCCCGCGTGGAATGGCTCACGAGTTACTTCAACCAAGCGTTGCCGCTCGGCGCCCCGGCCATTGAGACGATCGAGACTGGTGCAGACTTGACGGAGCTTGTGCAATGGATCGCAAACACTGCAGCATTGTCTCAGGGGCACTCACCTGGGTCGGCTATATCGAGCACGCAAAATGTTCTTCTTCAAGGCAACCAGCTCATGGTCGATCATCGAAACCTTGACCCAGGTATCGATGGGCAATCCCGGAGGCATTCTTCCGTGCACCAGCCTGTCATTCACCAGTCTACAGAAGCCTTTGGCAGAACATCGCACTCTGCAGCAACTGATGGTGGGCACGTTTTAAATCAGAGACTGCCGCCAAATGCAGCGGCTCGGAGGTTTGTTGACGCCTATTTTCGCAATGTGAACCGGGCATATCCCTTTGTCGACAGGAATAAGGTCCTTCATGATCTAGAAACACTGGGCGACTTCCCCAAGCGCAATCAGGATGCCGATTCTACCTTGTTATACTTGATCATGGCCATTGGATGTACGACACTCCAGCGTGCGGGCCAAATCCCCGCCGACATGAGTTCCAAGTTCGAGGTAAGCTATCCAGACATTATACAAGAATGTCTATCTCGAGAAGGCATAGAGTCGATACAAATACTTGTCCTACTTTCGCTTTACTCGCTCTTTGATCCAACTGCACCATCCGCATGGTCGCTAGTTGGCATAGCAGCACGTCAAGCCATGCTTTTTGGTCTCACACGTCGGACACCAGAGGGAAGGTCGATATCTCCCACTGAAATTGAACTACGGCACCGGCTCCTTTGGTCTGTATACGTCTTGGACAGGATGATGGCGACATCTCTCGGACTCCCAGCTGCATTGACGGATGAAAACTTGGATGTCCCCCTTCCTGGGCTGACAGTCGATGAGTTTGCATCCCCCGAAAGATCTCAATTTGCCAGCATCCTTCAAACTAGTCGCCACGTTATCATGCTGCGCCAGATCGAGGGTAGGATTCTGGATCAGGTTCATCTGCTTAAGCAGTCCAAAATCAGTACGCTGAATCATGCCGACCGACGATCGATCGTGCAGGACATACGAGCGGACATTGAAAATTGGTACAGCAACGGGTGCCTCGTCTCGCCTCTGGAGCCGGACAATGTCCCAATACACAACTCGATTACCTGGTTGAGCGCAAGATACTACTACCTGCTTGTTCTGCTCTATTATCCCTCGCATTTCAATTCGGCTGGTTCTGTTGTATCCAAGGCAGAAGTACTTCGGTTTGCGCAAAAACACATCCAATCAACATCGGTGCTCTTCCAACAGCGTCAGCTACCACTAAACCGTGTTACACTGTTCCGGACGTTTCCAATCGGACTGGTGCTTATTCACGGCTTTATGGCGTGTGCGGCCGAATGCGCCCCTTACCCGGCTCGGGAAGAAGTGACAATGCTGATCAACATTTTGGAAGCCTTTTCAGACGGATGGACACATGCGCGTCAGGCATCACAAATTCTGCGGCAGTTTATCACTATTGTCAACAGCGGCCCGGGAGATTACCTGCAGTTTCCAAACAATGCTTTTGTGGGTGGTCAGATGAGCAATTCTAGGGAGTCAGCTTTGATCAGCATGGTCCGGCCGATGATGACGAGTTTCACAGAGCTGATGCAGGAAGCACTCGGACGGATCACGTGCTATTCCATGTTGGAGGTCGCAGAAGAGCGACCAAGCGGGAGAATGGGATCTTTTGCGTCGCATTCCAGCGCCAACGGAACTGGTCGAGGATCAATGGCGAGCGTATCAGCAGGGGTGGCGGGAGGGGATGGATCCGAAATGGATTACGGATGGTCTGCCGAACCGATAGACGTAGACTTTCTATAGAATAATGAATAGACGACTAACGAATATCGCTCCTCTTGCTAATATTCCTTGCCTAATTGAGCAATGCATGATTCAAGCCAAGGGTTGAATGGCAAGGTTCATCAGGCTGCATTAGAAGTCACCTTACGGTGTATTGTCTAACAAACTTGCCATGTACTCATGCTCGTGGTGAATCATTTGATCAGCGACACTGGAATATTGAGATGAAATTTGGCTGTGGCACATGTGGTGCAACAATATGGTTCCACAGTGGGATTGCGACCCTGTCAATTTCAGTAGCCTCTCTCTGTCTTTGGCGGGATCACTGGCCTACGCCTGCACTCAGGTGCTAACTAAACATTTATTTCCCCCACCAACACTGCACGGCCCAATGAAAACATACCTGGTAGACTGCAAACCCAGAAATTCACCTCAAGCAACATATTCTACTGAGAGCCAACCGCGGCCTCCAGACATACGTTACACTTCTTCGTAGCCCTTGGAAGTCCAACACTTAATTTGAAATTCTCAATTCAATTCGAAATTCCGTTTGCTTGATCACGGGGACACTAAAACGGGAGACGCGGAGAACTGGACCTGGCAACATGAGCTCCTCGACAGAACGCTACACTGCTCTGGTGGATTGGGTTTGTGAGGGTGGAGGTCGTTTGCATAAAGGCGTCGAAATTGCCCAGATCGATGGAATGAGGGGCTCTTTTCGCGCCAAAGAAAATGTACGTGGGTAAGAAGGCAACAGAGGATCTCACGGGGATCCGGCTGCAGCAGCAAATACCATTGGGCTATATGCGCACACCCAAGTTCTAATGGATGATGGAAATTTTCATTCAACAAGTAGATACTAATGACGTTTTACAGATCCAAAAAGGCGATGCTATTGTGGACTTGCCTCTTTCCAAGACATTGTCGTATCTCAATGCCATCAGCGGCCATCCTGAAGTGCCCAACTTCTCTCACGAGACCTTTACGCCTCCACCCAACACGACCTTCTTCTCAGCCGGGTTCATTAAAGAGGTCCCTCCACATGTGATAGGCCGCTTCGTCCTCATGTAAGTTTCAAGAACAGCAAACCCGAAACACTTTTTGATTTGCCATAATCGTGAACATGACTAATTCGCACAGGCAACAATACCTCTTGGGCAACAAGTCTGAATGGTGGCCATATATAGCTTCCCTTCCACAGCCAGAGCACATTGGTGGCATGCTACCAGCTCTGTGGCCTGAAGTGAGCAGCGTATACACTGTTCATACCTCGCCAGATACTGATACAGGACTCTGTAGGATGATGTCGATTTTCTTCAGGGCACCAATGCCTACGTCGCCGTTCAAGAGATCAAAGCAACTCTCAAGAAGGAGTATAAAGACGCGATCAAGCTATTGCCGGAAACATTCCGCTCCACATACACAAAGCCCCTTTATCTTTGGTCGTACGCCATCTTTACCAGCAGGAGCTTTCGCCCTTCACTAGTCCTTCCAGAGACTGAATCCATGAAACTGCCCTGCGCCATTGATGATTTCTCAGTCCTTCTCCCTCTTTATGACCTGGGAAACCACTCCCCATTTGCCAGGTCAAGCTGGGATGCCGAGCACGAGTCCCAACAGGTCTCACTGAAATGCGGTGAGCCATACGAGGTTGGCCAACAGATTTTCAATGTACGTTTGATGACCTCTCCACCCTTCCATTGCTAGCCGTGTGGTGGCTTTATACTTGATCACGTCGACTAAGACACTAGTCAGAACTATGGTATGAAGACCAATGCAGAGCTTCTGCTCGGATATGGTTTCATGCTGCCGGAAACTGAGCAATTCCACAACGATTACATACACATCAAAACAAAAGTAACTAGCGATGACGATTTTGCAGGAACGCACATTGTCTCCCTGCGGCCGCTGAGCGATCCCAGCTCAGTCGTTGGGCTTTCACGTCGCCTCACTTCTCGGGGAGTTCAAGTCGTGCCCGAATTCTCCCATATTCAGGATTCATTGGTATCAAGTCTCTACGACGCCATCACGGCAGCTTCAGGCGATGGTGATACAGACAGCTTATCAATGGACGATATAATGGCTGGAAACTTGCCAAGAGCGATCCATGAGAGAATCGTTCAAGCCCTTGGGTCGAAGCTTACCTTTGACCTGGACACCTTGGAGGAGATTGAGGTGCCGAGAGAGGGTCTCAACTCGAACCAGCAGATTGCAGTTCAATATCGTGACCAGTGTCAATCGGTCTTTGAGAATGCACTGAGAAGCTTGACTAGTGCTATGGCTCCAGAGTGAGGATAGATTGCCCGGCAATCGCGCAAGTGCATCTCGTTTCAAGTCAATGGAGATTCGCAGACTTGCTTAGCATAGTTCGGCTGACATTGAACTAATCGACTTGGTGAACCGTCAAGAATTCAAGAATTTGAACAGTTTTGCTTAGATAGGTAGTCGCTTATTGCACTGATTATTTCAGTGACCTCGGAAAACGAAAGAGTATACAAGAAGAGGTGAAGGAGTATTCGATCTCCGGCATGTCTTGTCAACGCGAAAGGTCTCAAGAATCTCCCACATGTTAGCTCTAATTTCCTACTAGATGGGAGAGTGTCGTGGTTATAAACATCATATCCAATCCTTCATTCTAGGGTATCGTCGCGGCCTACTTTCCTGCCGTAATTTCCAGATGTAACGCCAATCCTAATGCACATTGAAATCCCCATCGCATCCTAATACACACAAATCCAGCAGGCGAATCTCTCATGTCAAACCCAAAAAGCCTACTTGCACGGCCAATTGTCGCCACAATCGATTTATTGATGTTTCGAACCGGTATTGGGCTCCTGAGCCCAGGTTGACTCCTTCAGTACCGCCTCCACACCGCCCGGCAGAGCGTGCATGTCATCATTCATCAAGTCCAGACATGCTTTCGATGCTGGAACAAAGAAGTCAGTCGCTTGAGTTGAAAAGTAATTTTAGAGTTGGGATATGACTTACGCAGCAGGAATCCCGAGTCTCCCAGTTCCAAAGCGGCACTCATTCTTGCAGACTTGTAACAGCCAAACTGTTGCTGCAAAGCCAACATGCGCTTCCATAACCGCTCCGGATTGCCGTCGGTACCCTCTTCGAGAGTCTTGATTGAGTTTCGCCTGCTCTCAAGACCACTGACAGGCGTGACTGTCCCACTTCCTCCTGGTGAGCTAGGCGGTGATGAGCGACATTGCCGCACGATGGTGTCAGCACCGCCATGTGAATCGAGAGAAGCGCACGTCCCACTGGTATGTGCTGGGAGCGGACAAGGAGTTATAGCGTCAACTTCATCAGCGAATTTATCGCTGGATCTTCTTCCGGGTCGAGCCATTGTTTCTGTAGGCAAAAGCGATCAAGGAGTTGATCGCCGATGTGGCGGGGAACGCGAGCAGGTCGTTCGTTTAAAAATGCAGTAATAGTGCTAGATGAGACCAAGCTGTGAGGGAGCTCTTGAGTTCCTAAGAATAAAGAAGGCGTTTGGCGACAGTAAATATGCCGAGGAAGAAAAAAATTTCACTTCGAGGCGAGATACCACTTATAGAAGTGTTATATTTGGTCATACGTAGTGTCAGCCCCCTAGTACCCTTGCAGATCGGTGGGATGCTTGTCTTATATACCTGACCAGGGCTGTTACACTTGCATCAGGTCATCTCCTAAATATACTGCGTATCGATCCTTTGTTTTTATGTCTTCTCCCTGCACCCAACATCGTAATGGGGACTTGGAGCACCCCCTGTTTTAGCTTTTCTTTTATATCACCTCGTGTCACATTTTGCAATTGTTGATTTCCTGGTTTTTTCCCTCCTCGTACGACGCGACGTTTTTGACATCCACAGCGCAGTATACATGACCTCTCGAGACGACCAGGACGAACCAATCATGTTGGGCCGTGAAGCCGCCACTCGGCGACAGCAACCCATGGTTGCCCGAGTCAAGTCTCGCCGACATGCCGCTTTGTGCCTGTGGAACATGCAGGATTAACGCGAAAGCAATCTGCAAACCGCGAATCCCATGCTGCAGCCATCCATCCCACTCAGTACACTGCTTTTGCGTTTGGATAAGTCACTGCACCGCTTAGTCTTAGATCGGGCATTTCAGTTCATGAGCTCATGGTCAAAGGTACCATTCAACGGCGCAGTAAGCGCCATCAAGGAAAGTTCCATGGAAGAATGCCCAATGGCCCCAAAAAGCCCAAAAGTAGGGAGGGGCCAAAGTTGGGACGGACTTAACGACAGGCAGCTCCCGCTGAGCCAAGCTTTGCAAATGCCCTGACGTTTTATTTTGGTGTGTTTACCATGTAGTGCAACTTTGCGGCCTTGTCGATCGCCAACTACCGAAGCCTCCCCACCAACTCAGGGTATGCCTGGTCACCGTTCTCGGCTCGCTGATCAACCCTTTTTCGAGGTGTCACTTGCACGAGCTCGTCACTTGTCGTCATGCACCAATGCGGTGATGGCTAAATGAGCAGCTGTATCTCATCACACATTCATAGCCCAAACCGAGCAGACACCATCGTGACGGCGTCGAGTGGGAGATAAAATGCTTCTGATGCTGTAGCTGTTGCTGCATTCATGGTCTATCTGACATAATCGCTAAGAGGATTCGAATGTAGAGCATGCAGGATGCATTGCCACGGATGAGCCTCATAGGAACCCAACCCGACGCGCCCTTTGTGGGACTCCTCACACGGTAATAACATTTGTCTTTAGCTGCGAGGAGATCAAGGTTCGCAAGCCGTGCCTGCAACTGCAGTCCGGCAGTACCTAATGGGCCTAGGTTAAGGTCAATGATTGCACATGCTTGCGCTCGTGGATACATTTGTACATGCCACCCATGAACCCATCCATTCGCGTATGCCAAAAATGAATCAAACACTTGATAAAACATGCAATCGCAGAGCAAACCCGCTCGTGCTGTTGTGTGTTGTCCCATCATACATCCCAGATAGCACCATGCCGTCGCAGTATCTAGTGCGGGGGTTCGTGCGAGTTTGTAGTGGTTGTGGTCAGTTTAAAGGGTGCAAAGTGGAGCGCAAGCGATTGAAAATGCCATCGCACGATACTCGTTTGAGCGAGGGCAGGTGATGCGTGAGGAAATCGGGAGGAAATCGGGCAGACCTGGTTCACCGCAAAAGAAGAATGTCTTCTTCTAATCCTCTCTCGCCTCTGCTCAGCGAGACTCTTGGTGGGACAAGGTAGAAATTTTTTAATTTTTTGTTTTATTTTACATTCATCTTTTTCATCCCCTCTCGGGAAACAGGATGCCATGTTGCGGTGCATAAAAAGCTGGTAAGAGATTATATGGCGAAGCCCGAACACATATTTTCGTAAAGCTTCTTGCTCTATTTGACACCGTGGATCTTCGTTGGCACTTGGAAATATTGCAGTCGGAATCTGTATCGAGCAGATTTTGGTACTTTGTCACTTCTCTGGCTATCGGATATAACAAGGGCAATTCGAATCCGAGTTAAATAAGTCGTGTTACGCCACCACTTGCCGCATTACCTATTTGGTATCAAGCCTCTTAGTTGAGTCATGCTACCATAACAGAGCCTATAAGAGCTGCCTGACCCAATTTTCGTCGTGAGTAGAGTGGTATGCATGGGAGTGTCGCGCCGTACTAATTCGTCTATTGACAAGATATCCGCGAAAATTTGCAGACCTTGATTTTTTTTCCCCCTCCCTCCCCTTCCCCCCCCTTCGCGCATCCCATGAAAACTTCCAAGGAATGTGAAAAAATAAAAAATAAAAATGTCACGACCGAGTGGCAAGTCGTTCAGACGAGGTACTGACGTGCGGAATAATCCCGCACATGGCTAGATCCGACGTGTACATATGGAATTGCTATGAGCACCGAAAATTTTGGCAACCCGAGGTCTCAATATATCAACTCTTTTGCAATTAGGAACTTAGTACAAACAGTCGTCAGGGCAGCCGTTGGCAATGAGTAGGTTCTAACTTTCGACAACGTTAAGAGGGTACCACCCGTTATGCAGCCGCCTCTGTCCAAACCGCCTCAAGGACTCTTCGTCTGATACCGTAACGCTCATATTTTACTTGAACGTGAGCCGACTCTGAAATGTTGCTTTGATAGACTTTTACAGTTGGGTGAATATTGTATACTGTTCACGGCAATGAGTTGGGCTTGGTTAGCCCCAATGCAGATAACTAGAGGATGCCATCTTCGTGCAAAAACTGTATACGCGCGCAGATGTTGTGACTGTGAATGATGGAAACAGCAAATAACAATCCCCGCCGCCCGTGTGTTGGCGAGGTGTGCTACTATACCCGATTGCGATGACTGTTACTTGTTGCCATTGTACATGTCCGTGTGTCATATATATTTGGTACTGATGACTAGAATTATTCTTTAATTATTTTTGACTGACGCATCTCCTGCCCTAAAGCATATCAAAAATGCTGGCTAGCCATGCTTTATAGCATGAGATTCCAATATTGCGAGGGATAGCTGTCCGCCCGCCCTCGGACTGTAAGCATCTTCAGTTCCGAGTTCAAGGGCTGGCATGTCCCCTAGGTTCCGACTCTTGACAATATGTTGTAGACGCAAAAGCATAAGGTGTGATCAGCTGTTGTCTCCGTCATGGCTTTTGATCAGACCAGGGCATGCTAGGAGTGCAAACGGGCTGTCCATCAAACAACATAAACATGCAATCTGTATCTTGGTGTAGACCTTAGTGATTGAGAAGATTTAGTGTCAAATAGCATTTTCAACCTTGTTGTACATAAGTATATCAGGAGATGGGCCTATAAGTCACGCTGGGAAAACATTTTCGATATCAATGATTTAGTTGTATAGGGGGATACCTTGTGAGCCAAGATGGCCTCCGTGATTTGATCAAGTATAACGAAACAGTGCATTGCTTGATCGATCTCAAATGGTTGTTTGCTCGTGTCGAATTTGTTCTGGGGATGTTGTATCGAGAGCAGTAGAATGTTGCTATGGAAACTCACGCTGCCTGACCGACACCAGGGTTTGTGTGAACTTGTTGATCAAGTAATCTCGACGATTTGTGGCTCTCGTGGTGGCAGTGACACAATTCATGAGCACGTCTCTATCACTGACGAAAGGTTGAAATTAAAATGGTGTAGCATATTTCCACTCTGCGCTAGCATTTTTCTCTTTCTCTTCACGAAAAGGAAACGATTAGAGGAGAAATGTTCCATTAATAACAGTGTATTATATAACAGCATGTTTCTATGAAATATGTTTAATTTCAGAATACCAGCCTTTACTCAATGCTCTTTTGTGCACGCCTGGAAAATAGTTGTAGTCACTCCCGCTGCCATGAAGAAATCTCAATTTATGATCTACTCGAGAGATGATTCCAAACATGACAAGTAGCATACTCCTCTATATTCCATGTATGAAACAGTAAGGGGTTTTACCGGATGGTAAGAAAACAGAAATAATTCTTGAGATGCGCGATCAATTGACATTGTCTGGTGTAAATTATATAGGTTGTTTTTGTTTCCAACTTTCTTTTTTTTCGGGTCAGCGTCGTCATTGAATTCAAATCGACCACTCAATTTGTCGTTCACCACTGAGTTGGAACAACTGATTGGGGACATCATACCGACATGACTGTATTATGGAGCGGCCGACAGTGATTTGCACATATACATGGCCATTTCGACGCTTATGTCTTTATGGTAGAGGACTTGGCATGAATGCCGTTCATGCCATATTCAGTCACGAGTGAGCCTGTCCGGGTAAGGGGTCCTTGACTGCGCGGATGCCATTATCGCCATACATGAGCAACATGGGACACTCAATCTGCATATGTCGGTCATGTTTACAAAATATCTTTGCGCTTCTTTTCTGGATGAATATAGATCTTATGTACATGGGCTATTCATATTATGTACCTCGTATTATTGAAGGATGATTCCCAATCAAGTAAAAGTACAAACTTGACAACTAGTGCTTTTGACTTAAGCCAGTTCCTCGCCGAGTGAAGCAACCGGTAGGCGGCCACACTTTTGAACGATATTAGATACCATATCATGTGTGCAGCTCACTATTCCCCAGTATCAGGCCAGAACACTGGCATTCATTATTCCCCATCGAACGAATCTTGATTCGCCCTTGACTCATGATGCCACACGGGGCGGGTATCAATGCTCTTTTGAGGCTAGATGTCGAGGCTTGTTCAATTAACACAGTGTCGGACGTTTTGTGACCATGGCCGTAACGTTGATGCTTCTTCGCGTCTCTTCTGTACCCTGTGCACTGCTGGGAACATGTGGTCCATTCCACTTCCCTTTCGTCAATGATGTCAATTTGGATGCGAAATCGAATCTCGTGACATTTGTTGATTTGTATTGGGTACATTGACGTGGCGTTCTAGGTGCATCACATCCTGTTGGCGAAGCCCCCTGAAGCAACTTTCGCTTCTTCTAAATTCCCAGTCCGATGTGCTGTCATAGCTTCGTTTCGCTCTTTTTCTGCTCAAGTCACTATGCAAGCAGTGCAAAGGCCGCTGTGACTAGAGTCACTGCCACACGCCATCCATATTGCTTGCCAGTTGCCACTGCCTGCCCCTGTACTGGCAAGAATGTCGCGGTCGCGTTGGGACGCATTGCCCCAGTCCCCGTGCTGGCCACAGTGCTGGTGATGTTAGGGAACTTAGATGTCGATGTCATGTCCCCTGTCTGGCGCAAGATTGTTTCTGTCGTTGTAACCCGGTCCGTCTGCGTTACTGTTACATTGTTGACGACCGAGATAACGATGACCTCTGTAGTGACTTGTGCAGCGGCTTGAGTCTGACGCACCGTTAGCAGATCAAGTATCATTCTTGGACGTTTGGCGTCGGGCTTACAATGATGACAAGCACCAAGACTAGCAAGAATCTTAGAGAGAGACGAAACATGATGTCTGCAATTTGAACACTAATATGGCGGCAACCAAGCTTGGGCACGCGACCTTATAAGGTGCTCGATAATCTTGACAGAGCCGGAATCTGCAGAGAAGGCCCAGCGTGGGATAGATTTCACTAGCTGGAGAGAGCCATTAGTTTTGCTGTGCTGCAGACTTTGGCTTTTCGAGTCTTGTTGACGGACGTGTGACTCTTCCTCTGGGACGTTCGACAGGTCTTGCCTTTTGACATACTTGCGCGGTACCGATGATGTTATTTAAATTCGACTCTCCAAAACCACCTAAATTTGTGATTTGCATTTACGAGAGCAGTGTAACACGAGAAAAGTCTTGCAAGATTCGAATGATGATGGACAACATATCACTTTCGACAACATTAGATGCGACCACTCCCAGTTTGATAGCAAACTTGATGCAAGACGAATTTTTGAGACGGTATCCAGAATGGCAGGCTACCCTTGCTGACAGCGTCTTGATGATCGATCTGAGACAGGTGCAGACGACATAGACTGGCGATTCCAAAGTGACCCGGACCACTGGTCTGCTTTGGATATGCTGAAGGCCTTGGGCCACGAATTCGCAGAATAAAAACGGCAAGCTGAAACTGAGTGGCCGACACAGTGGAGCCGATGATCCGTTATTAGCCTGGCCTAGGTTTTACGCAGGGACTCTGGTTAGAGGACATACGCATCGTCTGAAACTGGAAAGGTCGCATCACCTGCCAATCCAACCATCAGCCTATATCCAAGCTCTAGGATCCATCATTGGATACAACCACTCAACCTTGGCCAGTGTCGTTTTCTGCCTCGTTCTCCTCCTCTTTTCTGCTCTCTGATCGCGCCAGCATCGGAGAGGTCCATCATCCCAGGGAGATGTATAGTCTCACTAAATGTGACCCATAGAGATCTGCGTACGTATGGCCGACTTCCACAGGATGTACATGCCATCCTACCAGACTTTCTATCGTTTCTTGGAGAATGTTTGTTGACAGAAGCTGGTTCGTCGAGAACGAATTTTTGTAAACAAGCATTTCTAGCACGCCGCAAAATAGGTGATCATCAAATAACTTGTAGAAAACAAGCCAGAAACGCAGAAAGGGAGATTCGAACAGATCTATTAGCACTATTAATGCTATCTCAGTAACATACCTCCCTGCTGAGCACTGTATTCGGTGACCACAGGCGGCATGCTAATTGAGCGTCGGCTGGATTGCAAGAGAACCCATCCGATGGTTACCTTGCGGCAGACCTGCCCCGTGAACCAATGAACTATCCCGCCAAATTTGTGCACCTATGTCGCTTCCCACTGAACTGTGTCCAACATCAAGTGGAGAGGTGATCAATGATCCAGCACAAGGACGAATCGTGCCCAATGCGCGCTTTGCGAAATCAAGTAATGCCGAAATTGCCAGTAAGTCTGTCGCTGATGTGAATCTAAGTGATGCTCCCATGCACCGAAATGATAATGTCCTGTTGGAAAAAAAAAAATAGAATAAAAATGTTTCCATTCTGGAAGAATTCGCGTGAAATGGTTATGTGCGAGTAGCTGTCCTAAGCAGAGGAAGCTCAGAGTGAATCAAAAGGAGAACGCCGGGATGTCTAAATGCAGCAACCGCCTCAAGATTGACGGTTTGGAATCCATACACCCGCACATACAGGATGTAGTACTTATAATGCCGATGCATGACGAAGGAAATGCTGGAAACGGGGGTATCTCGAGGGACGAGCAAGGCTTGCTGAACGCCGACACCTTGCCTTTTATGAACTAATGTTGTTTCGACTGTTCCTGGGACTTTGTTGACGATTTGGACTCTTGCGGTGGTTGTGAGTAGGAATGATGTTGCCGGACCTGTTCAGATGGTGAGCAAGCGAGTAATGGAATCACCTTGCGTCCAAACACTTACACGTTGTCGGCCTCTCCTTTCCTCTTCTGGATAGCTGACCTTTTGCCTACCCTCCTCGTGCCAGGCGCTGAGACTCTTGCCACCAAACATGAGATCATCGTCCTCGATGGATATTGATTCAACCCAGCCATAGGCCTGCGATCCTCCTTCTGTGGCCATGTAATGGGAGGACGCGCCCTGCTGGGAGTAGTGGGGATTCGTCGAGGTTGTCACCATCTTGAGCGGTGAGGGATTGATGGTACTGGAATTGCTGTGAGGTTGCAATGTGCTCCGCTTGGAAGAAGTGGACGACCCAGTCTGTGGCAATGGAGATGAATACGACTTCCTGCGCAGGTGATATGTGAACTGCGGCGAAGTCCTGTTGGCAGAGCGAGGCGAAGACATAAGAGGATGTGAGTTGTAATGATCGGAGGTTGCGAGAGTCCAGCTGGTAACGTCGGCGGTCAGTCGAGGACCTGTCTTGGGTCTATGCGTCCGTATACTCTTTCTGAACAGGCGGGGGAATAAAGAAGTGAGAGGACGAGACGCGTTCAGTAAACTAAGTCGCTTGCCGTTTCTTTTCTTTTTCTGGTTTCGCGAGCCGTGCTTCGAGGGCAGTAACTGTCAGTTATGAAGTTGAGTCTCTAAATCGTTGATGCGTATCCTCCCGGGGTCGGATCGGCGGCAGAAGACAGATTGGTAGCCTTGAGTAGGTAGGTAGTCGGTGATTAATATAGTGTATATGTAGTGCACCTGCAAGTGTCGCACACATGCGCAGATGAGTTGTCTCGGCTCAGCCGTCTCTGCCTTGCATATGTAAGCCCTTGCTTGTAGAACGGCGACCTGTTGCTTGTCGCTGCTGCTGCTGAATTCGAGGCTGCTGAAGGTTTGTCCAAGCTTTGCGGTGGGGGAAACGTATATCGCTGGGAAGTGTGAGATCGTTGAATATTGTTGGGAGGCAGATGGGAAGAATGGGGAACCGAGAAACGCGTGGGAATCGTCGGGCAACGCGGGCGCGCACTAGATTAAAATGAATTGGACGAATGCGATGCGATGCGATGCGATGCGCGGGAGATGCGCGGGCGATGAGATTTGATATGGATAATAGATCGCGGAAAGCAGTAGAGGAACAAGAAACATAAGGCAAGGTACTGCCTAATTCAGGCGTCGCGGGCAAGGTTGCCGAGCTGTTACCAGCATAGAAAGTACTAGTAGTTGCACGCTACGTACCTTGCCTGGCTTGCCTACCTCACCTGAAAGCTGGGGAAAGGAGGGACTGGACCCCCGCTCCAGCTCCCCTCTTCCTCTGGAGCGAAAGGCGGTCTCGCCCGGGGTGAAGAGGCTGGGGGGGTTTTAGAGGGGCCCAGACAGCCTCTTTCAGCACTCAAAGAGTGCACAGGACCCCCCAAGCCCCTACGACTTTCAGCACCCAGCTGGGCCGAATGCGGGGAATTCCGGAGGAGGGAATTCATACACGTACCTGAGGTGAGCTGCCAAGGCTGCTTGGTATGTGGTGATCCTGACTTCAGCGGTCGTGTGGCTTTCGTGGCTTACAGGACACCAGACACTGGGTAGGCAACTGGCGTCAGGCCAGCCAGGCAGGGGTTGTCGGGAGGCTTTTGGGTGGGGTGGATGATCCAGCCCGACAGGGTATGTACCTAGTCAAAGTGATTCAGTTTTCAGCGGGAAAAGCGCCGCGTCGTACTTTGCTGCACTGGGGGGCGCTGATTCAGGTCAGGTCTGGGCGGTACCAATAAAGGCAGGGCAAGTTGTGTAGGTGTCGCGGTGCGGCAAAGCGGTCTATTGAAGTGGTGCGGATCAGACTTTGCCGAGTCAAGTCAATTCGATGCACATACAAAAAACATGCGGATAGAAAAGGGAAAATACTCAGCTAGGTAATACGTCCTCTGGATCAACAAGATCTGTCAAGACAAGATTGTAGGCGCCTAAGTTGAAGGGATTTTACACTACATGAGATCATCGCAAACTGGTGAATCTGGGGAAGGGGTCCGTTCCACCTTCTGTTCTCCTTGAACAAGTGAGAATGACGAAATCGGGTACCAGGTTTGTGCCCGGGGCATGTGTTTACGCCAGGAAATACTGGGTACGTGACGTTGGAGCCTTGCACATTAACAGCGGGTATGCACATCATGACACAGCACAACAATGGCTTTCACAGTTGGAGCTCTGAGCTGTAGATATGATTGTGGGATTGCCAAAATATTTGTGTGAACATCACTCGAATTCATTTTACGGTAGGTATAAGCAATGCCGTAGCGGTAAGCAGCGGCTCACGAAAGAGTTGTTACGCGCTTATCCTCCGATATCATCTTTTCAGGCTTGGGTAGACCACGGACTGAGCATCCTGATCCTGGCAACTACGCTCTGTACATACAAAAACTCTTCTGCTTGGCCCCCCGAATTCTTGTAACAATGCAGATGGATAATCGTGCCTATCCGCATTTCAAAGCGATCATCATGCATGTGTGTAAATCTAACCGCCTTATTGTTTCTGCTCCTTTGAATACACGACTCAGGTCTTTATTGTGACGATGGCGGCAGTTTGCCACCAACTTTTCCTTACCAATGCAACCAGTGCCCGAACTGTTGATGGATAACTGCGGACTGATGAATGCTGACCGAGCATTGAGCACTGACTCGCTGCTTGCCCGGTCTATAACTCTGCTGGTGTTGTGCAATGACTACAACGGGCAATCCGACGCTACACTATATTCAGCCCTGTGGCGGCTCTGGAATTCTTTGATTTACACGTATCGCCGTCAACTGACGTCGGTGAGGATTATACAAGAGGGAACGCTGCCATGTAGCAGTCAATAGACTGCAGATTGGTAGATTGATTTTGTGAAATGAAAGAGAAACCCCACTTTCATATTATTCAGTAACCAACAGTCCGAATGTTGCATAGGTATGTATCGTCACGGAGGCCGAAAAGGTCATGATCTTCAACTTTCTACCAGCATTAACTGCCTGCTGCCCACCGTGGGCCGAGGTTCCGTACGCTTGCTGCGTCCAGCCTGGCAAATTCATATTTGCGCACTGCTATTTGTAACAATTATAAGATCGGCAATCTTGGCTGATCCAACTCTACATATTCCGCGTAGGAAATTGGCGAAGGCCCAAACCTTGCCGGAAGATCCGCCCAACCGCCTCAGGAACCTTGGCAGATGAGAATGGCATAACAAGGGATTCGGTACAATTAACAATTTGGAAAATCTCGCCCAACCCAGTATTCAAATAGTCAATGCACACTATTGGATCAGTGTACTTCGAGTCAGAAGAAATGAACGGTAAACATGAATGCCATTGCATCGTGAGTAAAGAATCGTAATTGTTGCCGTCTGTATCTAATACCTTTGCTTCTCCTTCGTAGAAATTTATTCTACTCTGTACAGGTTACGGTACCTCGACTCGTAAAGTTTGGGCACTGGGGGTTGTCAATGGTTAATTGGTAGGCTGGCTGGCTGGCTAGGGAGGCAGCTAACAGCCCTACAGCGAATGCGCGGTCAGCAGTCCAAGCCCAGCTTCACGTCACAGGCAGCGTGGATATCTACATAAGCTTGCATGCACCTGTGACTATTTTTACCGCCTGTCTACTATGTATGTTCATGATATCTCTATTGTACAAGTATATTCCAATCAGATGCCGAAGTAGGCTAGTATTGGTACGAGAATACGAGGACGTTCCAATCTCTTCTGACATGTATGCTGGCGTATCTCTTCTCACTCCAAAACACATGCAAATCGTCCCATCCCAAATGCTATAAGTGACTGCGGCCTTTGAGAAAGCCACGCCCGGCTTGGTATCTCCGACCTCACGGGATGCGACCATCGTGTCACTGTGACGCTGGATGTGTTATTCTACTTGGCTGTACAGTACTCCGTAGAGTGGATGCCGAGAATCTGGTAACTCGCCTTGGCTGAACCAACTCTTTTTTGCCCGAACCTTTTAGTCCGCGAACAACCAGCTGGATCCGGATGACTGGTTAGCATGCGTACTCCCCGAAAGGGCTATGCCTTGCTCCTATCTCGCCATATTGCCAGACATGATTGGCAGTACCGCAGCCGCGCACTTTATTGCCTTGTCTCCCAGCCAGACTTATTCTTCCTGATGTGAGATAAGCAAGCTTAATGACGTGCAATGGCGGACCGCTTAAAGCTTTCTCGTAGCGACTGTGCCAGGTCGTCTTACATGAAATTCAATCATCAGAGCTACTAGCGAATACCGTCGCTTCGGATACGTACCAGTATGGTGGTTCTTAAACATTACGCACGGCGGTGTTGTTCTTTCATGGTCTAGAAATGGATTTGCTTCGCATCTTCCACCTACAACAAACTATCTACCTAGACATCTAGTGTAAATCTACTTTGGTAGCTATTGTGCACCCACTAAGGTATGTATGACCCCGCTCAACACCAAGCCCTGTTATAGCGGGGGGAAACCACGTAATATTCTGGGCTGACTCGGCTGACTACATTCCTACGTACTGAC
This sequence comes from Neopestalotiopsis rosae, assembly GCA_023078685.1. NCBI lineage: Eukaryota > Fungi > Ascomycota > Sordariomycetes > Amphisphaeriales > Sporocadaceae > Neopestalotiopsis > Neopestalotiopsis rosae. The sequence continues at coordinate 83,719 of JALGAS010000008.1, read as the reverse complement.
GTACTCCCTACGCTGACGCTGTCGAACAAGAGTACCTGTTCTTGAATCAGTGTTTGTCACGAATCTGATTGGATGTTTATTGTTCTTTGGTGTCGTCACATGTAGTGCCATAATGTTATATTGACAGGTATTCTTTTCTGCTTTCCTGCAAGGAATATCGCGAATCTTTTCAAGCAACCATTCAAGTATGGATTGTCAGGTTTATGAAAAGTGTATTCTCTCTTCCCATGAACCAACGCAAATGATTAGTCAAGAGTCACGCGTCTCACTGCACCCAAAGCTCATGCTACTTGCGTGAACAGGAGGCGGGGAAGGAATTCCTCGATTGAACGGGTGATCTACGAATGCATGATACTGCGCTGGGACAGCTGCCAAAGAGGCAGACATGTGCCAGTACGTTGTTGTCTCGAGGTCCTCCCAGCAGATTCCCAATCTAACATATCAGATTGGTCAGGCGTCACGTTACCCCTCTTCGGCCGCTCTGCCCACCACTCTGACTTGCTGTGTACCGTGTTTGCTGGTCACCTGGAACTTCGAGCTTTTGTGAAAATTGTGATAAGAAGCCAATCTGCTGACTCGTGGCCCGATAATGCTTGACTGCATCCGAGTCTTCGTGCGAAGGAATTGCCCGCATATTCTCTCTTTGGATGATTTATTTTGCATAGACTGACATGGCTACCAAGTTGATAGCTCAAACTCAAGGCCGAACGGATACTACTGGGTGGACTTACTGGGATGCAAATTTCGAGCAAAGCTACAGGAAACCCATCCCTGTCTCTCACTGTCGTCATCCCGCCCGCTTAGCCGTTCCCGAGTCCATCTCATCCACGAGCTCGTCGGGTACAAGTCTACATGCACTGTATTTAGCAAGTCAGCATACGCTATTATACTCATCAGTTACTAGTGGCCGAGGTGCCAGACAGCCGGTTTTCTCTGCTGGGATGCTTGAAGGCTGATGATACTTGCACTGAAATGATACCTCGGTGATATCATCATTGTGAAAATGCTAGTGCGCCACTCATCTGCCGCGCTCATCACGGCAGCGGGTAGCGCCGAGATCAGCTTGACAGTTTGACAGTGCACCACAATCGCCTAGATTAGTTGATGTTAGAGCTTGCCGCAGAAGACCATATGTATTTGCCATGATGGTGTTACGATGCATCAAATGCTTCGAACCATGCTTGGAGAACTGGTCACCGATCTAAACATGAAGGCCCCTCAAAACACACACATATACATACACACATGTACACACTTGGATTCGAGAAGAGTTTCGCTCAACTCCCTGCAAGTCTGTCGATTTATAGTGCGTAATTATGTACGTAAACACAAAATCTTCCTTGTTACACGAAGAAGGTCGACACAAAACGTGAACCGTGGGTTGATATTTTGTTGTATTGCGTAGCCAGCAATAGTGCGTATTCTTGTATACTCATGAAACTGAAATGCATCCGATCCATTTCGCGGCGCTCTCGTTACCTAAACTCTTATTCCCGTTTTCATTCCTGCACCATATTATCGACACAAGGGCAACCATGTTCTCATTCCAAACCCCTGAATCTGCGGTTGAATTCTTCGACAGCAACTGCAACCATGCGATACAAGAATGTTCGTCCGCTTTCCTCGCCAATAGGGATAAAAGGACCATTTGTACCGCCCCGGAGAACAATGCTTAGACCTGTGCGCTCTTTTGCAATCGTCTGAACATCCTTGAGAGGGACGTCCCACTCGGTTGTCAGGCGCCGACTCCTAATAAGCAAGATTCGACTGTATGTTACCATGACGACCATGTCCTCGCGGGGAAGCTCAAGGTGGGCGATATACTCCTCGTTGAAGTAGCGTCCGTTGTCGACCTGTTTGAGCCATGATTGACCAAGCGCCTCACGCTGATTATAGGGGCGGACAACACCATCAGAGGGGATAAATCGAGTAATGCGCACGCGGTCTAGCTCCGAGCCATCAAATACGGTCGTGGTATTTCGAACACCCTCTGACACGTTCGAGGCAAAGTCAAGCACACCAACAGCAGGTTTGGTGAGTAGACCGAGAGCGCCTTTGCCCACACCCTTGAAGAAGCCGGCGGCTCCTTCCTGCTCCGCCCCTTCAAGCGGCTTCTTGGCGACACCGCCGACACCAGAAGCAACCGAGGTGAAGAATGAGTTGGCGCCAGCCGTGAATCCATAGAGGGCGTGCTTTGGTCGGTTGCGAGCGCGTGTGATACGTCGACGGTCTTGGAACTGTTTATCAAGCGTCGCAGCGGCAAGTCCTTTGCTAAAACTGCCTGTGATCTTTGAGAATGAATCTGAAAACCCATAGACGGACTTCTTGACAAAGCTCGCTGCTCCCTTGGCAATGCCAATTCCCAGATCCTCGGGCTTGTCAGACATGATGAGTCCTTGATATGGTTCGTAGAAGACATCCGTAATACCGCTACTGATATTGTTGAACAAACCGACTGGATTGCCCAGAAAATCGGCGCTGCCGATGATCTTGTGGACTTGATAGATGACCTCCTGGCTGTAATGATTTGACATGTTCTGAACAAGGACTGGAATGGAGACACGTGCATTCTCAAGTAGCAAGGCGTTCAGACGTATGGGTGCATCGTTGACGTTTCCGATGGCCATGGTCATTGCGTTGATGAAAAACATGACTGGGTTGTGTGATGATGTCTTGTCCTCCACGTTGACGCGCTCAGTGCGCATGAAGGAGAGGTCAAGCTGCATGGGCTGGATGTTGAGCACCTCAAAGTAAATGTCCTGTCCTGATTGTTGCTGCTTGGGCTCAGGAATGTCAAGGCCTTCATCGCAGAGCTTGCCTTCATGGGTCTCTGTCCAAGAGGCACCAGGGACCTTTGTAAAGTCAAGCACAGCGTAAATGAAATCTTCGTCGAGTTCGACCGTCATCTGCTGCAACAACAAGGTAGCATACTTGACATAAAGGACACCGTAGGAGTCATCCTTTACTCGTGTGACCATGGCATGGAGGGATGGGTGGGTTTCAATTTCCTGGGCCTGCTTCGGGACCACGGAAGGATACAAAACCATTGGGAAAAGTCCGCCATAGAGCTGATTATCGATCTGGATCCACTTGATCGAGGCACTGACGCTTTGGTAGAGCGCAGACTCATTAAACTTGAGTTGAACGTCCCTGAACGTGACGTATGCCAATTCCTTGAGCTGAGAGTTGATTAGGGAAATGCCGATTCCAGACAATTTCAGGGCCGCTTGGAATGTAGTCCCAGTGTCGAGCTGCTTGACCTCGAAGCCGCCTGTGCTGTTCGTACTTAGACCAGTTCCAGTTCTCTTTTGCCGGTAGAGACTCTTGTTTGCTTTGAAGTTGGACAGGATCAGCGTCTGCGTTGGTCCGTCTGCGGCTACATTGATATCAATGATCTTCTGGGCACCCGAGGCGCCCACAAATTTCATGGGAATCAGATTGCCGATTTCGGCTAGTTTGACGTGGCGCTCCTTGTTTGAGGTACTGATCACGACTTCCTTGAATTTGGCAGCGGGGAAGTCCCAGGCGTACGGCATGATGCTACGTGGTGGAAGTCTGTATCGTATAGGCCGCCATCCTGATCGGTCTTCCACGCCGTCCTCGTCCACATTGGGATTTGCTTGCCAGAAAGTGAACTCTGTATCGCTCTCGTTGCGCATAGAGAAAGGCCAATTCTTCGTCTCAATGCTGAGATGCAGGAATATGGTGGCATCTTCCATCAGAGTTTCGACACGGATTAGGCGCTGTCGTTGTCCAGCCTTTGCAATCTTGACATGTGTGGTTCCTAGATCGGAGATATTGAACGACGAGCTCCACTGGTTGTCAATCCCAGGGTAGCACAGTGCAAGCTGTTTCACTTGTGACCTCTGCAAGGCGTGAAGAGGTTGCAAAGCACCGGGTTTCAGAGTCATTATATTTGATGAGCCAGGTTCTCGGATGTTAAGTTCTTCGCTAGACTTGTTCTGAACGACAAATCTTGGAGCCAGGGTGACGACTCTGGTCATCTTGTATTTACCCTCTCCTGATTCGACAGTGATGCCGACGTGGTACTCTGCGTTCTTATTCGTCGCCGGTAGGACGACGTCAGTGGTGCTACCGATAGCGTCGAAACTCTGGGGCTTGCTCCATTCGGAATCGCCAACTTTGAGGAGTGCGCGATTCCTATGATCATCGCTTCCAAATGAGAACATGAACGGTAGGGCCTTGGGCTGCTCTTGGTCCGAGTTGTCCATGAGCGGTGATTGGCCAGCAGCTCGCTTGGCTTGCTGAAGGAACTGCTTGCCACGGACATTGACTTCTAGCCCGGTCTTGTTCAGAACAACGTAGGGACTGTAAACGGTAATCTTGAAAGCGCCACCACCATTGGGGATTTTGAAATAGTGCAGCCGTAGCTGGAGCTGCAAACCTTCGTCGTCTTTGCACACTAGCTTGTGTTCTTTGTGGAAATCGTCTTGTTGTCCGGGATTGATGATGGCAAATTCGCTGGGCTTGAATACTGTGTCCTGCATGTCAACGCTCATCAGAAGGAGATGTGACAACTCAACAACATGAACCGGACTGACGCCGCCTTTGCGAAGGAAGTTTGTCCAGTCCTTTTTGGTGTTCTTGTCGTATATACGGTACTTGAAGTCATACGGCAAGAGGTTCTCGAGGATGATGGGCGGCGAAAGCTTGATTTTCATGTAAGGATATTTTCTGGAGACATGTTAGCGCGGTTCGTACGGGAAGAATTGTGTAGACAAACCCATTAAGGAAGTGGCCCTTGTCGAAACTCGTGTTCATTTGAAAGTAGAACGGGTCATTGCCATCACCTTTGCAGACCAGAGTCCGCGTAGGTCGCTTGATGAGATCCTTCCACCAAAGATGTTCTGATGACCAAGCATATCCAAACCCAGAGTCTGGACGCACCAACAGCGACTTGACAAAGCACGCTGCTACAGGAGCTGGACGACTTTCGCCCGGGGGAATTTTCTCAATTTTCAAAAGATGACCTTCCTGAGCATCATATACACCCAGCTCCACAGGAATTTGAGTGGCATTCTCCACGACTAACGGCGAGCGCAGCGTGACGTACTTGATGTTGTCACTGCCGAGCTGTACCTCCACAAGAAGTCGATGAAGAGTATTGTCGGTCTTTGGCCGCAAGCTGTATAGATACTCTCCTTGTCGGTTGATACGGATGTTCTTCACCGTGTCAAATCCGCTACCTTCAATTTGAACGCTCACGCTGTTCGCAGTACTGTTCTCCGAGATGATGTTTTCGCGCATCTTCTCCCAATGCTCAAAGCTCCAGGGTGCCTCTTGGCCATCTTCAAGCTTTACAGAGATATTTTCCGTGTTGCTTTGGTTTCTGGCCTGGACAAGCACTTCGAATCCTGTGTAGTTTCTGATCTTGTAAGGCGACTCAGCTCCTCGCGGTTTCCCGAGAACATCCTCATTCTCTGTGAGAAAGTCAAAAGACTTGGAAGCCAAGGCGATGGTTGCAGTTGTGACCGTAAGATCGAATGTCTTGCGGGATTGCATGTCGATCGAAAGCAATCCAGTGTCTTGTGCTCTTGCTACGCCAAGGCCAACTTGCCAAGGCTCGAGTAGAGGCTCCCAGGCCGACTTGGCAAAATTGTATACATTAATGTACATATCCATGGCAGTCTCAGCCTTGAGGTTGCCAGTCCAATCGGCAGCCGATGCCGAGAAGCTCTTGATGCTGAGATCCACGATCGGCAGTTCGTGTACATCACCTATCAACACGATACGTACGCCATCTATAGTGGCAGTCAACTCCTCATGGCGCTTTGGTCCTTGCTTGACATCGTGTACTGGCTTTTGAGGTTGTGATGGTCGTCGACCTCGTGTTGTCACGGTTCCTGTAGTTTTCGGACGGTTCGCAATGGTTGACTGGCCCCGACCACTTGCCGTCCGCTCCTTGATACCCTCTCGCCGAAGCTCTTGAGCTTTCTTGTCCGATGCGGACGGCTTGTTGCTCTCTGGCTCACTACCTGACAATTCCGAGGCTTTACGCACGATTTGAAGAACAAGGAGAATATCTCGCAACGACAGTCTCAGGATCAGAGGCTCGACATCAATGTGAATATTCGTTAGATTCGCCTGGGAGCTGTCGAGAGAGAGTTGAATGGAGAAATCATCCAAGATGCGGAGGCGTGTATCTTCGAACTTATCCATTCGGCATAGGAACATGCCAACTTTCGAGACCTGAAAGGTTAGAGCATGTTGCTGTGAAAGGAGCACCTGCTTCGTGCCCAATACAATGGCCTCGGAACTCGAACTCAAGGGATTCGCGATGAGGATCACTTGCGCATCCACAATGTTCACACGAAAGGCAATGTTCAATTTTCCCTTATCCTCGGATGACTGAGTTTCGGATTGTTGCTGCGACGTCTGAGATTTGCTGCCCGTCCAAACAACTTGCATTGAGTCGGCATCAGATCCTTCAGCGGAGTCGCTGACGCTTTCTTCAACCTGCACCGGCTCGTCAACCTGGAGACTGGCGGCCACAAATCGCTGAATCGCAAAGACATAGTCCAAAGCAAAAATGACACGCGGACTGTCGATAGCGACCATAGCTATAAGGTTCCGCTCTTTGCCAGCACTCATCGAAATGGACGCCATGAATTGCTGCACGCTCTTATTGGATGAAGTCATGATCTTTCTGAACTTGTTTCCTTCGCCAAATCGAGAGTCTTGTATAGTGAACGAATGGATGACGAACTCGGCCTCGAGAGAGCCGTCTGCAAGTATCCGGGTCTTCAGTCTACTGTCATCGAGCGAAAACTGTGAGAGGCTGGCTTTATCGGTATTACCAACAGGTCTCGCGGCAGGAGCATTGATAAGCTCAAGACCAATCTTGTGCACAGAAAAGACAAGGTCAAGCTTGGTCCAGGTGGCCTCATGCGAACCCAACTCCGGGCTCAGATCAATGAGAGATTCCTCGCCGGCATTAGTGGAGGACGACATGGTCTTCGCCCGCCGTAGGGTGCCCTCGTCAACATCCCTCTCCGCTTCCTCGCCGCTGGCTTCGGTATCCGTGGAGAAGGCAGCCGGGACAGTCCGCGAAATTTCAAGCAAAGATTTCAACTGGTACTGAGTAATTTTGAGATTGAGATCTGTCATCTTACCCTCAATCTCCATGTCTGGTCGCTTAGAGCCTTTCTGGTGCTCAGCATATGTGATATTGAAGCCCAGGTCGACGTGGTCGATCATTTCCAATTCTTCCGATTCGTCTTGAGAATAGTGAAAGAGTGACGTTAATCTGACGTTGCGGATGCCCGCAGAGAGCTTCATGGCGATTTGAGCATCTTGAGAGTCGTCTAGAGGCACGAATTTGTTTTGTGCGTAGATCTCACCAAGATAGGCCGTGACTAGGTCGCGCCTTGGACGATCAGGATTGATCGCTCCAGGGAAAACAATGATGGGCGTATTGACAACAACATCAAATTTCATTCGACTGGTGCTTTGCTGTATCTGTTGAGCTTGGTTGGCGGCAGCTTGGCGAGCAGCATTGTAAATAGCCTGCATTTTCCCAAATTTGACCAAGAACTCAATAATCTTCCTGAACGGCTCATCTTGGAAGTTGACTTTGATGGATCCGGCACGGAGGAATATTGACGAGTCATAGCCGGGATATGCCTTTTCGTTGTTCGCGTCAAATGTTTCGTACCGAAAGTCCGCGAGCTCGTCTCCCTGAATTGTCACCAGTCTTCGGAGACTAGAGTTCTCTGAGGCTCCTACATTGATGTCGTCGACAAGACTCAGATCACCTAGCTTTGTTGCAATTCGCATTGTCTTTCCCGAGAGATAAACACCGACATCTGCATGGTTGAATGACAAAGTGGCCAGACGGATCCCATCGTTATTTAGGATCAAGCGAATACTCTTGAGATCAACCTTGACACGAATTGATCCACTTTCCTGCGACTGTTGCTCATTCTCAGGCTCTACCACCTGCGGAATATCGTCGCTGTCGTCATCTCCATCCTCTTCGGTATTCGCAATCGCTCCCAGCGGACGGCCATTGCCGCTGTCGTTGTTCGCAAAGGTGACGAGGATGAAATCGAGCAACGTCAACAAGGTTTTGCGAGTGACGACAAGATTGATGGTGGACACTGCAACGTTGATGTTGGTCTCTATGCCTTCATACACTGGCATGAATTCTGGAGAGTCTCTCTTGACCTTGATGAACTTGACTTCCACGAGGTCCCTCTTCTCTCGCCGATCATCGACATCACCAGATGAAACGATTGACTTGAACTCCGAAGATGGGTTATCTACAAAATCGTCCACGGTGACAGAACCGAGAGAGACCTCGGCAACCATATCGAAAGGGCGCATGTAGAAGTTGAGATCAAAGTCTTCAGCTACCAGCTCGACCAAGAGTGAGTCCGCCTTGAGACCATCAGGATCGCTCCGGTAAAGTGACCCTTGCAGTTTGTCAACTGCAAATTTGAAATCAAAGGTCCGCTGCTGCATCTTTATTTGTTGGTTCGTGCTACCCTCTGAGGCATCCTCAAAATCGTCATCGTCATCATCATCGTCATTCAGAATCACTGCAGTCTGCTGAGTTGCAAACAGATTGGCAGAAGACTTTCGGCGATGAGACTTGTATGAACGACCGGATGCACTGCTGAGCAATCGTGGTCTCTTGATCTGCTGCTCCTGTACTTGGCTGTGTTGAGTTTCTCCCCCAAATTTGGGGATAGCCACGTCTATGAGCTTCATGAGACTCTTGTACTTGGTGTCCGAGACAGTGGCATGCAAAACAGGCATGTGTCCGGATATCTTCATCTTTGTGAGATTCGGAGCTTTGGGCAAGATCGACATGGCAACCACAAAGTCCAGGTTGATCTTCTCAACAACGTGAAACATTCGTGCATCATCCTTCTCCACAAGCTGGGACTTTGCTTCAGCGATAGATGGACCAATGAGGACCTGTGTGGATGTCAATTTGACTAGAAAGCGGTCATACATGAGGGACTCGAGCTGCTTGAAATCCTCGTCCGAGTAGCGTTGGTGTTGCTTGTCTTGGACCTGTTTCAGTACGTCTTTGTCGACGAGCTCGCTGCTGACGCTGATGTGACCAGCATCTAGAATGAGGCAGGTTGAGCGATCAGTGGTAATGCTCTGAGGAATAATGATTAGCGGTGCCTGTAGATCTAGCTTTGCATTGAGTGTCTTGTGCTCTTCGAGAGCGAATTCAAGGCCAGCTCTAGTTTGTTGCCTCAGCCCCTCCACTGTAGCGCCGGCGGTCTCCATGAGCGCGGTGATGGACTCCATGTGTCTATCTGGAGGTTTGAAGAAGTCCACTATGCCCACGACAAAGTTTGGATTCCACACTATCTCTAAAGGTTTAAGCTTGGCCGTGACAGCGAAATCGCCTTGACCATCAAGTGGGTTTTGCTCAACCTGCAAATCGAAGAAGGATGTGTGTGCCGACTGTTCCAAGTCAGCGATCGACAGGCGCTTTTGCTTGTTTGCCTTGGGTGCATCCTTGACTCGCACGATCTCCTGGAACAAGGAGTCGGGAGTAGTGCCATCATTCACGCGGAAGCCACCCAGGCTGATATCAGCCAAAAACGAGTCTGGTCGTTTGAGTGCTTTTGCCTTGAAGACATCAAAGTGCAGACTCAACAAATCCCTTGTGGCTTTGTGAGGACTTTGACGCAGGGTGAAGCTGCCTGTGCTGAGGCACGCATCGATTTGCATCTGGACAGTTTCTCTCGGAACGTCTACGGAATCGGCTAATGCAGCTTTCTCATCCCAGTCGATCGCCTCGTAAAGTTCTTGTCTCTGCTCCTCGGTCATTTGCGTGTTCTCAGTCGAGTCTTGTTGTTGCTGCTCGGAGGGCTTTGAACCCCAAGCCCAAGCCAACCAGCCTTGTTGCTGCTGAGGTTTTGGCGGCGCATTTTTTAGGGCTTCTGCATTCTCCTTCTTTAGCTGGTTTCGGGCAAGTGATCTCCAGAATCGAAGGTCCTCGTATTCAAGCTTCTGCTCGAGTCGATTGATGTCGTCAGATTCCTGGGTCGAGAGAGATTGGCTAGCCTTTCTCTTCTTGAACAACTCAATGTATCTGCGTCGGTCATCGCGCCTTTCTCGGAAATAATCCCAACTCCATCGTCGGTTGCGCTCGTGAATCTTGGAAAGTACCGCATCGCCGGCGAACCTGAGCCAGGCGCGGGGATCCTCCTTGGGCGAGACTCCTTTGGGCTGAAGCTTCTTGTACTCCTGGTGCCGGATGAAGTAGTGAAACAGGTCCACCATCATGAGTGCGTCGCGGTATTGGTCATCATCAAGTACAACGCCAATCTCATCGAACAGAAGATTGCTCTTGAATCTGGGTACCTGGACGTTGCCACTCTTGTCCAACTCGAGTTTGGCCTGTCCACTGACGGGTCTAAGGATGAACTGGTGCGTTGCTGTTGCGGCATCTTCGCCTTTGCCAATCATTCTTTTGAATTCGGCAATTAGCTCGTCGTGCGGTAATGCCTGATCTCCCTCGCCTGGCACCTCACGACCAGAACCTAGCAGTTTCGTGTCCGTATTCCAGTATACCGCGAGGGCTTCTAGCTTGGCCAGCTTGTGTGTAGTTGTGCTCGAGTTTTGTATAAAGGTAGGTTTCCACTCGCCATCGGTCGATACCGCGCTGAATTCCTCCAAGGTGATACCAAGGGCAAAAGGATGTCCAGGAGTAGATATCGAATCTTCGTAGCGTACGTGTATGTTTTTGACCGTCACCTGTAAGTTATCAACAATCTTGGTGACCAAGCTATCCGTGAAACTCTGGCTTTTCTTTTGCTCTTCTTGGCTGAGACCAGCCTGGGAGCGTTCTTTCAACAACTCTGCAGAGTCCAGCTTCTCCATCTTCAGCCTCTGTTTCCTCCGCTCCTCCTCTTCGGGGTCATATGCCGCCTCCTCCTTGGGCGATGCCAGCAGAAAGACATCCTCCACAAAGACCTTGACCGGCGAGCCTCGGAGGTTGGACCAGGGTATTACAAGCGTCAGCTCGCCGAGGTGACCTTCGACGACATTGATGGGCAATTTGAGCTGGTCGAGGGCTTCCTTGCGCAGCTCCAGGTTGCGCAATTTCACGTCACCGGACCAGATACCGACTTTGAGCTGGGCGGGGTCAAAATTCTTGACATACATGCCCAGAAAGCGGTTCAAGAGACCGGCGACCAAACCTTCCAGCATCTTGACCTCGTGTTGCCGTAACCCGGGCGGCGGGACAGTTGAGTGTTAAGGCGGGGTATCGCGGTGCCTCATGGGCAGGAAACGTTTGTATCGGGAATTGGAGTATTGGCTCTCAGTGTTGCGTTGTCGTCATGTAGTCGTTGCCTCATCTGAGGTCAGCGTTCGGAAATGGGAATCGAGCGTGAAAATTTGGCGTTCTTTGGTGAGGTCGCCAGACTGCGCAGGTATGCAAATTGACTCTGGCGTTGACGTGGTTCAGTGTCGTCTCGAGCGAGGTATGGGGATTGTAGGTAGGTGCGTAGTGAGGGGCTGGTAGCCAGCCTCTAGGAACAGTGAAGGTTAACAAAGTCCGACCTGAAGAATACTTGGACAGGTGACCAGGTATAATGGAATCGCCGAAAGAGTCGGGTATGGCGTCGCTGGAGAAGGGAAGCAAATACCAAAATTTCAGCACTCTATCGATGGAAACATAGAAATGGCAGATACTGGGCAATGCGGGCTACACGATATTGCAGCACTGGCAAGTAAGAAAAATCCAGTGCCCACTTTATTAGGTAGTGTAGATGGCTGTGAGCTGTGCTCGTATGTAGGATCCGGGGATTTGTTAAGAAACAGCCAAGTTCGAGGCACAGATCACCGATCTTCAGATCGTGTTCTAGGTAACCACCAACGTGGCGTGGCGTGTCGCGTCTGCTTGATAATGACGGGACTATAGCAGCGTAGCGCCAGGCGCCAGGTCATAAGATGGATACCTAGGTAAGTTGTTGGGTTTCGTAAGCTGGGCTGCACCCAACGTTCTCAGTGCACCCCAGTACCTAGCTAGCTAGAAATTCCCCGAGCAGAATGATGCAAGGAGAGCTTGATGGTTTGACAGGTTTACAGTAGCCACTAGTCTGGTAATTTAGATACCTTATTAGATATCATGCTAACGGCCCGCCATGTCCAGCACTCAACACCTGCAACCAGTTCGAAAGATCACCGACCTAATGCTTTTCACGCAGCTCACTACTCCTGTTCATTGGGTATTGCAACAAGTTATTTTACAGCAAGTATATCTTTAAATGTGTACAAACGCCCACCTTTTCTTTGAAGAGAAGTTTCCCAGGTCCATAAGTAAATCTTGATCGTTGGCAGGGGCAGTACATAGGAAAGGTACATGTGTTGAAAGGCTGCCTGATAAGTACCCGTAGACGCTGGCCACCTACTGACATATGACGCCACTGGGCAAATCATCCTAATCCTCTCGTAAGAAGGGTGTGCATAGGTAGCAGTTGTGACTGATTGAATGCCGCAGCGATATTGAACGAGTGAGTAGATGGATGCACACAATTGAGGATCGTGGCACAGAGTAGATTGTACTCTTTATCTTCTCGTTCCTTGTAGCATATCCGTTTCCGTTGCAAAGATGCACAAGAAAAGCACGAGGCGTATTCAACATGCCATGTTATCACGATTCTCGTGTTTCTACGTGCAGAGCAACGAATTGCGGGGTAAATTGGCACCTTCACGACGTACAAGATAGCTCCCCAGTTCCTCCCATAGATCATGATTGTCTCTGGCAAAGGCCAAGCAGATGCATTCTAGCTACTGGCCTGGCCTGCTAGACACTCATGCATACCCAGCTAGCATGCAGTGGCGTCTCCTGGTCTCGTTAGGAGCCAGGCTGGCGTTCCCTGCTCTACTCCCAGTTGGAGTCTCGCTCATGACGTCACTACGACATCCATTGAAGCTCCAAAGTGCTCCAGAGCTCCAGCTGCCGCTGATCCGATCTAGTTGTTGATCAGGCTCAAGTTGGAAAGTATTGGTCGATGAAATTCTACGCGTCGGATACATTCCACCTGTTATCGAAACCAACTTTGGGATATGTACCGAGGACAATTTTCTTTCTTTGCAGGGCAACAGTATGCATTCGGTAAGCGAGAACATCAAAGTGGCTTCCAAGCTTGATTCGCTGGTCTCTCGGCATCTGTGCAATACTCCATGCATCGAAGCTTGATTGCATCAGGAGTTGATACTTTTATGTCACGGTCCCGCATAGCTCCATAACATGAAACTCTCAATTCCCTTGTTACATGACGTCCCTTGTATGTGTCTATGTAGTCTACCTGTATATCTTCCCATTATTCGCAAACATTTGCTGTGCACGGCGCAGAGCTCTTCCTTCCTGTGTTGCTGCCTCCATCAACCCGTCAATCTTCCGTGCGCATTACCATTCCAAAACGCGCGTGTGAACCGCTGCTCGGCTTCAAATTTACACGATCATGTTGCGAAGTGGCAGATCACTGTGGGCGACCTCGGCAAGAGGCGTAGTCGCAAAGCCCCCATCGACGCCCTCGTCTCGGCCGTCTACAGCATTATTCAGCTCATTGTCCAAGTCTCGCCTGCCCCGGCAACTCACAAGCACGAAGCCACTGTCTCTTGTTCACAAGACTTACTACGCATCTAAGCCTGCGAATCCAGAGGAGGAGAAGAAATGGGCCGAGGCCAAGCTTGAACCTCATCCAGAGTCAGTGTCGACCGAGTCTAGCGTCCGCCATTTCTTGGAGCCGAACCAGTCGGGCAGCTCTGCAAAGCCCGTTCAAGAAGGAATAGCACACGATCTGGTATGTACATGTGTCATCATCCTGGGCAGATTGTGCAGAGGGGGTCGAGAATATGTTACTGACTTCTGCTGCTCCGCCAGAACCTCGTTAAAGAGACATTCGCATTGAGTACAGTGCCAAAAGAATCCTACGTCCTTGGCCTCGCTGGTACCATTCCTTACCTTGCGACATCCTGCAGCAACTTATATCTTTCTTGGGCTCTCAACACCGACTGGCCTACGTCGTCCAACTTTCTCAACAGTATCCTCATGAACCATGACAATGCGCGATATTGGCTCAGTGTCATTGAGCCATTGCAGATGGGCTACGGGGCAGTCATTATTAGTTTCCTTGGTGCCATACACTGGGGACTCGAGTATGCGGAGAAAAAGCCAAGCTATCCGCGAACTCAATTCCGATATGGCCTTGGTGTATTGGCATCAGTCGTGGCCTGGCCCACTCTCTTCATGCCCTGGCAGTTCGCCATGACTTCCCAATTCGCAGCGTTCGTGGGTCTATACCTTGCTGACTCTAGAGCTACTGTTCGTGGCTGGGCGCCATATTGGTACGGCACATATCGCTTCGTGCTGACTGCTATCGTCGGTGCTGCCATCATGTTGAGTCTGATCGGACGAGCCAAGATTGGCGACACGGCCCCAAGACTTTCAGGCCTCGGGGAAAAGTTCCATCAAACCCATGGCGAAGAGGCTTACAACTCCAAGTGGGCCGCGGCCGAGTCCGAAGAGAGACAACGCCGAAAGAAACAAGAAGAGGAAGAGGAAAAACGTAAGAAGGAAGAAGAGGCCAAGAAGAAGAAGGAAGAAAAGTCAAAGAAGTCAAAGGATACTACCAAGGAGAAGAAGGAGGCCAAGCAAGCTGAAAAGTCCCAGGACTCAGATAAAGAAGATGCGAAGAATGATGAAAACAACACTGAGAGTAAAGAGAAGGACGAGAGTAAGGTCGATCCCAAAAGCAAAGAGGGTCAGGATCAAAGTTCCTAGGTCCTACGGAGAGGGAAGAACAGCGAGCAGAACACCGCGGTCAGAATTGCATGGGCTCTTGTGGGCTGCGTTGGATCCTCTGAAAATGTTTTCATGGGATGGTTCTAGCCTGGAGTTTATCGGATATTTTAATGTTAATATTCTTCTTGGTAACATGTATATATTTTGTATGAGTTTGTGTCTTGAGGATACTTTGAGAAGAGGGGGAAAAGGGTTGTCTGAAAATTAGGGAAACCCCTCAAGCAATGAGTTGCAGCGAAGTTAGTAAAATGATATTCTCGCAAGGAAGCCTTCAAAGCGCCTAGGCTATTGATCTTCAAGTCTGCATATCTATCTAGATATCCAGGGCGTTCCGGGCAGAATCTGGTATGAGACCCCGAGTTGTTTCGGGTATTGACAATTCAAGTATGTACCTACGTGGCTGACAGAACCGCGCTTTTGGCAGGTGCCATGGCAAATTTCGCTTCTTCTGAGGCACCGAAGAAACGTGATTCGATGTTACATTCAGCTTGGGGACTTGATCTTTCACGTTCACCGGCGGCGTCCGGGCTCCTCATCTCCTAGTTTCGAATGAATGTGAGCAATGCGAAAGTTAGTCGATGCTTCTTCCTACCACTCAAGCTCACAATAGAGCGTTCCGATTTGCTAGATGACAGACGTTGCATCGGGCTATAACTCTTAATAGAGACAACATGGTTTCACTCTTCTTAAAGTCACCAAAGCAGTGAATACATGCAGTCTTCTTGATGAGTTATGGTCAGGACGCATGTCTGATGGACACGACGTTTATGTTTGAACCAATTTTTGAGGTAGATCTCATGGCATCTAATACTGAAACACCGTTTTATTAGCCAATTACAAACATTTATAGACATGGTTTGAGAGGAGATGGGAATGCTTAATCTAGCACCTTTAGTGCAGGGCCACTTCTTTGAGCTCGTCTCTGAAGACCTGCGTCGCTAGGTAACAAATCGCAAGTGGAAATCTTCAAAGTAATTTCAAGGCTTGGAGAGATGTCTTACAGAGTGAGTTTGGAATCTGCAAAGGGAAATATGATGATAAAACTGGGTCGAAGAACTTATAATGCACATGGGTTTACACGTATCTGCTATGCCCAGTGATGAGACATGTGTTCGATGTTTCGCCTCGCTTTCGTATGGGGTCATAGAAAGAGTTTCTCCAGATATATAGACCTTATGTGGTGCAAAGCAACTGATGCACAGGTAGATTATGAGTTCACGATGTTGTCCTCATAATGTGTCGTATGCAAGACCTCATAAGACTCGTCGATGCAGCACAACCAGTTTTCATTCGTATATAACCGAGTTGGTCCATCGGCTATCGGGACAGGCACTACGGCCAGCTAGCACAACAACTTTCTTCCTCGTTACATTTGCCTCTAATCAAATCTTTCAAGAGATGGTTTGAGCAATACAGTAAAGATTTTGTGGCATGAGCCTGGTTCGCTAGCACGATACTTCCTAGAATGGTTAGCAATTCGTGTGATGCCCAGTACTCCCGCAATGTAACCACGCCTCTACTAGTAGCCACAAAGACCGCTAATGCAGGGTAGTTGACAGTGGTACACAGTACAGCGACAACATATGAAATACCACAACATCTTTGTCGGAACTCTTGTTGGAGAACCACACATTTTGGATCAGTATCTCCAGTTGCAGATTTCGTCTGAGAGGAAGGGGAAAGAAGGAGGGTTGGTGTGTTTCGGGTTGTCAATGATTGTCAGCTTCGTTCGCTTCGACGGGAATGTATCTAGGGGGGGGGGGGGGGGGAAGGAGAGAAAAGAAGAGAAGTGCACTGTCATGTCCAAAAGATTCTCAAGCAAGTTGATTCGAGGTGAGGCAGTTTGCCTCGGACTGACCTCTCACTAGATAGGATGAAAAGATCGAGAATCAGCAACTTAGATCTCGGTACCATACCCTGGTCGTGAACCTCGGTAGGTTGACCGAACATCCTGGCAAATCTGGCTCGCTCAGCTGAGCACATAGATCATGTCCAAACTAATATCAACACTTTACAGCCACGTGTTTCAGATATGCTGGGAATGGCATCTTGGTCAGAATTAAATGATCACACTACACCGACCTGTGTAGCCAAAGCAATACCTTCATTCTTCGCTTGCGATATATCGTGCTTGATGTGTGATGAGGCATTATTAAAGACCATTGGCTAGATAATTGAAAAGAATCGACAATAGTGATAAACCGCTCTCATAAGAGGCAGTCATGGTGTCCCAATGACCAGACTAGAGACCAAGAACCATTCCTGGGTCCGTCTGAAGAGCATTGCAAATGGCAACCTCGCAGCAAGGTGCTCAGTGTCGTATTGGATAGACTGACCAATGGTATAGTATTCCGGCCATCCAGAATATGTCCGTGCGCTGCTGCTGGAGCATGGGTATAGACCCCGTAGTGATCAGCAAGCTTAATTCTTTACCTCTCTTCCAGGGTCGCCATCTCTAATATTGGTGATTATGGATGCGGGGGCGTCTGGCTGTCGGCAAACTCGCTTGAATTTTCCACATTCCAGGACTCCATCTTGGGACCGTCGGGCTCGGACGCCCTTGCCCCCTCCTGTCAACTCGGCTTTGCATAAAGTCTCGGCCGGGAAAAGTAGAATCTGCTACGATTGCCTGTCTCTTTGGTGTTCCATGGAAAAGCAGTTGCGCCACGTTGAAAGGGTTGGTTTCCCCGTCACTTCATGAAGCTACTCAGCGAAACTATACACCAATTGTTGTTTTGCCTGCTCTGTTGGAAATAAGGTTCTTGATTATTTGGCTCGATAGTCGAGGCACTTCCGAAACCCGATCGTGGTAGGATTAGCTTAGCATTACATCGGCTCTGAGCGGTTGGCCAATGCCATTAACCGCCGGATCTCGTGATTCAGCCTAGATACTACGCTTCCAGACAGACGGCTGGTTGCTTGCGGTCACCATCTGTCAATGCTACCTCCTGGGATGTCATGCCTGAGCTTTGATGCTAGCTGCACATTGTTCAGAGAATGCCAATATGTGCTCAGAGTATACCTTCAGGGTCTTGGCAGTGTATGGTCCGTTATTCTCGCGTCCGAGCATATTACATTGCATCAAACTGTGCAGCTAGGCATCTAACCTTATCTATCCCACTCCGTCCGTGACCTGCACTGCAACCGATGCTCATACAACATCCGCCGTGGGTATAGCATCTAGTCCGCCCCTGTACTGGCGACTTGCGTTGGGGATGAAAAGCTTATATCTGCCCCATGTCGACTTCAGGATTCTCAAGTGTCCTTCTGCCTTTATACGTACACCTGATATCCGATAGTATCACAGAAACTTCTCCAGAGCACACGTCGTGAGTGGCGGCAGCCATCTTCGAGCCACAACGATGGCAGGGATCAACCAACTTCCTGCTGGCGTTGAAGGTGTCGCTGCCTTTGCCCTGATATACTCGTCCGTGAGCCTGATATGCAGTGGATTGTTGATATGGTGCGCAAGGCTGCACCGAGAAACATGGTCTTGTGAGTAGGCAAGGTGCCGAGCCAGGGCGCACTCTGAGGTCCAGCAGGCTGACATGTGGGCACAGATATTTCCCTGCTTGCCTACTTTGCTCTCATCAGCAACACTGCCTCTATAATCCAGCAGGCGTACGACATCACATATTATCGAGACTTATTAGCAGGCCAATTTTACAGAAAGACCACTTTTCTGGAAAACCCAGAGCTTGCAATCGCCAATGGATCGTATGGGATAGATCTGGCTCTTTACTATATCCGTTAGTCTAAACGCGTTATACTGCTGTCAAGTCCGGGATAATAGACTAACGAACTGCTGTAGAATATTACTCCTACAATGTCGAGTCCATGTTGGTCATGTTTTGGGCATTTGAGCTTGCGCAGTCCGTTTATGGTCTCAGTGCAAAGCCACACCTGAGACAAGTGCTCAGGAGGATCAATTCTGTTGGCAAGGCAATTGCGATACTCTTTCCTCTCCTGACCATTCTTCTTCTACGAGCTCCTGCCATACAAAGGGTCTTCGTGGCATTTATACTCCTTGCGGATCTTCCACGTGAGTGAGGTCCAAATAATCGGGTCTGAGTCGTTTGCTAACACGTCAAAGTGATGATAAGTCTGGCAGTAAGCAGTATAACAATGATTGCCATTCTCATCAGATACGTCCAGTCCCGTAAGAAGATTTCAAATTGGACGCCACAAGGAAACGATACCGCAGCGACTACCGAAACGTCCGCGGAGACGATCCAGACGACCGAGACTGCGGATACTAGTAAAAGCAGGAAATCGCAACGAAACCAAGGGTTGTACGATCGATGGCTTATGGTTCGATTCACAGTGGCCTTTGTTATCCTAGCGTGAGTGTTGAGATTTTGACGCCGTATGAATTCATATTGACAGCTCATTAGAGTCTTTGAAGTGACGAATACACTTTTCCAACTTCAATCAGTCAACAACAATAAGAAGGACGCTACACTTGCCGAGCCTGACTATAGCGTGGAACGCGCTAGATCGACCTTCTTCCTATACCTTCCCGGCGTCACCCCTGGAATATTCTTGTTTCTCGTATTTGGCACCACAGCGGGTTGTCGCACAGCTATCAAGGGACTGTTGGTACCAGGACCGAGAAAAGCACATGTTATTGGTCGTAGCCGCAAGCAAAAACTTCCCGACGTCGAGACTACCGATGATGCGGGGCATGCCACAGATCCATTTGCGGACACGTCGGAATTTGATACAAAGATTGAAGAAACAGAAGACAATCTGCCTGTATCCTTACCCCTCTCATCGTTGGTGTCAAAGTATAACAAATCATTTGATCGGCACCAAGACACCGTGGACGGTAGAACGCCGATAGGATATCAGAAGCCGTGGCTTCAAAAGGAAGACAAGAAACTCGAAAGAGAAGGATCTAATGCTGTCGAGTTGCGAGACATTTCGTCGTTGGATGGAATTCGAAAAGAATATTACCAACCTAGCCCCGAGGAAAGTGATGACTCTGGGCCCGTATTACCGATCATGACCCATCAGCAGCGAATAAAATCTGGAAGCAGAGACGGAGCATCAGTACCAAGTTCAGACAGAAGCGTGTGAGCTTACACTGCCTACCGGCCGGACGATGAATACTCTGGAGGATCTTACTGCGGTGTCTTGACACGGAGCTTGTCAGCGCAATTCATGCTAATACTGACGAGGGCTAGGAGCTCGGAGCGCCTGCATACGTTGACCATGGCCAAGCTCGAACACAGCCAGACTTGTACACGGCCCAAAATGCTCTTATGGCTTTACACTTCAAAGTGGAATCACATAGTCCTCTGACCTGCGTCATGGCAATGATATCATTGAGGGGTACGCATCCATATTGAAGCATATTCTCGTATATAGATTGTGCGACTTAAGCTTTTCCTGGTAAAACCTTATCGAAACTAGGTCGAGCATGGCATCGGAATGCTATTTGGGCCCGGGTCAACTCAATGAGAGAAAATTCCAAGTCTACTCATTTTCCCTAAACATTCAATTGCGACGACTTTCCCAGATTATATGTGAATGTTAAAATCCAAGGATCTCTGTTGAGGACAGGCCTATACTTGCAAGAATCGAACGAATTCGAAACCGAGCTTCTACCCAACTCAAAGAATCATCAGTCAGTGGGCCCAAGAACACAACTTCACTGAACATCAGTTGCTAACCAAATAAAGCACCAAAATGGCTGCTGCAACCATGATGGCTGTATCTCACGAAGTACACGAGTCCCATAAATTCCATTTCGGGGCGTCAAAGCACCACAAACGTCGCATGAGCAATGCTGCTGAGCAAGATGGTAACCTTGGTCCATCTCTCAAGGTACGTTGGTGGTCTGCACGCCAGGATGCAAACATAATAATGTGTCCAGTGTCTTTTCATGGGTATAGCAGCAGTGGCGCTTGACGATAACAAGGTAGCCGTTTCGCTGGCTGCGCACGATACCACTTATCTCTTGGACTTCACCGTCGAGCATCTACAACTGGACCCAAAACATACAGCTACGCGTGATGTCATAGCAGACTATGTAATCGATGCAGTGCAACGATACGAGCGTGAGCACTATGTCAAGATGATTGGCGCAGGTGTATCTGCGATCGTGACTCAACTCAGCCCGAAACTCTGTTCGCGTCTTTGGCTTCAAGTCGATGTGATTCCAATCGTATTACACCACTATGATAGCACTGAAAGGCCATCTTTTTGGGAAGCTAAACAAGTCGATGAGCAGGCTGATTCTATGGCTCGCAAATGCGTAATGTTGTCATTTTCATTACCTCTTGCTCAGGCTCCCGGCTGACGTTTCTTAGGTGTTTTGGGCCTTCGTTCGTGCCTTTGCTCCAGGTTGGATGGCGGGGTGCTGTTCAAGTTGACTCTGCCTTTCGGGTCCAACTAAACACAGCCGCCGATCACCAGAACACAGTGACAAAAGAGACTTGGAATGCTATGACGCAATTTGCCAGCAAGCTCAAGGAGATGGGAACTAAGATCGCATTTTTCAGTGCTACACCTCAGGGCGGAGGTGTGGCGCTGATGCGACATGCACTTGTACGATTCTCAAAACTTCTTGATGTCGACCTGACCTGGTACGGTGAGTATAAAGAACCTTACATCAGCAGACTCGTATCATAAGCTCACTCATGATGCAAAGTTCCCAAGCCTCGGCCTGGCGTCTTTCGCAGTACCAAGAATATGCACAATATTCTCCAGGGAGTTGCCAAGCCCGATCAATGGTTATCCGATGACGAAAAGGACGCCATTCGAGGGTGGATAACAGCCAATGCCAGGCGATACTGGCTTGCCGAAGGTGGACCACTGCGACCGACTGCCGAAGGCGGAGCGGATGTCATTGTGGTGAGTTTTCCGATTCCACAAACCTGTTTAGAACACTGTTTATTGTACGTGGATTAGTGTCTAACGATACCCCAAGATTGACGACCCGCAAATGCCTGGTCTTATACCGCTCATAAAGGAGATGACCCCCGACCGACCCGTACTGTACAGATCTCATATCCAGATACGAAGTGATCTCATCGCCCAGGCTGGATCTCCTCAAGAGGATGTGTGGAAGTTTCTCTGGAACGATATCAAGCATGCAGATATGTTCATCAGCCATCCAATCCCACAGTTCGTGCCACACAATGTGCCTCGCGAAAAGGTCGCCTATATGCCTGCTACTACCGACTGGTACACCAATCATTCTTGCATTATTCGCGCAGTATAACTGATCAGTGCAGGTTGGATGGACTGAATAAGTCAATGAACGATTGGGACAGTGGTTATTATGGGAACAATTATAATATCCAGTGCAGAGCACAACGAATGTAAGTCGTGGCTAGTCGATAAGCCGAGCATGATACTGATCGAAAGTCATGACCAGGACTGAGCTTGACTACCCAAGCAGTGAGTAATGAGGTCACACAGATTTGACAGATCTATGTTTCTTTCGGCTTGCTTCGATTTGTAAAGAGCCTAGAAGCTATGTACTAATAGAACTACTACAGGAAGGTACATTGTCCAAGTGGCACGATTCGATCCTGCCAAGGGTATCTCTACTGTGATCGATGCATATGCCGAATTTCGCAGACACGCAAAGACAATGGGACTTGAGGAGATCCCACAACTCGTCATGTAAGTTTGAAATGACACCATGCAGCGTTTGAGTGTCATATTAATATTCCTATTAGCGCAGGAAATTCGTCCATCGACGACCCCGATGGCAATATGATATATGATCAAGCCCTTGATCAGATTGAGACTCGCTATGCTGACCTTTCAAAGGACATTAGTGTCATGAGATTGGACGCCAACGACCAACTCCTGAATACTCTAATAGCGAAAGCGCACGTAGTCCTGCAGCTGTCCACTCGAGAAGGCTTTGAAGTAAAGGTGTCCGAAGCACTTCACGCTGGACGGCCAGTCATTGCTACCCTTGCCGGAGGTATCCCATTGCAGGTTAGTAGTCGATGTCTTTGCGTTTCTTCTTGGCATTGTCGGAGAGCAAGGCTCGGAGACACCCTTTGCCGCTCTTAAAGAGGCGTCACTTCAGTCTCAATGCAGCCCAGATACGACCTCAAAGAGGACACTGACATGTGGGATCGAAAGGTGAAAGATAAGTGTAACGGTTTCCTGGTTGCGCCTGGCGACTACAGCGCAGTCGCACAGCATCTACTTCAATTATTTTCCGATGATACTCTGTGGAGGAAAATGAGTGAAGCTGCACGCACAGGCGTCAGTGACGAGGTCAGTACACCCGGGAATGCGCTGGCGTGGTACTACCTCGCCATGAAGTGTACCGAGACCTGCAGGCGAAGCCCCAAGGCCACGTTGGCTGGGAAGGAGGCATGGGTCAACGATTTGGCTCGGAAAGAAGCTGGATATCCCTTTGAGGAAGGCGAGAATCGCCTTCCTCGCTCATTCACTGATCATCGAAATGCCCCACTGCTGTCAAAAGACGAAAGTCTTGAGAATTACCAGTCCTGAGGCACATTTCAGTTGAATGAAGCTCAGAATCAGCTGTCACGCTCAGATTTTTCTAATGCAGGGAAAACAATAATGGTAGCATTCATTTCAAGTCACCAGCCATTAAATGCTTTGCTCTGGGCGAGCTGCGGCTGTGCCCACCCCCGGAAATATTACTCAGTGTCTAGATCATCGGATCTTATTCAATTGTCCGAGTGGGAAGACATCAATATGCCTCTTCTCGACAGCAAGTGATGAAGGCACCAAGTATTTTTGCAGGGAAAGCTAAATTGCAGCGGCACACTGCTTAATCTGAGTCTGGGCACCAATAGTACTCTGTATCACATATCAAATGTCGCAAAGTTACGAGTATTGCACAAGTCTCGGGATCGCTGCACAGAACCGATAGTGGCATGCATATTACGTTCGAGAGAGACAGAGACAAGTGACGATACAGAAATTGGTGGAATGGGTACTTACTTATTAATCTGACCTCGATAAGCAAAAGGAATCTTCATCTATTTTTTTTTTTTGGGGGGGGGGGGGGGGGGGGGGGGGGGGGGGGGGGTTATTCTACTTTCACCACAAAAATTTCCCCCACAAGCTAGCCCTGGAAAACAATGAGGAGATTCTCGATCTGCCCATGAAGGACAGTCTTGCACTATTATTTGCCTTACAAATCGGGGTAGTTATGGTTGTGTCAAACGAATAAGTGTCCAAGACATGCGTCGCTGTCCACCTAAGATACTTACGGATTCCCAGACAACTGAGGAAGAACAAGTCCAATCAACCGAGGTGTCCAAGAGTTTCTTTCAAATGGCACGAAATCCCCGTACCAATGCAATATCATGGAGACCTGCTTTAAGAACAGAGCTAAAACGTGAGTGGCCATGTTCTGCGGTATCGAATAGCGCATCACGTCCCCAAACCGCCAATAAGCGCAATATGCGCAAAGTCTTCAAAGTTTATGGTCTCACTTAAACATGGAATTTGGCGATCAGGGGTTCTGTAGGAAAACCAATTAACTGAGATGGTCATCCCGAGGAGTTGTATCTTTGAATGCCAGGCACCCTTTTTTTTTTTTTTTTTCCCCCCTCCTGGAGCCATGTGGTGATCTAGATGATGCCAAATGCTTTTAAAGAAAGAAAAAGACAAGAGCTTGCCCAGATACTGCCAAAGTCGGTCGATTGGAGGTCTGCTCACTGCAGATGGCCATTTCCAAAGGCTAAGATAAGAAGCAGATAAGGCGGAAATGAGTCCGTTGGTAATAGCCTATTCTTGACATGCAGTATTTCGCTACTCCATAAAGACCGCGGACATGCGAGACCTTCATTTTGATCACTTGACCAACGGAAACGAGAGATGCAAGTTCTTTCTCCTCTCTTTTTCTTTCCGGCAGAGGCCATCACCCATGAGAACAATGTCATTTCCAATCAACTCGGGGCCGCCGTCACCGGACTGACAAAGCTTTTCATTTTTTATAACAGCTTTGGCATGCATTGCTGACCGGACTCACCCCCGACTTTTCCGCGGAGATGGCAACCGCACGAAAATAACCAGGGTGTCGATGGGTCGATTGCCTTACTTTGGAATTGTCGAACCATAAGAAAACGCAAAATTTCCAGTCAGCATGCAACTGCAATGACAGTCATGAGGCCTTTGCGGTTTGGACACACATTCAATTCCGCAATGTTTATGCAATTTTCAGCAGTGCTTTCTCCGGGCATCTCGTGATCATGAACCAAGCGCGGAGCCACGGGCTAGTATATAACAGAAGTCATACATCTGCGTGAGATGCATGATGGTTTGACCGCAATAGACATAGACTCAGACAATTGCTCCGCTACTCATTGTACTTTCGGCATTTCCATTTTCAGCATATCATCCGACATCTTGGCTATAATGTTCGAAGCATCAAAACCATCAGCCGCGACCGCCGTTGAACGGACTGCCCCACCAGCGACAACGCCCGTGCCAGCGCCATTGACTGCGTCGCAGCTGGCTATCGTAAAGTCTACTGCACCCATTCTGAAGGCGAAAGGCGAAGAGATCACCACTCTGTTTTACAAGAACATGATTGGGGCCTACCCTGAGCTCCATAACATCTTCAATCAAACTGGGCAAACCACAGGTGCTCAGCCTCGAGCATTGGCCGGCGCAGTCTTTGCGTACGCCAGCCATGTTGATGATCTTGGCCGTCTGCGAGCCGTCGTCGAACGCATCGCTCACAAGCACGTCAGCCTGGTCGTACAGCCCGAGCAGTATGAAATAGTCGGAAAATACCTCATTGAGGCAGTGGCAACAGTCCTCGGTGACGCTGTCACTGCCGAGGTGGCAGAGGCATGGACGGCGGCGTACGGGGCACTGGCAGACGTATTCATCAACCGAGAGAAGGACATTTATGCAGCTCATGACAATTGGGATGGCTGGCGAACCTTCAAGATCCAAAGGAAGGTGGAAGAGACGGCCCAGATCACCAGTTTCTACCTGATTCCCGAGGATGGTAAAGCGCTGCCTCCTTTCCAGCCGGGCCAATACATCAGCCTCCGACTGTTTGTCCCAGAGTTTGGATATATGCAACCTCGGCAATATTCTCTTTCTGACGCACCTCAAAGCGGGTACTACCGTATCAGTGTCAAGAAGGACTCCGGCAAAGCGACAACCCTACCAGGATGGATCTCGAATGCACTTCACGACAAGTACAAAGAAGGAGACAATGTAGAGCTCACCCACCCTACCGGGGACTTCTTCGTCAGCATGGGATCATCTGAGACAGCGCCAATTGTACTGATCTCAGCCGGCGTGGGTGTCACCCCAATGATGTCCATTCTCAATAGTGCCGTGTCTACCGGATCGAGGAGACCCATCGCCTGGATCCAGGGCTCCCATAGCGCTGCATTACAACCTTTCGGGAAACATGTCCAGGAGATTTGCGCCAAACACAACAATGTCAAAACCTCAATATTTACAACGATATCTGTTCCAGGACACGCTGAGCACCCCGAGTACTTTGAAGGGCATGTGGACCTTGGTAAAGTAGGTCGGGACCGTCTGTTCTTGGACAACGATGATGCAGAGTACTACACATGTGGACCTTTGCTTTTCATGAACAACATTCAGAAGTATCTTGCTTCGAATGGTGTAGACCCCTCTCGGATACACATGGAAGTATTCGGCGTTGGCGATGGCGAGTGACGATATGCCAATTCGTTATGAACTCAAGCAAGCCAATGCATGTATACTAGTAGCGATGGAATATAACAAGGCCTAGCAAGCACTATCATTAGATTAGAGCCCTTGAGATGTAAACATGGAATTATCTTCTCTGCTTTTATAAGTTTCTCCCGTATTCAAGAACATTGCTACAGGCATTCTTCTGCAAATGTATCTCTTATCCAAGGCTTCACGCCTCTTCAAGAGCTGGTGTACTTTGTATTCCTTTTACCCCTTGCTTACAACGTTGCCATTCTAAGACTTGATTGGACCCCAGGTAAGGTACTCGTGTAACCTCATATCATGGCTGATTTCAAACAAGGGGTCAACATACCAGTCTGTCGAGGCACTCAGACAGCTATTTGCATCACCGCTTGAGAAGCGATGCAACATATTTATACTTTTTGTATGTTTGAGACGGATGTTTCACTGGGGCTTACCATCCCACTGGCTAAATTCCCAAGCGACGCCTGCGCGCGACGCTTGTAGCTAAAATGTCGTCTCAGATGGTACTGCATGGTCTGGATAGATCAAAGCCGCGTGACACAAGATCTACGGGATTTCTTCCAGGTTGCACCAAGATGACGCAGACGACCATCGATGAGTGGCGTGCTGCGACCGGCAAATCAAATTTGGAGCTCGTTGCCAACGATTGCCTCATATCAATTCTTGGTCGCCTAAGCGCTGAATGATCTTCATGAACACGTCATTCGACTTATATGACTGCTCAGCAACAGCCTCGAATTCGATAGTAGCATGCAGACGATAAAAGGTCTTAGGCGAAGAGAGTAGTAGCCTAGTTCTCGGTGTCCTCCGAGCATTTTTTCTTCTTTTTACTGATACTATATTCTACGCCCGTAGCTAAGGTGGGCCGACTAAACTCTATCGTGTCGCCCCCAAAGCGTTCGTTATGGCAGGGCTTCCCATCCCCGCAGCCACACTTACTCGTGCTGAAAGAGATGGCTATGCCAGGGCAAGGTTGACTTACCACTATAAGCTACTTTAACCCTTCATTGGGCTGAGAAAGCTGTGTGTCGTTCAGCGATCGACGAAATTCTTGTCACTTCGGCATTGCGGACCATATTGGTTATTGCAGGAAACCTGAGCACGCACGTGGCGACTTGCATCAGCTGGAACATGGGTTTGCTATTCCTGCCATGCGCCGTAAACGACACTGCGGGACGGATTTCCAGGGGTCGAAGACCTTTACTTTGTACCTCACTATTGATTCGTTAGTTGAACAATATCTCGAGTTCCTGCAAGATCCATGTCACTGTACGAAGGTGATGGATGTGCCTGCACGCCTGGGTTCCCAGACTGTTCACGATTATCTATTTCACGCAGGACAGGCCGCGCCCTGCATTAGTCGGGTTGCCCATTTTCCATCGGACCATGGCCACACAGCCGAGAATTGGTAGTGCGAAAAGACAAAGCCGAATAGGCACTGAACATTGAAATTGACTGTAACTGAGTTGGAAAATCAAACCAAATAGAGATAGAAAAAAAATGGTTTAATTGTACCTGGGCAAGGACCTCAAGGAAAACGCCTTCGCCGTTGTGTCAGTGATTACAATGCCTAGCCCAAAAGCTCGTAAGCCGATAATGGTGGGTGGTCCAATGAGATGATTCTGAGCCCAACTACGACGGTCGCTGATGTGCTCACTCTTGGTAATGCCCTGATTTACAGATCACCATAACGTGACGCATCCTCCATCCAACATGCACGCACCAGGCCAATATTGGTGGGACTCAGTGCGAAAAGACTAAAGCCGAATAGGCACTCGGTATCCTCGAAATTGACTGTAACTGAGTTGGAAAATCAAACCAAATAGAGATAGAAAAAAAATGGTTTAATTGTACCTGGGCAAGGACCTCAAGGAAAACGCCTTCGCCGTTGTGTCAGTGATTACAATGCCTAGCCCAAAAGCTCGTAAGCCGATAATGGTGGGTGGTCCAATGAGATGATTCTGAGCCCAACTGACGGTCGCTGGTGCTCACTCTTGGTAATGCCCTGATTTACAGATCACCATAACGTGATGCATCCTCCATCCAACATGCACGCACCAGGCACAATATTGGTGGGACTCATTACAACAGTACTAAATCAATATCCTCGGTATTCCTCGATTGTGCTTTGTAGCCTTGATATGGGAATACAGTTTCAATTTACGCGCCGAAGGACAAACTACCGACCGTATCTAGGCAGACCGTAGCGCTATTGCGGAACTTGTCCCGCATCCCGCTGGTACGCGCTACCTGATCCTGCCCTCCCGTCTCGCTGCCCTTGCCGTGCGCCGCAACCACGGCCCTGTCACGGTGTGACCCGAGCCACCTGGTCCACGATGCTTACCCTGGTAAGGGTTTAAGATCGACATCTAGGATATTTCCAGGAAGGCCTGCACACCAGGCTGATTATATGTTGCCCGGGAGCTATCGTAAAGAGTGACAGAAGCGCCACCTCGTTCCTCAAGACGAGCTGTCAGCACCGAATCTTGGAGGGCACAGCCTGGTCTATGCTACATTGCGGTCAACATAGGACTCGAGCTGAAATCACATATGACCTGCGGACATGGGATAGGAATCTATTCTGGACAAATTGAGCAGCGTTACGTTGGCTCTTATCGGAAAATGTGGTTGGGATCTGGTGGATACCATAACGCCCGTTGCTCTCGTCTTCCTCTGGGCAAGGCCGTTTCGAAAGGGGCCAAAATGAGGAAGTCATCGTGAGGCCGAGGGATTTCATCGACACAGGCGTACGTGCCCCTGTTGTACACCTACCTCCGCGGAAAATGTTGTGTAACTCATTGCCCAGGTTTACCCCCGCTTGAAAGCTGAGATACCCGGTACAACCTGAACGTGTCTTCTACATCCATTTGCGTGCCCAGAAGGTACCTCTGAGTAGTCGCCGAAATAGCACTGCGACGACCTGAACTAATGACGAGTCCACGACCATGAACGTCAGATGAGTCGAAAGAAAATCGACTCATCAGAAACTGTTTCTGCACTGTCAGCAAGGTCGGCGATGCTTCACGCCTCTACTTTTGGCCAGGGAACCTTGATGACGAGCGTAGACGTGAATGAAGCTACGAACAGAAGCCATGATGAACCGTTTGACTCACTCCCTGAGTCGAGGTTCGACTCTAATGTCGTTGGTATGATTTGGATGAGGTCAAAAGCTTCTAAGCGGCGGTCTCGACGTTGCTCGTCCTGAGCTGGGTTGGCTGCTGAAGTCCAGCCAAGAGTAAGGATCACCCTAGACGTAGTACCACCTCATACATCGTCTCTACCACTGCCCCGGATCGGTACCTAAGTCACCACCTACGGGATCGTGACCCAACCGTCTGGTTTGTAGTCGCTGCTGCCAGCCACTGTGGATACCGTACTCAAATTCACTAGTCGTGGTCTATATCTAGCACAGTCCATCGATCGGACTGTATACCGCACTGGGAAAAGAATTGTATATTCTTGGCAGGGTCACATAACAGACACCTGCTGCGAGCATACGTTTCCAATATAACCGGATCGCCCCCAGAGTCACTGACCGACATCATGTCATATCCAAGCTGCTCACCAGAGGATACGCATGTAAGCGCAGCCACTCTGCTTACTTTTTATTACTCTGCACTTTACACACAAGCCAGACTTTGGTATCACTTGAGTCATCATGGCAGGAGCAGTTCTCCGAAAAGCTTGTGATAGGTGCCATCACTTGAAGTTGGGTTGCAGGCGTGAAGGCGGCAACGCTGTCTGCGAAAGATGCTTCAAATCCGGATTTCCGTGTCAATCTAGCCCCTCGCAACGGAATCGCAGTAGGCGAACCAAAACTTGCAGGAGACACACGGAGATCACAAGCGGAAGGGCTTATAAAGAGCTACGTCCGATGAGGAGCATCCCCTGTCCCGAGTGTAAGTCTTAGCCACTCCCGTTTGTGCAACAGTAGCTAATCCTGAACAGCCACTGGGGCCTTTGGGAACTTCAACACACAACAGTGGATCTCGTCGGCTAATTCTGGAGATCTTTCCAACTGGTTTTGTGACAGTGTCAAGGATCCGCAAATCTTCAAGGACGCATATTATGACAACCAAGTAGAACCGGAAAATCCGGAGACAACTTGCGGTTTGCACTCACTGGCTACCTCCCAGGCTCAAGATGGGAGCCATTCAATCTTGCACAATCTTGAATTAGTCCATTCTACCTGTTCGTCGCCTCCAATAGCCCCATCATGGCGTACTGAATGGCTTGACGTTCCATTTGAGGCAGCATCAGCACTGCAGCCTTCAACTCATTGTTACCGATATGATTTCTTCAGCGATAACGATCATATGCTATGCAAAACCTGGAATTTCGGGGATTTTCTTTGCGTTGATGACGGGATATAAATTTCATCGCAGCAACTCAAGGTATTCCACCCTTTCCGTGTGTGTCAATTTCCTGACGGAGTCGTCTGTCTAATACATGGCTGCTGACAGGAACTAGAAAATTTGGGAGAAACTTGCGGCAGTTTGGCAGTATATAGATTGAGTTGGGATGGAATTGGCCTATAGCTCGAATTCAGTGCTTGAGGAGAAGAGTACTTATAATCTCGCAATGTACTTGCAACAAATGTCTTGGTAGCAACGGGAGCGTTTCACCTGGCATGGTAAGCGACGCCAGCCGGGCCCTTTGGAGAACTCGGGATACACGGCAGAACTATCAGTTGTGCTGGGTTATCATCTTTACAGAGTCCATGGATCGTTCAGCGGCAGTAGATGAGCGTAAGCGAGACGGTATGTGTGCATGGGTCGTGAGACAGATTTATATCCCTGGAACCTGTCTGAGAAGCTGCATGAGCTAGTCTTAATGAGCCAAGGAGTTGTGGACAATACGTAAATGATAGAAACCATAACATTGGTCTTTACTGATTAAGCACATGAACTCGCGAACTCAATTGGGTTTTCAGCGCTGTAAGACAGCTTTGATTATGGCCTCTGCCTTATCGCTCGACCGTATTAGGGAAATCATTCCGTGACCGCACTTGTAGCGAAATTCTCAAGCCGTCCTTGAAATGGAAAAACTTACGCCAAGCTTCAATGATGGTCGTCAAGTGGCTGGATTGGAGCTACCTAACATTCGGACATACTCTGGCCCGTAATAATGGATGTCGGCTTTGAAACAACGAATCAGAGCGTATATTTGAGAATCCAATGGGGCCAAGGATACCACGAGGCTCAGGTTTCGGCGATCATCAACAAATCAGAAGCGTCCCAGCAAGGCCGGATCAGAACAAGTCATTAGGCTTGTCGCGATGCCATAGGCATGACCGATTGGATGTTGGAAATCTTGATGGGATATAAGTATATACTCGGGTCTGTCGTACAACATGGATATCACTGGATGCAGGTCTCATGCAAGGCTTTTATCATCATTATACGAAATCTTTAGCCATCACCCAACTCCTACTCTGACTTGTATGACTTGGTGCTTTATATCGTGTAGCCATCATGTATAAAAGACCATCGTCGGAGCCCATTGCCATTATTGGGAGCAGCTGTCGATTTGCTGGAAATGCAACTTCGCCATCTAGACTATGGCAAGTCCTAGCCAGCCCCCCGGACCTTTCAAAAGAAGTACCAGCAGCCAGATTTAATGCACGAGCGTTCTACCACGAAGATGGCGAGCACCTTGGCACAACGAATTCAATCAAGGCATACTGGCTGGAGCAGGACCATAGAGTCTTTGATGCCGGGTTCTTCAATATCACACCCAAAGAGGCGGAAGCGATCGACCCTCAACAGCGCATTCTACTCGAGGTTGTATATGAAGCCATGGAGTCCTCCGGTATCACACTACACCAATACTCTGGAGAGAATGTAGGGGTGTTTGCTGGCGTTATGACAGCCGACTATGACACGTTATCTCAAAGAGATGAGCTATCAGCCAGTCAATATTATGCCACGGGGAATGCTCGCTCCATCATCTCCAATCGCATATCATATTTCTTCAATTTTCGGGGGCCCTCTATGACAATCGACACCGCCTGCAGTTCATCACTCGTTGCACTTCATCAAGCCGTGCTGAGCCTCCGTTCGGGCGAGGTGCCAATGGCATGCGTCACGGGGGTGAATCTCATGATCACACCCGAGCAGTTTCTCGTTGAGTCGAGCTTGCACATGCTGAGCCCTACCGGAAAGAGCAGAATGTGGGATCATGGTGCTGATGGATATGCCCGTGGTGAGGGTATAGCGGCTATCTTGATCAAGCCCCTCTCGCGTGCTTTACACGATGGCGACGAGATCCTGGGGCTGATCCGCCAGACGGGAGTCAACTCTGATGGCCGAACCCCGGGAATCACGATGCCCAACCCAAGTGCTCAAGAGTCTCTGATCAGAAGTACTTATCTAACATCGGGTCTCGATCCACAATGTCCAGAGGACCGATGCCAGTATTTCGAGGCGCATGGGACCGGCACACAGGCGGGCGACCCTCGCGAGGCTCAGGCCATTCACGATGCCTTTTTTGGATCAAGCACAGATTCCAGATCAGATACAAAAATGCTAGTGGGATCTATCAAAACCGTCATAGGTCACACCGAGGGTGCTGCTGGTTTGGCAGGCGTTTTGAAGGTGCTGCAAGCGATGAAGCATGCACAGGTGCCACCGAATTTGCATCTCGACAGTCTCAATCCTACTGTGCGTCCGTTTTACAAGTACCTTGAGATACCCACGTCTCTGGTTGCTTGGCCAAAAACACCTGAGGGCCACCCTCTTCGCGCCAGTGTCAATTCTTTCGGGTTTGGTGGCACGAATTCTCATGCAATCATTGAGTCATATAATCCACAGATTCATGGGGCAGCAGATACGGCCTCGCTGGTTGACCCCTTGCGCCCGTATGCTCTTCAAGACCCCAATATTGATGGGCAGTCAATTACTTCAACCCAGTTTCATCTTCCACTGTTGTTATCGGCATCCTCAAAGAAGTCACTTCTTGAAGTTACTCGCACCTGGAGGAACTACCTCGCGGGTATCAAGGATAACTTGGTTCCACGACTTTGCTTGAATCTTTTCCGCTATCGTACAGCGCTTCCATACAGGCTCTCCATTTCGGCTAATTCTAAAGAGCAAGCACTGGAGTTATTAGATGCGGCACTGAATAGAGAGCACGGTACTCTGGAATTTGGAAATCGTTCCAAAACCTTGACACATGGGCCGCGCATCCTCGGTATCTTCACCGGCCAGGGCGCTCAGTGGTCTTCCATGTCTCGTACGCTTTTACAGACCAATGCGAGGTATCGCGAAACAATCCAAGAGCTAGATCGCGTTCTACAACAGTGTCCCGACCCGCCTTCCTGGACTTTGGAGCACCAGATTATTGCCGATGAGCCTCAATCTCGCACTCACGAGGCCCAAATTTCACAGCCCTTGTGTACAGCGGTACAAATAGGGTTGGTGAATGTCTTGCAAGATCTCGGAGTAGAGCTACGGGCAGTTGTTGGTCACTCATCTGGCGAGATCGCTGCAGCCTACGCAGCAAAGATGCTTTCAGCAAGAGATGCAATGTTGATTTCATACTATCGTGGACTGTATGCCCATCTCGCCCGGGGTACCAATGGCGAGCGGGGAGCTATGATGGCTGTTGGAATGTCTGACGCTGAAGCAGTACAGTTTTGTCGAGATCCCTTGTTCGAGGGCAAGATTTGTGTGGCAGCCAGTAACGCACCTTTGAGCGTGACCCTTTCGGGAGATGTTCACATGATTCAAAATGCCAAGAACATGTTGACTGAGCAGTCACGATTTGCCAGAGTTCTGCAGGTTGACACAGCCTACCACTCCTCTCATATGACGCGACCAGCACAGGCTTACATTGATGCACTCGCGAAATGTAACATTTCGCCACTTCCGGGATCCCCTGGTGTTTCGTGGATCTCAAGTGTGTATGGGTACGGCGAAGGAACTGACAAAGATTTGGCATCAATCTATTGGCGAGATAACATGGTCGAGTCAGTACAATTTTGCAGCGCAGTTACGACAGCGATTTCCGATTTGGGATCATTCGACTGTGCGGTAGAGGTTGGGCCACATCCAGCACTCAAAGGGCCGGTGACGCAGACGATCAAAGAACTTCTTGGTACTCCAGTACCTTATTATGGCTTACTAGAGAGATCAAAGGATGACGGACTTGCATTTTGCGAGTTCTTGGGATCCATGTGGTGTCAATTCGGACCACGGTCGGCTGATATCGCGCAATATGTCCACCAGTTGACCGCGCTATCTCTGGTTGATGACAGACTCAGAGACCTACCATCCTATCGGTGGGACCACACGCAGACCCATTACAGAGAGTCTAGAATTTCGCGACAATACCATTTCAAGCACTCAGCCCCTCATGAGCTTCTCGGGGTACGGACTCGCGACGACAATGCGTTCGAGCTCCGATGGCGGAATATCCTGCGGCCAGGCAAGCTACCATGGCTACAGGGACATTGCTTCCAAGGCCAGGCTCTCGTTCCCGCATCTGCTTATTGTGTCATGGCTCTCGACGCTGCAATTCAACTTTTAGACGGAAGATGCGCCTCGGTGATTGAGCTCCGAGATTTTGACATCGTTAGCGGTATCAGTATGGAATCAGACTCCTTGGGAACTGAGCTGTTATTTTCGCTGAAAGTGAGCGATCAGCACAAGGAAAGAGGCGACAAAAACATCATCACGGCTTCATTCACATTGGCATCATGTTCAGAGGATGGCAATGCTTCCATGAAGAAGAACGCGTCTGGAAATATCATAATCATACTGGAGGATATGGCAGCTGACGCCCTCCCACTTAGACAAGAGTCGTTGTCCGAGACGCTTCCAGCTAGTACCGATGCGTTCTACAAGATGATGGACGACACCGGTCTGGTGTACAGCGGCCCATTTCGAGCCATACAATCCATCAAACGCCGATGTGACTTTGCTTCGACAACCTTGCTGAGGCGCCACCCGGAAGACACGACAGAGCTCTCACTGAGCCCTGCTACGCTAGATAGCTGCCTTCAGTCAGCTTTTCTGACGTACTCGTCTCCCGGTGATAATTCTCTATGGACTTCTTTCTTGCCAACTCGCATTGCCAGGATTCAGTTCAATGTTGCTCAACTTGGCAGGAATTCCAATAAAAAGGCTTCGGACCTTCTTACCGTGGATAGTCACTTGACTGAGGTTCGCGGAAGCACAACCAACTCCAAAGCCACATTTACAGTGGAAATTGGCATTTATAATACGGATAACGAAATGGAAGTGGAGATTGAAGGGCTGACCGTCGCTGCTTTCGCCAACACCCGTCCCGAGGATGATCATGAGCTCTATCTCCACACCGTCATGGACATTGACCCGACGGATGAGATCGTTTCGCCCGCCGAAAACCCGAACATGTTCATTCCAGAGGTGACAGAACTCTGTGAAAAGATATCGTCACTGTATTTAACAGACGGAGGTCAAGTCTTACTTGCGCCAACACCTAGCAGTAACGCTACTGCATCTGGCATCGAGGAAAAGGACAATGTGCACTCTCGGAACCAGGTCAGCCATGACTTTGCTGCAGGTACAACGTCTTTCGATTCCTGTGAAAAGTCTTTGAGTTTCCTACATGAAATTGGAAGATCTGTTCCGGCTTTGCTGCCGAGCGCCGTTCCCGTGCTTGTGCAAG
Organism: Neopestalotiopsis rosae; assembly: GCA_023078685.1. Taxonomy (NCBI): domain Eukaryota; kingdom Fungi; phylum Ascomycota; class Sordariomycetes; order Amphisphaeriales; family Sporocadaceae; genus Neopestalotiopsis; species Neopestalotiopsis rosae. The sequence goes on along the minus strand of JALGAS010000008.1, from coordinate 47,577 downwards.
AAGCAGCTCTCCAATTACGCCATACTCAGCATCTTGAAAGAGTTGTCAAACAGATCTCGCACAAGTATCCGCGCATGAACGTATTGAATATCGCGGGAAACGGACTTGATCTATCAGGACCAATTCTTGGGGGCCTTGGATCGTTCTACCTATCTTTCACGAACGGATTTGCCGGTGAGAAAAGGAAAGCTCTCGACATGACAGTTCACAAGACAAGCACTACAGGACCTCAACATTGGCTTGATATGAACGTGGACATACTGCATCAGCTTGAATCCACGACACTTATGGGCCTTGTTGCTGTTGACATGTCTGTGCTAGCCCATGGCAGTCCGCGCAGCTCTCTGAAAAATATCAGGACATCTATGCGTGATGACGCCTTTCTCTTACTGGTTCAATTCGATGAATGCCCGTTACGGAGAAAGTTCTACCACGCCGTGCAGCCATCTAGTGCTGTACAAACGAAATTTGAGGCGCAGGATAATCGAGATCTACTGAATGAGTGCGGATTCTCGAGTGTTGCTAGAAACTCGGACCAGATAATTGCTGCTGGGTTCTCTATCCACATTTATCAAGCATCTGCAACGGTGGATACTCGTGGACAAACTCTACCTGATTTGTCCGTCCCGCCAAAAGAGAAAGTACTCATCATTGGACCCAAGAGCGACATGAGCTCCGTGTCTGGTCACGCACTACAGCGAAATCTCATACGAGAGTCTCGCTCAGTCGAACTTGTCGAATCAATCGAAAGAATCGAAACAAGTCAGCTTTCGGCATACACTTCGGCCATCATTCTCGAGGATCTAGAGCATCCGGTTATGTCAAGCATGACTGAGCGGAAACTATCGGTCTTGAAAGAGCTGCTTCGTCCGAATATGACTATTCTTTGGCTCACGAGAAACACAAGGTTTGGTAATCCGGAACATGCTTCCACACTCGGCTTCACCCGAACAGTTTCCGCAGAGGTACCGAACCTCAGACTTCAAGTCTTGGACTTGGAGGACAATATGGACTTTGAAGATGTCATTCTCAGAACCTTTGTTGATCTCATCAAACCAGTACCTGATACTGGCCGAAATCTATGGATACAAGAGCCCGAGATTTACATGGATCAGGGTCATCGCCTTGTAGCTCGAGTACTTCCCCTCAAAGAGTCTAATGACCGCGCAAATGCTATTCGACGAGTCGTATCACGGCCAGTCAATACGATCAATGAGGTCATACGGATCAGAGCACGCTTCCCTGAAGATGGCGGTATTCACCACGCAATTCAAAGGTTAGGACCAGCTCCTAAAGGAAGCCGCGTCAAGGATTGGACAACTCTTCGAGTTCTCTACAGCACGATGGAGGCAGTGAAGTCGGGTCACGATACATTTGCCCACATTTGTATCGGGAGAGATCTTGAGACAGGGGCTTTGAAACTAGCTCTGTCTACCACAAATGCTTCGTATATCGAGATACCCATGGATCTTACGCAGGTACTGCCAAGGATCAGTCTTGCCATGCCACAGTTCCTTCACTGCCTGGCGCGTTACCACATATCAATGACGATATTTCGAGGTCAAGTGCGAACGGCTTCAGGGTGCATCATCGTTGTCGATGCCGACCCTTTGCTCATTCGATGTGCCAAGGTAGTCGCGCAGTCTGAAGGGGTGGAGTTTATTGCTTGGACTACAAGTTCATCTCCAATTCCGGCAAACAATCATTGCATCAGAATCCACGAGCGGTCATCAGACAGAAAGCTGAGGGCCTTGATACCCCCTTCAGGAGCCACTATATACGACTTCTCGTCTGGTAGCGACTTTTCTGAGAGACTGGTAAATCTACTTCCCAACAATTGCGACTATTATTTCGGAGCATCAATCTTGACATCTCACTGGATGAGCCAACGGCCTGGGCGGGACCATAATTTGTCTTCATCTATGGAAGCTTTCAACCATGCCGTTACGCTCACTCTTGGCGACACTGAGAACTTTCATGAAGGTCTGATTGAAACATTATCGACCAGTGAGGTGATTAAAGAAAAGGGCGTCAAGTCCACCGTCAACATCATTGATTGGACCGCCGAAAGGACGACCCAAGAGATTGTCCGGCCCCTTATCGAGCAAAATCTCCTCAACGCGCGCAAGACCTATGTGCTCGTTGGTTTGACACGGGATTTCGGTCAAAGCTTGACGCGGCTTTTTATCGAACATGGAGCCAGACATGTCGTTCTTGCTAGCAGAAATCCTGGGATGGCGCCTGGGTGGAAGGAAGAGCTGCGGCAGGCTTTTGGAGTCCACATTGTGATTGAGAAGCTCGACGTGACTAGCCTCGAAGATGTCGCCCGGTTCAGACGGAAAATTGAGGAAACCATGCCTGAGGTTGGAGGAGTGATCAACGGCGCCATGGTCCTAGATGATCGTGTCTTCTCCCAAATGACAGTCGAGACGTGGAATCGGGTCCTTCATCCAAAGACGGTGGGATCTCGAAACCTTGACACTGTGTTCTCCGACCTGAACTTGGAATTCTTCATCATGACTTCTTCGTTTGCCGCGATAGGGGGACATCCCGGACAATGCAATTACGCTGCCGCCAACATGTACATGAATGGTCTTGCGGCCAACAGACGCCAGCGTGGATTAGCCGGGTCCGTCTTGAATATTGGTGTAATCTACGGACTAGGCCTACTCCAGAGAGAGAAGGAGGAGCTGTATATCGGGCTGGAACGAGAAGGATATCCGCCAATCTCAGAGAGGGACATCCACCACATGTTCTTGGAAGCCATCGTGGCAGGACGGCCGGGCACATCTGAGCCTTTCGACATTACCACTGGTTTGAGGCGATTCAGATGGGGGGGTCCGAACCCGTTGCATTGGCACCAAGACCCACGCTTCAGCCACTTTACTGTTGACGAAGGTGCCTCGGACTTGACGACAGAGACAGGTGCTCAAGGCAGCCTGCTGGAGCAGCTATCCTCGATTGAAGATATCGAATCAGTGACAGATTGTTTGGTTGATGCCTTCACCAGCCATCTCAAGGTGATGCTTCAGCTGCCCGAGGGTTCCATCAGCCGTCAAAGCAGCCTTTCTGAAATCGGAATAGACTCTCTCGTCGCAGTGGACATACGGAGCTGGATCTGGAAGACCTTGGGCCGCGATGTTGCGGTGCTGAAAATACTTGGATCAAGTAGCATCGACCGATGTGAGATCCGCCGCCTTCCCATCCGAGAAGAAGTCATTTTACTGACAAGTTGATAGTCTGTCTCGATATTGCCGAACAGATTTCGGCAGAAAACTATACTAACCATGAACCGTCTACGGCCGACACGCCCTCTACTCCTCGCACGACGGATGAAGCCAGCCTGTCTTCATCGCCGGGCGCCAGTACGGCAACGACGGGACAGCGTCCAAATTCTACTGACACGTATGATGGAAGGAAGTGAACCAGTTGTAGTTGGTGGATGTCTCTAGGTCTTTGAACTGCCATTGAGGCATAGATCTTCCGTGGTACTAGCGATATATATCCGTGTTTGAAAAGTTGTAATAATTACACTATATACAGTATCGTGCGTGCGGACTATGTTGTAGCGTTGGCCTTGACGGAATGGTACTCATAACGATAGCGCGATCGCATGGCTAGACAGGGTATCATCGATGGGTAGGCCCTAATCCTAGGCCTTCTCGAGCCTGTTTGCGACAGTCTTCCAGTTGATCACGTTCCAAATGGCGTCAAAGTACTCTGCCTTGCGATTCTGGTACTGGAGATAATAGGCATGCTCCCAGGCGTCGATACCGAGCAATGGGATGTAGTTGCCAGTCACGGGGTCTTGATTGGCGCGGGTGACAACCTGCAAAGTGCCAGCGCTCTTGTCCTTGACCAACCAAGCCCAGCCACTTCCCTGAATGCCAGCCAGTGCCGTGTTGACCTGCTTCCTCAGAGTGTCGAAGCTTCCAAAGTCTTCTTCAATGCTTTTCTTCAATGCGCCCTCAGGCTCACCACCACCACCCTGGTTGGCCGGAGCCAGGTTCTCCCAAAAGAGACTGTGGTTGATGTGGCCACCACCGTGGAAGTTCAGGAGGGGGGCGACTGAAGCGGCAGCCGCCTCGTTGCCCTTGGCCTTGGCCTCTTCAATGGTCGTCAATGCGCTGTTGAGACCGTTGACATAGGTTTGGTGGTGGTTCTTGTGGTGCAACTCCATGATCTTGCCGCTGATGTAGGGTTCAAGGGCGCCATAGTCGTCTACATAGCGCGCGCGCGGTTAGTCTTGATTCATTCGGGGTATCGCGGTTGTCAACTTCTGGATTTACTGCCGCGATAGCGAAACTTGCAGGACACAATGGCTCCCGTTACTTACAGGATAGATCAGGCAGGGTGGCCTTGCCACGAGCAAAGGTGATACCTCCGACGGCGCTGGTAGACCGGGTACCTCGGACGGCCTGGCTGGCAGCCCTTAGAGTTGAGGTTGGCAGACGAATCGGCATTGTAACAATGATTGAGCAAGGAAGGGAAAGCGAAGTTTTGCTTGATCGTGTTGTGGATGTTTTAGTGTTGATCGAAGTACACCAAGTCACTGGGGCTTTTGTGAAGTAGAGGGAAGTTGCAGAGAAAAAGTCTAAGATAGCTTCCGCTGTTTGGAGGGAATAAAAAAAGAGGAGATGATGTCAATTGGGACTGGGATGATAGCAGAGGGAGCTCTCCTCTCCCCTCTTCCCCACGTAAAGCTATAGTGGACAACCAAGCTATGCTGACGGCTCGGGTACGTAACATGGAGCGCTACATTCGCCTAAGTGAGCGTTGGAGAACTCTACCTCACAAGGTAGGCTAGGTTTGCTTTGGAACGCCAAAGAAGCGACGGACTGCAAAGAGAACCATCTACTACCTACCTCGGCGCCATCTCCAGTACCACGGATGATCCGGATAGGGCAGAGGATGTTCCAACCTTGCCCACCTAAGATACTGGAGTGGACATTTGATGTACCCACCTCGCCAACCCATACTGTAATGCATTGGCTTGCATTGGTCTAATCTAGTACAGCTCATTCATGAATACATTGGGTAACTGACAGCGTCTCTTTTTCTTTACATCGTGTATGAGTAACATTGAATGGAATTCAACCATAGCGGTCTCATAGGCAAGAACTAGACAATGGCGAGTCATACAGTTCTGACACAGCGAAAACGAGCCCTCGTCTTGCCAGTGATGAGCTGGTGAACTTGCAGTGTATCTAGAAGTGAAGCTCTGTACAGCGAATCCTCCGATTGAATCGATCACCCGCACATTTATTACAGCATGCAAATATTGCGATAGGGCTGCAATCTTCTAACCTACCAACGTACCGTACGCAGGTTGGCTGATTGGCAACACACATACGCGGCAGTGGAATACTCTGTCCTTACTTTACTTCGTAGTAGGACGATCCAAGACGGCGACAGCCCCACCTGGGCTTTGCTGGGCAAGCTGGGGCTTGCTGATGCGACGCGCCGATAAGCCGAGCCGTCGCGTCTGCCACCACATGGCAACAATATCTGACCTTTGCCAATATACCAGACACTGTGGGATGATACTGGACATTGTCTCGGAGCTCAGAGTCGCTCGCTTGTAAAGCTCATGTTTGTTCTCATCAAATGACTGTCTTCTGAACGCAACACCAAAAGTTTTCATCAACTTTGGGCGACCATTCTTTTCTTGCTCAACATGTCCTACTATGATTTGGATGCCATCCTTACGGATGCAGAGGTATGGACCGTCTCGTCGTCTGCCTAGTCGCCAGTTTATCTTGGTTAACCCTGCTGCCAATTTCTAGAAAGTCCCATGCAAATTCGAGATTGAGGTGCCGGAGCTGGGCTATCTCGACAACAATCCCTCGCAACCGCTGAAGGCGAACACCGCCGTCTCACTCCCGCTTTGGCTTGCTGAGCTCTTGGCTCTGGCTAACCGGTCTGCTAATTCTCAAGACACGGCTCCATTCCTCACTCTCTCCATGCCGCCTACGCTCTCAAACGAAGTCATCTCTGCCCTCAAAGCCGATCCGCGCGCCGTCCCCCTCCGTGATCAATCGCATAATTTCTACGCCTTGGCAACGCGAATGCTGGATTTGTTCGAGGAGCCGGACATGTGCGCCGTACTGCGAAGAACCTTTGTCACAAGGGCAGGAGAAACAGCATTATATGCCAGAAAAGCTGGCGCCAGCGATGACCACAACCCAGCAGGAGGAGGGGATTTCACACGAGGCCTAGAGGCTTGGGAACGAGCCCTCTTCGTGCGTGCGCACAACGGCGCCAAGGACTCTAAGGATTGGATGGCAGGCGTCAAGAAGTGAGGAAAACACAATGACTCCGATGAGAGACAATGTTTTAGGAATACAGCAACATCTACAGTCGATCTGCGACCATTCACGGCATGCGCGACCAGGAGTTTGCGCCTTTACCACTTGAGCCGCACTGCACAGAGCACTCGCTTGGTGGCACACTTGGGCAATTGTACAGTCCAAAGTTTGCGCGGCACATTTCTGAAAGAGTACAATCAGCCTGCTGCGAAACAATTGGCACCACGCCGATCATTTCAATTGTACGCGTGCGGCTGATGACGTATCGCGAAGAGATAGAGCCGTCAAGTGCAAAGGTGTGCCCGTCAGCGGGGAGGCAGGGTCGTTCTTTACGAACCGTTAAGGCCTAAATCGAAGTAGTTTGAGGGAGGAAAGCGCAAAGCTACAGCCGATTATGTCCCTTTACATAGCCCTGGACCGAGGATTCAAGGCTTCAAACAAAATGGTAGAGATAGCTGGGGAAAATTTGGCTGAGAACTGTCTGGTTCGTTGTAGGTGCTACATACCAACCATAATTTACAAAGCGAAAGAAAGCTTTGAAAGAGTGTACCCAGGTTCTAGGTATCCTGCAGGGCTCATTGCTGGCGTTCAATTGCGCGGTGCAGTTCCATATCGATAAGATACCTAGGTACCTCCTAGGGAGTGACGCCTGTGCTAGCCGCCTGTGCTAGCCGCCTGATGCCTGCCTAGAGGCAGCGACGTCAAAAACAACCCAGAGTCGCATAGGTACCTAGTTGCTCTGATATTTTTGACTGATCAGCTTGTTCGTCATATGCCACATTTCTACAGTCATACAACATTCCCATATTGATGGACATACATACACACACACATTGCGGGTTTTGTTCAAGCAGCACCATAGCGGACGACCAATCGCCCAACGTGAATTGTGTCTAGTCGACCAAGAAAGCAGACAGTGCAGCATGGCTCCGTACTCGGGCAAAGTTTCCAGGGCAGATGCAGAGGCCTACTCATCTTCGAATTCCGACGACGACGACGACCACCTCAATCCTGTCTCTGGGGATCCTCGCTCTGATTATCTCGACGACTTCAATCCTCGCAAGCGGCGCAAATTCAACAATGGAAAAGAGAGCGCTGCCTTGGGCATTTTTGCCTCCGATAGCGAGGATGAGCGCCCGGCGCCGAAATGGAAGGGCAAGAAGAGCCTTCGGCATCAGAATATGAACTTTGTGTCTGCCGGCCCCCAAAAGGCCAAGGACCAGGAAGATGCAGACGATGACGAAGATGAGGACATGGAAGATGACCTTGAATACGCCGAAACTGCCCGGTTTGGGCTTGGCACGACCAGGGAATCTTTGAGCAATGTTGAGCAAAACGAGGAGGAAGATGATGATCTGGACGACGACGAGACAACGGCTGGTGTAGGACTTGGTTTCCGCGCCGGCGGACAAGCCTTGGGCTGGGCGCCACCAACTCAACAAGCCGCTGCACCTCTTGCGTTCGTCGAGATCGGCAGCGCACAAGGAGGAACGACTCCTGGCTCCAAATTTCAGGCGAGCGCACCCTTGGGTCGAGGTTTTGTTCCTTCTTCTGCCAATATCCCAACCCTGAAACCTAGTTTAGCCAATGAATCTACCTCTGCAGCACAGTCACCAAAACCCAGCGCCTTCACTGTCAGTGGCAATGGCCGGAGTGCTGGTAAGATGAGCTTTGGGCAAAAGATGTTGGCCAAGATGGGATACGTCGAAGGTAAAGGTCTGGGTGCAGAGGGCCAAGGTAGAAACGTCATCATCGAGGCCACACTACGGCCCCAGGGCGTGGGTCTGGGAGCAGTACGAGAGAAGTCGAAACAGGAAAGGGAGGAGGAAAAACGCCAAGCGCGCAGACGCGGCGAAGATGTGATTGACTCGGAAGATGAAGATAAGAAAAGGAGACAGAAAGCCCGCGACAGGAAGCTGAAGGGACTCGATAGCGGCACGGCCAGCGGAAACAGCACTCCTCGAAGACCAAAGACCAAGTATTTAACGGTCAACGACATGAAGAAGGCGGCGCCTGGCTTACACATCCCCGATGCGTTCGCTCCGATTCTTGACATGACCGGGCCTGGGCAGAAGCTGCTGACTCCCGGCTCTGGCCTCATGACTCCGACTGCCGGGACGGAGGTTCTTGAGTCGGCCGAGGCCCGAAAGCTTGCTGGGCGTGCCCAGCGCGACTTGACTGCTTTTGTGGAGGAGTGGAAAACATTGGAAGAGAGAAAGGCTTGGCTGGATATGGAAGCTCACCAGCGCCAGCAGGCTCTAGACGAGCTCAATAATTCATTTGTCGCCATGGAACTAGTCGCCTCTCTTTTGGAAAGGATTTCTCACGCGGCCAGCCAGAAGCAGTGGGACCCTGTGATTTCTGGACTCAGGGAAATCGAGAGCGCGCGTGCGGGACACAATATCGACGACGATGATGTCAGCAGTGTTGCCGTTGCAGCTGTACATCCATTCCTACGTGATGCCGTTCAAGGGTGGCAGCCGTTGGACGATCCCAAGCTCGGCACCTTTGCAGACGACCTCACAGCTATAATGACTGTTCTCGGGCTGGACAAGAAAACAGCCACAACCGCAGTCACCAAATGGGTTGATCATGAAGTCGATGGGACACATCGACAGCACCAAAAATCAACTACGGCTTACGAAAGCATGGTCTACAAAGTTCTTTTTCCCAAGCTTGTTACTACAATTGCCCAAACCTGGGATGTATACGATGCCAAGCCTCTGCTGGCTGTCTTTGACAAGTGGGAGCCATTATTACCGGCATTTGTACGATCGCAGCTAGTCGAGCAGCTAGTACGACGACTGAGTGACGCGATTAGCAATTGGCGACCGAAAAAGAAGCAGCATAACCTTCCCCATCTCTGGCTCTTTCCTTGGCTGCAGCATCTGCCCCCCTACCACCTTGAGCCCCGAGGGACCGGCATCGTGGCCGAGGTTCGCCGGAAGTTCCGCCAAGTTGTCGATATGTGGGAGTTTGACAGGGGCGTCATTCCTGGCCTGAAGGAGTGGAAGGATGTTCTACGCCCGTCAAAAGCACAAGATCAATGGCGGCCGCTTGTGATGCACCACGTGCTTCCTAGTATGGCCAAATATCTCCGTGGCAATTTTCGAGTCGACCCTTCGGATCAAGAGCCGTATCTTCCTATACTCAACGGCGTCCTCAAGTGGACGGACATTATTGCACCATCCATGGTCGCTGAGGTGGTTGTTGCTGAGGTATTTCCCATGTGGCACGACGTCCTTCACCAGTGGCTTACAAGTGATGACGCCAACTACGAGGAGATTGGTGCCTGGTTTGAATGGTGGAAAGATGAAGCGCTTGCAGATGTTGCTGGATTTCAAAGTGTGGTCGCAGAGTTCGAGCGTGGAACAGCCATGATTGGTAACGCGCTTGAACTTGGTGCCAAGATTAGTGAACTTCCCAAGCCCACGAAACAACCAGCGCGCCGGCCGGAAATCCAACAGAAACCAGTTGCTGTACTGGAACCTGTATTACCTACCGCTTCACTGGAACCGGTGCAGAAATCTTTCCGCGAAGAGGTTGAGGACTGGTGTAACGAGCATGATCTTCGCTTCATCCCCACGCACAACAGAACCACATTGTCTGGTCAGAAGTACTACAGATTGACAGCGCGCATGGATGGCAAGGGTGGTGTCCTTGCTTATTTCACCAAGCATGGCAATGACGAAACTCTGGTAGCTGAAAGCCGGAAGAGCGAGTTCAAGTTGAAGAGGGGTGAGGATTGGGGCACTCTGGTTGGTGTTTTATACCGTGAGGTTGAACAATAAAAAAGCACACCCCTGCATAAAGTGCCAGGAGTTTGTGTCTCACTCTAGCCACTCAACGTTACTGCGGACCAATTTCGACATGGATTCTTGATTGCTCGCCGAACTTTTGTTCTTTGCATTCTCCTGTCTGAAAGATGTGCCACGACATGCCTGAGGCTCTGTGACTGCTGACAATTCATGTTGTCTTATCCGGAATTGAAATCCTTGAGTGCCTCGATCCTTGTATAGAAAAAAAAAAAAAAAAAAAAAAAGTCAAGGCTTTTGTGGCTTGCGTTACTGCGAGGTAGCTTGGGCAGCTGACTTTTCTATTTTATAGCCCTTGTGTGATCTTATGGCTAGATCAAGTGATCGTCACAGTCTAAAGGAGGTCGACGATATAGCACCTTGTTCCCGTGATTCCGAGAATAAGGAAACCAATCGGAGTGAGCCCAAGCCGAGGACACGCTGCTTGATGGTCCGTAGGCTTGGGTTTCCGTGTAAATCAATCGACCAACCAGAACCTAAATTTAGACGTAACACAGCCTTTTCCTCCGATAGTTGGTAACACAAATATGTATGATGCTAGGGGGTTGGCGATGCACGGCGACGTTTTGATGAACTCTTATTTGTCCGTGGAACCTGCTCCTTGTACAATTATCGGGTGCCTTGCATAACCAGGAATGTTTTGTTGGTATCGCTGATCGTGAGAACGTTTGCAGATATCATACATTGCTCAAGTTTAATCCTGGAGAGAGGAATCATTAACAAATGGCTCGCGACTTGATTGTGGACACATCCTCCGGGCGCAGTGTTTCGATTACTCTGTTGGGCGATGATCCGCCAACAACCGAGCAAACTGCCGTTCACGAAAAGGTTTCAGTTGCTAATATGCACGGTATCATCGTTACTGGTTATTTCCTGAACTGCTACGGCTAGTGAAGGACGGCTTCCCCAACTCAGAATGCGGGGGAAAGCTCTCTATCCCTTAAGGGGAAGTCGTGCTGTTTACCAACGCATTCGTGATAATCGCCTTGGATGCGGGGAAGTCGGAATGCGGAATCGGCTTTCCCTTGCATAGGGGTCAGAATGGTGATATAATAAACCCAGGGACGAACATGCAATATTCGTGCTTAAGGTCAAAGTCTCATCATAGTATTGTCTGAGGCAACATGTCGATTCAACCCACAAAGAACGATCTGGACAACGGAGTTGGGTCACAGCACATTGAGTTGCCCAAGGATGCTGACCACGACGAGGTCGTCCAAAATGCGCTGCTTGACCCTGCTGCAGAGAAGCGTCTAGTCTGGAAGTGTGATATTCATGTCCTGCCAGCCATAACGATTCTTTTCTTTCTGGCTTTTATGGATCGAACTAACATTGGTGAGTATGACGGCTGCATCAAAGCACATTCTAAACAAAACTAAGTCTTGGTCCTATTTCTCCAGGGAATGCGAGGATCCAAGGCATGTCGAAAGACTTGCACATGAGTGGTCATGATTATAATATCGCCTTGTTTATATTCTTTATACCGGTACGTTTCATGAAGATGGTGGCTTGTTTTCTCAGATTCTCGTGTATTCGAAAGGCACTGACTGGTATAAAAATTAGTACATTTTGTTCGAGATACCTTCGAACATTATTGTGAAGCGCACCGCGCCATCTACATGGCTTAGCATCATAATGATCCTTTGGGGTAGGTACCCAATTTTCGAAAGGCTGTACCATTCTCACACCAAGATGCAGGCATTGCGACAGTCGGCCAAGGCCTCGCCCGAAACGTGGGCCAGCTTATAGCATGTAGATTCTTACTTGGTTTGTTCGAAGCTGGACTTTTCCCCGGTACGTCTATCCATGCTGGATACCTCTGGACTAGAATGCGCCAACCTTCCAATGTACTGACCCAGTCCAGGTTGCGTATATTTGATCAGCATGTATTACAAGCGCTACGAATTGCAATGGCGAATGTCGCTATTCTTTTGTGCTAGTATCATAGCTGGTGCCTTTTCAGGTCTTTTGGCTTTCGCAATCGCAAATATGGGGGGAGTCGGTGGGTATGAAGCTTGGAGATGTGAGTCGTGCTTTGCTTTGCTTCGCATCTGGAGCTTATAAGGGCAAACTTATTGATACTATTACAGGGATATTTATCCTCGAGGGCTTGCTCACAATTGTGGTGGGATGCGTGTCCAAATGGTGGATTGTCGACTGGCCCGAGACGGCTAGTTTCTTGTCCGCCGATGAAAGACAGGTCCTCATACTTAGATTGGCACAGGATACTGGCGAAGCAAGAATGGATCATCTTGACAGGACGTCAGCCAAGCGTATTGCCACAGATTGGAAGATTTACGCAGGCACTGTTGCATACTTTGGCGTCGTCAATACTGGCTATGCTGGGTCGGTAGGTTCATCAAAGTATCACACCATCACGATGGCCGTGCTGATGTTCGAGCAGTTCTTTATTCCAACAATCCTGAATCAAATGGGCCTCACCGCGGCCGCCGCTCAAATTCGAACAATACCCATCTACGTCGTGGCGGCAATAGCTTGTCTGGCTGCAGCCTACTCCACCGATCGTCTCAGACATAGGTACTCGTTCACAATAATTGGTGTTGGGGTTGCCACGATTGGATACGTACTACTGCTCTGCTCGCAACATGTTTCTGTCGGCGTGCGTTACTTTGCTTTGATACTTATTGTGAGTGGCGGCTACACTACACAACCCATCACCTTGACATGGCTCGCGAATAATGTAAGTGGACATTATAAACGTGCTGTTTCTTCGGCAGCACAGGTGGGCTTTGGAAACCTCGGTGGAATCGTTGCCTCCAACGTATTCTTTGACGCCGAGGCCCCCTCCTACTGGACAGGCTATGGAGTGAGCCTTGGGATGTTATGGCTCTGTGCAGGCGCGTGTACAGTTCTGTATATTGGAGTTCGGGCTGAAAACAGGAAAAGGGATCGAGGAGACCGTGATTCACGGTTGGAAGGGGAGGATGTGAACAATCTCGGAGACGATCATCCGACCTGGAGATTCACCACATGAGCAACTTGTTCTCTGAGCCCGACTTGTATCGGTTCGAGCTAATGGATCGACTTGGTCACCTTCACCGACTCAGCTTGAATGCAAGGCCACATTCATCTACCATTCCCGCAAAGACAGTGGTACGCGATTAGGGTTCATGTAATTTGATGTAGCTAAAGGGCGGTTGCAAGCGGCCCTCTTACTCAATCTATTCAGTGACGTCGAGTTCTGGGTAGTATCTGTAAATACCCATGGAGTACTTTTGGCGCCGCTCACTCTTCAAGTAGTCCTTGATCCGTGGCCTGTCTTTTACGGCCTCATATAGTTTGAACACTTGGTTATATTTACCACTCTTCTCAGCTGATTCCATGGCTTTTGGAAATGCAAACTTGACTCCATCAAGGCACTAATCGGCGTCAGTAAAAGTCGTTTCTGTCTTACATCTTTTCCAAAGTCGAAATGAATTCAATCATACCTGATATAAAACCAGATCGGCATATGAGAGGTTTCCACCATGTAGCCATGGGCCATCGCCACTGGCTTTTCCAGAAATCACCCTCTCGAAATAGCCGAGGAACTTGGGGAGTCTGTTCTTGACGTAGTCTTTGCTCTTGCGGAGGCTCTCGTCCTTTTGGTCCTCGTAGTAAAGCCCGGTCGCAACAGGGTGATGACAGTCATGGGGTTCATTGGAAAGGCCATCCAAAGCAGTCAGTGCTAGTTGATTGACTTTGTAGAGACCATCCGCATCGTCCTCCGGAGAAGGAACCAGACCGAGGTGGGTTCCAAGGTAAAGAAGTATGTTTGGGGTTTGTGATATTGTCAAGTCCCCGTGCCTGAGGATTGGCGGGGCCAAAGGCGGCGGGTTTTCATCGTTGCCAACATTCTTATCGTCAATCTGTGCCGTGACGGATTTGATGCCGCCTTCGGTGTGTGCTGTGTCGGTATATGTTGCACCAGCCTCCTCCAAAACAAGTCGGACATGCTCTCCCCGGCCAGGAATACCAGGCCAGTAGATCAACTCGTATGGAACATCCTTGGATGACTTTTGGCGCTTCGGAGTAGACATTGCTGGAGCTACTTGTAGCCTCTTGATGAATATCTGCCAGGAGGGGAAAGAAGAGGATCAATTGCGAACCAGGAATTCCCAAAGCATGAACTCGCATCTGTCCAAGACAAGCTTCGAAGCTATTGAAATGTAATCGCGGGTGCGAGAATAGACTGCAACTTCCCCGCCATCATCCGGTTACAGCGGGGTTGCTTTGTGCAAGGGGGACATGTATGCTTGAGTGTGTATGTAAGCAATGACGTACACTTGTGTAATAATCTAACCTAGAAAGGTTCGCCCCAGGGCTTCTCAATGTGCACATCTTAATCTTATTCTGGCGCATTTTGGACCGCATTCCGTATTGAGTAGGTATCTATGGTATCTTGTATCACTAACGCTGAAGGAGCCCTCCATCGAGAATCTGCCCTATTCCTGGGCTGCAAAGGCAAGAAGGGGAGGAAGAATATGAACGAAAAGCAAAAAGTAAAACTAAAGCCATCTGATTGATCCAAATACTGTTCTGAATAGGCCGTCGTTGGGGGCCTTGTGAATTAAGACTTCGATTCTAGAACCCTTTGGATGATGGATTTGCATTCGGCGGGATCTTCAAAGACATGCCATCTGTCGCGTGGTACATCCTTGAAGGCTTCCTCGAATCGTTCCGGTTCGTTCTTAGCCTCTATGCCAATTGCAGCAATGTCTGTGACTTTGCGAATAAGAATCAACTTGACCCAGCCAGGAAAGGCCCGGTATCTACACTTTTAATCAGCAATGTTTGTCTACGAGAGCGAGTGTCTGAACCTACATCTCTCCGTAAGACTCGGGATCTGCTTGTGTCGAGTCGCCAATGCAAATCATGTTCCTCTTTGGCAACCATGAATGAATCTTCTTCATTCGGTCGACCTTGTACTCCCCAGTGCCTAGGGTGAGCTGTGAAAGTAGACCCGGTAGGCTCATGAAGCTGGAATCTCGCAAGATGATTGTTCCGGGCGGGTAATATCTTTGTCTGAACTCTCGCAGAAATGGATACAGGTTATAGGGAGATGCAGAGAGATAAAAGAAAGGCGAAGTTTCTTTTATGGCAGCGTGCAGAAACTCGTATAGCTCTGGCATTCCATCGCAAGGAGTTGGAGAGTCCACAAATGTTGAGCGTAGAATTCCGATAGGGTCAGAAGTCATGGTAACTTTGATGGTATCGTCGATATCTGTACTTATGTCAGTCAAATCTGGATACCTGTAATGTCCCCATGCCACCCGAACAAATGAATACACCCTAGTAAAACTCACCAGAAATGACACCCCATCCTTCCGGTTCGGCAAAGAAGGTCTGCATCTCCAAAAGGCCATTAGCACCTACTGGTACTTTGGCAACACTCGGTACTATAAGCGAACCATCATAGCCGTTTGTAAGCTTCTTGATGTCGTTGCTGATACCGTTCCTTCCCCCAGGACCTAAGCTGAGTGACAGACTACCAGCGTGCAAAGCCTTGACTTGAGTTCCAGGTCTAATGTCCTGAAGGAAGGGAAGTATCCTTTCTTCGATCGTAGCATGCTCGGGGTTACTGTCCTCAAGACCAATCTCCTTTGCGACAGTAGTCACCGCGTCAATGACAACGCACGAGGGATGCTGAGCAAAAACAGCAGACACGAACTCGGCTTCCCATCGACCAGTCTTGCTGTTACGATAGGCAGTGTTGTCAAATAGCCAAACCGTGTCTTTTTTGGACACACTTCGGGGCAGAGGGTTCCTCGATCCAAAGTAGGATAAGATGTCGTTGAGCTTACTACTTGTTGGAAATTTCGGTAAATTGGGGGAATCAGAACCCGAGTAGTTTGAAAGATCTGATTCTGTCTTGACGAACCCACGCTCTGTCCGAGTGCGGGCTTGCATAGAGTCTGGATACCGAGATCGCCGTGACATGGTTGCGCAAGAATGAAAATAATTAGTGGCTGGTTTATGAGAGGCTGCGTCGCGGCCAATGTGTGGTCCTATATTCGTCTGCGGAAACCGGGAGAGCGTGAACAGCGTTCCTTGGAAGATGGCTCGGTTTCTTAAAAACTTGAAGGCGACGTGTCGACCGTCGTGCATACGTACAGAGGAAAGATGCATTTCTTTCCATGTAGCAGTGTCAAGAAGGAAATGTAAAGTGCAGCCTTGGAGCGCATTGCTGACATTCAATCTTTCGCAGTTTCCGCGACCGTGACGAGTGTTGCGCCATGCGACCTGGTCACACCAACTCAATGGTAAGTAGGTGATCGATCAGCCGCCGCGGCAGCCTCGAGGTCCTCCCAGAGGGGCAATACTACCTGCATGGTCACCGGTGCTTTCCCAGAAGTTGCGACCTATGACGGTTAGAGCAGTTCAGCTGACCGGCTGCACTGAAAAAACAATGATTCAAATGGATTTCAGCTACCAAAGATGGTCGATCAATATAGTGGCGGTGCCCACCACTAGGACCTTTTCCAGGATCCCCATAGTTTCCGTACCTTTTCGGCTTGTCGAATGAGAGGCGACTTTTGGTGAGACTGCGAGAAATGCAATCTCGCCTGCATGCATAGCAGCTGTAGGTGCGGGGGGATTTTCGGGTAAGGCTGGGTTTGTGGGTTGGTCTTGCCATGTCTAAAATCTACTGTAAAAGACACCTTTGTGATGATTTCAGCACTATAAATAGCTGAATTATCCTCGGGAAATGTCGAATGAAAGAGTCTTGATTGCCTGAATGTCCGCTTGGCTGTCAATAATACAGGCCATTGCGACACACGTCTGCGAATTCTAAGCGCTCTGTACCCCGCGAGAGGCAGAGTCTACTGACACATGAGCAACTTCCCTGGTTATCTTGGCGTGCAGACTGTGACCGCCAATACAGGCTTCATTTTACTGATGATGGCATACATTCAATAGCCTGCGCTGTTGGCATTCATGTTGGATCTACCGGCTGCGAGACTGATTTTCAAGAGATCGCACGATCCGCACAGGTACTGTGGATTGCATCAGCTGTCCACTAAGCCCATGGGTTCAACCCCATGCACGTGGACAAGACGGCAACGCTACTGAATTTGCCCAGGGTAAGTTGCAGTACTCTGTAGACTCGTGTGGCTGGCAGTAGGTACCGGACACAGGCACAGCAAGACAGGTGTGCAAGCCCCACCACTTGCAACAGTTCAAGTTTAGGTAAGGTAAACTGGAGGTCAGGTCTACAGGCAGTCTGCAGCATACAGGCCTAGCCAAGCGACGTCAGAGTCCCTGGACAATCCCGTGGATGGCACGCGCGCACTGATAAGGCTTGCTGATAGGTGGTCCAGTCCAATGTTGTCTTTCTCAGACAATGTGTATTGGAATGCTGCTCTGCTTTTCCTAATCACCCGCAGAGAACCTATCCCGGCCTCATACGACGATAACGACGCAAAGTTCAAGTCTTGATCCCTAGCTACGCAGCGCGCGGGCCGCATTTACCCCAAGCTCTTCGGAGCCCTTCTCCGTCGCTGTGTCACTTCCGTCTCTTTGCGATAAGGGAGCCTTTGTCGCCAATCGCCACGGCTTCCTTGGTCATGGCTCGTTCGCCATCGTCTTCAGGTCTTCTCCCAATGCCGGGCTCTCCCTCGTCTTCCTGGGCCGTCTATCGAGCGCGGCTGAATGCCATGTTGAAAAGTGCCGACAATGCGGTGATTGTAGCTTTTTGGCTGTTTGGTACGTCGAGGGTTACCTTACTTCTTGCGGAAAGTCCATTGCTAATGTTGCATTCCTTCAGGCCTAATCAACAATGTGCTCTACGTGATCATTCTATCCGCCGCCCAGGATCTCGTTGGCTCCGATGTGCCCAAGGGTGTAGTCCTACTCGCCGACGTATTGCCATCCTTTTTCACGAAGCTCATCGCCCCATACTTTATTCACAAAGTTCCCTATTGGGTTCGGATCATTCTCTTCGCTACTGGCTCGTCCCTGGGCATGCTTCTAATTGCCCTCACTCCATCCGATAAATCTGTTGGTTTCAAGATGGCCGGTGTAGTGTTTGCCAGTCTGACAAGCGGTGGCGGCGAGCTCAGCTTCCTAGGCTTGACACATTACTATGGACATATGAGCTTGGCTGCTTGGGGAAGCGGAACAGGTGCTGCAGGCCTCGTTGGTGCTGGACTTTATGCTGTATTCACCACCTGGTTGGGGTTCAGCGTCAAGAACAGCTTGCTGTCGTCGGCTTTCCTGCCCGTAATCATGCTCGTCAGCTTCTTCATAATTTTACCGCGAGGACCACTTCGCGAGGCTAGCGGCGCAAAGGAATATCAAGCAGTGCCTGAAAGCGAGCTCGAGCGAGATGACATGGAGGATATTCCGACCGGAAATGCAGCCACAAGTCTGCTGGTTCCGGAGACGGCGGTCATGGCCACTGCTTTTTCCTCTCCAAATGACAGTACTCTAACCACATTTGATCTGCATTTGCGTAGGGCAAGGTCACTTTTCTTGCCTTACATGCTGCCATTACTACTGGTATATGTGGCTGAATATACCATCAACCAAGGTGTTTCGCCAACTCTGTTGTTCCCGTTGGATTCCTCGCCCTTCTCCGAGTATCGGGCGTTCTATCCCATGTACGGCTTTCTTTACCAGCTAGGCGTCTTCATATCACGGTCCTCGATTGCAATCATGCGGATTCGGCATCTTTATCTGCCGTCTTTCTTGCAAATCGGAAACCTCGTCCTTCTCACACTTCACGCTTTGTTCTTCTTCATACCAAGTGTCTACCTTGTGTTTATCGTTATCTTCTGGGAAGGTCTTTTAGGTGGTGCAGTGTACGTCAACACATTCGCGGAAATTATGGAAAACGTACCATCCTCTGAACGTGAGTTCAGTCTTGGTGCAACAAGCGTAAGTGATAGCGCCGGCATATGTATAGCAGGTTTCGTGGGAATGTCCATTGAGCCATGGCTCTGCAACTACCAAGTAAGGCAAGGTAGGGACTGGTGTAAAAGGATCAAAGTTGGCTAAGATGCGTTATGTATGTATGAATGTGTAGTTTTGTTCCAGCAATATTCATAACTCGAGACAAAACTGCATCAAATGATGGTACAAAATATCTCAGAATTAACGTCAACTTGGCAATGCGTCGTAAGCAAAGATTTTTTCGTGTGTAGAACATGACATCGATTAGCGTTGCACGAATCAAGTTCAAATGGATACCCTTGGAATGCACTGTAGAATTCCGTGTTATATATTTCTAGTTGCCGTGCATATAATGTAAGAAATTGACACGAACTGCTTGGACACCAATCTCACAGTCTCTTTCGCAATGTTTCGAGAAGAGCGAGTTCTTCTGGGGTCACGTGTAACGTCTCGGGTACGTGAATATGCTCTCTGCTCACAACGAGCTGCTCAAATGTGTCATGTGATGCTCGAGCCTCCGTACGACTTGAGTCGCACATATCATTCTTCTCTGTCCTTTCCGCTGGAGTAGGTCTGGCACTCCAGCCATAGCCAACCTCTCCAGGTGACCACCAATACAATGGAAAGCGACGTTGGATATTATTGAGCAATAACGCAACGATTTGCATCAATACACATCCAAGAAGTATCACTGGCAAAAGGAACCATCCCATGCCTGCGACGTTACTGTCAACTACAGCCAGTAGTGCAGTTGCGCCAGCAGGTGGGTGTACAGTGCCCGTGAGTGCCATGATTGCCGTTGCCAAGGCGCAGCTGATGCAGCCACCAAGCCACATGAGGTTCTGCGAGTCTTCACCCCTTTCGAACAGCTTCCGAACTCCAACGCCTATGATTGAAGCGAGAACTTGACCGAGGACGGCATTTCGGGGTTGTGCAAGCGGTGATTCGATGCTGTGAAACTCAAGGACGGCTGCTGCGCCCTGAACTATCATCAGTTTTTCATCCCGTCGATTACAAGGATATGTGCACTTACAAAACTGCCTATGATGATGGGTGCATCATGTTTCTGAAATGACGGTATATATCGTCCAGTGATTTCGATGAGAAGTAAACCGGAAAAAACGCCCACAGCTGCCCAGAGAATCGCGAGAATTTGCCCGGGTTCGCGCTGGGGGCCCGATCGGTAACCTAGAAAATGACACACCGGATATGGGAGGTAAGCCCACGGTGGCTGAGGGATCCACGGATCGAGATATCGGTCGGTAGAAAAGCTCCTTTGCGTCACATCCCAACCCATATCATGAACTGAGAGATGGTCTTTTCGACTGGATCTACACGATCTTGCGACTCTAAATATGAAGAAACAATAAAGATGAATTCGTCCGTAATAGCTACCCGTTATATCTAGAGGACCTCATCGTTGAGCTGTAGGGAACGTGCATAACCTGCCCGCGTTTTACCCGCGGGAAAATAGTACTGAAAAGAAAACATCCTCGTAAGAGTTGTCTAATATGATCAAACAATGTTTCGAGACCCCATAACGAGCACATGACGTGAAGCAGCCAATGACAGACTTATAGGAAGCATTCGTACGAGGATAAAAGGAACGATGACCAATATGAAGGTTGGCTAGCAACGTCTTTGCTAATAAAAACGTCCGTTACCTTATTACTCCTCGCCGTGATACCCGCTTTACCGGCTCCGGGCAAGTGGATCTAGCTTCGGAATGCTACATTTCCGCGGAACACACCCGGCCTACCGCACAGGTGCTTCTAACCTCGGACGTCGCCTTTTTTCATTCCGTTTTTTTTTTTTTTTTTTTTTTTTTTTGATCTTGTAAGAGAATCTTTACTTGTTATAGTCCAAAATGCCTGCAAATTGGTTCTGAGTTTGCCGTGAGTAAAAAGTCACAAATAGTAGCAATCTAGATGGGATCCGTCCAAGCAAAAGAGCGATACCTCTAGGCAACTCCTTGCACGTCGACAATGAGTGCAAGCACCCATTCTCGTCCCTTTTAACCACATTTTCACCTCGAATTTTCTGCCGCTATTGCAACATGACATGCAAGTTTCGGGAAGGAGTCGCGTATAGTGACGATATTGATGAATAAATTGGTGGACCATGAGTGGTAGAGTCAGGCAGCAGTCGGGAAGTATCCACTGTGAAAGGCTCTCTATGAACAGGCAGCAATGCCCCCGAGCACCAGCTCAATTAGAGCTTATCTATATTGTATACCACATCAAATACGAGAGCACAACCGTATTATGTTATATTCATCGAGTTCCGTGGTGTTCGCCATTGCGGATGACATCTATTGTTCACCTGTGTTACAACAATATGGCACATTCCTTACGGCAACGCGCCCGAAACGAAAGGATTCTTCGGCCAACACGAAACTCTGGCGTGCAAAAGTCTACTGCGGCAAGCATTAGCGAGAGACGACAAACCAGGACACGTCGGGTTGAGGGCCTCTGCACTGAAGCGGAGGCCCAAGCAAAGCCAGCTCCCAAGCGAGCGTCAAAGAAAGCTACACCTTTGTATCTTCAGCGATCAGAAGCAGATGCCCAGGCCGACCCAAACCAGGGCACAGCATTATTTGTTCTACCTGGAGAGATTCTGCATGCCATAGCTTCTCATCTCCCGCCTGCTTCGGTTATTTGTCTTACTTTGACATGCAAGCTGGCTCTACATTCTTTAGGTACATCATCATGGGGTGATGGTCGTATTCGGCAGCGTCGTTACTGGGATTCCGAGATGAGGATGCATCATCGGGCTTCGCTGATAGAGCTGCTGTGCCGTGATCTTCGGGACCTAGACATGGCTCAGTGCGATAGGTGCTTCACTATTCACGGGCCTCTGAAAAGGCCTAGGGATCACAGAGAGACAAAGCTTACGAAGCCTTGCTGGGGCCAGAATGCGATCATTGATTACTATCCCAAAAGCGAGCTGGAGGGTTACAGTCTCGTATGGGAACATATCCGGCACGCTCTCGAAATATCCTCTGTCGACACGAACAGTTCCATTGAATACCTTTCCGGCTCATTCCAGGTGCAACACCCGAGTCTTCATTATACTCTTTCCACTTCTGGTAGTCGCATTGATGGCAACCTAGTCATTCGACACGACTACAGGTTCCGGGCTTTATCAGCCAAGGTGCAACTAACAGCTGGTCAAATCCTCGGTATGCCCATGAGGATCTGCCCCCATCAATCTACTTTGACTGTTCCCTTGTCGTCAGCTAGGTGGAGCAAGCCCAATAAACAGTTTCTCAACGGGCCTCTATTCACTCAATCGATCGCATCGGCCTTTCCAGTAGCCCAGAAGACAGGAGTTCCAGCACCCAAACTCTTCCGTAAGCCAACTCCAATTGAAGAGCGAATGCTCGAGTCCCTTGAGGCGGGCGAGGATACGCACATGAGTTGCAGATTCTGTTCTACCAAATGGGTCGCGAGGTATGCAGAAAAGCGCAGCTCGGGGAAGGGAAAGAGTGGGGAGCTTACAGTCACCGTCTGGCACTGCTTCTATAAGGAGCTGTACATGGCTGCCAAGGTCTGGTCCTGGCTCGTATGGCGTGGAGCATCGAATCTAGGGAAGGCAAAGATGAACACGGAGTTCTCTTCCCAGAGTAGGAGCTTCCCTGACTTTAGGATTGAATGAGCGACTGGCCGCAAATTTATTATATCCTCGAATGGGAATGCCTGCAGAACCAGACCCAATTTGACTGATACACAAGTCATGTATTGAAGCAAAGTACGGGTACAAATGCTGTGATATTAAACAATAATACACATGACTAACGGGTAAGTCTAGTCACACCCAATCATAATACACACTCCCAGTCGTCCATATCCGTAGAGTTTCCGCCGGCTTTAAGTACATTCCTGAGAGGAAACTTGCAATGCGACCTTGTATACTCTACACCGAGAGACTGGGTGCCATTCCGGAATCTACTTCCAATAACAGCTTCGGGGGGTTGTCCCTCTTCTACCCAGCGAACCATGGCTGTCAAGACATTTTGAGCAGGGTCAGTGCTAGCGGTATTGGTCAGTCGGTTTCCAATGGCGCTTGCACCAATGCCACCAGTACAATGTCCCATGCCACTGATACGAAAGAAACGGTAGAAATCGTCTAGCTCGCTACTCGAGAGACTCATAGTTCGGGAAACCAGGTCATAGTAAGTGCTGGAGCTGGCTGATGAGATCAAGGTATCCTGCATGCCGTGATAGTGTATCAACTTTGTGCCACGCGCCGCCATCTGTGTTAGATTGCCTGACCATGTTCTAGCACCAGTTGGATCGTTCCGGAAGGCATAGTCCCAGTTCTCTGGGCCCAGAAAGGTCGTGTTGAAGTTGGGATCATTGTACAACGCATATTTGTACCAGTGGTCAGTGTACAAGAATTGGCTAGCACTGTAGCTCGAGTTGATGAAAGAGACGAATCCAGGAACCGGCTCCATACGCGGGTAGACAAAACTGCCATTGACTCCATAGACCGGGGACAAGAATTGGCGGACCATATCTGCTTGTTTGCCCGTGAGGCACGCTGAACTGTTCTGACCGGGTTGGCAGATCAATGCTTCGGGACGAAAGTTACACAGAGATGGGGTTTCGAGAATCCCGTCAATGGCACCATCGAGATGATCGCATTGGGCCAGAAGCTCAGCGTCGATAGCTGACCAAGTTGAAGCTGGAGGGAATCCCTCTGTGCCACCCCTCTTGATGATGGAGTGGAATGTACCGGACCAGGACATCAGGCCCTGGAAATTGAAAGCTGGAGCGCCAGCCACGATGCCGTCAAAGATGTCGGGAAAATCCTGAGCCATTTTGAAACCCTGTCGACCGCCGGTACTGCAACCCAGGTAATATGACCGAGTATGGGCTTTCTGGTAGAAACTTGCAGTCACCTCTTTGCCGACAGCCGCAGATGTGGTTATTGCGCGGTATGAATAATCTTTGACAACTTCAATGTTGTTGAGAAATCGAGTCCCATTCTGACCACTGTGGCCATTGTTTGAACCAGTGGTAGCAAACCCAAGTGATGTCGCGTAGGCCATGTCATCATAGCTCAGACATCCGTTGATGCCTCCATTTCCTGTTGAGAGAAATCTGCCCGTCCAGTTCCGTGGCAGCCAAACCTCCATCAACACATCTGAACGAGGCGAGGTTGTCACATTCAAACTCAGGCGACAAAGGTCGGCGGCAACGGTTGTTGAATTGGTGCATGACGCATCAAGCCCGGGGACTAACAATTTCGTACCAGCAGGCAAGACCTCTGCTGATAGTGTCTTGACATCTGCGGAAAAGACAGTCGAGCCCAGCTCAGCACATGCATCGTCAAACGTTGCATCTCTTTGTATGTCTCTAGTGGCCCTCACACGAAGACAGAGAAAGGTGAGGACCGTACTGGCAAGGAGAATCATCGTCGTAGTGAGCTTTTGTGCTATGCTGGATCCCTGGTCCTGGAATTCATGTTGTCGGCTTGGTTGAGGACGGCCTTCTTTATTACATTTGTGGGCGGGTGCCGCAATTCCTTGGCACTGTTGATCCTGAAGTGGCTTGCCATGGCCACCGGGGCCGTTCACCGCCGCCATACTGATCATTACCGACCGATCGTCTTGCCGGATGGCACAAAGCTGCTTCTTCGGCAGTTGATGACGGTTGCGATCAATGCTTGGCTGCGCGATTAAAGCCACCGGGGCAGGCAATGCTCCTGCAACTCACACTAAGTTGGTCCAAGGGGGTTCATATGTGGGCCACGATCCGAGGACCTATACCACAGTAGTACAGCTGCTACGCAAATTACTCGTGGATAGTGCTCTCGGATCTTGACATCCTGCGTGAAGCCTCCAAGACTATTTGATCCAACCCCTGTCTCCCCGCATTCCTCGCCCCCAGCCTACCCCAAATCCCCGCATTGTCAAGGTAACTAGGGGTTGCAATATGGCTGATGTTATACCGAATTCCTACGGTGTTCCACCACTGTGGATATAGACTCTTCCAAGCGAACCGGCGTTGACTCGTGTACAGAGTCATGTTAGTCCCCTCAGTGCGGATACAACGAAATCACGACCTACTTATGCGATAGCAAGCAAAGCATCATATATCAGAAAATTTGCCGCGATTATACACAAGACGAGGTGACTTTCAAACACAGGCTATGCTCTCTCTTTCGGTCGACTCGAGATGCGGAACAAAACAATGTGCGTCTCTGAACACGTACCGCCCTAAGCTTCCCTCGCTCCAAATGCAGTCCACAAAGAGACGATAGTCAACCGCTTCCAAGTCTACAAACTATTTTCAATATTTGACGTAGTTCAGAAAATGATGAATTGACAGTTTTCCTCAGAGGACTGGAATTGATGAGTTACGTTACGGCAGCTGGAGATGAACTCAAACGTATCCTTTCATGAGACATGCCTTATCCGTCGCCTGCTGCCAGCAAATATCTGCTTCACGAAACTAACTGACTTTTGCTATCTAAATTTCCCTTCCGACGTGCTCCGGTCCGCTTCAATTTGTTCGCCCAAGTAGACGGTTCGCGACATCGCTGACATAGCTAGCAGTAGCTCCACGGCCATCGCTGAGATTATTGACATTAACGGAGCCAGAGTTGTAGGCACGCAAGGCCTTGTAAATGGTATCGGCATTATCAGCGTTCCCAAACTCCTTGAGATTGGCCTTGTAATGATTTGTTCCTGCTCGAACCATTGAAGTGATTTGTTCCTATTCGAATGATCGTAAGCCAATCTATGCTGGACCTCGTCCGTTTTACATTTAGTCTGAAAACTTGGGCAAAGGAGTCCTACCTGACTCAATCCGTGCTGTCCTGGAAACCCCGGTGAGCCGTCGCACTGCATCAAGCCGGCAGTAGAGTGACCATCGGCGTTGGTGGTGGTGCGCACGCCAACATTTCCAGTGCTCTCTTGCATAATGATACAGAAGATGACGCGTTCTTCTACGCCGATCTTGGCACATTCAAGAACTGCATTCCATATACGACCAACATCCTCACCCGTGTTGCCAGTGCTCAGCATCTCGGGCTTGTTGATATTAAAAATCTCCTCGAAAGACTTCCACTGTGACTGAGGTGGGAAATTCCCAGAGGGACCAGAGTACGAGGTGAAACCCATAATGGTTATTGGATTAGTGTCTTGACGGCGATGATGGATCTTGTTGATGCTGTGTGACAATTTGACAGATGTAGCAGCCCTATTGTCTCTTTATATATCCAAACCTGACTGTAGTCGTCTACACTACAAGCATGTCCTCCTCAGCCGGGTGATAGGCTATTAGACCTTTGATTTGAACGACCCTGTAAGCAATGACTCCGTATTCTGCGCACTTGAACAATGTATGTAGTATCACTGCGAATATTTTGGCTTACAGACCGCGCAGTCTTACAATAAAATTACATATCGTGGTCATACGGCTGATGCCGACGACTGGCACTCCGCTGGAACTTGAGAAGCTGACGCCACCATAGCTGACGCCATCTCATCGCCGTGACTTTTATATCTATAGGTGCTTGAAACAATTCTAATTGAGCCATCATCATCCGTACGGTTGCATATTGTTTCTGATGTAAGCGGAAACATCTCCAGAACAGGTATGATTCTAGTCCTAGTTTGTCATCATCATTACATGATGCTAAATGATTAAATATAAGACTCGCAAATAGCACAAGCAGTGGTATCATCATATAACCAATACTTCTATCAACTGTGCCACTGATTCTGCAGTCTGCAAACAATTCCCGAGACAAAGTGACTCATGACAATACGGGTTGGAACCATGATAGCTTCCAGCGACCCGCAGCTCTTGCTTCTCTCGATTGTATTCAATCATGTGATTGATGAGGAAGACTTGGCCTGCTGTGCTCTCCACCAGCCATGAAATCCAATTGACCAGCATCTTCTGGCAAAATCAAATTCAAAATGACCCCCAATACCGCTGCAATGATGAAGGGAGTCTGTACAATCAAGTTGAGACCCTGCTCAAATCCAGAAAGAGCGACATTAGAACCTGAGTACGTCAGAATACTGTTCCACCAGTCAGACCTGGTTACATCCAGGAATCCGATGCCTAGCGCAACGATCAAGATGAATCTGTTCCGTCGCGTATAACGGACCATGCCAAGCACACGCAGACCTGCCACAGCAATTGAGCTGTAAAGAAATACCTGCATTCCGCCTAAGACGGATGGGGGCATTGCACCAAATATGGCGCCAAATTTTCCGAAGATGCCCATTAATAGCAGAAAGACTGATGCACACCATCCCGCACGTCGCGAGGCGCACCCAGTGATGACAATGACTCCATTGTTGCCAGCTTGACTATGAGCGTGTTAATCATCATATCTGTCCTCATCGATCGCAACTCCTGAAGAGCACAAACGGAATCCATGGGGCTTACCTGACCATTGGGGGACCGGTTCCGAGAGCGCTGATCAGACTACCAATGCCATCGCAAAGTATCCCGCCTTGTACACGCGAATTGAATTCAGTGCCTTGAAATTCCACGCCGCTGATTTCCGATGTCGCAAGGATATCGGGCATACAGGAGACGGCCTCGCAAACAAACATGATGAGCAGAGGCAGTATCAGAGCGCCATCAACCGAAAGGGGGAATGTATGAACCCAGAGAAATGTTGCAACTGGCGCTGCATTTACATTGGTCAATGACCAGTATCCTGCAAGGCCAGATGCAAGACAACCGACGAACAAACCAATAATAACGGAGGCAGACTTCATCAGCGGCGACCCCAGAAGCTCCACGAGGACAATAACCAGAAACACAGTGAAGCCCAAACCAATCAACTTTGGGTCTCCCCTAAGAATTGTAAGGTATTAGTCTTGATCCATACTGCTCTACAGTGCATCTTTTTCCTTTCGACATACCATGGTAGTGGCCGGGGAGCTGATGTATCAGGGCATAGAGCATAGAAACCAGAGCCGTCATGGCAGTTGCTGCTACCTCCCCAGTTATCCATCCCATTCCCCACCAAGTATATGCCGACGAGTAGCAACAAACTTCCCATGACAACCTTGGGGAAAATCTTATTGAGCAACTTTGGTGGAACGAAACTCATGGCGATTTGAACCCAGACGGTGCAAAGAATGGAACCCAGAATGGCGCCCCAAGCTTCTGGACACGGCAGCTTTGTGCCATCATCCGCTGTTGGGCAAGTGCCATTATCATAGCGCATGTCGGTGTAAGTGAAGGCAATGGGTAAGATATCGAAAGTTGGGCCAACCACAGACAGCAACCCGGTACCGATATAAAAGGGTGTCTTGGATATATGAACTCGGGTAACCTGCATGGCTGTCGCTAAACCCGTGGTTATGAACGCAGCCGATACAAGGTACTGTGTCGTTGCAGAGTCGAAGTAAAAGGCACCACCTGCAATTGCCAATGGTGGTGAGACAATTGAACCCACCATGCACAGCGCATGCTGAAGCCCCAGAATGAGGGTGAGAAGAATGGGTACTTCGTCATTGAGGCCGTAGAAGGGAGCTTTATAGCCTTTGTATCTTCCATTCAATGGCCAGATGTTTGGGGTGATCAGATAAAGATAGTCCTTCAATTCTGTTCAGCACGTGACTTGGCATTGAGGAATGTATTATGACTGAATGCAATAGGAGAAGAAACTCACGTAATCGCCAAACCAGCCTTGCCTTGTTGTAAAGTACCACTTTAGATATGCTATTCTCCCCTGCCAGCTTGAATCAGCCACATGTCCAACTCCCGTTGTTGCATATGCGAGCTGGGTTTCGCCAGGCAATGGGCTGCCCTTTTCCTGTGCATTTAAAGCCATTAGTCGACCGTCTCAATATTGGGCATTAACCAAGTTTCAAAATCAAGCAGACGCCCCAGGAACAGTATGGCAATGTCAAACATAGGTTTCACACACGCGATCAGGGAGTCTGTGGGCTATAAATTAATCAAATTCTCCCGATTGGATTTATGCAAATTTATAAGGCTTTCAGACAAGCCACCAAGAATTGCGTCTCTCGCTAGGATACGGTTTCCTTCATGATGCTGAGTTTCATTGGTCCGACTGATCCTACAGCGGAGGCGACCTTATCTAGCCGGAACTGCTCCGAATTCAAGAAACGGCCCGGGGACCGCCGCCTGCCTATATCATGCCCGCGCAGCTTATCGTAGTCTCAATAGCCATGGAAGCAATGACACTGCATATTTTGTAGGTTATGGCATTGTGATATGCTTCGTATCTTAATCGAATCCTGAGTTTGAGTAAAAGAGCTCTACTGGCCACGAAGAGGTCCTGCATTAGATCAAGGTCATTGGGTTGATCTATCATTCGGCCACGAAATGGCAGAAAATGCGAAAGCAGTTCTCTTCAAAGATGTTACCATAATTACAGTCGATCCCCAGCGGAGGATCATTCGTAGAGGATATATTCTTACTTCTGGCTCAAGGATAGATCATGTCTCTTCTCAAGCGCCGGAAAGTCTTCCAACAGGAACAAGAGTCATTTCGCTGCCCGGCAGGATCATAATCCCAGGTCTTGTCAACACCCATGCTCACCTGGCCCAATCGCTGCTGCGTGGACTGGCGGAAGACCTGCCTTTACACAGCTGGCTCTGCGACCGTATTTGGCCACTAGAAGCGGCGTACGGGGGGCAAGGCAACACGGCGGACGGCTACGTTGCTGCACGTACAACCATTGCTGAGATGCTTCTGAGCGGAACAACTTGTTTTCTGGAGGCTATGTTGACCCATGGTAGCGGGATTCACAACGTTGTGCGAGCAGTATCTGAGATGGGGATCCGCGCCTGCCTGGTTTGTGATATCCTGATTCCGTTTTGTTTTGTACAAGAAGGGATACTGATCAAAGTCTGTGCAGGGCAAGTTGGTCAAGTTTGTTGAAACGAACCCGGCGCTGAAGATCAAGGACGCACGCGATAAGGACCTTTCTGCAATGTCTATAGAGTCTTTGATCGCTGCACATGACGCCTTCCATGGTTGCAGCAATGACAGGATACATGTATGGGCGGCATGTGGCACTCCGCGAGGGGCTTCGCTCTCGTCTTTTGCCGAGGTTGGTCGTGCATGCCGCAGCCGCGATATCGGAATCACGATGCACTGCGCTGAAGCACCGCGGGATCTGCCAATCTTCCGTGAGATCTACGAGGGGAGAACTCCTATGCAGTTTTGCCGTGACGCAGAGCTTGCAGGGCAAAAGACTATTCTGGCACACATGTGCCATCTCGACCTCGAGGTTGACCTTCCGATATTACGCGAGAGCAATACGACCGTGGCTCATAATCCAACTAGCAACCTGAAACTTGCATCAGGGATTGCAAATATTCCGAGAATGCTGGATTCGGGCGTCAACGTGGCCTTGGGCACAGATGGTGCCCCTTGTAATAATTCATACGACATGCTTCGCGAAATGCATCTAGCTTCCATCGTGCATAAGGGGGTCATGCTGGATGCTAGCGTTGTTGGCGCCCGGGAAGCTTTGGAAATGGCCACAATACGCGGCGCAACAGCCCTAGGCCTTGATCAAGACATTGGTAGCATTGTAGTGGGCAAGAAAGCTGACTTGGTCGTCTTGGATCTTACCAAGGTGTGGGCGGCGCCTTGGGATCAAGACGTTCTCGGTGGAATGGACCCGGTCAGCTTGGTAGTGGGAAGCTGCACAGGAAGGGATGTGACACATGTTATGATTGATGGCTGCTTCGTGGTTGAGGATGGAAGGCTTTCCTTTATCGACGAAGGCGAAATAATTCTCGCTGCAAAGACGGCAATAAGGGGCATACAGCAGCGGAGTGGAGTCAAGATTGACCCAAACACGTCTTACGAAGATGAGCAGTAAAGGGACTGAGTTTTGCTGCCTGTGTCTACGGCTCACAATCCCAAGCTCAAATCTCCATAACAAAAAGCAGTGCAGGACAAACCATGGCTGAATGTTTATCGATGCTCGAGGGCGTCAGCATCAAACCATCGGTAGTCGACGTAGATACCAATGTTCAAGAGCATTCGACTTCTGTGCCAGTTTTCACGAGGTATTTGGGAGCTCGCCACTCGGGTTGCCGTCGCCATAGAGAATATCCGCAATTGTGTTGCCCGACTCGTGACCAAAAAGCTCTGAATGGGTGACGGAAACAAAATCATCGTTTTCGATCCATGTTTCAATCACGCCAAAATCAAGATCTGCACTTTGGACATTTTCACAAAAGGCAGATATTGAGACTTGGATTTCATTTTCGTTGAGCAACTGACGTCGAATAGCGGCAGAGAGGCGACTAGGTCAAGTACGATCACGGAAATACTATATCTGAAACTATGTTCGTTAAGCTGATTTCTGCAGCATATTCCGAATTCGCATAAATGTACAGATGCCATTGGAGACTTATAATATACGTGCCTTTGAAAAAATCAAGGCTCAGATATCAGATGTAGAGAAATGAATATAGTCTTAAGCGACGTCAATTTCTGGCCCCTTCGGCGCAAGTAACCATTATGGCATCCATGAGTTGCCTCAACCGATTATTTCGGGTTGCTCTGAGTGAACATTGCCACGTCGCCTGTGCTGGAGCTTCTTTAGGGATTGGGGTAGCAGAAATCATCTGTAGGTTGGAGTCATGGCTGTGTCGGCAATAGACCATATATTATTCATTATCGACAATTGTCAAGTGACTGGTGAACTTTTGACTGCGAAGATATGCACGGGTTTCCTCCCTGATCTTGTCGCCAAGGACCCCAGTAGCCAAGACCTGAGCGTCGTCCTCTGTACTAAAGAACTGCTCGACAGCATCGGGGATCTTCTCGTCTATTTTTTCGTCGAAAGATTCTTCAATCATTTCCCGAATGTAGTCGTGTTCTCTATCCTCTTGACTTTGGAGCCTTGCGCTCATCTCATCCCAAAGCGGCTCGACTTGTGCCTCAACCTGGTTCTCTACCTCTTGCAACAGGTTTCGTTGCTGAGCCTCTAGGCTATCTATGCGACTCTCTATGGTGTCTACTTTGGCTAGTATTTTGGCCAGCGCCACATCTTGGGCAGCCCTTCCTTCATCAATGGTTTTTTGCAGTTTGAGCATCATCTGCAAAACGGTGGCAGTACTGTTGGTTTCATCTCCGCTGATGGACTTTTCGTCGAGATCGCAGCCACTCGACTTGCGACGGCGCTTGCGGAGTCCTGGACCTGCAAACGGTGGTTAGATTGCACGGGCAGAGTCGTGGAAGCGAGGCTATACATACCGGGGGATAGGCACAGTGGAGGCGCAACAGCAGATATACTTGTGCCAGCAGCATCTTCATGATACGCTGGAGGGGCATCATTAGATGTTGAAGATCCACGGCCGTCGCCTTCATCAGCGTCATCAAAGTCGAGGTCAACGACCCTGCCACCCTTGCCACCGTAGAGACTCGTAATATTGTCCTCGAAAGAAGTCAGCGTGTTGGGTGCTGTTGCTGATTTGCAAAATGCCGACACGGACGACACACGAATTGTCTTTGCTGGGAAGTGCACAGTGAATTGGGAGATGTCTCGTGCAAAATCTCTCCACGCCCTCCACAAATTTTGAGAACCGGCACGGAAGAACTGAAATGGATGCTCGATTGGGACGACAAACATGGCCGAGTCGCGCAATGTAAACCTCAGAGCATGTGTGCTAGTGTTGAGATGCTTTCGCGCGTAGTGCCCCTGATCTTGCGCATTCTCGTCTGACCCGGCCCCATTTTCATCGATGTATTCCAAGGATTGTAACTTGTGCGGATGGACAAACAAGAAGACTGTGGGTTTCGCGGGTCCCTTCTTGAGTTTTGTGTTGGTGTGCAGCTTTACCAGCGCTTTCCGTGTGTCAGTCGCGTAGGCCAGGTCGAGTTTAAGGTCTGCCAGTGATTGGATTTCGCCACGACCATCTCGCCATGTTACCAGAGCCGGTACACTTTTCAGATCAATATTGTGGTCGGTTGTTCGCGTATCGTCTTCGCTATAGTCCGAATCGGTGGGAACGTCCATTGCGGGACTACATGAATCCTGTGAGATATAAGTATTTCGTCACAACCAGAGAATTACCCCAGAACAGGCGTGACAGAGTGGCGGGCCAGGTCCAGCTCATGTATCATCAGAGTAGTTGAGGCAGAAGCAAGAGTAGAAAATAGAATGACTCGATTTGCGACCATATGATGTCCCCGCCACCACTGCCAAACCAGAGCTACGACCGGCGGAACATCTCAGTACCTGCTGTCCGGCCATCCCCCTTCGCATCGAGTTCAACCACTTGCGTGTGTCGATCATCAACGTAAAAGAGGGACGCCTCTCAAGGCCCCGGTTCTTCCAGGGAGCGTACTCTCAGCTGGGTAGAAGTCGGAATTATCATGACCTTGATTGCAGGATGACCGATGGCGTCCAACCAAAGAACCGTAGTCGTCGTGGTCCAGCGGGCGGCGCGGATGTCCACTTTCGCGCGACATTCCTTGAGACTGACCCTGGTGCTGTGCCGTGCTCAGAGAGATGAAAATCTGCGAACAGCGGCAAGTTTCGAGCGATGCATTGGTTTGGAAAACAGACAAAGACGGTGCAAAGATGGCAGATGCGTTGTTGTGAATGTGTATGTATCACAATGCAGTGTGTGAGGAGCGAATGGATCCAGTGATCTCTGCCTGGGCCCAGCCACCTGGGTGCCACACTGAAGCCACGCGCCTGTGGCGTTGGGCCTGGAACGGGGGTGTGATCAATCAACGCGGAAGTGGGGATACCTTTTTCCGACAGGCCTGCCATCTAGGTGGGCTTGGTTCAAGGTCTTGGGACCCACAGGTACTCAATCAAGATCCCCGCCCAGGTGAAATGAGTGCTGCATTTGTAGATGTCCCAACATAAACGTTGGGTTATTACTGGACTTTCGTCAGTGGTATTTGAGCAGGACTGTGGAAGCATCAACGGCGAGCAAAATCCAGCGATTGCATGAGGCCTCAAAATATTGACCACGTGCTGCTGTGTTAGACATGTCACTTTTATCAACCACTTCGGCACTATCGTGACGTTTGTGGATGCTTGCTGGCACAAGAAAAGGAAGCCAGGTGCGGTCATAACCCAAGTCCTGACTACGGCGAATTAAACCAGGCGGATAAACCATCGCCATGTTTCAGATGTACAACGAAGAGCCGCCGATAACAGTCCTTACAGAAAAACAACAGCGGTTAGTCGTCAAGGGGGATATTAGGTGTTGTAAAAGTCGGGGTCTTCGTAGAACTTTTCGTCAGGAGGCATCTGGCTGTGAACCATTCCATCCTCCGGTTCTTCCAAGTCATCGTACATTGGGTCGTAGGGCCCTCTGTTGGGCAATCCCAGTAGGTTTAGCATGATTACAAGCTGAATGTCATATAAGCATTGATTTGCTGAATGTCATATAAGCATTGATTTGACAACTATTCCGGCTCAATATGACCACGTTTGTTCATCATATATGAACGCGGAGCGGAACGCGGAGCGGCGGCCGCAAGCTTGGCTGCTACCACTAGCTCTGACAATACTTATGGTATCGTATCAAGATCGAATGATGGTTTTTGTTGGTGTCGTTTCTGAATTCTATATTCAAAGTCCCCTGATAACTGTGGAGTGGCAAATACGCTGGTAAGTACGCTGGCAAATGCCATAGCGGGTGTAATACCGGACGCAATGGCATTATGATACCTTGCATAAATGCATGCCCGCTACTAATACAAAGCGGGCAGCTCTCGGGGGAATATACTGCGGTACACGAGCCTAGTATATGAGGTACCCTGGTACATCATCAGCTCACCCATGTCTCCGACGTATTCCCCAATTCCATTGATTTCAACACGCCTCCTCAGTCGCGCATCATGGTTTCTCTCATCAAAGGAGTCATGCTTGGCTGTTGCAATCCATCATGTCAAATCATTCGGTGGAAGACGGCCCGGAGTCACCACATGCCCGAGCAGAGCCGTTGGGTCTCGCGTATGTTTGACTTCCAAGGAGTTTGTGTCGGTCCTAATCGTCGTGATGCAGTTGCAATAGGTGTCGGCAATCCAAGCTGAAATGCAGTCGAGACCGTCCAGCATGCCAGCATTGTCGCAAGATTAGTATGAATCCCGGAAATCATCGTTTGTTGACCGCTCTAACTTTTTAGCTGGTGATTGCGTGTATGAGACGAAGCGCGTCAAGCCTGGGCTGAAGGCAGGTGCAGTTGAAAGCCTACACAGGCGACTCGGTAATCATCTCTACAAGCTTTGTTGTTTTGGACCCTGACCAAGATCAGATGCCCTTGAGCAGCATATTCGGGAACGCGAGGAGCAGGAAGTTGAGATACAGACCAATATTTCCCCCTCAAGCAATGGCACCAAGCAGACAAACGAGGGCGTCGCTTATGACATATTGTCTTTGCTGGCAAAAGAACTACCAAAGATATTCCAGCGCGCCGCGAACGGCGACTCACTTGAGCGGCCAGCCAAAAAGAGAAAGGTCGCAGCTGAGGAGGAACCCATGATGCTCCAAACACGCCAATGCCGTCAACCAGACTTGCCGCCTGGTATTGATCTACTTGAACCCATCATCAATGCGTATTTTACCCAAGTCCACCACTGGATTCCAATGGTACATCAGGGCCGCTTCCGTCAGCGATTGAAAATACCAGGAGAGCGAGACCAGTTGGAATTGCTCATTCACGCCATGGCGCTGTCGACAGCCAGGTACATTCACAGCGAGCAAGCTCACAGCTCTTGTGATGCTTCATCTGGGAGAGACTGGATTGTCTCTTCAGCGATAAGCCGCCCGTCTGTTGAAAGTATGCAAGCACTGATCATTGTCGCATTCAACGATGTAAGTAGCTACGTCACCGTCACCGTTATCGGCAACGACAAAACTAACAATCATTTGATCGTAGATTGGCTGTGGCAACGGAGAAAAGGCATGGTCAATCGTTGGGTCACTTACCAGAACCATCGAGTATATGCAGCTCACTATCGAACAGGGTAGCAATGAGAGCAGCGATGGTCAGTCGCTCTGTCGCCCATATCAGTCCATCAATCCCATCAAGGATTGGACCGAGCTTGAGGAGAGACGTCGAGTATTTTGGAATGTGATGAGCCTTGATCGGTTCTGTTCAGTAACCATGGGCTGGAATACAAGCTTGACGTCCAATGATGTTCATCGGCGACTGCCATGTGATGGCATGTATTGGCGCAAGGAGCAGCATGTTACGACACCTTTTTTCGGTATTTGGGACAAGTCTTCTGGTAGAATCGGGAATCCTATAGCGTTCATGGCAACCAGTCATCAAGCCGCTGACAAGCCACTGGCCGACATGGACACTCGAAGTCAGGCAGAGTCCACGTCGACTGCAGGTGGTACATCAGGCCAGGCCATGGACACGTCAACAATTGGAGCCTATGCCTATTGCCTCGAGGCGAGCGAGTCCATGAGCCACGTCACAAGTTACTTTCTCCAGCAAAAGGTCAATATACAGGACATTGAAGAGATCAACATGTGGTTGACCCGTTTCAAAGAACTTGACCTACGTCTTGTTCACTGGAAAATGCTTCTGCCAACGAAATGGAAAGCCAACGTTACCCTTGTGCAATCACCCAGAATGGATCCGAACCTGACACTCGCTCACGTCACACATAATGCATCCATGATAATGCTACATCAGCCAATAGCTTATCCATCGCCGATATGGGGGTTCCGAAACAGGTTGCCAAGCAGCTGTAGTGCGGATACTTGTTATTCCGCTGGCGTTGAGATCGCAACAATCACCCAGAACTACCTGCGCATCGTCAAAGCTTCGCCCTTAGCTCCACAGTACGCATTCTGCCTGTACATTGCCGCGAGAATGTTTCTTGTACACTGGCGATACTATGTTGGAAATCCGCTTGGGGAGGAATTCTGGTTTTTGGTGCAAAGTCTGGCCGAGTTCTCCCATCGCTGGAGTGGCATCGCGGAGCCACTACAACCGCAAACCCAAGACCTGGCAGGAAAATACGCCTTGAAGCTCCGGGAGCTTCATCGATGGTGTGCCCAGAATGACTCATTTCGACTTAATCCCATGGATTACACCAGCGAGATAGAGCATGGAAGCAATAGGCCTGCCAGTACAGTTCCAAACGAGAACGAAAATGTTGTTCCCGTACAAGAGTCTTTCACGCAAGCTAGACATGGTGTCAACCAATGGATGGCGTATGCATCTGTTTCAACCCAACCGCCACAATCCAATCAGGTAAACGGCGCCCATTTGCCTATGCAAAATCACCCGGATTCATTGACAACACCTCTCACGCCCAGCTTTCCGACAGTGGGCATTCAAGCGATGCCCGGTGGGTCGGAAGGTATGAACTCTTCAGAGACCAACTCAATGCAGCACATACTTCTTGATAGCCAATTTGTAAATCTCGATCGGGTAATTACTTACGATGATGGATCATTATTCGCAGCAGATTTGGACGGAGGTAGCTGGTAATTGCCTGGCACACAAAATATTGAAACTTTTGTACTATAGAGCTGCTCAGTCCAAGCAAATCTTGATTGTCTCGCACATGTCTATGCAAGTCCTGTTCTAAGTAATCTATTTCCAAACTCTACCAGGTAGTAGTCACCATACACCAAGGTATGATTAGCATATCGTTTCCTTGCATTGGCGTTATTATTAGCCGTGCCGTACTTGAGAATGCCATCAAAAGTTATTCCAGGCTCGACGTCCTGAACCTCGACACCACCTGCTGAAGGAAACAATAGCATAGCCTTCTCCGACGCGAGCGCGAAATCTAGAGTGTCGCGAATGATGGTCATGGCCATTGAGCGGAACCGCCCACCAAGCGTGTCTCGACCAAGCGCGGCAAGTGCCTGAGAAATGATAAGCATTCCGTTTGCGGCGATCGCGCCTGCAGACGAGTCCCTCAATGGGTTCATAGGGTTTGTCACGTCATTGATTGGCGCATCAAAGTCCCACAAAGGAACATGGCGTCCTCGCACCTCGACGCACGGATGCGAGTTCTCGAGCCTAGAAATAAAGTATTCTGCACATCCACAAGAGACTTCCAAGAATCGGTGGTCCCTTGTCCACATGTACGTCTGCGCATACCCGAGTATGGCCCAAGCCTGACCACGTGCCCACGTGGAATCATCTGCGAATCCTTGTGCTGTCATGCGCTGTTTTATGAAGCCGCTTGATGGATCGAGATTGGCGACATGACATGTTGAGTACCACTGTCCCTGATAGGCACCGGCTCCGCTCAATGTTGCTTTCTCTGGACGCAAATGAGTGCGAAGGATAGTATTTGCATGTTGAGTGGCAATATCGAACAACACTCTGTCCTTTTCTGAATGAGCAGCAGCATAGTACAGTAAGTCGAGATTACACATGCTGTCGATTATGAGTATTAGATTTTCTTCCATTGAAATGATCTCAATGTCACGTTTCCGAATGAGATCCCAACTTCTGATCGCCTTGGCTGACGGCACGAATCTCGTCGCAAGGCTCCTTGCTGCACGTATTATGCTATCCAAAGACTCGGGATTCCCCAACAATTCCCAGTCCAATCGCAACGCCGGCATGACAATGAAGCCAATGTCGTGTGTGTCTGTTCGATTGGCCATGGAATGTAGTGGCTCGGCCCATGCTTTACAAAGCCTGAGAAGCTCCTCACGCGCTTCTTTGACTTGAGACCGTTCAGATGGCAGTCGACTAGTGCCTAGAACGTGAGGGTACTTGACAGCCCGCTCTAGCATGGAATACAGTGATCCAGGAAAGAATCCACAGGTCCAGAACTCGGCCTCGCGAAGTTGATATGTTCCCTTTCCAGGCCCGTCTTGGGGTACGACTTCTGGAAAGCTATTCGGCAAATGTGCACCCGCTTGTTTTGCGGTCCTCAATAGTTTGGCAAGAATATTATCGTGATACAATTCTTCGATATCGTGGTCGACAAAGGAGGCACGCGATGGAAAATGCCCATTCGACGTGGGAGACTCGCATTGCATGCTGGTATCGCTGGATGCAGGCTCAGTCTCTGGCAAAGGAGAGTTGCTTGCTGAATTCATGTCTGAAGCGGACAAGGGTTTTGGCGATGAGCCTAGGACGTGGTCCTCCATGGTGAAATCTGTGTTAGGGAACGCTGTCGATTACAGTTACGAGAGCGGACGGCTCTCTCGAGATTTCTAGTGCTGGATTTATTATTGTCTAATCAGCAGCTAGTTTGTTTACATTCCACCAACCATTCTTGCCCGAGTCAAAGCCTCTAGGTTCGGTCAAGAGGTAGCCAACGTGTTTGCTTGGCGGTTGCTAGACGGAGAAGGAGCATCGCAGTCCGCGAGCCTTACAATGTGCGCCGGACCCTAGTGACGGAAGGAATAGACCGAGTCGGAGCACACGTGTTCTTGGCCCGAGATCAATCGCCCGAAAAAACGTTGTACCAGGTACAAGGTAGTGATGTTTGGGCGAACCCATACCCCAGATTCATCCTGCATAGGGCGTGGGGAAAGTGAACCCCGCAAAGTACCTGGGTATGCTGGCGCCCAGCACCGACTGTATGGTAGAGTTTGTTTTCAGAGGGTGGTCAGCGGTAACATACTATGATTCTCCTTCTAGGGACAAAATCTTGTGGTTGGAGATCATACGACTCGGTACCGTGGATAAATATGTCAATTGTCCATTGATATCTTATTCTTCTTGCCAACATCGTATCAAATTTCCTGGCCACTACCATGGCAGGTTCAAGCGCTGAGAACGGCGATCCCGCCCAGCAGCCAAATGAAGCTCTGAACTCGGAGTCATCTCGTCGACCACAGATAAGATCACCAAAATATGCCTGGTTATACATCTTTGATTGGTATCCTTCTCATTACTCCATAGAAGAGAAAAGGTTGTTGAAGAAGCAAGACTACATTATTCTCCCGCTGTGTTGCTTGATGTGTAAGTGTGAACTCGCCTGGGAAATAAAAACAAAACTGATTGTGATAAGTTTTCCTCAAATGGCTCGACTCTTCCAACATCAATACAGCCTATACCTCGGGTATGCGCGAAGAGCTACACATTGCCGGCAATCAGTATTCCCTCTTTGGCACATTTTACAACATTGGATACTTGCTCTTTGAAATTCCATCCATGATGCTCATTTCGCGACCAAAATTATCCCGCTGGTACCTTCCGACAATGGAGGTCTTATGGTCCATGTTAACCTTTATCCAAACCAATCTTGCTAGCGACAAACAAATCTTCGGGTTACGATTCCTACTTGGAGTATTTGAGACCCCAGCAGCCACAGGTAGCATATACATCCTTTCATCATGGTACCGAGCGGATGAAATGTTCAAGCGTGCCGGTGTCTGGTATGTATCAAGCAATCTGGGTAGCATGGTGGGCGGCTACCTTCAGGCAGCTGCATATCAGAACCTCAATGGCGTCTTGGGCAGGTCAGGCTGGAGATGGCTGTTCATCATTGATGGATGCATCAGTATGCCAATTGCTATTGCTGGGTTCTTCTTGTTTCCTGGATTGCCCACAAGTCCCCGAATCTGGTGGCTTACCGAAGACGAACAAAAGCTGGCTCAAAAGCGCATGCGAGACGACGGCGTCAAGAAGCCCAAGAAGATCGGCACCAAGATGCTCAAAAGAGTGTTTGGTCACTGGCACTTTTATATTGCGGTGCTGACATATGTCTGGTGCGTATCAAAAGTTTGTTCCCTTGACCTTCGCTCATCATAATTAGCTTTCAATGCACCTCGTACGTGGGTGGTCAGATGAATATCTGGCTCAAATATGAAGCCGACACGCATGGTACATACACAATTCCGCAAGTCAACATTTATCCCACCGGCGTTCAGGGAGTTGCGATAGTCACAGGGATCCTCGCCACGTCATTCTGTATGGTATACCCACTCTGGGCGGTCATGACAGTCGTGGCCACTTGCCTACTTTTTGCAAATACGTGCCTTCTGGTGTGGGACATTCCTCTTGGTCTACACTTTACGTGTTATTACCTTTTGGGCATGACATCGTGTGTTACGCCCATCTTGTTTCCCTGGGTCAATATCATCATGAAGGACGACAATGAGGCCCGCAGTTTCACCACAGGTGCCATGGTCAGTCATTGCTTCCTGCTCCTACTATTCATTGTTGGCTAATGACAAATCCAGATGACTCTGGGTTGGACTTTCTTCAGCTTTTATCCCATCACGGCCTTTCCTGTGCTGGAAGGACCGAAATGGCGGAAAGGCTTTACTGTGAATGTCGTTCTTATTGTGGCGTTCTGGGCACTGTTCATGGTTGGCCAATTTCTGTGGAAACGAGATCAAAAATCTAACAAATTCAATGATGTGGGAGATGAAGAGGAGATGGCGAGCACGAAAGATGAAAAGGTCATGCATGTGGAGGTCGTCAAGCAAGATTGAGTGGGCGCAATGGAGTGCTTGGCGTTGTCCAGTTGTGGATTGATCTGGAGCTCCAAGCGCAAGAATAGATTTTAGTGGGTGGGTATATAGGATACCGAAACTGGTCCATACATTAGACCTTCAATCGCTATAGTGTTGGTCCGAAGCCCGAAATTTGGGGTTGGTTTCCGCTCTTGGCTATGGTCATTATAAATTGAACTATTCCCATTATGCATAGACTTGCCAGATTCATTCGGCAATCTAAAAGTCCGCCACCATGCCTCCTCTTGCCGGATTCTCCGATAACTCGTTTCAAACACATACAGATCTTGTCACAGCGGCGCTGGCTCTGATCAAACCTTTGGAGTCATACAAATCAAGTGGCAAGGCTCGTATCAAGATAGCCACATCGAGCGGCGCCGGATTCAGTGAGGCGGCTGCCCAAGTCGAGGGTTTCTCACGACCATTATGGGTAGTTGCTCATCTACTTGAGATGGAGTCACAGGGGCAGATTCCAAGTGTCCAACAAGCAGAAGTAGACCTCCAATCATGGGTCCTCGGCCTCAAGTCCGGAACTGATCCCTCGTCGAGCGAGTACTTCGGAGATCTTGGGGATTTTGACCAGCGAATGGTCGAAATGGAAGCAATAGCATTGTCAATCTTAGTCTCACCTTCAAATTTTGCTTTTCACGATGATGATGTTGCCAGGTTCAATTTGGTCACATGGTTGTCCCAGATCAACACGAGACAACTTCCCGTTAACAATTGGCGCTGGTTTCGAGTCTTCGTCAATCTGGCACTTTATAGGGAGCTACAAGTCCCGCAAGAGCAAGTGCAAAGTCAACTCGATGAAGACCTGATTATTCTGGACTCGTTTTATTTGCAAGATGGATGGTCAAGCGACGGTCTGTGGGGAGAAGAGAGGAAGCAGGCAGACTATTACTCTGGTAGTTTTGCCATTCAATTCGCACAACTGCTCTTAATCAGATACGCTGCCGACTTTGATCCGGTTCGGACGGATCGATACAAGAAGCAAGCAAAAGAGTTTGCGGTTCACTATTGGAGGTATTTCGATACTGATGGTACGTTACACTGCCTAAGTATTTGAACAAGTGACTGATGTGCAACAGGCGCAGCAATCCCCTTTGGACGGAGCTTGACGTA
Source organism: Neopestalotiopsis rosae (assembly GCA_023078685.1). NCBI lineage: Eukaryota > Fungi > Ascomycota > Sordariomycetes > Amphisphaeriales > Sporocadaceae > Neopestalotiopsis > Neopestalotiopsis rosae. The sequence continues at coordinate 5,045 of JALGAS010000008.1, read as the reverse complement.
CAGATTTGCCTTTGCAGCGTTCTGGTCGGCTCTCGGTCTCGCAGAAATCAATCTGTCCACCCCCATGAATGTTGGAGTCGTGAAAGGCCTTTTACTGCGACATCTACGGTGGTGGGCAGCACAACCCAACATATTCAATACTGACGGGACGTTGAATATCGGCTACACATATGCAAACTTGTTCATATCAGAGGATTACAACTCTCCGCAATCAGTATACTGGTGTCTGAAGAGCTTCATTGCCATTGCTATCAGCCCCAAGTCACCGTTTTGGTTATCCGAGGAGGCGCCACATCCTGCAGCCTCGGATAGTTCAAAGGTGCACCTGATCTGGCCAGCGAAGCAGATAATGTGCAGTACCCCCGAACATCACTTTTTACTTTCCTCTGGTCAATCCACCAGAAAGTCCCATCGGTCTAGAGAGGCAAAGTACTCCAAGTTTGCTTACTCTTCGGCCTTAACATTCAGTGTCCCCACTGGCACCACGTTGGAGCAATTGGCACCTGACAGCGTGCTAAGTACAAGTATTGATGGCGGAGAGACGTGGAAAGTTCGCTGGGAACCTTTTAACCTTTCACTCGAGTGGATTTCATATAGCGGCGAGCGGCTGCCTATTCTCGTGAGTTCCTGGAAGCCGTGGGGTAATCTGAATCTCGTGGTTGAGACGAGATTGATTCCTCCATGTAGAGCGTGGCCAGGATGGAGTTTGCGCTCGCACACACTGCGCTGGTCGACAGAAGCCGGCGGCCCGGGTCCGTTGATTGTCCTCGACAGTGGTTTCGCAATTTCCGCACAAACCAGTCACGACCATTCAATCTTTGAACGATCTTGTCAATTGGACTTTTCTCAATGTACTACCACGCAAGGATGGTGGAAAGACAACACGAGCTGCTTGATCGTGTCGGAAGCTGGTGCCAGCGGGTTAGTGGACCTGACACCTGAATTTGCGCCCCTGGGACCCAACCCTGCACTGCGCCGAGAGCGCCATGTAAGGATCATCAAGCCAGATGCCAACACCAATCTCTCATCACAACGAACTCTGTTACCATCGTCTCAGCACCACCTCGACCCAGCGCATTCAAATGCCAAGAACCATGGCGACGTACTGATTCAACACATTGTGACCGGTATCTTTGCGACTCAAAGCTCCAAGGTACAACAGCCAGATGTTTGGAGGCTGTGGCAAAACCGGCCATCTGGTAAGCTTGATCCGTTCGATGGAACTTTAACTCTGGGAGGGTAGTTACATACTTCGATACGCACATGCATCCTGTCGGCGGCAGAGCAGAAAGATAGTCTCATTGGAAACGTAATCACTTTTTATTCAATTGTGCATCTGGGTAAAGTGATCAAGTATAATTAATACATGAATTCTCAAACATAATTTCTCCTCATCAGAGCGAGTCCCCAACATAATGCAAGTTCTCAATGGCATTCAGACCATAAAGGGCAGCGTCATTGGTAGCAAGCCAACCAGCCTCATCGATAGGGGCCAAGACAGAGCTATTGGCAACATGAGTAATTGACCATGGTGATGTTGGCAAGAGCCCATCCTTGTTAAATTCGGTCCATGCACGCGTCGCGAGTGTCTCATTCCGAGTCTTTGAAGCGACGTATGCTGTAAGACGCGAATGCCCCTGATACAAGCTCAAGCCAGAGAACTGGCTGCCATAACGGGCAGCTTGTTCTGCACCACTTGCTCCATAGTAGTAGCAGTAATCAAGATATGCATCGAGGAAACCGTCTGGTAGGTCGCCGTCCGTGTGATCATATAGTTGAGTAATGATCTCTTGCAGGCCAAACACGGCGTCAAGGTGAGATAGCACAGCGATACCATTGTTCTCGGGGTCAGTGGGTGGTGGTGACCAGGATCCGTCAGTGGAGTTGTATAGCGCTTCACCAGTGACAAACCCATATTTGAGCGCTACTATACCTTCCATGCCCTTGTAGAGTTTGGCCTTGGCTTCCTCCCAGCGAGGGCCATGCCTTTCCCACTCCATGAGCCAAGCGCCCACCAGGCCAATCCAGTCCAGACCAATGTTGATGTACAAAGCCTCACGATCAGGCACATATGTCACGTTGGCTGGTCGAACCTTTCTTCTGGCGTCGACGAGATAAAAGGCTTGCTCTGCATCCAGGACACCATGAACTACATCTCCAATACGTTCATCGCCACCAGAGATGTAGTAGTATGCCTTGCGATAGATTGTTGTCGAGATGCGGATTTGTTTTGCGCTGTCGCCCCAATGTAAAACACCGTGTCGTGTACCAAGCCCCGAAAAGTTGCCAATGTGATACATGTCCACCTCGGAAGAGTGGCGCACTTGAGCCTCAGCAAGCCGGAACACGTCTGATCGGCCGCTTCTCAAAAAGTAGGCCCAGAAAAATAAGTCGGGCGACAACTCGGAATTGTCCCAAGCATAGCCACCAACATCATAGCGCCAAGTGTGCCGGTCTGTATCATACGTATGCATAATGTCTCCATGGTCCCAGTAGCCATACCATTTCCGTTGCTCGACTTGTCCACGATAGTACTGTATCAGAAAGTCCAGGTGTTCTTCAATGGTTTCTGAAGCAGAGGAAGTATTGGCTGGGGCGCTCCAATACGTTCCGATGGCTTTGGTGTCCTCCAGGTATTCAGGGTCGGCAACAAGCAAAGGAGGCGCGTTCATATAAGTTGTGAGCCCTTCCAGAGTATCTGAAGAGGGCGTAGAGTCAAAACCAAACAAGAACACTTCTGATGTCCGGGCGACTCCATATGGAGTATCGTATCCTCCCTCCCAGTCCTCGTAGGTGATGTCCAATGCGGCAAGTTGCTCAGTATAGGTCTCCTCTCCCATGGAATCATGAAATGGACGGAGGTCCATCACCGGGCCGGCTGGACTGTACAGCCACAGCGTGACTTCTCCTACATCACTGGCGGCATTGCGAACATCCAGGCCAGTGGGGTAGCGCTTCCAGAAATCACGTAGGCCTATCGCCAAACCTCCTCCAAGTGCTCCACCAACATACGCAAGTCCTTCAGAGCGATTGCCACCAGGAATGTTGATCCAAGTGTACCCGGCTTTCGTACGCTTCTTGAGTGTAAAGCCATCAGGAGACAGTTGCGTTAGACTATAGTCATTCCATGCAGGAACCCACTGAATCGCTGAAGACACTCGAGTGTCCCAGGTGGTGATGTTTGGAGTCTCTTGGCCGTGAATCTGTGCTGTGCGGATAGCCTGTCCCGGGTCTCTTCGAAGGCCAGTAATTCCCTGAACTGCTTCATGGAGGAATCCACCATCCACGCCAGCCAGGCGGATATGGCGATTGTAGAGCTCATCAGATAATGGAACATCAAAGCGAATTCCAATGCCAGTGATAAAGTCTGTTTCTTGGTCCCCGTCGTATATGATTGTATGGATGACCCTGATTGCTTCGGAATCAGTATATAAGTAAAACCGAAGAGTAAACTGCAGCCATGGTTCATGCCCATCAGTCAAAGACTGGTGTCTGCCCTTGATGGTCACCAGACTGCGAACTTCACTCTGTTCGCTGACAGTAGTTTCCTCGATCTCGCTTTGAAAAGCCACCTTGGCTGGTTGGCTTCCGGCTGAATCATCGTCCACAATCGAGGACTGAGATTGGAGGACCAGCAGACCGTTCTGGCCAATTGTTTTCCCGCTGGCGCTTTCGATGGAGCTGATAAGAACCGATCCCGACTTCTTGAACGTGGCAGTAATCTTTCCCGTGTTGACCACAATGTCGTCGTCGGATTCACTAACGCTCAGGCCTGTGGCTCTGCGCTTCGAGGTTGATGATGTGAAGTTGGAGGCGGCACTAGATGGCTTGATAAAATACTCTTCTGACACCGAGTCTGATGCACCAATTGCATGTCCAGTCCACTTGATGGAGTCGTCGGGCCAATATGCAGTGATCCATGACTGAAGGTTGACCTGGTCGCCGTCTACATCAGCGGCTGAAAAGCTGGTTGAATTCGCAGGGTATTTTCCTCGAGGCCAAGGCAACCCAAACGTAGTGCCTAGGTTCACGGCCGGTGCTCCTTCAAGCCAACGGACTGATACCTCGTCAACAGTACCATTCAAGGTGCTCTGCGACAAGGCCAGGTTTGCAAGGCCCGCTGTGGCAACGCAACTGTAAGCGAAACGATGCATGGCGGCTTACTGACTTGGAAAGAAGCCTCCCGACAGCTTGATATGTCTTACAACAAGGCACAGCCTTCGAGCTTATATAGTAGGCGATGAGCCACCACTTTGGCTTATTCGGGCTCTTCGCAGCTCATCATGTGGATATGTGCGCGCTTTCGGCTCTATCCGGTGATCCAGCCAACGATGTAGACGGCTTCTCACGTACATTGGACGTCTACAAGCACCAAATTCCCGGCAACAATACTGCTTTATCGACATGACCTAATCTTGCGTCATGCTCCATGTCCTTCAATGTGGGGTTTCGGAAAAGTAAGCGACCGGGTCGCGATGTCGCGACTGGTCGCACGATAGATCCACGAATTAAGACATTCGCAGCGGTGTTGTGTGCATGGGTCCCTGATCAGCCCGTTACCCCGTTCCGTCGGCCAAGATTGCTCGGCGCATATTTGCTACAGCCCCCGCCGGCCACCCAACAGCATGGCTTGAGCTTGCAGCGTTAAAAGCCTGGGAATATTATTTTCCACGCTCGGAGATATGGAGAACGGGTACAAAATCAATATAATGCAAGATTAAAACGCCGGTATAATAATGCACCGAGAAATAATCCGACTTTATAAAATATAAATTATTACGCAAAGAGTTTATGCTAGCTTTAATATAACGACGGGGCTTAATCACGGTAATTAATTTAATTAATCGTGAAATATAACCCGACCACTTAATAACCGGTAATTTATACGGTGGTCCGTGCGTAACTTATTAATTTCTATTAGCTTAGGGTTAGGGTTAGGGTTAGGGTTAGGGTTAGGGTTAGGGTTAGGGTTAGGGTTAGGGTTAGGGTTAGGGTTAGGGTTAGGGTTAGGGTTAGGGTTAGGGTTAGGGTTAGGGTTAGGGTTA